>BSQW01000003.1:17200000-17915119 GCA_030161315.1 Eutrema japonicum | reverse complement strand
ACTCACCGTGGAATCTCACAAGGCTCGAAGAGGATGATTCTAAGACCCCCACACAATACCCAATTTAATCTAGAACCACCTAGGCTCCTAGAACCGTAAGGGCTCTGATACCAAAATGAAACGACCGCACTCATTTTTTTTTTTTTGCAATAATTAAACAACGCAATATACAAGAACAAACCAAGTTCTACAGTTCAAACCAACTAGCAGTTCTATAACAACACAAGCAACCGCAATAACAACAACAAAAAGAAACCCCGGGTCCAAATCATCCCCTCTTCACCGCCTTGATTCCACGATCACGCCTTATCTTTACCTGCATCGACAAAAGTGATGCATCAACATTTGGCTAACCAAATGCTGAGTGAGATTGATCATCCCAACAACAGGCTACCAATAAGCACAAAAAAAACAACAATTAACCATACGAAAATTAATTAACCCAATTAACAGAAACCCAGCACAATTCACAATTAAACGCCAAATAAAAGAATAACCAACACAAGCTTAGCAATTAATCACAATTAAAGGAAAGCCCAACTCAAGCTTAACAATTAATCGCAATTAATCACAAATTAAAGGAAAGCCCAACACGAGCATAGCGATCCCGTTCCCGCTAAGCTTCCCGGATCGCGAAACAACAACCAAGAAACAAGCAAGAAAAATCGCGAAACAAGAACAGGAAGAACAGGCTCGGATCGCGAAACCGACAACCGAGAAGACAAGCTTGGTCACGAATCCAACGCCCAAAACAACAACAAGAATCGCGAATCCCACACCCAAAACAACAAGCAAGAATCGCGATTCAAGCCCAAGAAGAACCAGCTCGGTTCAATCAACAAGAAGACAAGCTCGGGCCACGAAATCATCAACCAAGAGGCAAGCAAGAGTCACGAAATCAATAGCCCAGCACCAAGCAAGAGCCGCGAATCCCACGCCCAAAGAGACAAGCAAAGTCGCGACCCCCAAAAACAAAAATAACAAGCTCCACACAAGCTTAAATGCTAGCCTTGGTCACAACTCACCTTGAATCGGATGGATCGAGCTCTAGAAGACTTCCCCAAGCTCAAGAAGACCTCCCTCCTTCCTCCCAAGCTCACGCCTTTACCAAGCTCCACCAACCTCTTCCTCAAGCTTCTCCCAAGCTCAACCCTTCTTGATCTCACAAGATCCAAGTTCCCCAAGCTCTCTTCTTCTCACGCTCTCTCTCTCTCTCTCTCTCTCTCTCGCGACCAAACTCCTTCTTTTTCTGGTTTTTCACGCCACAAGAGGATAAGGAAGAAGACAACACAAAGATTCATCCTTTGAGAAAAACCCCACAACTTCCAAATCGTTTTATGACACCCCCGGAACAAACCCGAATTAATTATTTCCCCCAATAATTAATTTCTCCAGATTTGTCTAAGGCTCAAAACCGAAGGAAAATTCCGAAACAATTAAATTAATTAAATAATTAATTTATTTTCCGGAACGCGGGCGTTACAGTTCGCGTACATGTTACATTATTAATACAATGATTCAGTTTGTGGATATTATTGTGATTGACCGAGTTTCCATTTTTGAACAATTCTCTATAGTCACGATCAATTTCATTGAAAGATGCATAATACAATGAGATGGTAATAGGTTAATTATGGTTTAGGGTTTAGGGCAAAGGGTTTAGGGTTTATAATTTATGACGATTCGTCGCCAAATCGTCGCAAATTTGCATGGATTTTGTGACATTCATATTTTGCGACGATTTAGCCACGATTAGTCATAATTCGTTGCCAAATCGTCGCAAATGTTGCAACGAATTAGTGAGGAAATTTGTAAAATATGTTTTAGGGTTTAGGGTATAGGTACAAAACTGTAACGTTGATTGCAACATTCCAGAAACAACTTTACATGTTTACCGTAAATCCAAAATCATGAAATTATCAATAAGTTCATCGAGATTGAAAAATAAGTAAAACAGAGAGTTTGCGTACATGTTACATTATTAATACAATGATTCAGTTTGTGGATATTAATGTGATTGACCGAGTTTCCATTTTTGAACAATTCTCTATAGTCACGATCAATTTCATTGAAAGATGCATAATACAATGAGATGGTAATAGGTTAATTATGGTTTAGGGTTTAGGGCAAAGGGTTTAGGGTTTATAATTTATGACGATTCGTCCCCAAATCGTCGCAAATTTGCATGGATTTTGTGACATTCATATTTTGCGACGATTTAGCCACGATTAGTCATAATTCGTTGCCAAATCGTCGCAAATGTTGCAACGAATTAGTGAGGAAATTTGTAAAATATGTTTTAGGGTTTAGGGTATAGGTACAAAACTGTAACGTTGATTGCAACATTCCAGAAACAACTTTACATGTTTACCGTAAATCCAAAATCATGAAATTATCAATAAGTTCATCGAGATTGAAAAATAAGTAAAATAGAGAGTTTGCGTACATGTTACATTATTAATACAATGATTCAGTTTGTGGATATTACTGTGATTGACCGAGTTTCCATTTTTGAACAATTCGCTATAGTCACGATCAATTTCATTGAAAGATGCATAATACAACGAGATGGTAATAGGTTAATTATGGTTTAGGGTTTAGGGCAAAGGGTTTAGGGTTTATAATTTATGACGATTCGTCGCCAAATCGTCGCAAATTTGCATCGATTTTGTGATATTCATATTTTGCGACGATTTAGCCACGATTAGTCATAATTCATTGCCAAATCGTCGCAAATGTTGCAACGAATTAGTGAGGAAATTTGTAAAATATGTTTTAGGGTTTAGGGTATAGGTACAAAACTGTAACGTTGATTGCAACATTCCAGAAACAACTTTACATGTTTACCGTAAATCCAAAATCATGAAATTATCAATAAGTTCATCGAGATTGAAAAATAAGTAAAACAGAGAGTTTGCGTACATGTTACATTATTAATACAATGATTCAGTTTGTGGATATTACTGTGATTGACCGAGTTTCCATTTTTGAACAATTCTCTATAGTCACGATCAATTTCATTGAAAGATGCATAATACAATGAGATGGTAATAGGTTAATTATGGTTTAGGGTTTAGGGCAAAGGGTTTAGGGTTTATAATTTATGACGATTCGTCGCCAAATCGTCGCAAATTTGCATGGATTTTGTGACATTCATATTTTGCGACGATTTAGCCACGACTAGTCATAATTCGTTGCCAAATCGTCGCAAATGTTGCAACGAATTAGTGAGGAAATTTGTAAAATATGTTTTAGGGTTTAGGGTATAGGTACAAAACTGTAACGTTGATTGCAACATTCCAGAAACAACTTTACATGTTTACCGTAAATCCAAAATCATGAAATTTTCAAAAAGTTCATCGAGATTGAAAAATAAGTAAGACAGAGAGTTTGCGTACATGTTACATTATTAATACAATGATTCAGTTTGTGGATATTATTGTGATTGACCGAGTTTCCATTTTTGAACAATTCGCTATAGTCACGATCAATTTCATTGAAAGATGCATAATACAATGAGATGGTAATAGGTTAATTATGGTTTAGGGTTTAGGGTTTATAATTTATGACGATTCGTCGCCAAATCGTCGCAAATTTGCATGGATTTTGTGACATTCATATTTTGCGACGATTTAGCCACGATTAGTCATAATTCGTTGCCAAATCGTCGCAAATGTTGCAACGAATTAGTGATGAAATTTGTAAAATATGTTTTAGGGTTTAGGGTATAGGTACAAAACTGTAACGTTGATTGCAACATTCCAGAAACAACTTTACATGTTTACCGTAAATCCAAAATCATGAAATTATCAATAAGTTCATCGAGATTGAAAAATAAGTAAAACAGAGAGTTTGCGTACATGTTACATTATTAATACAATGATTCAGTTTGTGGATATTACTGTGATTGACCGAGTTTCCATTTTTGAACAATTCTCTATAGTCACGATCAATTTCATTGAAAGATGCATAATACAATGAGATGGTAATAGGTTAATTATGGTTTAGGGTTTAGGGCAAAGGGTTTAGGGTTTATAATTTATGACGATTCGTCGCCAAATCGTCGCAAATTTGCATCGATTTTGTGACATTCATATTTTGCGACGATTTAGCCACGATTAGTCATAATTCGTTGCCAAATCGTCGCAAATGTTGCAACGAATTAGTGAGGAAATTTGTAAAATATGTTTTAGGGTTTAGGGTATAGGTACAAAACTGTAACGTTGATTGCAACATTCCAGAAACAACTTTACATGTTTACCGTAAATCCAAAATCATGAAATTATCAATAAGTTCATCAAGATTGAAAAATAAGTAAAACAGAGAGTTTGCGTACATGTTACATTATTAATACAATGATTCAGTTTGTGGATATTACTGTGATTGACCGAGTTTCCATTTTTGAACAATTCTCTATAGTCACGATCAATTTCATTGAAAGATGCATAATACAACGAGATGGTAATAGGTTAATTATGGTTTAGGGTTTAGGGCAAAGGGTTTAGGGTTTATAATTTATGACGATTCGTCGCCAAATCGTCGCAAATTTGCATCGATTTTGTGATATTCATATTTTGCGACGATTTAGCCACGATTAGTCATAATTCGTTGCCAAATCGTCGCAAATGTTGCAACGAATTAGTGAGGAAATTTGTAAAATATGTTTTAGGGTTTAGGGTATAGGTACAAAACTGTAACGTTGATTGCAACATTCCAGAAACAACTTTACATGTTTACCGTAAATCCAAAATCATGAAATTATCAATAAGTTCATCAAGATTGAAAAATAAGTAAAACAGAGAGTTTGCGTACATGTTACATTATTAATACAATGATTCAGTTTGTGGATATTACTGTGATTGACCAAGTTTCCATTTTTGAACAATTCTCTATAGTCACGATCAATTTCATTGAAAGATGCATAATACAATGAGATGGTAATAGGTTAATTATGGTTTAGGGTTTAGGGCAAAGGGTTTAGGGTTTATAATTTATGACGATTCGTCGCCAAATCGTCGCAAATTTGCATGGATTTTGTGACATTCATATTTTGCGACGATTTAGCCACGATTAGTCATAATTCGTTGCCAAATCGTCGCAAATGTTGCAACGAATTAGTGAGGAAATTTGTAAAATATGTTTTATGGTTTAGGGTATAGGTACAAAACTGTAACGTTGATTGCAACATTCCAGAAACAACTTTACATGTTTACCGTAAATCCAAAATCATGAAATTATCAATAAGTTCATCGAGATTGAAAAATAAGTAAAACAGAGAGTTTGCGTACATGTTACATTATTAATACAATGATTCAGTTTGTGGATATTACTGTGATTGACCGAGTTTCCATTTTTGAACAATTCTCTATAGTCACGATCAATTTCATTGAAATATGCATAATACAATGAGATGGTAATATGTTAATTATGGTTTAGGGTTTAGGGCAAAGGGTTTAGGGTTTATAATTTATGACGATTCGTCGCCAAATCGTCGCAAATATGCATCGATTTTGTGACATTCATATTTTGCGACGATTTAGCCAGGAATAGTCATAATTCGTTGCCAAATCGTCGCAAATGTTGCAACGAATTAGTGATGAAATTTGTAAAATATGTTTTAGGGTTTAGGGTATAGGTACAAAACTGTAACATTGATTGCAACATTCCAGAAACAACTTTACATGTTTACCGTAAATCCAAAATCATGAAATTATCAATAAGTTCATCGATATTGAAAAATAAGTAAAACAGAGAGTTTGCGTACATGTTACATTATTAATACAATGATTCAGTTTGTGGATATTAGTGTGATTGACCGAGTTTCCATTTTTGAACAATTCTCTATAGTCACGAACAATTTCATTGAAATATGCATAATACAACGAGATTGTAATAGGTTAATTATGGTTTAGGGTCTAGGGCAAAGGGTTTAGGGTTTATAATTTATGACGATTCGTCGCCAAATCGTCGCAAATTTGCATGGATTTTGTGACATTCATATTTTGCGACGATTTAGCCACGACTAGTCATAATTCGTTGCCAAATCGTCGCAAATGTTGCAACGAATTAATGAGGAAATTTGTAAAATATGTTTTAGGGTTTAGGGTATAGGTGCAAAACTGTAACGTTGATTGCAACATTCCAGAAACAACTTTACATGTTTACCGTAAATCCAAAATCATGAAATTTTCAAAAAGTTCATCGAGATTGAAAAATAAGTAAAACAGAGAGTTTGCGTACATGTTACATTATTAATACAATGATTCAGTTTGTGGATATTACTGTGATTGACCGAGTTTCCATTTTTGAACAATTCGCTATAGTCACGATCAATTTCATTGAAAGATGCATAATACAATGAGATGGTAATAGGTTAATTATGGTTTAGGGTTTAGGGCAAAGGGTTTAGGGTTTATAATTTATGACGATTCGTCGCCAAATCATCGCAAATTTGCATGGATTTTGTGACATTCATATTTTGCGACGATTTAGCCACGATTAGTCATAATTCGTTGCCAAATCGTCGCAAATGTTGCAACGAATTAGTGAGGAAATTTGTAAAATATGTTTTAGGGTTTAGGGTATAGGTACAAAACTGTAACGTTGATTGCAACATTCCAGAAACAATTTTACATGTTTACCGTAAATCCAAAATCATGAAATTATCAATAAGTTCATCGAGATTGAAAAATAAGTAAAATAGAGAGTTTGCGTACATGTTACATTATTAATACAATGATTCAGTTTGTGGATATTATTGTGATTGACCGAGTTTCCATTTTTGAACAATTCGCTATAGTCACGATCAATTTCATTGAAAGATGCATAATACAATGAGATGGTAATAGGTTAATTATGGTTTAGGGTTTAGGGCAAAGGGTTTAGGGTTTATAATTTATGACGATTCGTCGCCAAATCGTCGCAAATTTGCATGGATTTTGTGACATTCATATTTTGCGACGATTTAGCCACGATTAGTCATAATTCGTTGCCAAATCGTCGCAAATGTTGCAACGTATTAGTGATGAAATTTGTAAAATATGTTTTAGGGTTTAGGGTATAGGTTCAAAACTGTAACGTTGATTGCAACATTCCAGAAACAACTTTACATGTTTACCGTAAATCCAAAATCATGAAATTATCAATAAGTTCATCGAGATTGAAAAATAAGTAAAACAGAGAATTTGCGTACATGTTACATTATTAATACAATGATTCAGTTTGTGGATATTACTGTGATTGACCGAGTTTCCATTTTTGAACAATTCTCTATAGTCACGATCAATTTCATTGAAAGATGCATAATACAATGAGATGGTAATATGTTAATTATGGTTTAGGGTTTAGGGCAAAAGGTTTAGGGTTTATAATTTATGACGATTCGTCGCCAAATCGTCGCAAATTTGCATCGATTTTGTGACATTCATATTTTGCGACGATTTAGCCACGATTAGTCATAATTCGTTGCCAAATCGTCGCAAATGTTGCAACGAATTAGTGAGGAAATTTGTAAAATATGTTTTAGGGTTTAGGGTATAGGTACAAAACTGTAACGTTGATTGCAACATTCCAGAAACAACTTTACATGTTTACCGTAAATCCAAAATCATGAAATTATCAATAAGTTCATCAAGATTGAAAAATAAGTAAAACAGAGAGTTTGCGTACATGTTACATTATTAATACAATGATTCAGTTTGTGGATATTACTGTGATTGACCGAGTTTCCATTTTTGAACAATTCTCTATAGTCACGATCAATTTCATTGAAAGATGCATAATACAACGAGATGGTAATAGGTTAATTATGGTTTAGGGTTTAGGGCAAAGGGTTTAGGGTTTATAATTTATGACGATTCGTCGCCAAATCGTCGCAAATTTGCATCGATTTTGTGATACTCATATTTTGCGACGATTTAGCCACGATTAGTCATAATTCGTTGCCAAATCGTCGCAAATGTTGCAACGAATTAGTGAGGAAATTTGTAAAATATGTTTTAGGGTTTAGGGTATAGGTACAAAACTGTAACGTTGATTGCAACATTCCAGAAACAACTTTACATGTTTACCGTAAATCCAAAATCATGAAATTATCAATAAGTTCATCAAGATTGAAAAATAAGTAAAACAGAGAGTTTGCGTACATGTTACATTATTAATACAATGATTCAGTTTGTGGATATTACTGTGATTGACCGAGTTTCCATTTTTGAACAATTCTCTATAGTCACGATCAATTTCATTGAAAGATGCATAATACAACGAGATGGTAATAGGTTAATTATGGTTTAGGGTTTAGGGCAAAGGGTTTAGGGTTTATAATTTATGACGATTCGTCGCCAAATCGTCGCAAATTTGCATCGATTTTGTGATACTCATATTTTGCGACGATTTAGCCACGATTAGTCATAATTCGTTGCCAAATCGTCGCAAATGTTGCAACGAATTAGTGAGGAAATTTGTAAAATATGTTTTAGGGTTTAGGGTATAGGTACAAAACTGTAACGTTGATTGCAACATTCCAGAAACAACTTTACATGTTTACCGTAAATCCAAAATCATGAAATTATCAATAAGTTCATCAAGATTGAAAAATAAGTAAAACAGAGAGTTTGCGTACATGTTACATTATTAATACAATGATTCAGTTTGTGGATATTACTGTGATTGACCGAGTTTCCATTTTTGAACAATTCTCTATAGTCACGATCAATTTCATTGAAAGATGCATAATACAATGAGATGGTAATAGGTTAATTATGGTTTAGGGTTTAGGGCAAAGGGTTTAGGGTTTATAATTTATGACGATTCGTCGCCAAATCGTCGCAAATTTGCATGGATTTTGTGACATTCATATTTTGCGACGATTTAGCCACGATTAGTCATAATTCGTTGCCAAATCGTCGCAAATGTTGCAACGAATTAGTGAGGAAATTTGTAAAATATGTTTTATGGTTTAGGGTATAGGTACAAAACTGTAACGTTGATTGCAACATTCCAGAAACAACTTTACATGTTTACCGTAAATCCAAAATCATGAAATTATCAATAAGTTCATCGAGATTGAAAAATAAGTAAAACAGAGAGTTTGCGTACATGTTACATTATTAATACAATGATTCAGTTTGTGGATATTACTGTGATTGACCGAGTTTCCATTTTTGAACAATTCTCTATAGTCACGATCAATTTCATTGAAATATGCATAATACAATGAGATGGTAATATGTTAATTATGGTTTAGGGTTTAGGGCAAAGGGTTTAGGGTTTATAATTTATGACGATTCGTCGCCAAATCGTCGCAAATATGCATCGATTTTGTGACATTCATATTTTGCGACGATTTAGCCAGGAATAGTCATAATTCGTTGCCAAATCGTCGCAAATGTTGCAACGAATTAGTGATGAAATTTGTAAAATATGTTTTAGGGTTTAGGGTATAGGTACAAAACTGTAACATTGATTGCAACATTCCAGAAACAACTTTACATGTTTACCGTAAATCCAAAATCATGAAATTATCAATAAGTTCATCGATATTGAAAAATAAGTAAAACAGAGAGTTTGCGTACATGTTACATTATTAATACAATGATTCAGTTTGTGGATATTAGTGTGATTGACCGAGTTTCCATTTTTGAACAATTCTCTATAGTCACGAACAATTTCATTGAAATATGCATAATACAACGAGATTGTAATAGGTTAATTATGGTTTAGGGTCTAGGGCAAAGGGTTTAGGGTTTATAATTTATGACGATTCGTCGCCAAATCGTCGCAAATTTGCATGGATTTTGTGACATTCATATTTTGCGACGATTTAGCCACGACTAGTCATAATTCGTTGCCAAATCGTCGCAAATGTTGCAACGAATTAATGAGGAAATTTGTAAAATATGTTTTAGGGTTTAGGGTATAGGTGCAAAACTGTAACGTTGATTGCAACATTCCAGAAACAACTTTACATGTTTACCGTAAATCCAAAATCATGAAATTTTCAAAAAGTTCATCGAGATTGAAAAATAAGTAAAACAGAGAGTTTGCGTACATGTTACATTATTAATACAATGATTCAGTTTGTGGATATTACTGTGATTGACCGAGTTTCCATTTTTGAACAATTCGCTATAGTCACGATCAATTTCATTGAAAGATGCATAATACAATGAGATGGTAATAGGTTAATTATGGTTTAGGGTTTAGGGCAAAGGGTTTAGGGTTTATAATTTATGACGATTCGTCGCCAAATCGTCGCAAATTTGCATGGATTTTGTGACATTCATATTTTGCGACGATTTAGCCACGATTAGTCATAATTCGTTGCCAAATCGTCGCAAATGTTGCAACGAATTAGTGAGGAAATTTGTAAAATATGTTTTAGGGTTTAGGGTATAGGTACAAAACTGTAACGTTGATTGCAACATTCCAGAAACAATTTTACATGTTTACCGTAAATCCAAAATCATGAAATTATCAATAAGTTCATCGAGATTGAAAAATAAGTAAAATAGAGAGTTTGCGTACATGTTACATTATTAATACAATGATTCAGTTTGTGGATATTAGTGTGATTGACCGAGTTTCCATTTTTGAACAATTCTCTATAGTCACGATCAATTTCATTGAAAGATGCATAATACAATGAGATGGTAATAGGTTAATTATGGTTTAGGGTTTAGGGCAAAGGGTTTAGGGTTTATAATTTATGACGATTCGTCGCCAAATCGTCGCAAATTTGCATGGATTTTGTGACATTCATATTTTGCGACGATTTAGCCACGACTAGTCATAATTCGTTGCCAAATCGTCGCAAATGTTGCAACGAATTAATGAGGAAATTTGTAAAATATGTTTTAGGGTTTAGGGTATAGGTGCAAAACTGTAACGTTGATTGCAACATTCCAGAAACAACTTTACATGTTTACCGTAAATCCAAAATCATGAAATTTTCAAAAAGTTCATCGAGATTGAAAAATAAGTTAAACAGAGAGTTTGCGTACATGTTACATTATTAATACAATGATTCAGTTTGTGGATATTACTGTGATTGACCGAGTTTCCATTTTTGAACAATTCGCTATAGTCACGATCAATTTCATTGAAAGATGCATAATACAATGAGATGGTAATAGGTTAATTATGGTTTAGGGTTTAGGGCAAAGGGTTTAGGGTTTATAATTTATGACGATTCGTCGCCAAATCGTCGCAAATTTGCATGGATATTGTGACATTCATATTTTGCGACGATTTAGCCACGATTAGTCATAATTCGTTGCCAAATCGTCGCAAATGTTGCAACGAATTAGTGAGGAAATTTGTAAAATATGTTTTAGGGTTTAGGGTATAGGTACAAAACTGTAACGTTGATTGCAACATTCCAGAAACAATTTTACATGTTTACCGTAAATCCAAAATCATGAAATTATCAATAAGTTAATCGAGATTGAAAAATAAGTAAAATAGAGAGTTTGCGTACATGTTACATTATTAATACAATGATTCAGTTTGTGGATATTAGTGTGATTGACCGAGTTTCCATTTTTGAACAATTCTCTATAGTCACGATCAATTTCATTGAAAGATGCATAATACAATGAGATGGTAATAGGTTAATTATGGTTTAGGGTTTAGGGCAAAGGGTTTAGGGTTTATAATTTATGACGATTCGTCGCCAAATCGTCGCAAATTTGCATGGATTTTGTGACATTCATATTTTGCGACTATTTAGCCACGACTAGTCATAATTCGTTGCCAAATCGTCGCAAATGTTGCAACGAATTAGTGAGGAAATTTGTAAAATATGTTTTAGGGTTTAGGGTATAGGTACAAAACTGTAACGTTGATTGCAACATTCCAGAAACAACTTTACATGTTTACCGTAAATCCAAAATCATGAAATTTTCAAAAAGTTCATCGAGATTGAAAAATAAGTAAGACAGAGAGTTTGCGTACATGTTACATTATTAATACAATGATTCAGTTTGTGGATATTATTGTGATTGACCGAGTTTCCATTTTTGAACAATTCGCTATAGTCACGATCAATTTCATTGAAAGATGCATAATACAATGAGATGGTAATAGGTTAATTATGGTTTAGGGTTTAGGGCAAAGGGTTTAGGGTTTATAATTTATGACGATTCGTCGCCAAATCGTCGCAAATTTGCATGGATTTTGTGACATTCATATTTTGCGACGATTTAGCCACGATTAGTCATAATTCGTTGCCAAATCGTCGCAAATGTTGCAACGAATTAGTGAGGAAATTTGTAAAATATGTTTTAGGGTTTAGGGTATAGGTACAAAACTGTAACGTTGATTGCAACATTCCAGAAACAACTTTACATGTTTACCGTAAATCCAAAATCATGAAATTTTCAAAAAGTTCATCGAGATTGAAAAATAAGTAAAACAGAGAGTTTGCGTACATGTTACATTATTAATACAATGATTCAGTTTGTGGATATTATTGTGATTGACCGAGTTTCCATTTTTGAACAATTCGCTATAGTCACGATCAATTTCATTGAAAGATGCATAATACAATGAGATGGTAATAGGTTAATTATGGTTTAGGGTTTAGGGCAAAGGGTTTAGGGTTTATAATTTATGACGATTCGTCGCCAAATCGTCGCAAATTTGCATGGATTTTGTGACATTCATATTTTGCGACGATTTAGCCACGATTAGTCATAATTCGTTGCCAAATCGTCGCAAATGTTGCAACGAATTAGTGAGGAAATTTGTAAAATATGTTTTAGGGTTTAGGGTATAGGTACAAAACTGTAACGTTGATTGCAACATTCCAGAAACAACTTTACATGTTTACCGTAAATCCAAAATCATGAAATTATCAATAAGTTCATCGAGATTGAAAAATAAGTAAAACAGAGAGTTTGCGTACATGTTACATTATTAATACAATGATTCAGTTTGTGGATATTACTGTGATTGACCGAGTTTCCATTTTTGAACAATTCTCTATAGTCACGAACAATTTCATTGAAATATGCATAATACAACGAGATTGTAATAGGTTAATTATGGTTTAGGGTCTAGGGCAAAGGGTTTAGGGTTTATAATTTATGACGATTCGTCGCCAAATCGTCGCAAATTTGCATGGATTTTGTGACATTCATATTTTGCGACGATTTAGCCACGACTAGTCATAATTCGTTGCCAAATCGTCGCAAATGTTGCAACGAATTAATGAGGAAATTTGTAAAATATGTTTTAGGGTTTAGGGTATAGGTGCAAAACTGTAACGTTGATTGCAACATTCCAGAAACAACTTTACATGTTTACCGTAAATCCAAAATCATGAAATTTTCAAAAAGTTCATCGAGATTGAAAAATAAGTAAAACAGAGAGTTTGCGTACATGTTACATTATTAATACAATGATTCAGTTTGTGGATATTACTGTGATTGACCGAGTTTCCATTTTTGAACAATTCTCTATAGTCACGATCAATTTCATTGAAAGATGCATAATACAATGAGATGGTAATAGGTTAATTATGGTTTAGGGTTTAGGGCAAAGGGTTTAGGGTTTATAATTTATGACGATTCGTCGCCAAATCGTCGCAAATTTGCATCGATTTTGTGATACTCATATTTTGCGACGATTTAGCCACGATTAGTCATAATTCGTTGCCAAATCGTCGCAAATGTTGCAACGAATTAGTGAGGAAATTTGTAAAATATGTTTTAGGGTTTAGGGTATAGGTACAAAACTGTAACGTTGATTGCAACATTCCAGAAACAATTTTACATGTTTACCGTAAATCCAAAATCATGAAATTATCAATAAGTTCATCAAGATTGAAAAATAAGTAAAACAGAGAGTTTGCGTACATGTTACATTATTAATACAATGATTCAGTTTGTGGATATTATTGTGATTGACCGAGTTTCCATTTTTGAACAATTCTCTATAGTCACGATCAATTTCATTGAAAGATGCATAATACAATGAGATGGTAATAGGTTAATTATGGTTTAGGGTTTAGGGCAAAGGGTTTAGGGTTTATAATTTATGACGATTCGTCGCCAAATCGTCGCAAATTTGCATGGATTTTGTGACATTCATATTTTGCGACGATTTAGCCACGATTAGTCATAATTCGTTGCCAAATCGTCGCAAATGTTGCAACGAATTAGTGAGGAAATTTGTAAAATATGTTTTAGGGTTTAGGGTATAGTTACAAAACTGTAACGTTGATTGCAACATTCCAGAAACAACTTTACATGTTTACCGTAAATCCAAAATCATGAAATTATCAATAAGTTCATCGAGATTGAAAAATAAGTAAAACAGAGAGTTTGCGTACATGTTACATTATTAATACAATGATTCAGTTTGTGGATATTACTGTGATTGACCGAGTTTCCATTTTTGAACAATTCTCTATAGTCACGATCAATTTCATTGAAAGATGCATAATACAATGAGATGGTAATAGGTTAATTATGGTTTAGGGTTTAGGGCAAAGGGTTTAGGGTTTATAATTTATGACGATTCGTCGCCAAATCGTCGCAAATATGCATCGATTTTGTGAAATTCATATTTTGCGACGATTTAGCCAGGATTAGTCATAATTCGTTGCCAAATCGTCGCAAATGTTGCAACGAATTAGTGAGGAAATTTGTAAAATATGTTTTAGGGTTTAGGGTATAGGTACAAAACTGTAACTTTGATTGCAACATTCCAGAAACAACTTTACATGTTTACCGTAAATCCAAAATCATGAAATTATCAATAAGTTCATCGATATTGAAAAATAAGTAAAACAGAGAGTTTGCGTACATGTTACATTATTAATACAATGATTCAGTTTGTGGATATTACTGTGATTAACCGAGTTTCCATTTTTGAACAATTCTCTATAGTCACGAACAATTTCATTGAAATATGCATAATACAACGAGATTGTAATAGGTTAATTATGGTTTAGGGTCTAGGGCAAAGGGTTTAGGGTTTATAATTTATGACGATTCGTCGCCAAATCGTCGCAAATTTGCATGGATTTTGTGACATTCATATTTTGCGACGATTTAGCCACGACTAGTCATAATTCGTTGCCAAATCGTCGCAAATGTTGCAACGAATTAATGAGGAAATTTGTAAAATATGTTTTAGGGTTTAGGGTATAGGTGCAAAACTGTAACGTTGATTGCAACATTCCAGAAACAACTTTACATGTTTACCGTAAATCCAAAATCATGAAATTTTCAAAAAGTTCATCGAGATTGAAAAATAAGTAAAACAGAGAGTTTGCGTACATGTTACATTATTAATACAATGATTCAGTTTGTGGATATTACTGTGATTGACCGAGTTTCCATTTTTGAACAATTCTCTATAGTCACGAACAATTTCATTGAAATATGCATAATACAATGAGATGGTAATAGGTTAATTATGGTTTAGGGTTTAGGGCAAAGGGTTTAGGGTTTATAATTTATGACGATTCGTCGCCAAATCGTCGCAAATATGCATCGATTTTGTGACATTCATATTTTGCGACGATTTAGCCAGGAATAGTCATAATTCGTTGCCAAATCGTCGCAAATGTTGCAACGAATTAGTGATGAAATTTGTAAAATATGTTTTAGGGTTTAGGGTATAGGTACAAAACTGTAACTTTGATTGCAACATTCCAGAAACAACTTTACATGTTTACCGTAAATCCAAAATCATGAAATTATCAATAAGTTCATCGATATTGAAAAATAAGTAAAACAGAGAGTTTGCGTACATGTTACATTATTAATACAATGATTCAGTTTGTGGATATTAGTGTGATTGACCGAGTTTCCATTTTTGAACAATTCTCTATAGTCACGAACAATTTCATTGAAATATGCATAATACAACGAGATTGTAATAGGTTAATTATGGTTTAGGGTCTAGGGCAAAGGGTTTAGGGTTTATAATTTATGACGATTCGTCGCCAAATCGTCGCAAATTTGCATGGATTTTGTGACATTCATATTTTGCGACGATTTAGCCACGACTAGTCATAATTCGTTGCCAAATCGTCGCAAATGTTGCAACGAATTAATGAGGAAATTTGTAAAATATGTTTTAGGGTTTAGGGTATAGGTGCAAAACTGTAACGTTGATTGCAACATTCCAGAAACAACTTTACATGTTTACCGTAAATCCAAAATCATGAAATTTTCAAAAAGTTCATCGAGATTGAAAAATAAGTAAAACAGAGAGTTTGCGTACATGTTACATTATTAATACAATGATTCAGTTTGTGGATATTACTGTGATTGACCGAGTTTCCATTTTTGAACAATTCTCTATAGTCACGATCAATTTCATTGAAATATGCATAATACAATGAGATGGTAATATGTTAATTATGGTTTAGGGTTTAGGGCAAAGGGTTTAGGGTTTATAATTTATGACGATTCGTCGCCAAATCGTCGCAAATTTGCATGGATTTTGTGACATTCATATTTTGCGACGATTTAGCCACGACTAGTCATAATTCGTTGCCAAATCGTCGCAAATGTTGCAACGAATTAATGAGGAAATTTGTAAAATATGTTTTAGGGTTTAGGGTATAGGTGCAAAACTGTAACGTTGATTGCAACATTCCAGAAACAACTTTACATGTTTACCGTAAATCCAAAATCATGAAATTTTCAAAAAGTTCATCGAGATTGAAAAATAAGTAAAACAGAGAGTTTGCGTACATGTTACATTATTAATACAATGATTCAGTTTGTGGATATTACTGTGATTGACCGAGTTTCCATTTTTGAACAATTCTCTATAGTCACGAACAATTTCATTGAAATATGCATAATACAATGAGATGGTAATAGGTTAATTATGGTTTAGGGTTTAGGGCAAAGGGTTTAGGGTTTATAATTTATGACGATTCGTCGCCAAATCGTCGCAAATATGCATCGATTTTGTGACATTCATATTTTGCGACGATTTAGCCAGGAATAGTCATAATTCGTTGCCAAATCGTCGCAAATGTTGCAACGAATTAGTGATGAAATTTGTAAAATATGTTTTAGGGTTTAGGGTATAGGTACAAAACTGTAACTTTGATTGCAACATTCCAGAAACAACTTTACATGTTTACCGTAAATCCAAAATCATGAAATTATCAATAAGTTCATCGATATTGAAAAATAAGTAAAACAGAGAGTTTGCGTACATGTTACATTATTAATACAATGATTCAGTTTGTGGATATTACTGTGATTGACCGAGTTTCCATTTTTGAACAATTCTCTATAGTCACGAACAATTTCATTGAAATATGCATAATACAACGAGATTGTAATAGGTTAATTATGGTTTAGGGTCTAGGGTAAAGGGTTTAGGGTTTATAATTTATGACGATTCGTCGCCAAATCGTCGCAAATTTGCATGGATTTTGTGACATTCATATTTTGCGACGATTTAGCCACGACTAGTCATAATTCGTTGCCAAATCGTCGCAAATGTTGCAACGAATTAGTGAGGAAATTTGTAAAATATGTTTTAGGGTTTAGGGTATAGGTACAAAACTGTAACGTTGATTGCAACATTTCAGAAACAACTTTACATGTTTACCGTAAATCCAAAATCATAAAATTTTCAAAAAGTTCATCGAGATTGAAAAATAAGTAAAACAGAGAGTTTGCGTACATGTTACATTATTAATACAATGATTCAGTTTGTGGATATTACTGTGATTGACCGAGTTTCCATTTTTGAACAATTCGCTATAGTCACGATCAATTTCATTGAAAGATGCATAATACAATGAGATGGTAATAGGTTAATTATGGTTTAGGGTTTAGGGCAAAGGGTTTAGGGTTTATAATTTATGACTATTCGTCGCCAAATCGTCGCAAATTTGCATGGATTTTGTGACATTCATATTTTGCGACGATTTAGCCACGATTAGTCATAATTCGTTGCCAAATCGTCGCAAATGTTGCAACGAATTAGTGAGGAAATTTGTAAAATATGTTTTATGGTTTAGGGTATAGGTACAAAACTGTAACGTTGATTGCAACATTCCAGAAACAACTTTACATGTTTACCGTAAATCCAAAATCATGAAATTATCAATAAGTTCATCGAGATTGAAAAATAAGTAAAACAGAGAGTTTGCGTACATGTTACATTATTAATACAATGATTCAGTTTGTGGATATTACTGTGATTGACCGAGTTTCCATTTTTGAACAATTCTCTATAGTCACGATCAATTTCATTGAAATATGCATAATACAATGAGATGGTAATATGTTAATTATGGTTTAGGGTTTAGGGCAAAGGGTTTAGGGTTTATAATTTATGACGATTCGTCGCCAAATCGTCGCATATATGCATCGATTTTGTGACATTCATATTTTGCGACGATTTAGCCAGGAATAGTCATAATTCGTTGCCAAATCGTCGCAAATGTTGCAACGAATTAGTGATGAAATTTGTAAAATATGTTTTAGGGTTTAGGGTATAGGTACAAAACTGTAACATTGATTGCAACATTCCAGAAACAACTTTACATGTTTACCGTAAATCCAAAATCATGAAATTATCAATAAGTTCATCGATATTGAAAAATAAGTAAAACAGAGAGTTTGCGTACATGTTACATTATTAATACAATGATTCAGTTTGTGGATATTAGTGTGATTGACCGAGTTTCCATTTTTGAACAATTCTCTATAGTCACGAACAATTTCATTGAAATATGCATAATACAACGAGATTGTAATAGGTTAATTATGGTTTAGGGTCTAGGGCAAAGGGTTTAGGGTTTATAATTTATGACGATTCGTCGCCAAATCGTCGCAAATTTGCATGGATTTTGTGACATTCATATTTTGCGACGATTTAGCCACGACTAGTCATAATTCGTTGCCAAATCGTCGCAAATGTTGCAACGAATTAATGAGGAAATTTGTAAAATATGTTTTAGGGTTTAGGGTATAGGTGCAAAACTGTAACGTTGATTGCAACATTCCAGAAACAACTTTACATGTTTACCGTAAATCCAAAATCATGAAATTTTCAAAAAGTTCATCGAGATTGAAAAATAAGTAAAACAGAGAGTTTGCGTACATGTTACATTATTAATACAATGATTCAGTTTGTGGATATTACTGTGATTGACCGAGTTTCCATTTTTGAACAATTCGCTATAGTCACGATCAATTTCATTGAAAGATGCATAATACAATGAGATGGTAATAGGTTAATTATGGTTTAGGGTTTAGGGCAAAGGGTTTAGGGTTTATAATTTATGACGATTCGTCGCCAAATCATCGCAAATTTGCATGGATTTTGTGACATTCATATTTTGCGACGATTTAGCCACGATTAGTCATAATTCGTTGCCAAATCGTCGCAAATGTTGCAACGAATTAGTGAGGAAATTTGTAAAATATGTTTTAGGGTTTAGGGTATAGGTACAAAACTGTAACGTTGATTGCAACATTCCAGAAACAATTTTACATGTTTACCGTAAATCCAAAATCATGAAATTATCAATAAGTTCATCGAGATTGAAAAATAAGTAAAATAGAGAGTTTGCGTACATGTTACATTATTAATACAATGATTCAATTTGTGGATATTACTGTGATTGACCGAGTTTCCATTTTTGAACAATTCTCTATAGTCACGATCAATTTCATTGAAAGATGCATAATACAATGAGATGGTAATAGGTTAATTATGGTTTAGGGTTTAGGGCAAAGGGTTTAGGGTTTATAATTTATGACGATTCGTCGCCAAATCGTCGCAAATTTGCATGGATTTTGTGACATTCATATTTTGCGACTATTTAGCCACGACTAGTCATAATTCGTTGCCAAATCGTCGCAAATGTTGCAACGAATTAGTGAGGAAATTTGTAAAATATGTTTTAGGGTTTAGGGTATAGGTACAAAACTGTAACGTTGATTGCAACATTCCAGAAACAACTTTACATGTTTACCGTAAATCCAAAATCATGAAATTTTCAAAAAGTTCATCGAGATTGAAAAATAAGTAAGACAGAGAGTTTGCGTACATGTTACATTATTAATACAATGATTCAGTTTGTGGATATTATTGTGATTGACCGAGTTTCCATTTTTGAACAATTCGCTATAGTCACGATCAATTTCATTGAAAGATGCATAATACAATGAGATGGTAATAGGTTAATTATGGTTTAGGGTTTAGGGCAAAGGGTTTAGGGTTTATAATTTATGACGATTCGTCGCCAAATCGTCGCAAATTTGCATGGATTTTGTGACATTCATATTTTGCGACGATTTAGCCACGATTAGTCATAATTCGTTGCCAAATGGTCGCAAATGTTGCAACGAATTAGTGAGGAAATTTGTAAAATATGTTTTAGGGTTTAGGGTATAGGTACAAAACTGTAACGTTGATTGCAACATTCCAGAAACAACTTTACATGTTTACCGTAAATCCAAAATCATGAAATTATCAATAAGTTCATCGAGATTGAAAAATAAGTAAAACAGAGAGTTTGCGTACATGTTACATTATTAATACAATGATTCAGTTTGTGGATATTACTGTGATTGACCGAGTTTCCATTTTTGAACAATTCTCTATAGTCACGATCAATTTCATTGAAAGATGCATAATACAATGAGATGGTAATAGGTTAATTATGGTTTAGGGTTTAGGGCAAAGGGTTTAGGGTTTATAATTTATGACGATTCGTCGCCAAATCGTCGCAAATTTGCATGGATTTTGTGACATTCATATTTTGCGACGATTTAGCCACGATTAGTCATAATTCGTTGCCAAATCGTCGCAAATGTTGCAACGAATTAGTGAGGAAATTTGTAAAATATGTTTTAGGGTTTAGGGTATAGGTACAAAACTGTAACGTTGATTGCAACATTCCAGAAACAACTTTACATGTTTACCGTAAATCCAAAATCATGAAATTATCAATAAGTTCATCAAGATTGAAAAATAAGTAAAACAGAGAGTTTGCGTACATGTTACATTATTAATACAATGATTCAGTTTGTGGATATTACTGTGATTGACCGATTTTCCATTTTTGAACAATTCTCTATAGTCACGATCAATTTCATTGAAAGATGCATAATACAACGAGATGGTAATAGGTTAATTATGGTTTAGGGTTTAGGGCAAAGGGTTTAGGGTTTATAATTTATGACGATTCGTCGCCAAATCGTCGCAAATTTGCATGGATTTTGTGACATTCATATTTTGCGACTATTTAGCCACGACTAGTCATAATTCGTTGCCAAATCGTCGCAAATGTTGCAACGAATTAGTGAGGAAATTTGTAAAATATGTTTTAGGGTTTAGGGTATAGGTACAAAACTGTAACGTTGATTGCAACATTCCAGAAACAACTTTACATGTTTACCGTAAATCCAAAATCATGAAATTATCAATAAGTTCATCGAGATTGAAAAATAAGTAAAACAGAGAGTTTGCGTACATGTTACATTATTAATACAATGATTCAGTTTGTGGATATTACTGTGATTGACCGAGTTTCCATTTTTGAACAATTCTCTATAGTCACGATCAATTTCATTGAAAGATGCATAATACAATGAGATGGTAATAGGTTAATTATGGTTTAGGGTTTAGGGCAAAGGGTTTAGGGTTTATAATTTATGACGATTCGTCGCCAAATCGTCGCAAATTTGCATGGATTTTGTGACATTCATATTTTGCGACGATTTAGCCACGATTAGTCATAATTCGTTGCCAAATCGTCGCAAATGTTGCAACGAATTAGTGAGGAAATTTGTAAAATATGTTTTAGGGTTTAGGGTATAGGTACAAAACTGTAACGTTGATTGCAACATTCCAGAAACAACTTTACATGTTTACCGTAAATCCAAAATCATGAAATTATCAATAAGTTCATCAAGATTGAAAAATAAGTAAAACAGAGAGTTTGCGTACATGTTACATTATTAATACAATGATTCAGTTTGTGGATATTACTGTGATTGACCGATTTTCCATTTTTGAACAATTCTCTATAGTCACGATCAATTTCATTGAAAGATGCATAATACAACGAGATGGTAATAGGTTAATTATGGTTTAGGGTTTAGGGCAAAGGGTTTAGGGTTTATAATTTATGACGATTCGTCGCCAAATCGTCGCAAATTTGCATGGATTTTGTGACATTCATATTTTGCGACTATTTAGCCACGACTAGTCATAATTCGTTGCCAAATCGTCGCAAATGTTGCAACGAATTAGTGAGGAAATTTGTAAAATATGTTTTAGGGTTTAGGGTATAGGTACAAAACTGTAACGTTGATTGCAACATTCCAGAAACAACTTTACATGTTTACCGTAAATCCAAAATCATGAAATTATCAATAAGTTCATCGAGATTGAAAAATAAGTAAAACAGAGAGTTTGCGTACATGTTACATTATTAATACAATGATTCAGTTTGTGGATATTACTGTGATTGACCGAGTTTCCATTTTTGAACAATTCTCTATAGTCACGATCAATTTCATTGAAAGATGCATAATACAATGAGATGGTAATAGGTTAATTATGGTTTAGGGTTTAGGGCAAAGGGTTTAGGGTTTATAATTTATGACGATTCGTCGCCAAATCGTCGCAAATTTGCATGGATTTTGTGACATTCATATTTTGCGACGATTTAGCCACGATTAGTCATAATTCGTTGCCAAATCGTCGCAAATGTTGCAACGAATTAGTGAGGAAATTTGTAAAATATGTTTTAGGGTTTAGGGTATAGGTACAAAACTGTAACGTTGATTGCAACATTCCAGAAACAACTTTACATGTTTACCGTAAATCCAAAATCATGAAATTTTCAAAAAGTTCATCGAGATTGAAAAATAAGTAAAACAGAGAGTTTGCGTACATGTTACATTATTAATACAATGATTCAGTTTGTGGATATTACTGTGATTGACCGAGTTTCCATTTTTGAACAATTCGCTATAGTCACGATCAATTTCATTGAAAGATGCATAATACAATGAGATGGTAATAGGTTAATTATGGTTTAGGGTTTAGGGCAAAGGGTTTAGGGTTTATAATTTATGACTATTCGTCGCCAAATCGTCGCAAATTTGCATGGATTTTGTGACATTCATATTTTGCGACGATTTAGCCACGATTAGTCATAATTCGTTGCCAAATCGTCGCAAATGTTGCAACGAATTAGTGAGGAAATTTGTAAAATATGTTTTAGGGTTTAGGGTATAGGTACAAAACTGTAACGTTGATTGCAACATTCCAGAAACAATTTTACATGTTTACCGTAAATCCAAAATCATGAAATTATCAATAAGTTCATCGAGATTGAAAAATAAGTAAAATAGAGAGTTTGCGTACATGTTACATTATTAATACAATGATTCAGTTTGTGGATATTACTGTGATTGACCGAGTTTCCATTTTTGAACAATTCGCTATAGTCACGATCAATTTCATTGAAAGATGCATAATACAACGAGATGGTAATAGGTTAATTATGGTTTAGGGTTTAGGGCAAAGGGTTTAGGGTTTATAATTTATGACGATTCGTCGCCAAATCGTCGCAAATTTGCATCGATTTTGTGATACTCATATTTTGCGACGATTTAGCCACGATTAGTCATAATTCGTTGCCAAATGGTCGCAAATGTTGCAACGAATTAGTGAGGAAATTTGAAAAATATGTTTTAGGGTTTAGGGTATAGGTACAAAACTGTAACGTTGATTGCAACATTCCAGAAACAACTTTACATGTTTACCGTAAATCCAAAATCATGAAATTATCAATAAGTTCATCAAGATTGAAAAATAAGTAAAACAGAGAGTTTGCGTACATGTTACATTATTAATACAATGATTCAGTTTGTGGATATTACTGTGATTGACCGAGTTTCCATTTTTGAACAATTCTCTATAGTCACGATCAATTTCATTGAAAGATGCATAATACAATGAGATGGTAATAGGTTAATTATGGTTTAGGGTTTAGGGCAAAGGGTTTAGGGTTTATAATTTATGACGATTCGTCGCCAAATCGTCGCAAATTTGCATGGATTTTGTGACATTCATATTTTGCGACGATTTGGCCACGATTAGTCATAATTCGTTGCCAAATCGTCGCAAATGTTGCAACGAATTAGTGAGGAAATTTGTAAAATATGTTTTAGGGTTTAGGTTATAGGTACAAAACTGTAACGTTGATTGCAACATTCCAGAAACAACTTTACATGTTTACCGTAAATCCAAAATCATGAAATTATCAATAAGTTCATCGAGATTGAAAAATAAGTAAAATAGAGAGTTTGCGTACATGTTACATTATTAATACAATGATTCAATTTGTGGATATTACTGTGATTGACCGAGTTTCCATTTTTGAACAATTCGATATAGTCACGATCAATTTCATTGAAAGATGCATAATACAACGAGATGGTAATAGGTTAATTATGGTTTAGGGTTTAGGGCAAAGGGTTTAGGGTTTATAATTTATGACGATTCGTCCCCAAATCTTATCTTTATGGCGGGAAGGTGCAGGTGTTCACAGATCATAAGAGCTTGAAGTACATTTTCACTCACCTTAGTTGAATTTGAGGCAGAGGCGCTGGATGGAGCTAGTGGCCGACTATGATCTGGAGATAGCTTACCATCCTGGTAAGGCTAATCTGGTTGCGGATGCGTTGAGTCGGAAACGGGTGGCTTTGGCTCGGGAGCTCGAGGTAGAGTCCTTGGTGAGCGAGATTAGCACATTGCGCTTATGTGTTGTATCTCAGGAACCTTTGGGCTTGGAGGCTGCTAACCAGGCAGATCTTTTGAGCAGGGTTCGGTTGGCTCAGGGAAAAGATGAGGGTTTGGTTAAGGCTTCGAGAGCAGAGGGTTCTGAGTATCAGGTATCTGCGAACGGCACTATCCTTGTTAGTGGGAGGGTATGCGTACCTTTGGATGAGGATTTGCGGCGAGAGATCTTGAGCGAGGCTCATTCGAGTATGTTTGCGATTCATCCCGGAGCGACTAAGATGTACCGCGATCTCAAGCGCTATTATCATTGGGTCGGGATGAAGAAGGATGTGGCTAACTGGGTTGCTTCGTGCAACGTGTGCCAGTTAGTGAAGGCGGAGCACCAGGTCCCGAGTGGGTTGTTGCGGAGTTTACCCATTCCAGAGTGGAAGTGGGATATGATCACGATGGATTTCGTGGTGGGATTACCAATTTCTCGGACCAAGGATGCTATTTGGGTCATCGTCGATCGATTGACCAAGTGTGCGCGTTTTCTGGCCATTAAGAAGACCGATGGGGCGGCAGTTTTGGCTAGGAAGTACGTGCAGGAGATTGTGAGACTGTATGGAGTACCGGTGAGTATCGTTTCGGACCGGGACCCTAAGTTCACATCGGAGTTCTGGAATGCGTTTCAGGTAGAGATGGGCACGAAGGTGCACTTGAGCACGGCGTACCATCCTCAGACAGATGGGCAGTCCGAGCGGACCATTCAGACTTTGGAGGATTTGTTGAGGATGTGCGTGCTGGATTGGGGTGGTCATTGGGTGGATCACTTGAGCTTGGTTGAGTTTGCGTATAACAATAGTTACCAGGCGAGTATTGGCATGGCTCCATATGAGGCTCTGTATGGGAGGCCCTGTCGTACCCCCTTGTGTTGGACCCAAGTGGGGGAGAGGAGCACTTTGGGTGCGAGTTTTGTTCAGGAAACTACAGAGAAGATCCGGATTTTGAAGCTGAACATGAAAGAGGCCCAGGATCGGCAAAAGAGTTATGCTGATAAGAGGCGGAAAGAGCTTGTGTTTGAGGTGGGAGATAGTGTGTATCTCAAGATGGCTTTGCTGAGAGGTCCGAACAGGTCCATTGTTGCGACTAAGTTGAGTCCGAGGTATATGGGACCGTTCCGGATTGTAGAGCGTGTTGGACCGGTAGCGTATCGGTTGGAGTTACCCGCGGTTATGCAAGCCTTTCATAAGGTATTCCATGTGTCGATGCTGAAGAAGTGTTTGCATAGGGGTGACGAGGTATTGGCTGAGATTCCGCCAGATCTCCAGCCCAATATGACCGTTGAGGCGAGACCTTTGAGAGTTCTCGAGCGGAGGGTCAAGGAGCTTCGTCGGAAGAAGATTCCGATGATGCGAGTTCTGTGGGACTGTGGCGGTGTTCAGGAGGAAACTTGGGAGCCATAGGCTAGGATGGAAGCGAGGTTCCAGAAGTGGTTCCAGAAGCAAGCTGCGGCTTGAGTTCCATCGAGAGGTTCCAGTTTCGGTTGTAGCTGTATGCTATGTATGTTTCATTTTGTATTGCCGTTGTGTAGAACGATGTTACATTATGATGTGTAATAAGATGAGTATTTCTTATTAGTGACTTGTGAGTCGCGGGTTGCATTGCGTGTCTTAGTTACGCTTGTTCGGGAAAATGAGTCGAGTGACGAGACCGGGTTATTTCACTTAACGGTTCTATGTGGTGGATTGGATTGCAGGCGTATGGTACTTGTTTGTTTTATTACGTTTGTATTGATGACTTACTGCAGAGAGTTGTTGGGTGTTAAGGATAGCCTAGTCGTAGTTGTCTTGACAAGTTTTCTAAAGCAAGCCGACACTGGAAGGTGCGCAAGGGAGGTGCGATGGCCGGGTTATTGGTCATGCACGGCAGATATTCCGGGTATGGAGTATAGTTCAGTCGAGATGCTTAGAGATATGTGATTTATTGCTCGTTGGGAGGACTGGTTCCTCCGGTGCCGATAGCTCGCAGGACTGTGTGTCCTGGGAGTGTGAGTGGCGATGTACCCAGTCTCGGGAAATTTATAGCCTAGAGTGATACGTGATACCGTGGATTCGTAAGGAGTATGTCCCAGACGTGGGATATATTACCTAGAATTGAGTGGTATGGGGTATTGGGACTCTTGTAGGTTATATTACCGAGTGGAGTGGTACGGCATATACCTAGAACCCGGAGATGCTGCGGTGTCTTGGGTGATATGGTATGGTGGATATCCTGCGGGATATGGCTGATGCTCGGAACTCAGAGATGCTGCGGCGTCTTGAGTAATGGGGTTAGCCGGTGTTTGAGCAATAAGTACATATGATGCCGCGGTGTTATAAGCATAGAGACTGAATGGGAGACCTCGGAGGTTGGTATTGGACCTCGTGTGAGTATTGAGATGGTCGGGTTTGGCCAAAGGTTGTGTAATCGTTGCGACGATAAGGTTCATTGGAGATGAACGGAATCGAAGATTCGAGGACGAATCTATGTTAGTGGGGGAGAATTGTAACGCCCGCGTTCCGGAAAATAAATTAATTAATTAATTAATTTAATTGTTTCGGAATTTTCCTTCGGGTTTTGAGCCTTCGACAAATCTGGAGAATTAATTATTGGAGGAAAATAATTAATCCGGGTTGTTCCGGGGGTGTCATAAACCGATTCGGAAAGTTATGGGGTTTTTCTCAAAGGTTGAATTTTTTCTTTCTTATCTTCTTTTTCTTATCTTCTTCCTCTTATCTTCTCCTTGCGGGAGAAAAAAAAAAAACCAGATCTTGGAAAAGAGAAGACTGGTCGCGAGAGAGAGAGAGAGAGAGAGAGAGAGAGAGAAGGAGAGCGTGAAGAAGAGAAGCTTGGGTGAAGCTTGAAGAAGAGGTTGGAGGAGCTTGGTAAAGGCGTGAGCTTGGGAGGAAGGAGGGAGGTCTTCTTGAGCTTGGGAAAGTCTTCTAGAGCTCGATCCATCCGATTCAAGGTGAGTTGTGACCAAAGGTTAGCATTAAGCTTGTGTGGAGCTTGTTCTTCTTGTTGTTGTTTCGCGAATCTTGCTTGTCTCCTTGGACGTGATTTCGCGTTTCTTGCTTGCTTGCTTGTTGTTGATTTCGCGATTCTTGCGGGTTCTTCTCGTTGTGGGTTCGCGAATCCATGGCCGTTCCTCTTATTGTTGTTCTCGTGACTCGGCTTGTTCTTGGTTGTTGATCGATCCGAGCTCGTCTCTTGTTGGCTGAACCGAGCTTGGTTCCTTGTTGTTGCGTTGCGATTTCTTGCTCGCTCTCTTGGTTGTGGATTTGCGATTCCGAGTTGTTCCCCTTTGTTGTTGTTTTGCGATCCGAGAAAGCTTAGCGGGAGTTGGATCGTTAAGCTTGTGTTTGGGTTATTCTTGGATCGTTAAGCTTGTGTTTGGGTTATTCTTGGATCGTTAAGCTTGTGTTTGGGTTATTCTTGGATCGTTAAGCTGGTGATTAATTGCGATTAATTGCTAAGCTTGTGTTGGGCTTTCCTTTAATTGCGATTAATTGCGATTAATTGTTAAGCTTGTGTTGGGTTTCCTTTATTTGTGATTAATTGCGATTAATTGTTAAGCTTGAGTTGGTTATTCATTTATTTGGCGTAAATTGTTAATTGTTGATTATTTGTGCTTATTGGTAGCCTGTTGTTGGGATGATCAATCTCACTCAGCATTTGGTTAGCCAAATGTTGATGCATCACTTTTGTCGATGCAGGTAAAGATAAGGCGTGATCGTGGAATCAAGGCGGTGAAGAGGGGATGATTTGGACCCGGGGTTTCTTTTTGTTGTTGTTATTATTGTGATGTTATAGAACTGCTAGTTGGTATGAACTGTAGAACTTGGTTTGTTCTTGTATTTGTGTTGTTTAATTATTGTGTGATTTTATAAATAAAAAAAAAAATTTGAGTGCGGTCGTTTCATTTTGGTATCAGAGCCCTTACGGTTCTAGGAGCCTAGGTGGTTCTAGATTAAATTGGGTATTGTGTGGGGGTCTTAGAATCATCCTCTTCGAGCCTTGTGAGATTCCACGGTGAGTATCTTTATTGTGATGATTGTTTTTAGTTTTCTTAGTTTGTGCTTCTGCGCGTGTGCAGATGGTTAGAGGGCGCGGTAGGGGTCGTGGCCGTGGTAGAGGTCGTGGCCGTGTGCCGGCGGAGCAGGTCGAGGATTCGCGTGCGAGTCAGGTTGGATCTGAGGGTGCGGTCGGAGTGAGTGCCGTTGGGACTGGCGCGAGCGTCAGTGGGGCTGGTGTTCCAGCGGGTGCTGCGGGTGTAGCAGCGGGTGATGCTCGTGCCCGAGATGATCGCATAGCGGATCTGCTGACGAGGTTGTTGGAGCGGTTACCAGAGAGGGTACCGGCTCAGGCTCCAGTGGCTCCGGTAGTGGTGGAGGCTCAGCCTCAGGCGGCAGCTGCGGTTGCTGAGGAGCTCCCATCCTATCTGAGGATGATGGAGCAGATGCTGAAGATTGGCACGGGGTTCTTTTCTGGAGGCGCTAATCCTGAGGACGCTGATGCGTGGTTGAGGAGGATAGAGAGGAATTTCCTCTCGAGTAGGTGTCCCGCGGGATACCAGGTGGACATTGCGGTCCATTTTCTGGAGGGTGATGCGCATCTCTGGTGGAGGGGTGTGGCAGCACGGAGAGCGCAGGCCGCGATGGTTTGGGCGGATTTTGTGGAGGAGTTTAACTCCAAGTTCTTTCCTCAGGAGGCGTTCCACCGGTTAGGGGCGAGGCTTGCGAATTTGACTCAGGGGGATAGGTCGGTACGCGAGTATGAGGTGGAGTTTGTCCGGCTCGGGTCTTTTGTTAGGCGAGCGGGTGAGAGTGAGTCGGCCCGTGTGCAGAGATTCTTGATGGGTCTTCGGGTTGATTTGAGGAACCGCTGCATGGTGAGGTCTTTTTGCACGGTGGATGAGTTGGTTGAGACTGCAGCTTTGCTTGAGGAGGGTCTGAAGGACGAGGTGTTAGTGGCTACACCGCGTTTTCAGGCGAGATCGGTACAGCCGCAGTCCGGTTCGAGCAGAGGCAGTAGTAAGCCGACGCAAGGACAGAAGCGGAAGCGGGAGAGCGCTTCGAGTAGTAGTCGGGGTGGTCCGGGTTGCTTTGGTTGTGGGAGCATGGATCACCGAGTGGCGAGCTGTCCTCAGAAGGGCGGGGCGCGAGTGGATACTCGAGTGTGCTATCACTGCAAGGAGGCGGGGCACATCAGGCCTCAGTGTCCCCAGTTGCGGCAGAGGGAGACCTCGGTAGTGCAGCCTCTCAGGCAGGTGGCATCAGCGCCTCGAGTGTACTCCATCACCGAGACCGGCGAGCCGAGTTCCAGGCCGATCACAGGTATTTTCTTAGACTCACCTAAGTTTAATTTTGTGTTGGGGAATGTCGTGCTCGTCGGGGTGTTAAGGTTCTCGGCACATGTATATGTGCAGGGACCTTGTGTGTTGGAGGTGTAGAGTGTCATGTGTTGTTTGACTCAGGAGCATCGCATTGCTTCGTTTCCCCGGAGTTGGCCGAGAAGGCTAATCTCCGGAGCGAGCCCGGTGTGAGTTTGGTGTTCGTGGAGGTCGCCGGAGGGAAGCTCCTGAGGATTCACGGTCGGGTGCGAGACGTGGATGTTCAGGTAGCAGGAGAGTCCATGGCTGCCGATTTGATTATCTGCTCAGTGGAGCTGTACGATGTCATCTTGGGCATGGATTGGCTCGGGAAGTTCAGGGCGCATCTGGACTGTCACCGAGGGCGAGTTGAGTTCGACCAGGGGAAAGGGAAGTTGGTGTATCAGGGTGTGAGACCGACTTCCGGGAGTCTCGTGATCTCGGTTGTGCACGCGGAGCGTCTGATCGAGAGAGGTTGCGAGGCGTATTTGGCTACCATTTCCTTGCCGGAGGCCGTCGGAGAGGCTAGGGTTCAGGATATTCGAGTGGTTCGTGAGTTCCAGGATGTGTTCCAGGCGTTGCAGGGGTCGCCACCATCTAGGTCGGATCCTTTCACGATCGAGTTGGAACCGGGGACGGCACCGATATCCAGGGCTCCTTATAGGATGGCTCCCGCAGAGATGGCAGAGCTGAAGAAGCAGCTGGAGGAGTTGTTGAGTAAGGGATTTATTCGTCCGAGTTCTTCACCGTGGGGAGCGCCAGTGTTGTTCGTGAAGAAGAAGGACGGGAGTTTTCGGTTGTGTATCGATTATCGGGGACTCAACCGAGTCACAGTGAAGAACAGGTATCCTCTTCCGCGGATTGATGAGTTGTTGGATCAGTTGAGAGGGGCTACTTGGTTCTCCAAGATTGACTTGGCGTCGGGTTATCATCAGATTCCCATCGATGAGGTAGATATCCGGAAGACGGCTTTCAGATCTCGTTATGGTCACTACGAGTTTGTGGTGATGCCATTTGGGTTGACTAATGCACCGGCTGCATTTATGAGATTGATGAACAGCGTTTTCCAGGAGTATCTAGATGAGTTCGTGATTATCTTTATCGATGACATCTTGGTGTATTCGAGGAGCCGGGAGGAGCATGAGGTTCATCTGCGTGTGGTTCTTTCGAGGCTGCGGGAACAGAAGTTATTTGCTAAGTTGAGCAAGTGTAGCTTCTGGCAGCGGGAGATCGGTTTTCTGGGTCACATTGTCTCTGCGGAGGGAGTGTCGGTAGATCCGGGGAAGATCCAGGCCATTAGTACTTGGCCGAGGCCAAGGAATGCCACTGAGATTCGGAGTTTTCTTGGGTTGGCAGGGTATTATCGGCGGTTCGTCAAGGGTTTTGCGAGTTTGGCTAAGCCTATGACGAAGCTAACAGGGAAGGATGTTCCTTTCGTGTGGTCCTCAGAGTGTGAGAAGAGTTTCGCAGGGCTGAAGGCCATGTTGTCTAGTACTCCAGTATTGGCGTTGCCTGAGTCGGGTGAGCCTTACGTGGTGTACACCGATGCGTCGGGAGTGGGTCTGGGTTGTGTGTTGATGCAGCGGGGGAAGGTTATTGCCTATGCTTCGCGGCAGCTGCGGAAGCATGAGGGCAACTACCCTACCCATGACTTGGAGATGGCTGCAGTGGTTTTTGCATTAAAGATTTGGAGATCTTATCTTTATGGCGGGAAGGTGCAGGTGTTCACAGATCATAAGAGCTTGAAGTACATTTTCACTCAGCCTGAGTTGAATTTGAGGCAGAGGCGCTGGATGGAGCTAGTGGCCGACTATGATCTGGAGATAGCTTACCATCCTGGTAAGGCTAATCTGGTTGCGGATGCGTTGAGTCGGAAGCGGGTGGCTTTGGCTCGGGAGCTCGAGGTAGAGTCCTTGGTGAGCGAGATTAGCACATTGCGCTTATGTGTTGTATCTCAGGAACCTTTGGGCTTGGAGGCTGCTAACCAGGCAGATCTTTTGAGCAGGGTTCGGTTGGCTCAGGGAAAAGATGAGGGTTTGGTTAAGGCTTCGAGAGCAGAGGGTTCTGAGTATCAGGTATCTGCGAACGGCACTATCCTTGTTAGTGGGAGGGTATGCGTACCTTTGGATGAGGATTTGCGGCGAGAGATCCTGAGCGAGGCTCATTCGAGTATGTTTGCGATTCATCCCGGAGCGACTAAGATGTACCGCGATCTCAAGCGCTATTATCATTGGGTCGGGATGAAGAAGGATGTGGCTAACTGGGTTGCTTCGTGCAACGTGTGCCAGTTAGTGAAGGCGGAGCACCAGGTCCCGAGTGGGTTGTTGCGGAGTTTACCCATTCCAGAGTGGAAGTGGGATATGATCACGATGGATTTCGTGGTGGGATTACCAATTTCTCGGACCAAGGATGCTATTTGGGTCATCGTCGATCGATTGACCAAGTGTGCGCGTTTTCTGGCCATTAAGAAGACCGATGGGGCGGCAGTTTTGGCTAGGAAGTACGTGCAGGAGATTGTGAGACTGTATGGAGTACCGGTGAGTATCGTTTCGGACCGGGACCCTAAGTTCACATCGGAGTTCTGGAATGCGTTTCAGGCAGAGATGGGCACGAAGGTGCACTGGAGCACGGCGTACCATCCTCAGACAGATGGGCAGTCCGAGCGGACCATTCAGACTTTGGAGGATTTGTTGAGGATGTGCGTGCTGGATTGGGGTGGTCATTGGGTGGATCACTTGAGCTTGGTTGAGTTTGCGTATAACAATAGTTACCAGGCGAGTATTGGCATGGCTCCATATGAGGCTCTGTATGGGAGGCCCTGTCGTACCCCCTTGTGTTGGACCCAAGTGGGGGAGAGGAGCACTTTGGGTGCGAGTTTTGTTCAGGAAACTACAGAGAAGATCCGGATTTTGAAGCTGAACATGAAAGAGGCCCAGGATCGGCAAAAGAGTTATGCTGATAAGAGGCGGAAAGAGCTTGTGTTTGAGGTGGGAGATAGTGTGTATCTCAAGATGGCTTTGCTGAGAGGTCCGAACAGGTCCATTGTTGCGACTAAGTTGAGTCCGAGGTATATGGGACCGTTCCGGATTGTAGAGCGTGTTGGACCGGTAGCGTATCGGTTGGAGTTACCCGCGGTTATGCAAGCCTTTCATAAGGTATTCCATGTGTCGATGCTGAAGAAGTGTTTGCATAGGGGTGACGAGGTATTGGCTGAGATTCCGCCAGATCTCCAGCCCAATATGACCGTTGAGGCGAGACCTTTGAGAGTTCTCGAGCGGAGGGTCAAGGAGCTTCGTCGGAAGAAGATTCCGATGATGCGAGTTCTGTGGGACTGTGGCGGTGTTCAGGAGGAAACTTGGGAGCCAGAGGCTAGGATGGAAGCGAGGTTCCAGAAGTGGTTCCAGAAGCAAGCTGCGGCTTGAGTTCCATCGAGAGGTTCCAGTTTCGGTTGTAGCTGTATGCTATGTATGTTTCATTTTGTATTGCCGTTGTGTAGAACGATGTTACATTATGATGTGTAATAAGATGAGTATTTCTTATTAGTGACTTGTGAGTCGCGGGTTGCATTGCGTGTCTTAGTTACGCTTGTTCGGGAAAATGAGTCGAGTGACGAGACCGGGTTATTTCACTTAACGGTTCTATGTGGTGGGTTGGATTGCAGGCGTATGGTACTTGTTTGTTTTATTACGTTTGTATTGATGACTTACTGCAGAGAGTTGTTGGGTGTTAAGGATAGCCTAGTCGTAGTTGTCTTGACAAGTTTTCTAAAGCAAGCCGACACTGGAAGGTGCGCAAGGGAGGTGCGATGGCCGGGTTATTGGTCATGCACGGCAGATATTCCGGGTATGGAGTATAGTTCAGTCGAGATGCTTAGAGATATGTGATTTATTGCTCGTTGGGAGGACTGGTTCCTCCGGTGCCGATAGCTCGCAGGACTGTGTGTCCTGGGAGTGTGAGTGGCGATGTACCCAGTCTCGGGAAATTTATAGCCTAGAGTGATACGTGATACCGTGGATTCGTAAGGAGTATGTCCCAGACGTGGGATATATTACCTAGAATTGAGTGGTATGGGGTATTGGGACTCTTGTAGGTTATATTACCGAGTGGAGTGGTACGGCATATACCTAGAACCCGGAGATGCTGCGGTGTCTTGGGTGATATGGTATGGTGGATATCCTGCGGGATATGGCTGATGCTCGGAACTCAGAGATGCTGCGGCGTCTTGAGTAATGGGGTTAGCCGGTGTTTGAGCAATAAGTACATATGATGCCGCGGTGTTATAAGCATAGAGACTGAATGGGAGACCTCGGAGGTTGGTATTGGACCTCGTGTGAGTATTGAGATGGTCGGGTTTGGCCAAAGGTTGTGTAATCGTTGCGACGATAAGGTTCATTGGAGATGAACGGAATCGAAGATTCGAGGACGAATCTATGTTAGTGGGGGAGAATTGTAACGCCCGCGTTCCGGAAAATAAATTAATTAATTAATTAATTTAATTGTTTCGGAATTTTCCTTCGGGTTTTGAGCCTTAGACAAATCTGGAGAATTAATTATTGGAGGAAAATAATTAATCCGGGTTGTTCCGGGGGTGTCATAAACCGATTCGGAAAGTTATGGGGTTTTTCTCAAAGGTTGAATTTTTTCTTTCTTATCTTCTTTTTCTTATCTTCTTCCTCTTATCTTCTCCTTGCGGGAGAAAAAAAAAAAAACCAGATCTTGGAAAAGAGAAGACTGGTCGCGAGAGAGAGAGAGAGAGAGAGAGAGAGAGAAGAGAGAGAGAGAGAAGGAGAGCGTGAAGAAGAGAAGCTTGGGTGAAGCTTGAAGAAGAGGTTGGAGGAGCTTGGTAAAGGCGTGAGCTTGGGAGGAAGGAGGGAGGTCTTCTTGAGCTTGGGAAAGTCTTCTAGAGCTCGATCCATCCGATTCAAGGTGAGTTGTGACCAAAGGTTAGCATTAAGCTTGTGTGGAGCTTGTTCTTCTTGTTGTTGTTTCGCGAATCTTGCTTGTCTCCTTGGACGTGATTTCGCGTTTCTTGCTTGCTTGCTTGTTGTTGATTTCGCGATTCTTGCGGGTTCTTCTCGTTGTGGGTTCGCGAATCCATGGCCGTTCCTCTTATTGTTGTTCTCGTGACTCGGCTTGTTCTTGGTTGTTGATCGATCCGAGCTCGTCTCTTGTTGGCTGAACCGAGCTTGGTTCCTTGTTGTTGCGTTGCGATTTCTTGCTCGCTCTCTTGGTTGTGGATTTGCGATTCCGAGTTGTTCCCCTTTGTTGTTGTTTTGCGATCCGAGAAAGCTTAGCGGGAGTTGGATCGTTAAGCTTGTGTTTGGGTTATTCTTGGATCGTTAAGCTTGTGTTTGGGTTATTCTTGGATCGTTAAGCTTGTGTTTGGGTTATTCTTGGATCGTTAAGCTGGTGATTAATTGCGATTAATTGCTAAGCTTGTGTTGGGCTTTCCTTTAATTGCGATTAATTGCGATTAATTGTTAAGCTTGTGTTGGGTTTCCTTTATTTGTGATTAATTGCGATTAATTGTTAAGCTTGAGTTGGTTATTCATTTATTTGGCGTAAATTGTTAATTGTTGATTATTTGTGCTTATTGGTAGCCTGTTGTTGGGATGATCAATCTCACTCAGCATTTGGTTAGCCAAATGTTGATGCATCACTTTTGTCGATGCAGGTAAAGATAAGGCGTGATCGTGGAATCAAGGCGGTGAAGAGGGGATGATTTGGACCCGGGGTTTCTTTTTGTTGTTGTTATTATTGTGATGTTATAGAACTGCTAGTTGGTATGAACTGTAGAACTTGGTTTGTTCTTGTATTTGTGTTGTTTAATTATTGTGTGATTTTATAAAAAAAAAAAAAAATTTGAGTGCGGTCGTTTCAACATTATTAATACAATGATTCAGTTTGTGGATATTACTGTGATTGACCGAGTTTCCATTTTTGAACAATTCTCTATAGTCACGATCAATTTCATTGAAAGATGCATAATACAATGAGATGGTAATAGGTTAATTATGGTTTAGGGTTTAGGGCAAAGAGTTTAGGGTTTATAATTTATGACGATTCGTCGCCAAATCGTCGCAAATATGCATCGATTTTGTGACATTCATATTTTGCGACGATTTAGCCAGGATTAGTCATAATTCGTTGCCAAATCGTCGCAAATGTTGCAACGAATTAGTGATGAAATTTGTAAAATATGTTTTAGGGTTTAGGGTATAAGTACAAAACTGTAACTTTGATTGCAACATTCCAGAAACAACTTTACATGTTTACCGTAAATCCAAAATCATGAAATTATCAATAAGTTCATCGATATTGAAAAATAAGTAAAACAGAGAGTTTGCGTACATGTTACATTATTAATACAATGATCCAGTTTGTGGATATTACTGTGATTGACCGAGTTTCCATTTTTGAACAATTCGCTATAGTCACGATCAATTTCATTGAAAGATGCATAATACAATGAGATGGTAATAGGTTAATTATGGTTTAGGGTTTAGGGCAAAGGGTTTAGGGTTTATAATTTATGACGATTCGTCGCCAAATCGTCGCAAATTTGCATGGATTTTGTGACATTCATATTTTGCGACGATTTAGCCACGATTAGTCATAATTCGTTGCCAAATCGTCGCAAATGTTGCAACGAATTAGTGATGAAATTTGTAAAATATGTTTTAGGGTTTAGGGTATAGTTACAAAACTGTAACGTTGATTGCAACATTCCAGAAACAACTTTACATGTTTACCGTAAATCCAAAATCATGAAATTATCAATAAGTTCATCGAGATTGAAAAATAAGTAAAACAGAGAGTTTGCGTACATGTTACATTATTAATACAATGATTCAGTTTGTGGATATTACTGTGATTGACCGAGTTTCCATTTTTGAACAATTCTCTATAGTCACGATCAATTTCATTGAAAGATGCATAATACAATGAGATGGTAATAGGTTAATTATGGTTTAGGGTTTAGGGCAAAGGGTTTAGGGTTTATAATTTATGACGATTCGTCGCCAAATCGTCGCAAATTTGCATCGATTTTGTGACATTCATATTTTGCGACGATTTAGCCACGATTAGTCATAATTCGTTGCCAAATCGTCGCAAATGTTGCAACGAATTAGTGAGGAAATTTGTAAAATATGTTTTAGGGTTTAGGGTATAGGTACAAAACTGTAACGTTGATTGCAACATTCCAGAAACAACTTTACATGTTTACCGTAAATCCAAAATCATGAAATTATCAATAAGTTCATCGAGATTGAAAAATAAGTAAAACAGAGAGTTTGCGTACATGTTACATTATTAATACAATGATTCAGTTTGTGGATATTACTGTGATTGACCGAGTTTCCATTTTTGAACAATTCTCTATAGTCACGAACAATTTCATTGAAATATGCATATTACAACGAGATGGTAATAGGTTAATTATGGTTTAGGGTTTAGGGCAAAGGGTTTATAATTTATGACGATTCGTCGCCAAATCGTCGCAAATTTGCATCGATTTTGTGACATTCATATTTTGCGACGATTTAGCCACGATTAGTCATAATTCGTTGCCAAATCGTCGCAAATGTTGCAACGAATTAGTGAGGAAATTTGTAAAATATGTTTTAGGGTTTAGGGTATAGGTACAAAACTGTAACGTTGATTGCAACATTCCAGAAACAACTTTACATGTTTACCGTAAATCCAAAATCATGAAATTATCAATAAGTTCATCGAGATTGAAAAATAAGTAAAATAGAGAGTTTGCGTACAGGTTACATTATTAATACAATGATTCAGTTTGTGGTTAAACTGTGATTGACCGAGTTTCCATTTTTGAACAATTCTCTATAGTCACGATCAATTTCATTGAAAGATGCATAATACAACGAGATGGTAATAGGTTAATTATGGTTTAGGGTTTAGGGCAAAGGGTTTAGGGTTTATAATTTATGACGATTCGTCGCCAAAACGTCGCAAATATGCATCGATTTTGTGATATTCATATTTTGCGACGATTTAGCCACGATTAGTCGTAATTCGTTGCCAAATCGTCGCAAATGTTGCAACGAATTAGTGAGGAAATTTGTAAAATATGTTTTAGGGTTTAGGGTATAGTTACAAAACTGTAACGTTGATTGCAACATTCCAGAAACAACTTTACATGTTTACCGTAAATTCAAAATCATGAAATTATCAATAAGTTCATCGAGATTGAAAAATAAGTAAAACAGAGAGTTTGCGTACATGTTACATTATTAATACAATGATTCAGTTTGTGGATATTACTGTGATTGACCGAGTTTCCATTTTTGAACAATTCTCTATAGTCACGATCAATTTCATTGAAAGATGCATAATACAATGAGATGGTAATAGGTTAATTATGGTTTAGGGTTTAGGGCAAAGGGTTTAGGGTTTATAATTTATGACGATTCGTCGCCAAATCGTCGCAAATTTGCATCGATTTTGTGACATTCATATTTTGCGACGATTTAGCCACGATTAGTCATAATTCGTTGCCAAATCGTCGCAAATGTTGCAACGAATTAGTGAGGAAATTTGTAAAATATGTTTTAGGGTTTAGGGTATAGGTACAAAACTGTAACGTTGATTGCAACATTCCAGAAACAACTTTACATGTTTACCGTAAATCCAAAATCATGAAATTATCAATAAGTTCATCGAGATTGAAAAATAAGTAAAATAGAGAGTTTGCGTACATGTTACATTATTAATACAATGATTCAGTTTGTGGATATTACTGTGATTGACCGAGTTTCCATTTTTGAACAATTCTCTATAGTCACGATCAATTTCATTGAAAGATGCATAATACAACGAGATGGTAATAGGTTAATTATGGTTTAGGGTTTAGGGCAAAGGGTTTAGGGTTTATAATTTATGACGATTCGTCGCCAAATCGTCGCAAATTTGCATCGATTTTGTGATATTCATATTTTGCGACGATTTAGCCACGATTAGTCATAATTCGTTGCCAAATCGTCGCAAATGTTGCAACGAATTAGTGAGGAAATTTGTAAAATATGTTTTAGGGTTTAGGGTATAGGTACAAAACTGTAACGTTGATTGCAACATTCCAGAAACAACTTTACATGTTTACCGTAAATCCAAAATCATGAAATTATCAATAAGTTCATCGAGATTGAAAAATAAGTAAAACAGAGAGTTTGCGTACATGCTACATTATTAATACAATGATTCAATTTGTGGATATTACTGTGATTGACCGAGTCTCCATTTTTGAACAATTCTCTATAGTCACGAACAATTTCATTGAAAGATGCATAATACAACGAGATGGTAATAGGTTAATTATGGTTTAGGGTTTAGGGCAAAGGGTTTAGGGTTTATAATTTATGACGATTCGTCGCCAAATCGTCTCAAATTTGCATCGATTTTGTGACATTCATATTTTGCGACGATTTAGCCACGATTAGTCATAATTCGTTGCCAAATCGTCGCAAATGTTGCAACAAATTAGTGAGGAAATTTGTAAAATATGTTTTAGGGTTTAGGGTATAGGTACAAAACTGTTACGTTGATTGCAACATTCCAGAAACAACTTTACATGTTTACCGCAAATCCAAAATCATGAATTTATCAATAAGTTCATCGAGATTGAAAAATAAGTAAAACAGAGAGTTTGCGTACATGTTACATTATTAATACAATGATTCAGTTTGTGGATATTACTGTGATTGACCGAGTTTCCATTTTTGAACAATTCTCTATAGTCACGATCAATTTCATTGAAAGATGCATAATACAACGAGATGGTAATAGGTTAATTATGGTTTAGGGTTTAGGGCAAAGGGTTTATGGTTTATAATTTATGACGATTCGTCGCCAAATCGTCGCAAATTTGCATCGATTTTGTGATATTCATATTTTGCGACGATTTAGCCACGATTAGTCATAATTCGTTGCCAAATCGTCGCAAATGTTGCAACGAATTAGTGAGGAAATTTGTAAAATATGTTTTAGGGTTTAGGGTATAGGTACAAAACTGTAACGTTGATTGCAACATTCCAGAAACAACTTTACATGTTTACCGTAAATCCAAAATCATGAAATTATCAATAAGTTCATCGAGATTGAAAAATAAGTAAAATAGAGAGTTTGCGTACATGTTACATTATTAATACAATGATTCAGTTTGTGGATATTACTGTGATTGACCGAGTTTCCATTTTTGAACAATTCTCTATAGTCACGATCAATTTCATTGAAAGATGCATAATACAACGAGATGGTAATAGGTTAATTATGGTTTAGGGTTTAGGGCAAAGGGTTTAGGGTTTATAATTTATGACGATTCGTCCCCAAATCGTCGCAAATTTGCATGGATTTTGTGACATTCATATTTTGCGACGATTTAGCCACGATTAGTCATAATTCGTTGCCAAATCGTCGCAAATGTTGCAACGAATTAGTGAGGAAATTTGTAAAATATGTTTTAGGGTTTAGGGTATAGGTACAAAACTGTAACGTTGATTGCAACATTCCAGAAACAACTTTACATGTTTACCGTAAATCCAAAATCATGAAATTATCAATAAGTTCATCGAGATTGAAAAATAAGTAAAATAGAGAGTTTGCGTACATGTTACATTATTAATACAATGATTCAGTTTGTGGATATTACTGTGATTGACCGAGTTTCCATTTTTGAACAATTCGCTATAGTCACGATCAATTTCATTGAAAGATGCATAATACAACGAGATGGTAATAGGTTAATTATGGTTTAGGGTTTAGGGCAAAGGGTTTAGGGTTTATAATTTATGACGATTCGTCGCCAAATCGTCGCAAATTTGCATCGATTTTGTGACATTCATATTTTGCGACGATTTAGCCACGATTAGTCATAATTCGTTGCCAAATCGTCGCAAATGTTGCAACGAATTAGTGAGGAAATTTGTAAAATATGTTTTAGGGTTTAGGGTATAGGTACAAAACTGTAACGTTGATTGCAACATTCCAGAAACAACTTTACATGTTTACCGTAAATCCAAAATCATGAAATTATCAATAAGTTCATCGAGATTGAAAAATAAGTAAAACAGAGAGTTTGCGTACATGTTACATTATTAATACAATGATTCAGTTTGTGGATATTACTGTGATTGACCGAGTTTCCATTTTTGAACAATTCTCTATAGTCACGATCAATTTCATTGAAAGATGCATAATACAACGAGATGGTAATAGGTTAATTATGGTTTAGGGTTTAGGGCAAAGGGTTTAGGGTTTATAATTTATGACGATTCGTCGCCAAATCGTCGCAAATTTGCATCGATTTTGTGATATTCATATTTTGCGACGATTTAGCCACGATTAGTCATAATTCGTTGCCAAATCGTCGCAAATGTTGCAACGAATTAGTGAGGAAATTTGTAAAATATGTTTTAGGGTTTAGGGTATAGGTACAAAACTGTAACGTTGATTGCAACATTCCAGAAACAACTTTACATGTTTACCGTAAATCCAAAATCATGAAATTATCAATAAGTTCATCGAGATTGAAAAATAAGTAAAATAGAGAGTTTGCGTACATGTTACATTATTAATACAATGATTCAGTTTGTGGATATTACTGTGATTGACCGAGTTTCCATTTTTGAACAATTCTCTATAGTCACGATCAATTTCATTGAAAGATGCATAATACAACGAGATGATAATAGGTTAATTATGGTTTAGAGTTTAGGGCAAAGGGTTTAGGGTTTATAATTTATGACGATTCGTCTCTAAATCGTCGCAAATTTGCATCGATTTTGTGATATTCATATTTTGCGACGATTTAGCCACGATTAGTCATAATTCGTTGCCAAATCGTCGCAAATGTTGCAACGAATTAGTGACGAAATTTGTAAAATATGTTTTAGGGTTTAGGGTATAGGTACAAAACTGTAACGTTGATTGCAACATTCCAGAAACAACTTTACATGTTTACCGTAAATCCAAAATCATGAAATTATCAATAAGTTCATCGAGATTGAAAAATAAGTAAAATAGAGAGTTTGCGTACATGTTACATTATTAATACAATGATTCAGTTTGTGGATATTACTGTGATTGACCGAGTTTCCATTTTTGAACAATTCTCTATAGTCACGATCAATTTCATTGAAAGATGCATAATACAATGAGATGGTAATAGGTTAATTATGGTTTAGGGTTTAGGGCAAAGGATTTAGGGTTTATAATTTATGACGATTCGTTGCTAAATCGTCGCAAATTTGCATCGATTTTGTGACATTCATATTTTGCGACGATTTAGCCACGATTAGTCGTAATTCGTTGCCAAATCGTCGCAAATGTTGCAACGAATTAGTGAGGAAATTTGTAAAATATGTTTTAGGGTTTAGGGTTTAGGTACAAAACTGTAACGGTGATTGCAAAATTCCAGAAACAACTTTACATGTTTACTGTAAATCCAAAATCATGAAATTATCAATAAGTTCATCGAGATTGAAAAATAAGTAAAATAAAGAGTTTGCGTACATGTTACATTATTAATACAATGATTCAGTTTGTGGATATTACTGTTATTGACCGAGTTTCCATTTTTGAACAATTCTCTATAGTCACGATCAATTTCATTGAAAGATGCATAATACAATGAGATGGTAATAGGTTAATTATGGTTTAGGGTTTAGGGCAAAGGATTTAGGGTTTATAATTTATGACGATTCGTCGCCAAATCGTCGCAAATTTGCATCGATTTTGTGATATTCATATTTGCGACGATTTAGCCACGATTAGTCATAATTCGTTGCCAAATCGTCGCAAATGTTGCAACGAATTAGTGAGGAAATTTGTAAAATATGTTTTAGGGTTTAGGGTATAGGTACAAAACTGTAACGTTGATTGCAACATTCCAGAAACAACTTTACATGTTTACCGTAAATCCAAAATCATGAAATTATCAATAAGTTCATCGAGATTGAAAAATAAGTAAAACAGAGAGTTTGCGTACATGCTACATTATTAATACAATGATTCAATTTGTGGATATTACTGTTATTGACCGAGTTTCCATTTTTGAACAATTCTCTATAGTCACGATCAATTTCATTGAAACATGCATAATACAATGAGATGGTAATAGGTTAATTATGGTTTAGGGTTTAGGGCAAAGGGTTTAGGGTTTATAATTTATGACGATTCGTCGCCAAATCGTCGCAAATTTGCATCGATTTTGTGATATTCATATTTTGCGACGATTTAGCCACGATTAGTCATAATTCGTTGCCAAATCGTCGCAAATGTTGCAACGAATTAGTGAGGAAATTTGTAAAATATGTTTTAGGGTTTAGGGTATAGGTACAAAACTGTAACGTTGATTGCAACATTCCAGAAACAACTTTACATGTTTACCGTAAATCCAAAATCATGAAATTATCAATAAGTTCATCGAGATTGAAAAATAAGTAAAACAGAGAGTTTGCGTACATGCTACATTATTAATACAATGATTCAATTTGTGGATATTACTGTTATTGACCGAGTTTCCATTTTTGAACAATTCTCTATAGTCACGAACAATTTCATTGAAAGATGCATAATACAACGAGATGGTAATAGGTTAATTATGGTTTAGGGTCTAGGGCAAAGGGTTTAGGGTTTATAATTTATGACGATTCGTCGCCAAATCGTCGCAAATTTGCATCGATTTTGTGACATTCATATTTTGCGACGATTTAGCCACGATTAGTCATAATTCGTTGCCAAATCGTCGCAAATGTTGCAACGAATTAGTGAGGAAATTTGTAAAATATGTTTTAGGGTTTAGGGTATAGGTACAAAACTGTAACGTTGATTGCAACATTCCAGAAACAACTTTACATGTTTACCGTAAATCCAAAATCATGAAATTATCAATAAGTTCATCGAGATTGAAAAATAAGTAAAATAGAGAGTTTGCGTACATGTTACATTATTAATACAATGATTCAGTTTGTGGATATTACTGTGATTGACCGAGTTTCCATTTTTGAACAATTCTCTATAGTCACGATCAATTTCATTGAAAGATGCATAATACAACGAGATGGTAATAGGTTAATTATGGTTTGGGTCTAGGGCAAAGGGTTTAGGATTTATAATTTATGACGATTCGTCGCCAAATCGTCGCAAATTTGCATCGATTTTGTGATATTCATATTTTGCGACGATTTAGCCACGATTAGTCATAATTCGTTGCCAAATCGTCGCAAATGTTGCAACGAATTAGTGAGGAAATTTGTAAAATATGTTTTAGGGTTTAGGGTATAGGTACAAAACTGTAACGTTGATTGCAACATTCCAGAAACAACTTTACATGTTTACCGTAAATCCAAAATCATGAAATTATCAATAAGTTCATCGAGATTGAAAAATAAGTAAAATAGAGAGTTTGCGTACATGTTACATTATTAATACAATGATTCAGTTTGTGGATATTACTGTGATTGACCGAGTTTCCATTTTTGAACAATTCTCTATAGTCACGATCAATTTCATTGAAAGATGCATAATACAACGAGATGGTAATAGGTTAATTATGGTTTAGGGTTTAGGGCAAAGGGTTTAGGGTTTATAATTTATGACGATTCGTCGCCAAATCGTCGCAAATTTGCATCGATTTTGTGATATTCATATTTTGCGACGATTTAGCCACGATTAGTCATAATTCGTTGCCAAATCGTCGCAAATGTTGCAACGAATTAGTGAGGAAATTTGTAAAATATGTTTTAGGGTTTAGGGTATAGGTACAAAACTGTAACGTTGATTGCAACATTCCAGAAACAACTTTACATGTTTACCGTAAATCCAAAATCATGAAATTATCAATAAGTTCATCGAGATTGAAAAATAAGTAAAACAGAGAGTTTGCGTACATGTTACATTATTAATACAATGATTCAGTTTGTGGATATTAGTGTGATTGACCGAGTTTCCATTTTTGAACAATTCTCTATAGTCACGATCAATTTCATTGAAAGATGCATAATACAATGAGATGGTAATTGGTTAATTATGGTTTAGGGTTTAGGGCAAAGGGTTTAGGGTTTATAATTTATGACGATTCGTCGCCAAATCGTCGCAAATTTGCATGGATTTTGTGACATTCATATTTTGCGACGATTTAGCCACGATTAGTCTTAATTCGTTGCCAAATCGTCGCAAATGTTGCAACGAATTAGTGAGGAAATTTGTAAAATATGTTTTAGGGTTTAGGTTATAGGTACAAAACTGTAACGTTGATTGCAACATTCCAGAAACGACTTTACATGTTTACCGTAAATCCAAAATCATGAAATTATCAATAAGTTCATCGAGATTGAAAAATAAGTAAAATAGAGAGTTTGCGTACATGTTACATTATTAATACAATGATTCAGTTTGTGGATATTACTGTGATTGACCGAGTTTATATTTTTGAACAATTCGCTATAGTCACGATCAATTTCATTGAAAGATGCATAATACAACGAGATGGTAATAGGTTAATTATGGTTTAGGGTTTAGGGCAAAGGGTTTAGGGTTTATAATTTATGACGATTCGTCGCCAAATCGTCGCAAATTTGCATGGATTTTGTGACATTCATATTTTGCGACGATTTAGCCACGATTAGTCATAATTCGTTGCCAAATCGTCCCAAATGTTGCAACGAATTAGTGAGGAAATTTGTAAAATATGTTTTAGGGTTTAGGGTATAGGTACAAAACTGTAACGTTGATTGAAACTTTCCAGAAACAACTTTACATGTTTACCGTAAATACAAAATCATGAAATTATCAATAAGTTCATCGAGATTGAAAAATAAGTAAAACAGAGAGTTTGCGTACATGTTACATTATTAATACAATGATTCAGTTTGTGGATATTACTGTGATTGACCGAGTTTCCATTTTTGAACAATTCGATATAGTCACGATCAATTTCATTGAAAGATGCATAATACAACGAGATGGTAATAGGTTAATTATGGTTTAGGGTTTAGGGCAAAGGGTTTAGGGTTTATAATTTATGACGATTCGTCGCCAAATCGTCGCAAATTTGCATCGATTTTGTGACATTCATATTTTGCGACGATTTAGCCACGATTAGTCATAATTCGTTGCCAAATCGTCGCAAATGTTGCAACGAATTAGTGATGAAATTTGTAAAATATGTTTTAGGGTTTAGGGTATAGGTACAAAACTGTAACGTTGATTGCAACATTCCAGAAACAACTTTACATGTTTACCGTAAATCCAAAATCATGAAATTATCAATAAGTGCATCGAGATTGAAAAATAAGTAAAACAGAGAGTTTGCGTACATGTTACATTATTAATACAATGATTCAGTTTGTGGATATTACTGTGATTGACCGAGTTTCCATTTTTGAACAATTTTCTATAGTCACGATCAATTTCATTGAAAGATGCATAATACAATGAGATGGTAATAGGTTAATTATGGTTTAGGGTTTAGGGCAAAGAGTTTAGGGTTTATAATTTATGACGATTCGTCGCCAAATCGTCGTAAATTTGCATCGATTTTGTGACATTCATATTTTGCGACGATTTAGCCACGATTAGTCATAATTCGTTGCCAAATCGTCCCAAATGTTGCAACGAATTAGTGAGGAAATTTGTAAAATATGTTTTAGGGTTTAGGGTATAGGTACAAAACTGTAACGTTGATTGCAGCATTCCAGAAAAAACTTTACATGTTTACCGTAAATCCAAAATCATGAAATTATCAATAAGTTCATCGAGATTGAAAAATAAGTAAAACAGAGAGTTTGCGTACATGTTACATTATTAATACAATGATTCAGTTTGTGGATATTACTGTGATTGACCGAGTTTCCATTTTTGAACAATTCTCTATAGTCACGAACAATTTCATTGAAATATGCATATTACAACGAGATGGTAATAGGTTAATTATGGTTTAGGGTCTAGGGCAAAGGGTTTAGGGTTTATAATTTATGACGATTCGTCGCCAAATCGTCGTGAATTTGCATCGATTTTGTGACATTCATATTTTGCGACGATTTAGCCACGATTAGTCATAATTCGTTGCCAAATCGTCGCAAATGTTGCAACGAATTAGTGAGGAAATTTGTAAAATATGTTTTAGGGTTTAGGGTATAGGTACAAAACTGTAACGTTGATTGCAACATTCCAGAAAAAACTTTACATGTTTACCGTAAATCCAAAATCATGAAATTATCAATAAGTTCATCGAGATTGAAAAATAAGTAAAATAGAGAGGTTGCGTACATGTTACATTATTAATACAATGATTCAGTTTGTGGATATTACTGTGATTGACCGAGTTTCCATTTTTGAACAATTCGCTATAGTCACGATCAATTTCATTGAAAGATGCATAATACAACGAGATGGTAATAGGTTAATTATGGTTTAGGGTTTAGGGCAAAGGGTTTAGGGTTTATAATTTATGACGATTCGTCGCCAAATCGTCGCAAATTTGCATCGATTTTGTGACATTCATATTTTGCGACGATTTAGCCACGATTAGTCATAATTCGTTGCCAAATCGTCGCAAATGTTGCAACGAATTAGTGAGGAAATTTGTAAAATATGTTTTAGGGTTTAGGTTATAGGTACAAAACTGTAACGTTGATTGCAACATTCCAGAAACGACTTTACATGTTTACCGTAAATCCAAAATCATGAAATTATCAATAAGTTCATCGAGATTGAAAAATAAGTAAAATAGAGAGTTTGCGTACATGTTACATTATTAATACAATGATTCAGTTTGTGGATATTACTGTGATTGACCGAGTTTCCATTTTTGAACAATTCGCTATAGTCACGATCAATTTCATTGAAAGATGCATAATACAACGAGATGGTAATAGGTTAATTATGGTTTAGGGTTTAGGGCAAAGGGTTTAGGGTTTATAATTTATGACGATTCGTCCCCAAATCGTCGCAAATATGCATCGATTTTGTGACATTCATATTTTGCGACGATTTAGCCACGATTAGTCATAATTCGTTGCCAAATCGTCCCAAATGTTGCAACGAATTAGTGAGGAAATTTGTAAAATATGTTTTAGGGTTTAGGGTATAGGTACTGTAACATCCCGGTTTCTTGTATATGCGGAGAGGCTTATAAGAATTGATTTGGCTACCTATGTCACCAAAGTGCACTTACCTTTTCCGATCACTTGCCCGAAAGAACTCCAGAGTTAAGGGTGCTTGGGCTGGAGTAGTCTAAGGATGGGTGACCTTCCGGGAAGTGATTCGCGGTAGCGTGTGAGTGAGGACAAAACACGGGGAAAGGTCACGTGGTGATTGCAGGGTCAGTAAACAAGTCTTACGAGCCTCCCGGACTAACGCACCGGCTGTCGGACGAGGGTGGGCCCACGGGCCGGGAGATGTCGTTGGGGCCCACAGGTAGGGGCGGTCGGGGCGTTATAAGTGGTATCAGAGCCGAACCCAAACACGTGTGTGAAGTCAGGTGGGCCCACACCGTCTAGGGTGACGATCCTGGTGCGCAACGAGGACGTTGCGCTCTGTGAGTGGGGGTGATTGTAACATCCCGGTTTCTTGTATATGCGGAGAGGCTTATAAGAATTGATTTGGCTACCTATGTCACCAAAGTGCACTTACCTTTTCCGATCACTTGCCCGAAAGAACTCCAGAGTTAAGGGTGCTTGGGCTGGAGTAGTCTAAGGATGGGTGACCTTCCGGGAAGTGATTCGCGGTAGCGTGTGAGTGAGGACAAAACACGGGGAAAGGTCACGTGGTGATTGCAGGGTCAGTAAACAAGTCTTACGAGCCTCCCGGACTAACGCACCGGCCGTCGGACGAGGGTGGGCCCACGGGCCGGGAGATGTCGTTGGGGCCCACAGGTAGGGGCGGTCGGGGCGTTATAACAAGCCTCCCGGACTAACGCACCGGCCGTCGGACGAGGGTGGGGCCCACGGGCCGGGAGATGTCGTTGGGGCCCACAGGTAGGGGCGGTCGGGGCGTTATAAGTGGTATCAGAGCCGAACCCAAACACGTGTGTGGAGTCAGGTGGGCTCACACCGTCTAGGGTGACGATCCTGGTGCGCAACGAGGACGTTGCGCTCTATGAGTGGGGGTGATTGTAACATCCCGATTTCTTGTATATGCGGAGAGGCTTATAAGAATTGATTTGGCTACCTATGTCACCAAAGTGCACTTACCTTTTCCGATCACTTGCCCGAAAGAACTCCAGAGTTAAGGGTGCTTGGGCTGGAGTAGTCTAAGGATGGGTGACCTTCCGGGAAGTGATTCGCGGTAGCGTGTGAGTGAGGACAAAACACGGGAAAAGGTCACGTGGTGATTGCAGGGTCAGTAAACAAGTATTACAAGCCTCCCGGACTAACGCACCGGCCGTCGGACAAGGGTGGGGCCCACGGGCCGGGAGATGTCGTTGGGGCCCACAGGTAGGGGCGGTCGGGGCGTTATAAGTGGTATCAGAGCCGAACCCAAACACGTGTGTGAAGTCAGGTGGGCTCACACCGTCTAGGGTGACGATCCTTGTGCGCAACGAGGACGTTGCGCTCTGTGAGTGGGGGTGATTGTAACATCCCGGTTTCTTGTATATGCGGAGAGGCTTATAAGAATTGATTTGGCTACCTATGTCACCAAAGTGCACTTACCTTTTCCGATCACTTGCCCGAAAGAACTCCAGAGTTAAGCGTGCTTGAGCTGGAGTAGTCTAAGGATGGGTGACCTTCCGGGAAGTGATTCGCGGTATCGTGTGAGTGAGGACAAAACACGGGGAAAGGTCACGTGGTGATTGCAGGGTCAGTAAACAAGTCTTACGAGCCTCCCGGACTAGCGCATCGGCCGTCGGACGAGGGTGGGCCCACGGGCCGGGAGATGTCGTTGGGGCCCACAGGTAGGGGCGGTCGGGGCGTTATAGGTACAAAACTGTAACGTTGATTGCAACATTCCAGAAACAACTTTACATGTTTACCGTAAATCCAAAATCATGAAATTTTCAAAAAGTTCATCGAGATTGAAAAATAAGTAAAATAGAGAGTTTGCGTACATGTTACATTATTAATACAATGATTCAGTTTGTGGATATTACTGTGATTGACCGAGTTTCCATTTTTGAACAATTCGCTATAGTCACGATCAATTTCATTGAAATATGCATAATACAACGAGATGGTAATAGGTTAATTATGGTTTAGGGTTTAGGGCAAAGGGTTTAGGGTTCATAATTTATGACGATTCGTCCCCAAATCGTCGCAAATATGCATCGATTTTGTGACATTCATATTTTGCGACGATTTAGCCACGATTAGTCATAATTCGTTGCCAAATCGTCGCAAATGTTGCAACGAATTAGTGATGAAATTTGTAAAATATGTTTTAGGGTTTAGGGTATAGGTACAAAACTGTAACTTTGATTGCAACATTCCAGAAACAACTTTACATGTTTACCGTAAATCCAAAATCATGAAATTATCAATAAGTTCATCGAGATTGAAAAATAATTAAAACAGAGAGTTTGCGTACATGTTACATTATTAATACAATGATTCAATTTGTGGATATTACTGTGATTGACCGAGTTTCCATTTTTGAACAATTCGCTATAGTCACGATCAATTTCATTGAAAGATGCATAATACAACGAGATGGTAATAGGTTAATTATGGTTTAGGGTTTAGTGCAAAGGGTTTAGGGTTTATAATTTATGACGATTCGTCGCCAAATCGTCGCAAATTTGCATCGATTTTGTGACATTCATATTTTGCGACGATTTAGCCACGATTAGTCATAATTCGTTGCCAAATCGTCGCAAATGTTGCAACGAATTAGTGAGGAAATTTGTAAAATATGTTTTAGGGTTTAGGGTATAGGTACAAAACTGTAACGTTGATTGAAACATTCCAGAAACAACTTTACATGTTTACCGTAAATCCAAAATCATGAAATTATCAATAAGTTCATCGAGATTGAAAAATAAGTAAAACAGAGAGTTTGCGTACATGTTACATTATTAATACAATGATTCAGTTTGTGGATATTACTGTGATTGACCGAGTTTCCATTTTTGAACAATTCTCTATAGTCACGAACAATTTCATTGAAATATGCATAATACAACGAGATTGTAATAGTTTAATTATGGTTTAGGGTCTAGGGCAAAGGGTTTAGGGTTTATAATTTATGACGATTCGTCGCCAAATCGTCGCAAATTTGCATGGATTTTGTGACATTCATATTTTGCGACGATTTAGCCACGACTAGTCATAATTCGTTGCCAAATCGTCGCAAATGTTGCAACGAATTAGTGAGGAAATTTGTAAAATATGTTTTAGGGTTTAGGTTATAGGTACAAAACTGTAACGTTGATTGCAACATTCCAGAAACAACTTTACATGTTTACCGTAAATCCAAAATCATGAAATTATCAATAAGTTCATCGAGATTGAAAAATAAGTAAAATAGAGAGTTTGCGTACATGTTACATTATTAATACAATGATTCAGTTTGTGGATATTACTGTGATTGACCGAGTTTCCATTTTTGAACAATTCGCTATAGTCACGATCAATTTCATTGAAAGATGCATAATACAACGAGATGGTAATAGGTTAATTATGGTTTAGGGTCTAGGGCAAAGGGTTTAGGGTTTATAATTTATGACGATTCGTCGCCAAATCGTCGCAAATTTGCATGGATTTTGTGACATTCATATTTTGCGACGATTTAGCCACGATTAGTCATAATTCTTTGCCAAATCGTCGCAAATGTTGCAACGAATTAGTGAGGAAATTTGTAAAATATGTTTTAGGGTTTAGGTTATAGGTACAAAACTGTAACGTTGATTGCAACATTCCAGAAACGACTTTACATGTTTACCGTAAATCCAAAATCATGAAATTATCAATAAGTTCATCGAGATTGAAAAATAAGTAAAATAGAGAGTTTGCGTACATGTTACATTATTAATACAATGATTCAGTTTGTGGATATTACTGTGATTGACCGAGTTTCCATTTTTGAACAATTCGCTATAGTCTCGATCAATTTCATTGAAAGATGCATAATACAACGAGATGGTAATAGGTTAATTATGGTTTAGGGTTTAGGGCAAAGGGTTTAGGGTTTATAATTTATGACGATTCGTCCCCAAATCGTCGCAAATATGCATCGATTTTGTGACATTCATATTTTGCGACGATTTAGCCACGATTAGTCATAATTCGTTGCCAAATCGTCCCAAATGTTGCAACGAATTAGTGATGAAATTTGTAAAATATGTTTTAGGGTTTAGGGTATAGGTACAAAACTGTAACTTTGATTGCAACATTCCAGAAACAACTTGACATGTTTACCGTAAATCCAAAATCATGAAATTATCAATAAGTTCATCGAGATTGAAAAATAAGTAAAACAGAGAGTTTGCGTACATGTTACATTATTAATACAATGATTCAGTTTGTGGATATTAGTGTGATTGACCGAGTTTCCATTTTTGAACAATTCTCTATAGTCACGATCAATTTCATTGAAAGATGCATAATACAATGAGATGGTAATTGGTTAATTATGGTTTAGGGTTTAGGGCAAAGGGTTTAGGGTTTATAATTTATGACGATTCGTCGCCAAATCGTCGCAAATTTGCATGGATTTTGTGACATTCATATTTTGCGACGATTTAGCCACGATTAGTCTTAATTCGTTGCCAAATCGTCGCAAATGTTGCAACGAATTAGTGAGGAAATTTGTAAAATATGTTTTAGGGTTTAGGTTATAGGTACAAAACTGTAACGTTGATTGCAACATTCCAGAAACAACTTTACATGTTTACCGTAAATCCAAAATCATGAAATTATCAATAAGTTCATCGAGATTGAAAAATAAGTAAAATAGAGAGGTTGCGTACATGTTACATTATTAATACAATGATTCAGTTTGTGGATATTACTGTGATTGACCGAGTTTCCATTTTTGAACAATTCGCTATAGTCACGATCAATTTCATTGAAAGATGCATAATACAACGAGATGGTAATAGGTTAATTATGGTTTAGGGTTTAGGGCAAAGGGTTTAGGGTTTATAATTTATGACGATTCGTCGCCAAATCGTCGCAAATTTGCATCGATTTTGTGACATTCATATTTTGCGACGATTTAGCCACGATTAGTCATAATTCGTTGCCAAATCGTCGCAAATGTTGCAACGAATTAATGATGAAATTTGTAAAATATGTTTTAGGGTTTAGGGTATAGGTACAAAACTGTAACGTTGATTGCAACATTCCAGAAACAAGTTTACATGTTTACCGTAAATCCAAAATCATGAAATTATCAATAAGTGCATCGAGATTGAAAAATAAGTAAAACAGAGAGTTTGCGTACATGTTACATTATTAATACAATGATTCAGTTTGTGGATATTACTGTGATTGACCGAGTTTCCATTTTTGAACAATTTTCTATAGTCACGATCAATTTCATTGAAAGATGCATAATACAATGAGATGGTAATAGGTTAATTATGGTTTAGGGTTTAGGGCAAAGAGTTTAGGGTTTATAATTTATGACGATTCGTCGCCAAATCGTCGTAAATTTGCATCGATTTTGTGACATTCATATTTTGCGACGATTTAGCCACGATTAGTCATAATTCGTTGCCAAATCGTCGCAAATGTTGCAACGAATTAGTGAGGAAATTTGTAAAATATGTTTTAGGGTTTAGGGTATAGGTACAAAACTGTAACGTTGATTGCAACATTCCAGAAACAACTTTACATGTTTACCGTAAATCCAAAATCATGAAATTATCAATAAGTTCATCGATATTGAAAAATAAGTAAAACAGAGAGTTTGCGTACATGTTACATTATTAATACAATGATTCAGTTTGTGGATATTACTGTGATTGACCGAGTTTCCATTTTTGAACAATTCTCTATAGTCACGAACAATTTCATTGAAATATGCATAATACAACGAGATGGTAATAGGTTAATTATGGTTTAGGGTCTAGGGCAAAGGGTTTAGGGTTTATAATTTATGACGATTCGTCGCCAAATCGTCGTGAATTTGCATCGATTTTGTGACATTCATATTTTGCGACGATTTAGCCACGATTAGTCATAATTCGTTGCCAAATCGTCGCAAATGTTGCAACGAATTAGTGAGGAAATTTGTAAAATATGTTTTAGGGTTTAGGGTATAGGTACAAAACTGTAACGTTGATTGCAACATTCCAGAAAAAACTTTACATGTTTACCGTAAATCCAAAATCATGAAATTATCAATAAGTTCATCGAGATTGAAAAATAAGTAAAATAGAGAGGTTGCGTACATGTTACATTATTAATACAATGATTCAGTTTGTGGATATTACTGTGATTGACCGAGTTTCCATTTTTGAACAATTCGCTATAGTCACGATCAATTTCATTGAAAGATGCATAATACAACGAGATGGTAATAGGTTAATTATGGTTTAGGGTTTAGGGCAAAGGGTTTAGGGTTTATAATTTATGACGATTCGTCGCCAAATCGTCGCAAATTTGCATCGATTTTGTGACATTCATATTTTGCGACGATTTAGCCACGATTAGTCATAATTCGTTGCCAAATCGTCGCAAATGTTGCAACGAATTAGTGAGGAAATTTGTAAAATATGTTTTAGGGTTTAGGTTATAGGTACAAAACTGTAACGTTGATTGCAACATTCCAGAAACGACTTTACATGTTTACCGTAAATCCAAAATCATGAAATTATCAATAAGTTCATCGAGATTGAAAAATAAGTAAAATAGAGAGTTTGCGTACATGTTACATTATTAATACAATGATTCAGTTTGTGGATATTACTGTGATTGACCGAGTTTCCATTTTTGAACAATTCGCTATAGTCACGATCAATTTCATTGAAAGATGCATAATACAACGAGATGGTAATAGGTTAATTATGGTTTAGGGTTTAGGGAAAAGGGTTTAGGGTTTATAATTTATGACGATTCGTCCCCAAATCGTCGCAAATATGCATCGATTTTGTGACATTCATATTTTGCGACGATTTAGCCACGATTAGTCATAATTCGTTGCCAAATCGTCCCAAATGTTGCAACGAATTAGTGAGGAAATTTGTAAAATATGTTTTAGGGTTTAGGGTATAGGTACAAAACTGTAACGTTGATTGCAACATTCCAGAAACAACTTTACATGTTTACCGTAAATCCAAAATCATGAAATTTTCAAAAAGTTCATCGAGATTGAAAAATAAGTAAAATAGAGAGTTTGCGTACATGTTACATTATTAATACAATGATTCAGTTTGTGGATATTACTGTGATTGACCGAGTTTCCATTTTTGAACAATTCGCTATAGTCACGATCAATTTCATTGAAAGATGCATAATACAACGAGATGGTAATAGGTTAATTATGGTTTAGGGTTTAGGGCAAAGGGTTTAGGGTTTATAATTTATGACGATTCGTCCCCAAATCGTCGCAAATATGCATCGATTTTGTGACATTCATATTTTGCGACGATTTAGCCACGATTAGTCATAATTCGTTGCCAAATCGTCGCAAATGTTGCAACGAATTAGTGATGAAATTTGTAAAATATGTTTTAGGGTTTAGGGTATAGGTACAAAACTGTAACTTTGATTGCAACATTCCAGAAACAACTTTACATGTTTACCGTAAATCCAAAATCATGAAATTATCAATAAGTTCATCGAGATTGAAAAATAAGTAAAACAGAGAGTTTGCGTACATGTTACATTATTGATACAATGATTCAGTTTGTGGATATTAGTGTGATTGACCGAGTTTCCATTTTTGAACAATTCTCTATAGTCACGATCAATTTCATTGAAAGATGCCTAATACAATGAGATGGTAATAGGTTAATTATGGTTTAGGGTTTAGGGCAAAGGGTTTAGGGTTTATAATTTATGACGATTCGTCGCCAAATCGTCGCAAATTTGCATGGATTTTGTGACATTCATATTTTGCGACGATTTAACCACGATTAGTCATAATTCGTTGCCAAATCGTCGCAAATGTTGCAACGAATTAGTGAGGAAATTTGTAAAATATGTTTTAGGGTTTAGGTTATAGGTACAAAACTGTAACGTTGATTGCAACATTCCAGAAACGACTTTACATGTTTACCGTAAATCCAAAATCATGAAATTATCAATAAGTTCATCGAGATTGAAAAATAAGTAAAATAGAGAGTTTGCGTACATGTTACATTATTAATACAATGATTCAGTTTGTGGATATTACTGTGATTGACCGAGTTTCCATTTTTGAACAATTCGCTATAGTCACGATCAATTTCATTGAAAGATGCATAATACAACGAGATGGTAATAGGTTAATTATGGTTTAGGGTTTAGGGCAAAGGGTTTAGGGTTTATAATTTATGACGATTCGTCGCCAAATCGTCGCAAATTTGCATGGATTTTGTGACTTTCATATTTTGCGACGATTTAGCCACGATTAGTCATAATTCGTTGCCAAATCGTCCCAAATGTTGCAACGAATTAGTGAGAAAATTTTTAAAATATGTTTTAGGGTTTAGGGTATAGGTACAAAACTGTAACGTTGATTGCAACATTCCAGAAACAACTTTACATGTTTACCGTAAATCCAAAATCATGAAATTATCAATAAGTTCATCGAGATTGAAAAATAAGTAAAACAGAGAGTTTGCGTACATGTTACATTATTAATACAATGATTCAGTTTGTGGATATTACTGTGATTGACCGAGTTTCCATTTTTGAACAATTCGCTATAGTCACGATCAATTTCATTGAAAGATGCATAATACAACGAGATGGTAATAGGTTAATTATGGTTTAGGGTTTAGGGCAAAGGGTTTAGGGTTTATAATTTATGACGATTCGTCCCCAAATCGTCGCAAATATGCATCGATTTTGTGACATTCATATTTTGCGACGATTTAGCCACGATTAGTCATAATTCGTTGCCAAATCGTCCCAAATGTTGCAACGAATTAGTGAGGAAATTTGTAAAATATGTTTTAGGGTTTAGGGTATAGGTACAAAACTGTAACGTTGATTGCAACATTCCAGAAACAACTTTACATGTTTACCGTAAATCCAAAATCATGAAATTTTCAAAAAGTTCATCGAGATTGAAAAATAAGTAAAATAGAGAGTTTGCGTACATGTTACATTATTAATACAATGATTCAGTTTGTGGATATTACTGTGATTGACCGAGTTTCCATTTTTGAACAATTCGCTATAGTCACGATCAATTTCATTGAAAGATGCATAATACAACGAGATGGTAATAGGTTAATTATGGTTTAGGGTTTAGGGCAAAGGGTTTAGGGTTTATAATTTATGACGATTCGTCCCCAAATCGTCGCAAATATGCATCGATTTTGTGACATTCATATTTTGCGACGATTTAGCCACGATTAGTCATAATTCGTTGCCAAATCGTCGCAAATGTTGCAACGAATTAGTGATGAAATTTGTAAAATATGTTTTAGGGTTTAGGGTATAGGTACAAAACTGTAACTTTGATTGCAACATTCCAGAAACAACTTTACATGTTTACCGTAAATCCAAAATCATGAAATTATCAATAAGTTCATCGAGATTGAAAAATAAGTAAAACAGAGAGTTTGCGTACATGTTACATTATTAATACAATGATTCAGTTTGTGGATATTAGTGTGATTGACCGAGTTTCCATTTTTGAACAATTCTCTATAGTCACGATCAATTTCATTGAAAGATGCATAATACAATGAGATGGTAATAGGTTAATTATGGTTTAGGGTTTAGGGCAAAGGGTTTAGGGTTTATAATTTATGACGATTCGTCGCCAAATCGTCGCAAATTTGCATGGATTTTGTGACATTCATATTTTGCGACGATTTAGCCACGATTAGTCATAATTCGTTGCCAAATCGTCGCAAATGTTGCAACGAATTAGTGAGGAAATTTGTAAAATATGTTTTAGGGTTTAGGGTATAGGTACAAAACTGTAACGTTGATTGCAACATTCCAGAAACAACTTTACATGTTTACCGTAAATCCAAAATCATGAAATTATCAATAAGTTCATCGAGATTGAAAAATAAGTAAAATAGAGAGTTTGCGTACATGTTACATTATTAATACAATGATTCAGTTTGTGGATATTACTGTGATTGACCGAGTTTCCATTTTTGAACAATTCTCTATAGTCACGATCAATTTCATTGAAAGATGCATAATACAACGAGATGGTAATAGGTTAATTATGGTTTAGGGTTTAGGGCAAAGGGTTTAGGGTTTATAATTTATGACGATTCGTCGCCAAATCGTCGCAAATTTGCATGGATTTTGTGACATTCATATTTTGCGACGATTTAGCCACGATTAGTCATAATTCGTTGCCAAATCGTCGCAAATGTTGCAACGAATTAGTGAGAAAATTTGTAAAATATGTTTTAGGGTTTAGGGTATAGGTACAAAACTGTAACGTTGATTGCAACATTCCAGAAACAACTTTACATGTTTACCGTAAATCCAAAATCATGAAATTATCAATAAGTTCATCGAGATTGAAAAATAAGTAAAATAGAGAGTTTGCGTACATGTTACATTATTAATACAATGATTCAGTTTGTGGATATTACTATGATTGACCGAGTTTCCATTTTTGAACAATTCGATATAGTCACGATCAATTTCATTGAAAGATGCATAATACAACGAGATGGTAATAGGTTAATTATGGTTTAGGGTTTAGGGCAAAGGGTTTAGGGTTTATAATTTATGACGATTCGTCGCCAAATCGTCGCAAATTTGCATCGATTTTGTGACATTCATATTTTGCGACGATTTAGCCACGATTAGTCATAATTCGTTGCCAAATCGTCCCAAATGTTGCAACGAATTAGTGAGGAAATTTGTAAAATATGTTTTAGGGTTTAGGGTATAGGTACAAAACTGTAACGTTGATTGCAACATTCCAGAAACAACTTTACATGTTTACCGTAAATCCAAAATCATGAAATTATCAATAAGTTCATCGATATTGAAAAATAAGTAAAACAGAGAGTTTGCGTACATGTTACATTATTAATACAATGATTCAGTTTGTGGATATTACTGTGATTGACCGAGTTTCCATTTTTGAACAATTCGCTATAGTCACGATCAATTTCATTGAAAGATGCATAATACAACGAGATGGTAATAGGTTAATTATGGTTTAGGGTTTAGGGCAAAGGGTTTAGGGTTTATAATTTATGACGATTCGTCGCCAAATCGTCGCAAATTTGCATGGATTTTGTGACTTTCATATTTTGCGACGATTTAGCCACGATTAGTCATAATTCGTTGCCAAATCGTCCCAAATGTTGCAACGAATTAGTGAGAAAATTTTTAAAATATGTTTTAGGGTTTAGGGTATAGGTACAAAACTGTAACGTTGATTGCAACATTCCAGAAACAACTTTACATGTTTACCGTAAATCCAAAATCATGAAATTATCAATAAGTTCATCGAGATTGAAAAATAAGTAAAACAGAGAGTTTGCGTACATGTTACATTATTAATACAATGATTCAGTTTGTGGATATTACTATGATTGACCGAGTTTCCATTTTTGAACAATTCGATATAGTCACGATCAATTTCATTGAAAGATGCATAATACATCGAGATGGTAATAGGTTAATTATGGTTTAGGGTTTAGGGCAAAGGGTTTAGGGTTTATAATTTATGACGATTCGTCGCCAAATCGTCGCAAATTTGCATCGATTTTGTGACATTCATATTTTGCGACGATTTAGCCACGATTAGTCATAATTCGTTGCCAAATCGTCCCAAATGTTGCAACGAATTAGTGAGGAAATTTGTAAAATATGTTTTAGGGTTTAGGGTATAGGTACAAAACTGTAACGTTGATTGCAACATTCCAGAAACAACTTTACATGTTTACCGTAAATCCAAAATCATGAAATTATCAATAAGTTCATCGATATTGAAAAATAAGTAAAACAGAGAGTTTGCGTACATGTTACATTATTAATACAATGATTCAGTTTGTGGATATTACTGTGATTGACCGAGTTTCCATTTTTGAACAATTCTCTATAGTCACGAACAATTTCATTGAAATATGCATAATACAACGAGATAGTAATAGGTTAATTATGGTTTAGGGTCTAGGGCAAAGGGTTTAGGGTTTATAATTTATGACGATTCGTCCCCAAATCGTCGCAAATATGCATCGATTTTGTGACATTCATATTTTGCGACGATTTAGCCACGATTAGTCATAATTCGTTGCCAAATCGTCGCAAATGTTGCAACGAATTAGTGAGGAAATTTGTAAAATATGTTTTAGGGTTTAGGGTATAGGTACAAAACTGTAACGTTGATTGCAACATTCCAGAAACAACTTTACATGTTTACCGTAAATCCAAAATCATGAAATTATCAATAAGTTCATCGATATTGAAAAATAAGTAAAACAGAGAGTTTGCGTACATGTTACATTATTAATACAATGATTCAGTTTGTGGATATTACTGTGATTGACCGAGTTTCCATTTTTGAACAATTCTCTATAGTCACGAACAATTTCATTGAAATATGCATAATACAACGAGATAGTAATAGGTTAATTATGGTTTAGGGTCTAGGGCAAAGGGTTTAGGGTTTATAATTTATGACGATTCGTCCCCAAATCGTCGCAAATATGCATCGATTTTGTGACATTCATATTTTGCGACGATTTAGCCACGATTAGTCATAATTCGTTGCCAAATCGTCGCAAATGTTGCAACGAATTAGTGATGAAATTTGTAAAATATGTTTTAGGGTTTAGTGTATAGGTACAAAACTGTAACTTTGATTGCAACATTCCAGAAACAACTTTACATGTTTACCGTAAATCCAAAATCATGAAATTATCAATAAGTTCATCGAGATTGAAAAATAAGTAAAACAGAGAGTTTGCGTACATGTTACATTATTAATACAATGATTCAGTTTGTGGATATTAGTGTGATTGACCGAGTTTCCATTTTTGAACAATTCTCTATAGTCACGATCAATTTCATTGAAAGATGCATAATACAATGAGATGGTAATAGGTTAATTATGGTTTAGGGTTTAGGGCAAAGGGTTTAGGGTTTATAATTTATGACGATTCGTCGCCAAATCGTCGCAAATTTGCATGGATTTTGTGACATTCATATTTTGCGACGATTTGGCCACGATTAGTCATAATTCGTTGCCAAATCGTCGCAAATGTTGCAACGAATTAGTGAGGAAATTTGTAAAATATGTTTTAGGGTTTAGGTTATAGGTACAAAACTGTAAGGTTGATTGCAACATTCCAGAAACAACTTTACATGTTTACCGTAAATCCAAAATCATGAAATTATCAATAAGTTCATCGAGATTGAAAAATAAGTAAAATAGAGAGTTTGCGTACATGTTACATTATTAATACAATGATTCAATTTGTGGATATTACTGTGATTGACCGAGTTTCCATTTTTGAACAATTCGATATAGTCACGATCAATTTCATTGAAAGATGCATAATACAACGAGATGGTAATAGGTTAATTATGGTTTAGGGTTTAGGGCAAAGGGTTTAGGGTTTATAATTTATGACGATTCGTCCCCAAATCGTCGCAAATATGCATCGATTTTGTGACATTCATATTTTGCGACGATTTAGCCACGATTAGTCATAATTCATTGCCAAATCGTCGCAAATGTTGCAACGAATTAGTGTTGAAATTTGTAAAATATGTTTTAGGGTTTAGGGTATAGGTACAAAACTGTAACTTTGATTGCAACATTCCAGAAACAACTTTACATGTTTACCGTAAATCCAAAATCATGAAATTATCAATAAGTTCATCGAGATTGAAAAATAAGTAAAACAGAGAGTTTGCGTACATGTTACATTATTAATACAATGATTCAGTTTGTGGATATTAGTGTGATTGACCGAGTTTCCATTTTTGAACAATTCTCTATAGTCACGATCAATTTCATTGAAAGATGCATAATACAATGAGATGGTAATAGGTTAATTATGGTTTAGGGTTTAGGGCAAAGGGTTTAGGGTTTATAATTTATGACGATTCGTCGCCAAATCGTCGCAAATTTGCATGGATTTTGTGACATTCATATTTTGCGACGATTTAGCCACGATTAGTCATAATTCGTTGCCAAATCGTCGCAAATGTTGCAACGAATTAGTGAGGAAATTTGTAAAATATGTTTTAGGGTTTAGGTTATAGGTACAAAACTGTAACGTTGATTGCAACATTCCAGAAACGACTTTACATGTTTACCGTAAATCCAAAATCATGAAATTATCAATAAGTTCATCGAGATTGAAAAATAAGTAAAATAGAGAGTTTGCGTACATGTTACATTATTAATACAATGATTCAGTTTGTGGATATTAGTGTGATTGACCGAGTTTCCATTTTTGAACAATTCTCTATAGTCACGATCAATTTCATTGAAAGATGCATAATACAATGAGATGGTAATAGGTTAATTATGGTTTAGGGTTTAGGGCAAAGGGTTCAGGGTTTATAATTTATGACGATTCGTCGCCAAATCGTCGCAAATTTGCATGGATTTTGTGACATTCATATTTTGCGACGATTTAGCCACGATTAGTCATAATTCGTTGCCAAATCGTCGCAAATGTTGCAACGAATTAGTGAGGAAATTTGTAAAATATGTTTTAGGGTTTAGGTTATAGGTACAAAACTGTAACGTTGATTGCAACATTCCAGAAACAACTTTACATGTTTACCGTAAATCCAAAATCATGAAATTATCAATAAGTTCATCGAGATTGAAAAATAAGTAAAATAGAGAGTTTGCGTACATGTTACATTATTAATACAATGATTCAGTTTGTGGATATTACTGTGATTGACCGAGTTTCCATTTTTGAACAATTCGCTATAGTCACGATCAATTTCATTGAAAGATGCATAATACAACGAGATGGTAATAGGTTAATTATGGTTTAGGGTTTAGGGCAAAGTGTTTAGGGTTTATAATTTATGACGATTCGTCGCCAAATCGTCGCAAATTTGCATCGATTTTGTGACATTCATATTTTGCGACGATTTAGCCACGATTAGTCATAATTCGTTGCCAAATCGTCGCAAATGTTGCAACGAATTAGTGAGGAAATTTGTAAAATATGTTTTAGGGTTTAGGGTATAGGTACAAAACTGTAACGTTGATTGAAACATTCCAGAAACAACTTTACATGTTTACCGTAAATCCAAAATCATGAAATTATCAATAAGTTCATCGAGATTGAAAAATAAGTAAAACAGAGAGTTTGCGTACATGTTACATTATTAATACAATGATTCAGTTTGTGGATATTACTGTGATTGACCGAGTTTCCATTTTTGAACAATTCTCTATAGTCACGAACAATTTCATTGAAATATGCATAATACAACGAGATGGTAATAGGTTAATTATGGTTTAGGGTCTAGGGCAAAGGTTTTAGGGTTTATAATTTATGACGATTCGTCGCCAAATCGTCGCAAATTTGCATGGATTTTGTGACATTCATATTTTGCGACGATTTAGCCACGACTAGTCATAATTCGTTGCCAAATCGTCGCAAATGTTGCAACGAATTAGTGAGGAAATTTGTAAAATATGTTTTAGGGTTTAGGTTATAGGTACAAAACTGTAACGTTGATTGCAACATTCCAGAAACAACTTTACATGTTTACCGTAAATCCAAAATCATGAAATTATCAATAAGTTCATCGAGATTGAAAAATAAGTAAAATAGAGAGTTTGCGTACATGTTACATTATTAATACAATGATTCAGTTTGTGGATATTACTGTGATTGACCGAGTTTCCATTTTTGAACAATTCTCTATAGTCACGATCAATTTCATTGAAAGATGCATAATACAATGAGATGGTAATAGGTTAATTATGGTTTAGGGTTTAGGGCAAAGGGTTCAGGGTTTATAATTTATGACGATTCGTCGCCAAATCGTCGCAAATTTGCATGGATTTTGTGACATTCATATTTTGCGACGATTTAGCCACGATTAGTCATAATTCGTTGCCAAATCGTCGCAAATGTTGCAACGAATTAGTGAGGAAATTTGTAAAATATGTTTTAGGGTTTAGGTTATAGGTACAAAACTGTAACGTTGATTGCAACATTCCAGAAACAACTTTACATGTTTACCGTAAATCCAAAATCATGAAATTATCAATAAGTTCATCGAGATTGAAAAATAAGTAAAATAGAGAGTTTGCGTACATGTTACATTATTAATACAATGATTCAGTTTGTGGATATTACTGTGATTGACCGAGTTTCCATTTTTGAACAATTCGCTATAGTCACGATCAATTTCATTGAAAGATGCATAATACAACGAGATGGTAATAGGTTAATTATGGTTTAGGGTTTAGGGCAAAGGGTTTAGGGTTTATAATTTTTGACGATTCGTCGCCAAATCGTCGCAAATTTGCATCGATTTTGTGACATTCATATTTTGCGACGATTTAGCCACGATTAGTCATAATTCGTTGCCAAATCGTCGCAAATGTTGCAACGAATTAGTGAGGAAATTTGTAAAATATGTTTTAGGGTTTAGGGTATAGGTACAAAACTGTAACGTTGATTGAAACATTCCAGAAACAACTTTACATGTTTACCGTAAATCCAAAATCATGAAATTATCAATAAGTTCATCGAGATTGAAAAATAAGTAAAACAGAGAGTTTGCGTACATGTTACATTATTAATACAATGATTCAGTTTGTGGATATTACTGTGATTGACCGAGTTTCCATTTTTGAACAATTCTCTATAGTCACGAACAATTTCATTGAAATATGCATAATACAACGAGATTGTAATAGGTTAATTATGGTTTAGGGTCTAGGGCAAAGGGTTTAGGGTTTATAATTTATGACGATTCGTCGCCAAATCGTCGCAAATTTGCATGGATTTTGTGACATTCATATTTTGCGACGATTTAGCCACGACTAGTCATAATTCGTTGCCAAATCGTCGCAAATGTTGCAACGAATTAGTGAGGAAATTTGTAAAATATGTTTTAGGGTTTAGGTTATAGGTACAAAACTGTAACGTTGATTGCAACATTCCAGAAACAACTTTACATGTTTACCGTAAATCCAAAATCATGAAATTATCAATAAGTTCATCGAGATTGAAAAATAAGTAAAATAGAGAGTTTGCGTACATGTTACATTATTAATACAATGATTCAGTTTGTGGATATTACTGTGATTGACCGAGTTTCCATTTTTGAACAATTCGCTATAGTCACGATCAATTTCATTGAAAGATGCATAATACAACGAGATGGTAATAGGTTAATTATGGTTTAGGGTTTAGGGCAAAGGGTTTAGGGTTTATAATTTATGACGATTCGTCGCCAAATCATCGCAAATTTGCATGGATTTTGTGACATTCATATTTTGCGACGATTTAGCCACGATTAGTCATAATTCGTTGCCAAATCGTCGCAAATGTTGCAACGAATTAGTGAGGAAATTTGTAAAATATGTTTTAGGGTTTAGGGTATAGGTACAAAACCGTAACGTTGATTGAAACATTCCAGAAACAACTTTACATGTTTACCGTAAATCCAAAATCATGAAATTATCAATAAGTTCATCGAGATTGAAAAATAAGTAAAACAGAGAGTTTGCCTACATGTTACATTATTAATACAATGATTCAGTTTGTGGATATTACTGTGATTGACCGAGTTTCCATTTTTGAACAATTCTCTATAGTCACGATCAATTTCATTGAAAGATGCATAATACAATGAGATGGTAATAGGTTAATTATGGTTTAGGGTTTAGGGCAAAGGGTTTAGGGTTTATAATTTATGACGATTCGTCCCCAAATCATCGCAAATTTGCATCGATTTTGTGACATTCATATTTTGCGACGATTTAGCCACGATTAGTCATAATTCGTTGCTAAATCGTCGCAAATGTTGCAACGAATTAGTGACAATCACAATTAGCGACGTTTTAGCGACGATTCCTTTGAAATCCCCTAAACCCCAAACTAAATCCCATTTCCGATCACCACTCATTTCCCACCGTTGTTGGGGCAATTAATAAATTACAAGACACATAGACACATATGTCTCGTAATTTATTAATCGACGCACCTACGGCAGGAAATGAGTGGAGATCGGAGATGGAATTTAGTTTGGGGTTTAGGGGATTTCATAGAAATCATATCACTTAAATTTCACAATAATTACTCGATCACAATATTATATTAATACATTAAATTCACAATAATTACTAGCTAGCGCAGTCACTCTGATTCATTTTCGGACGAAGAGTAGTACACATCCGTTTCTTGATCATCTGGTTCATCACTTTCTTCGAACTCATCTTCCTCATCTTCTTCCTCTGTATCGTCTGGGAGATATTCAACTTGCCTGTTTTGAGGATCTATCAAAAGGATGTCTTCATTGCTCTCATTTAGTTCTGGCATATCAGAGCTATGATCTTGCTGCATTGGTAGTTCCTCATCAACCCCCACAATTCGACCCCTCGGAGAAACTTTTATAACTGATAACCATGAGATACGGGTGGTGTGAACTCACGGATATGGAACAAAGCTGACTTGTTCTGCTTGTGATGCTAGGATAAATGGCTCATACTTATTGTAACGTCGTGATTGGTTGACATCTACTGCCCCAAATTTGTTTTTACGGACGCCTCGATCAACTGTTGGATCGAACCAGTCGCATTTGAACAGAACGCATTTCAAACCTAAGCAACCAGGGTACTCAACTTCAATTATGTCTTGAAACACTCCATAAAAATCTATTTCGCCCCGCACACATACCCCGTAGTTGGCAGTAGCTCTTTGATTTCCGTATTTGAATGTATGAAATATATATCCGCGTGTGCAATACATGGGTGCACTCGTTATCTTCGATATGGGTCATTTTATTAACTCATGGAACCAGAGTGGATATGCGGTATCCCCATACTCGACCTATATCATTAATTAATTTAATTAAAAAAGTAATCAAAATATGTATTAGGTTAATTGTCCAAGTTAGTAATTAATCAGATCACTTAAAATTTTACGTACTTGCGTCTTCAACCACGGGGCAAAATGTTGATCTTTACGCTTGTTGATTTCATCGTCTGAGATTCCTTCAATGACTTCTCGGACTTGTCTAACAAATTCACTGCATACAAAAGTATTTACAATTGTAATTAAGATACATATCGTAATTGGTATAAAGCTAGCATATATATAATTTAGCCATATATAAGACGTATGTTTATACACTTACGTCTCAAATTGACTAACTTCTTCGCAATTTAAGAGGATATACGTTTGTGCACTATGATGGTCTTTTTCATTGGCAAACCAAACTGACTTCACTCTTCCACATAATCGACCGATTGAAGAAAAGATATATGGGACACCATCATTAGCATATGTTCGGCCTACACCTCCATCATCATATCGCCGTGCTGCCCTTTTCCGTGTGCGAACCTTCGAGCCAAAATAGTACCCCGTGAAGTGAGAAGTTTCTTCGGTTAAACTTCCTGCCACTATTGAGCCTTCAACTTTGGCTAGATTTTTAGCCTTCCGCTTCAAATGTCCCATGAATCGCTCGAATGGGTACGTACATCCATCGATACTGCACAGGTCCCCCAAGTTCTGCTTCGTGAGGGAGATGAATAGGTAGATGTTCCATAAGATCAAAAAAGGCTGGGGGAAATATTTTCTCCATGTTGCACAACAAAATAGGAATACTAGCATCAAGTTGTGCAATAACATCTTCTGACAAAGTACGGGTACAAAGATCCCGAAAAAACGCTACAATGCCTATAATAACAATCACATGATATATAAGGTAATAATGTTAATTTTCCATTTCATATATATATATATATTAATTATATAAAATCTTTAATTCGCAATTAATATGTGATTAGTTCAAATTTATATACCTGCAATTGCTTCGTGTACATTTCCTGGTAGAAGTTCAGCAAATGCAAAAGGAAGTAGTCGTTGCATAAAGACGTGACAGTCATTACTCTTCATCCCGGAAAACTTTTGGCCATTCTCAACACATTTAGCTAAATTAGATACGTACCCGTCCGGGAACTTCACATCAGATGTCGCCCATTTGAATAAAGCTGACTTTTCTTCCGCACCCACTCGAAATATTGGGACAGGTGCTTTCCAATTGCTTGTAATATGTAACTCATTCCGACAACAAAGATCAGGCAAGTCTAACCTTGGCTTACCGCTGTCTTTAGTCCTTCCACGCACGTTTAACAATGTATGCATGATGTTATCAAAAAAGTTTTTCTCAATGTGCATGACATCCAAATTGTGTCTAAGCAAATGATCCTTCCAATACAGAAGCTTCCAGAATATGCTTTTCGTATGCCAATTGTGATGCTCCCCATATCCATCTGGCATATTAGCTGGAGTGTGCCAATTTACACCACGATTGACTGTTTCCAATGCACCATAATGATCAATTTCTGCTTCTAGATCTTCCCCGGAAATATAAACAGGAGGAGGAACACGAACAGTTTTGTTCTTTCTAAACAACCGCTTATTTCTTCGATATGCATGATGAATCGGTAGAAATCGGCAGTGACAATCAAACCAACTTGTTTTCCGACCATGTTTCAATTGAAACACATCTGTCCGATTGAGACAATATGGACAAGACAATCGTCCATGCGTAGTACAACCTGATAACATCCCGTAAGCAGGGAAGTCGCTTATTGTCCACATAAGCACTGCACGCATTGTAAAAAACATTTTCCTTGCAAAATCATATGTCCGAACCCCGGTATACCACAACTACTCCAATTCCTCTATCAGAGGCTGCAAAAATACATCAAGGGAACGCTTCGGATGCTTCGGACCTGGTACTAAAATACTCAAGAATAAAAATTCCCTTTGCATGCACATATTTGGAGGAAGGTTGTAAGGCGTTAGGATTACTGGCCATAAAGAATATTGCCTACCAGACATACCAAATGGACTAAATCTATCTGTACAAAGACCAAGATACACATTACGTTTCTCTCTAGCAATGTCTGGATGTACCGTCTTAAAGTGTTTTCACGCTTTTGCATCTGAATGATGAATAACCTCCTCATCTGTTTGCAAATGATCTGCATGCCATCTCATCGATGCAGCTGTCCTCTCAGACTGATACATTATTTTTAATCTATCAGTTATAGGAAGGTACCACATCCACTGGAACGGTACCTTACTCCGACCAGTACCTTGCGGCTTATATATTTGTTTATGGCAAAATCGACATTCCTGCAACTTATCATCATCTTTCCAAAAAAACATGCAATTGTCAACACAGACATCTATCATCTCAGAAGGCAACCCAAGACTATAAACCAGCTTATGTATCTCATAGTAAGTTTCAGCAGCTAAATTGTCCTCTGGCAAATACTCTTTATTCAAATCAGCCCAATCATCCATGCAAACCTCAGCTAAGTTATGATCAGTTTTAATAGTCATCATCATAGCCGCCAACGACAATTTAGAATGTCCTTCTCTACATCCATCGTAGAGTGGCTGATTTGCAGCATCTAGCATATCATAAATTTTGTTTGCATCTAGATTGGGTTCCTCATCATGATGATCATGTGCAAATGTACTTACGGTTTCATGAAATGCATCCGTAACCATATCATGAATCCTATCATTATCTTCACCATGCTGCTCCGCATGATCATCAAATTGATTAAAATTATTTGACTCATCAAAATTCGATGCTTGATAATTGCTACTACTACTAGCTGCATTTCCCCCATGACCCTCTCCATGATAATACCATATATAGTAATGCGGCATAAACCTTCTATTTAATATATGCGACCACACCTTCGAGATAATGATAAATTTCCTATTCAAGCATCTGTCACAAGGACAGTACATCTTACCACTGATAATCGTATTATGTATACTTCCTGCCTTATGCATGAATCCCTCCACCCCATCACTGAACTCCTTTGTTAGCGATCCCTCTGAATCAAGACGATTATACATCCATCTTCTAATTTCGTATATTGACATTTTTTGTTGGTCAGAAAGAAGTAAATGTTTTTGAATATGAAATTTTTATTATGAAGTTGGCCACTATATATAGATTTTTATTTTCATTACCATCGAATTACCTACGATTTTACATCGATTTCACATCGATTTTACAACGAATCTAAAAATGTTTACATCGACTTTACAACGATATTAAACATGTTTACCTAACTGAACACCGTGAACTTAAAACGTGCTCACCTAACTGATTAATCGTTGGGAAATCGATGTAAAGTTCAACTTATAATAATCATTGCTAATTCGTGGGTAATTTTACGACGATATTACACCGTTTTATATAAACCTCGGTAAATCGTCGCTAATTTACAACGATTTTACGACGATTTTGATAATCGTCATAACGTCATCGGTAATCGTCGCTAATTAGCGACGATTTTACAACGAAATTTTTCGTCCCAATTTTGCGACGATTTTACGACGTCTAAAAGAATCGTCGTAAAGTCGTCGTAACAAACAATTGCAATTTGCAACGAAATAAAATCGTCGCAAAAATTCGTTTCAAAATGCCTGTTTTCTTGTAGTGATGATAGCAACGTTTGCTATCTAACAAAAAAGTAAACAGTTATAAAAGGTATATGATGTTACCATATGGTGGATATTAGTAAAATATGAGTATGAGTTAGTTAAGTATATATCGATGTAATCTTAATTGTAAACTTTGTTATTATGTGAATTTAGATTACTACACAACCAATTGTTTTATTAAAATAAAATTTCACAAATTATATAGTTATAAGTGTTAAAATTGGCTAACACGTCCCTTTAATAAGCCTACTATCTTGCATGTTTTGACAAACCAACCCGCAAATAACCGCAATTTTAAAAACATAATCCTATTCCGCCCCAAAATATTACAGTATAATATAAATATTTACTAATTTTTAATATTTGAAATTTTATCAAATTAAAATGTTTTTAATATTAAGATTTATATCATTTGGTCTAATTATGGTTCAATTAAATAACCCGATTAAACCAAACATAAATTTTTTAATTTGGACGTCACTTAAATTTCCAAATTCGGATTAAAATCTCTTCTCTTAGGTACCAAGGCAACCACATACAAAAATAAGGTTTACATTTAATCTCTAAAATCATGAATTAATGTTGATTTATTATATTTTATATAATTTAATCAATCAAATAAAGATTAAATGTTATTTCTACATATTATAATTAAATAAAATGTTCATATCTAATAATAAAGATATCATGTAGATTATTTAAAGAAAAATAAATTGTTTGGCAAGCTGTATAATTAATCCAAATAAATAATAGAAATATCTATATTAATACATGTTTGGACACAAAATGCTCTCCTGTTTTAGTAGTATATATTAAAATATTTATAGAATTTCTTGAAAGCTCTTACAGTCCAAAAGAAAAACAAAGAACCGGATAAAAAAAATTCAAGCTGATGAGGTAGGACGATTTCAAGACACTATTATAAATTTCTCGTATAGCCACGAAAAAGTTACAAAAAGCCACAAAATAAGAAAAAAAAATAGAAAAGTGGATTTTTCGTGACTTTGTCGTGGCTAAAATAGCCACGAATTAGTAATGAATTTTCTGTGGCTACTATTGCCACGATTTTGCCACAATATATCCGTAACTATAGAGCCATAAAACAAGCTCGTTACTAAACCATGGCAATTTACGCCACGATTTAGCCACATATATTATGTGGCTAGCCGTTACCCACCGAAAACATCCCATCTATCAAAATGCAGGTGGCGAATATATTTGAAATCTAGCCACGAAAGCTAAACGTGGATATTTCGTGGCTATACTTTAGTCACGAAAACGAAAACGTGACTAATTCGTAACTATATTTTAGTCACGAAAAATAAAATGTGACTATATTTTAGCACGGGAAAGTAAACGTCACGTTTTTCCACCGAAAATATCCAATCTTATCAGATATATTGGTATTAGCCACGGAAATGAAAAGTGGCTAAACCGTGGCTATATTTTCACCTTTATAAAACCAAATCGTTCTCTACTCACATATCTCATTTTCTCTTCCATTATATACACTTCAAATGCATTATATTCTCCTAAATGTCTCATTTTTTCAATCTAGAGAGTGGATGGATCAACGTATGGATCAACGTATTGATCAAGTACGAAGTTGTGTATCAGAAGAGTTTATAAAGGGGATTAACGTATTTCTTGCATATGCTTGTAATCAAGTGTCATACCAAGAGACACACATTTTATTGTGTCCTTGTTATGAAGAAGCAACGTGGGATTAGCAAGGTACAAATTTTCAAGTTCCGGTAGATACTTAGGAGTATTTCCCGTATGCAAGTGTTAACGAGGGATAAGACGTGGCGTTGCCCCATGCATTGGAGAATATGATGGAAACAACAAAAAAAGAGCCATATCATGATAGCGTTTTTCAAACTTTTGAGGCCGCCAACCAACCTCTTTACGACATATGTGTTGAAGAAATTTCTCAATTATATGTGGCTTTGCGTATGATGAAAGCAAAAATCGATTATAATTTTTTTAGAGGCATGTGATATATCATGGTTTTTACCCCGTTTAAGCCATGATATAATTCCGTTTTATAGAGTCTTTCTACTATTTTGTAGTGTTTTAGAGTCTTTTTACAGGTTTTAGCACGTTCGGAGCATAATTGGAGATATTGGAGCTTTTTGGAGTATTTTGGAGCAAAGCAGACGTTCGTGTAGCTGAGTACCCGATTTAAAGCCTCGATATCGATCGATACTGACTAGTATCGATCGATACTCACTACAGCAGACACGAGTCGCAACTTATGAAGAGTTGAAGAATTGCAAAATGGCCCAGAAAACTTTATTATTTACAAGAAGCCCCAAAACGTGATTTAGGTTATTTAATAGGATTTTACAGCCACTTTGATGGTTATGCTTTATTTTACTTTGGTTTTGTGAGAGAGCTTTTGAAGGGAGATAAGTCCGAAACTCTGTTCGTCCGAGAGAAGATTTCGAATCCTCTTGTTACTCTTTCTATTTTATTTGATGATTTATTCAAACATGTTTATTGCTTCAATTTCCATGTCTGAGTAGGTCTCTTGTTAGGTTTAGGGTTCTCATAAGGGTTTTCTCTGAATGCTAGGTTGATTAGTTGATTAGGATTCACCATCTGAATTAGTTATTCGCCATAGGTTGTTTTCAAAGCTGATTCTAGATTGATCACCTAGAACTTAGATCTTAAGATAATTGATTAGGCACGAGAGTGCGATTAATTACCTGATAGAACCTAGGGTGAGCAAAATAACCATTCACAAAGAGATTTGGTTTAGTTATTTTGTGAGCAAATCAAACTTGAACTAAAAGCTGGTTTAGACTTTAGGATTCGCAAAGAGATTTGGAATTCTAGGATTTAGACTTAGATAATTCTCGCAACGAGAGTTGGTTAATTATACCTTAGTGATTTGAGTTCAAGAACCGAGCTAAATCTGAATCATGACTAGTTAGTTTATCTGCATTCATTGATTTCCTTAGAAATATCCTGAACCTATCTTTCTCCAATCGAATTTACAACTGTTTTAATTTACGTTTTGCTTTCAATATCATTGATCACTTAGCTTAATTCTCATCTATATAATATATAGTGTGTTTCTGTGAGTCCTTGTATTCGACCCCTACTTTACTACAACTACTGCTTTAGTACTTTTAGGGTATTAATTTGAGCATATCAAATTTGGCGCCGTTGCCGGGGACTCAATTCGCCATTAGATTTTAGTTTGGGAATTTCGACTAAGTTCGTCGGTATCGATCGATACTATCTAGTGTCGGTCGATACTCGTCGTTTTCTTTCGGTTGATATCGATCGACACCACCCAGTGTCGGTCGATACTAATCGTGTTTTTCGTTACTTATGTGCCTTGCCTAGTGTGTTTTAGGTGTATGCCACTTGCGAAACCCGGAGGAACAAGAGCACTCGGCTAGTTGATCTTTCCAACAAGGCGATAGAAAATTTGGAACGTGCAAACAGGAAAGCAAAGAAGCCAGCAGAGATGAACAATCCAGTGATATTGATTCAGGGTGCTGCTGGAGCATTGAGGGTCAATTGTGCAATGAGAGAGGGCAGCGACTTGATGAAGCTGTAAATATCATTGTCTCTGCAATTGCTGTGAATGCAGGGAACGCTGTGATTAATCGCGGAAGGACGATTGGTGAGTACAACATGCCTGATCAATTTTATGCCAATCGATCAGCGATTCGCCCTCCTGCTTTTCAGAGGAATGACTTTGAGCTGAAACCTGCATACTTCACTCTCGTAAGTCAGCATCCTTTTCATGGTCTTTCTCATGAACACCCGATGGATCATATGGAGAGGTTTGAGGATTTGGTCACTAGCATCAAGAGCAATGGAGTGTCCTATGATTACCTTTTCTGCAAGCTCTTCCCATACTCTCTTGGTGGGGATGCATCTTATTGGCTGAAGCAGTTGCCACCTGGATCGCTGACTACCTGGGATGAGACTAAGAATGCGTTCTTGAATAATTTCTATGATGATGCGAGATCCGAAGAGCTCAGGAACAAGATTTCTAAATTTTCTCAGGGACCGACAGAGGCACTCAAGGCTGCTTGGCTGCGATTCAGATCTTATCAGAGGGATTGTCCACATCACGGATTCACTCAGGTTCGGTTGCTGTGAATCTTCTTCGGAGGGATTGATTGGAGGTATCAGATGGCTCTAGATTCTGCGAGCAATGGGAATTTCTACACGAGGTATCATTACGATGCATATGTGCTCATTGAGAACTTGGCGTCTAGCAATAGCGCCAAGAGTGCTGACCTCGAGTGGAAAAGGGTGCGCGGAGGTGTTGATGGATCACAGATTGCTAAAGTGCATGCGAAGCTGGATTCGGTGCATAATATTTTGATGGGCAAGAAGCAGAAGGCTGTTGATATATCATGGTTTTTACCCCTTTTAGGCCGTGATATGAGTCCGTTTTATAGAGTCTTTCTGCTATTTCGTAGTCTTTTAGAGTCTTTTACAGGTCTTAGCACGTTTGGAGCATAATTGAAGATATTGGAGTTTTCTGGAGCATTTTGGAGCAAATCTGAAGTTCGTGTTGCTGAGTACCCGATTTCACGTCGAGCATCGATCGATACCCCCTGGTATCGATCGACACTCATCGAGGCAGACACGACCCGCGACTTTAATGAAGAGTTGAAGAATTGCAACTTGGTCCAGAAGTCTTTAATATTTACAAGAAGCCCCAAAACGTGATTTAGGTTATTTATAGGGATTTTACAGCCACCTGTTTAGGCTATGCTTTATTTTACTTTGGTTTTGTGAGGAAGACAAATCTGAAACTCCCTTCGTCCGAGATCAGATTTAAAACCCTCTTATTACTCTTTCTGGTTTATTTGATGATTTATTCAGTTATGTTGATTGTTTCATTTTCCATGTCTGAGTAGATCCACTTTAGGTTCAGGGTTCTAATAAGGGTTATCTTTAAATGCTAGGTTGATTAGTTATTAGGATTCACCATCTGAATTAGTTCTTCGCCTTAGGTTGTTCTCAAAGCTAATTCTAGGTTGACGAATCTGGAACTTAGATCTTAGGATAATTGATTAGGCACGACAGTGCGATTAATTACCTGATAGAACCTTAGGTGAGCAAATTGATTATTCGCAAAGAGATTTGGTTTAATTGATTTGTGAACATATCAAACCTGATATTAAAGCTGATTTAGACTTTAGGATTCGCAAAGAGATTTGGAATTCCTAAGATTTAGATTTAGATAATTCTCGCAACGACAGTTGGTTAATTATACCTTAGTGATTTGAGTTCAAGAACAGTGCGTAATCTGAATCCTGTTAGTTAGTTTATCTGCATTCATTGATTTTTCTGAGAAATACCCTGTGCCTATATTTCTTCCATCGAATTACAACTCGTTTACTGCTTATTGTCTTTTTTTCATCTTATTTGCTTAGCTTGATTTGACACTATACAATCTATTGTGTGATTTCTGTGAGTCTTTGTGTTCGACCCCTACACTTACTACAACTACTGCTTTAGTACTGTTTATGGTATTAATTTGAGCATATCAAATTTGGCGCCGTTGCCGGGGACTCAATTTCGCCATTAGATTTTAGGAGTTTTGACTAAGCTCGTCGGTATCGATCAATACTCTGTAGTATCGGTCGATACTCGTCGTATTTTTTTGGTTACTTACGTGCCTTGTCTAGTGTTTTGTTTTCATGTGTATGCCTGTTCGTGAAACCAGAAGAAACAAGAGCACTCAGCTAGTTGAAATGTCATTGGAACAGCTAGCACTTGTGGAACGCACAAACAGAAAGACAAAGCAAACATCAGAGATGAACAACCCAATGGTATTAAGAGCTGATGAAGCTGGAGTCTTGAGAAACCAAGAGGGTCAAGTGTGCAATGAGAGAGGGCAGCGACTTGATGAAGCTGGAAACGTCATTGTCCCTCCTGCTGCTGTTGTTGAGATTGTCGCGCCAGCTGCGCAAGCCAACGTTGGGAATGCTGCAGGTGATCAAGTTATGACACTTGGCGAGCACAACAAACCTGATCAGTTCTATGCCAATTGATCTGCGATTCGCATCCCAACTTTTCAGAGGAACGACTTCGAGCTGAAGCCTGCGTACTATGCTCTCGTGAGTCAGAGACCTTTCCATGGTTTATCTCATGAACATCCCATGGATCATATCGAGAGGTTCGAGGATTTGGTCACTGGTATGAAGTACAATGGAGTGCCCAATGAGTTCCTCTTCTGCAAACTTTTCCCATACTCTCTTAGTGGGGATGCTGCTTATTGGCTGAAGCAGTTGGATCCTGGTTCGCTAACTACATGGGATGAGACGAAGAATGCATTCCTGTGTAATTTCTATGATGATGTGAGATCCGAAGAGCTCATGAACAAAATTTTCCAGTTTTCTCAAGGTCCAATCGAGGCACTCAAAGCAGCTTGGATTCGTTTCAAGTCATATCAGAGGGATTGTCCGCACCATGGGTTCAATCAGGTTCAGCTGCTGGGTACTTTCTACAGAGGGATCGATTGGAGGTACCAGATGGCTCTGGATACTGCGAGTAATGGGAACTTCAACACCAGGTATCCAGATGATGCAGTTGTGCTAATTGAGAACTTGGCGTCTAATAATAGCACCAAGAATGCTGATTTCGAGAGGAAGAAGAAGTCTGCAGGAATTGATGGATCTCAGATTGCTGAAGTTCAAGCGAAGCTGAATATTTTGATTGGGAAGTCGAAGAAGGCTGTACACTTTGCTGATGGAGTCAATAATATCGGTGGAGATGAAATGGAAGATTGTAACTACGTTGGTGGTTCTGGATTTCAGGGTCAGCAATTTGGGTACAACAACAACCGGAACTTCAGCAACAACACTCACAATTATGGGAATTCTTCGTACCAGCCCATCCCTCCAAAATCCATAGAGAATAAGATGGAATCCATGATTGAACAAATTCTTCAGGGACAGCAAAAACTGCAAGTGGATTTCAATGGGAAGATTGACCATCTGTATACTGATCTGAATGGGAAGATTGACCATATGAATGGGAAAATCGAGGCTCTCAATACCAATCACAGGATGCTGGAAACGCAAGTAGCTCAGACTGCAGCAAATGCCAAAGGAAAGTCGGTTCATTCACACAATGCACACGTCAATGCAATAACTTCAAGTGCAGAAAATTTCGATGATGATTCAGAAATCGCCAGGGCATCGATCGATACTCCCCTGTATCGATCGACACCATTTCAGACACTTGCACGAGAGGATCCAAAATCACAAATATCGATCGATACTCCTACAGTGTCAGTCGATTCTGAGACGCAGGTTGAGAAGAAGCGTGAGATTTTCAAGGAGAGGGTGTATATACCCAAGATACCTTATCCTACGCCTGATATCATGACAAGGAAGGAATGTGAGGACGCTAGATGCAAGGCTTTGCTGGATAAGCAGAATGTGGAGCCTCCTTTTGATGATGATATATCTGCCAGGGATTCAAGAGCGAGAGTATCGATCGATACTCCACCTGGTGTCGGTCGATACCCCTCGCAGATCGAGCCAGAGACTATGAAAACGCCTGAGTTGATTGAAGAAAGAGTTCGCAAGCGCAAGAAGCTGAATTCTATTCCTCAACATCTCAGAGACCCCATCACTCCAAAGCAGCTGCTTGGCTTTGAGAAGAGAGTACGAAGGATACCCGACTCGTTCACTTTTGAAGAAGCTCTAGAGGGCTGGCCTCTGCTAAGTCACTTCAAAGATTGCAGAGAAACTGAGGAAGAGATTAAGGCACTCTTCATCAAGGCAAGAAGCAAGGCACTACCACTGAGGCAGTTGACTAAGAGGGAAGACCCAGGGATATTCTCTGTTCCATGCTGTATCTCTGGAGTTGAATTTAAAGAGTCTCTCGTTGACTCAGGAGCCTACGTCAATGTCATGTCAAGGGCGATTGCAGAGATATTGGGAGCTGATATTCGACCTCCCAAGACGTCTATCACATTCCCAAACTGTTCAACCTCACTCATGTATGGTGCAATACCTGATTTGATGATCACAGTAGGAGATTGTCTGGTTCCTACTGACTTTCAGGTTGTGGAGATGAGTACAATATCTCGTACGCAATTGATTCTTGGAATACCGTTCATGGCTACGGTTGGTGCGATTATGGACACACCATGCAAGAGAATCTCGTTCTCATACATTGACAAGGAGGTGTTCTACGAAGCCATTCTTCCTAGAGGAGCTCCCGGACGTGTCTCTTGCATCGAGGTTGTCACAGGAGAGACATTAGCAGTTGATCTTTTGGAAGAGCCTCCTGACAATCCAACTATCACAGACGTTTCAGTTGAACCCCCCAGCATCCCCAAGGAAGTTGTTAAGAAGGCTAAGGCAACAAAGAAGAAGGCCAAGAGCAAAAGAGTCGAGAATCCCAATGTCACTTTAATCCCTCAGAACTATGATGGAAACTCGATTGCGTACAAGGTGAAGTGCAAGGGAGCCTCGAAACCATTCTCTAAGGCTCGAGTTCTTCTTACTTCGGAGCTGAAAGAGAAAGGAAAAGAGTTTGTGGAGAGAATGTTGAGCAAAACTCTGAAGATAGCAATGTCAAGTTGTGGAGCCTGTTTCGGTGCAAGCTCCCATTCTTATCCTGCCTGAGGACGTTACAGTTAAGCTACTGACGTTAAACAAGCGCTTGGTGGGAGGCAACCCACTGGTGAGTATGCTTTTGATTCTTTTTCTTTTTATTTTTCGTTCTGTGTTTGTGTCAGGATAAACAAGGAGCAAAACTCGAAATCGCCTCAGTGTCGATCGATACCATGTTGGTATCGGTCGATACCCTACGCGAATGGAAAAGTTCATCAAGTCGATTTAAGCCTGGTATCGATCGATACTCGATGTTCCAGCAAGGTAACTTCTTGTTTTTCCCAATTTTATTCTGTTCTTTTGTTTTCTTTCACTGACTCTAGGGTAGATAACACTGGGGACAGTGTTGTTCAAGTCTGGGGGAGGTGTCTACTGACATTGTGTTTGTTTTTCTTAGAGTCAGTTGTTTTATCGAGTCAAAAACGTTTTATTGAGTCAAAACTTGTTGGAGATGATGATCGTGTGCTTGAACGTATTGATGTGATTTTGTTTTTGAGTGCACAGTGTTACAGGATCAGCTCTAGATCGACTAATGAAAAATCCAAACACTTACCAGTTGACTAGAAAACATCCATGTCTCCAGCAGAGTTCTCTTGAAGCCTGAGCCAAATATCTGCACTTCATCGATGTGGTTAGTGTTCTTAGAGCTTGATTCATCATTCATATCTGATAAAGGAACCCATGTGTTTAGAGTTATGGTATCTCTCTCCCCTGTTATAAGTTGATAAATAAGAGCATAAAGATTGAAATGATTTTCTTCTGAGTAGAGGGTTAGGAAAATTTCCAGCGATCTAATTATTCTACTTAAGAGGGAATGATCACACAAAGGATTGGAAGCGAGGCTAGGATTTTCCTATGATGCAATTATTCGCCTACATCCTTTGATACATTGAGAGGGAAGAACCGGGGATTCGGTGGCTAACACCATCAATACTCGCGTCTCATACCTTGATGTGTATATGCAAAGCTGAAAATAAAAGAAAGAACATAATAAGAAATAAGTCTAGGGGAGAGAAATTGATACAAAAAGTGTGAAAATGGTGGTTCCTTGTCATGATATTGTATGGTAAAGAATCTAGAAGGTTCTTGAACATTAGATGTAGCGATGAATCTGGCGATGAGGGTTTTATTTGAACAATGCTGCGAAATAATGTGTGGAGTATGGAAAAGCTGCGAATGTCTACGGAGAAGTACATGGTGGTTAGATCAAAAGCTGATTAGGTGACATTTGGGTGCTTGGGAAAAGGATATCTACGATGGTTCATGAACAGGTGAGTCTCTACGTTTTTAAACCTCTTTCTCTGGTTTAGTCTTCTATTTGCTTGAGGGCAAGGAAATGCTAAGTCTGGGGGAGTTGATATATCATGGTTTTTACCCTTTTTAGGCCGTGATATGAGTCCGTTTTATAGAGTATTTCTGCTATTTTGTAGTCTTTTAGGGTCTTTTACAGGTCTTAGCACGTTTGAAGCATAATTGGAGATATTGGAGCTTTCTGGAGCATTTTGGAGCAAAGCTGAAGTTCGTGTTGCTGAGTACCCGATTTCACGTTGAGCATCGATCGATACCCCCTGGTATCGAGCGACACTCATCGAGGCAGACACGACCCGCGACTTTAATGAAGAGTTGAAGAATTGCAACTTGGTCTAGAAGTCTTTAATATTTACAAGAAGCCCCAAAACGTGATTTAGGTTATTTATAGGGATTTACAGCCACCTGTTTAGGCTATGCTTTATTTTACTTTGGTTTTGTGAGGAAGACAAATATGAAACTCCCTTCGTTCGAGATCAGATTTAAAACCCCCTTATTACTCTTTCTGATTGATTTGATGATTTATTCAGTTATGTTGATTGTTTCATTCTCCATGTCTGAGTAGATCCACTTTAGGTTCAGGGTTCTCATAAGGGTTATCTTTGAATGCTAGGTTGATTAGTTATTAGGATTCACCATCTGAATTAGTTCTTCGCCTTAGGTTGTTATCAAAGCTAATTCTAGGTTGACGAATCTGGAACTTAGATCTTAGGATAATTGATTAGGCACGACAGTGCGATTAATTACCTGATAGAACCTTAGGTGAGCAAATTGATTATTCGCAAAGAGATTTGGTTTAATTGATTTGTGAACATATCAAACCTGATATTAAAGCTGATTTAGACTTTAGGATTCGCAAAGAGATTTAGAATTCCTAGGATTTAGATTTAGATAATTCTCGCAACGACAGTTGGTTAATTATACCTTAGTGATTTGAGTTCAAGAACAGTGCGTAATCTGAATCCTGTTAGTTAGTTTATCTGCATTCATTGATTTCCTGAGAAATACCCTGGGCCTATATTTCTTCCATCGAATTACAACTCGTTTACTGCTTATTGTCTTTTTTCATCTTATTTGCTTAGCTTGATTTGACACTATACAATCTATTGTGTGATTTCTGTGAGTCTTTGTGTTCGACCCCTACACTTACTACAACTACTGCTTTAGTACTGTTTATGGTATAAATTTGAGCATATCAAATTTGGCGCCGTTGCCGGGGACTCAATTTCGCCATTAGATTTTAGGAGTTTTGACTAAGCTCGTCGGTATCGATCAATACTCTGTAGTATCGGTCGATACTCGTCGTATTTTTTTGGTTACTTACGTGCCTTGTCTAGTGTTTTGTTTTCATGTGTATGCCTGTTCGTGAAACCAGAAGGAACAAGAGCACTCAGCTAGTTGAAATGTCATTGGAACAGCTAGCACTTGTGGAGCGCACAAACAGAAAGACAAAGCAAACATCAGAGATGAACAACCCAATGGTATTAAGAGCTGATGAAGCTGGAGTCTTGAGAAACCAAGAGGGTCAAGTGTGCAATGAGAGAGGGCAGCGACTTGATGAAGCTGGAAACGTCATTGTCCCTCCTGCTGCTGTTGTTGAGATTGTCGCGCCAGCTGCGCAAGCCAACGTTGGGAATGCTGCAGGTGATCAAGTTATGACACTTGGCGAGCACAACAAACCTGATCAGTTCTATGCCAATTGATATGCGATTCGCATCCCAACTTTTCAGAGGAACGACTTCCAGCTGAAGCCTGCGTACTATGCTCTCGTGAGTCAGAGTCCTTTCCATGGTTTATCTCATGAACATCCCATGGATCATATCGAGAGGTTCGAGGATTTGGTCACTGGTATGAAGTACAATGGAGTGCCCAATGAGTTCCTCTTCTGCAAACTTTTCCCATACTCTCTTAGTGGGGATGCTGCTTATTGGCTGAAGCAGTTGGATCCTGGTTCGCTAACTACATGGGATGAGACGAAGAATGCATTCCTGTGTAATTTCTATGATGATGTGAGATCCGAAGAGCTCATGAACAAAATTTTCCAGTTTTCTCAAGGTCCAATCGAGGCACTCAAAGCAGCTTGGATTCGTTTCAAGTCATATCAGAGGGATTGTCCGCACCATGGGTTCAATCAGGTTCAGCTGCTGGGTACTTTCTACAGAGGGATCGATTGGAGGTACCAGATGGCTCTGGATACTGCGAGTAATGGGAACTTCAACACCAGGTATCCAGATGATGCAGTTGTGCTAATTGAGAACTTGGCGTCTAATAATAGCACCAAGAATGCTGATTTCGAGAGGAAGAAGAAGTCTGCAGGAATTGATGGATCTCAGATTGCTGAAGTTCAAGCGAAGCTGAATATTTTGATTGGGAAGTCGAAGAAGGCTGTACACTTTGCTGATGGAGTCAATAATATCGGTGGAGATGAAATGGAAGATTGTAACTACGTTGGTGGTTCTGGATTTCAGGGTCAGCAATTTGGGTACAACAACAACCGGAACTTCAGCAACAACACTCACAATTATGGGAATTCTTCGTACCAGCCCATCCCTCCAAAATCCATAGAGAATAAGATGGAATCCATGATTGAACAAATTCTTCAGGGACAGCAAAAACTGCTAGTGGATTTCAATGGGAAGATTGACCATCTGTATACTGATCTGAATGGGAAGATTGACCATATGAATGGGAAAATCGAGGCTCTCAATACCAATCACAGGATGCTGGAAACGCAAGTAGCTCAGACTGCAGCAAATGCCAAAGGAAAGTCGGTTCATTCACACAATGCACACGTCAATGCAATAACTTCAAGTGCAGAAAATTTCGATGATGATTCAGAAATCGCCAGGGCATCGATCGATACTCCCCTGTATCGATCGACACCATTTCAGACACTTGCACGAGAGGATCCAAAATCACAAATATCGATCGATACTCCTACAGTGTCAGTCGATTCTGAGACGCAGGTTGAGAAGAAGCGTGAGATTTTCAAGGAGAGGGTGTATATACCCAAGATACCTTATCCTACGCCTGATATCATGACAAGGAAGGAATGTGAGGACGCTAGATGCAAGGCTTTGCTGGATAAGCAGAATGTGGAGCCTCCTTTTGATGATGATATATCTGCCAGGGATTCAAGAGCGAGAGTATCGATCGATACTCCACCTGGTGTCGGTCGATACCCCTCGCAGATCGAGCCAGAGACTATGAAAACGCCTGAGTTGATTGAAGAAAGAGTTCGCAAGCGCAAGAAGCTGAATTCTATTCCTCAACATCTCAGAGACCCCATCACTCCAAAGCAGCTGCTTGGCTTTGAGAAGAGAGTACGAAGGATACCCGACTCGTTCACTTTTGAAGAAGCTCTAGAGGGCTGGCCTCTGCTAAGTCACTTCAAAGATTGCAGAGAAACTGAGGAAGAGATTAAGGCACTCTTCATCAAGGCAAGAAGCAAGGCACTACCACTGAGGCAGTTGACTAAGAGGGAAGACCCAGGGATATTCTCTGTTCCATGCTGTATCTCTGGAGTTGAATTTAAAGAGTCTCTCGTTGACTCAGGAGCCTACGTCAATGTCATGTCAAGGGCGATTGCAGAGATATTGGGAGCTGATATTCGACCTCCCAAGACGTCTATCACATTCCCAAACTGTTCAACCTCACTCATGTATGGTGCAATACCTGATTTGATGATCACAGTAGGAGATTGTCTGGTTCCTACTGACTTTCAGGTTGTGGAGATGAGTACAATATCTCGTACGCAATTGATTCTTGGAATACCGTTCATGGCTACGGTTGGTGCGATTATGGACACACCATGCAAGAGAATCTCGTTCTCATACATTGACAAGGAGGTGTTCTACGAAGCCATTCTTCCTAGAGGAGCTCCCGGACGTGTCTCTTGCATCGAGGTTGTCACAGGAGAGACATTAGCAGTTGATCTTTTGGAAGAGCCTCCTGACAATCCAACTATCACAGACGTTTCAGTTGAACCCCCCAGCATCCCCAAGGAAGTTGTTAAGAAGGCTAAGGCAACAAAGAAGAAGGCCAAGAGCAAAAGAGTCGAGAATCCCAATGTCACTTTAATCCCTCAGAACTATGATGGAAACTCGATTGCGTACAAGGTGAAGTGCAAGGGAGCCTCGAAACCATTCTCTAAGGCTCGAGTTCTTCTTACTTCGGAGCTGAAAGAGAAAGGAAAAGAGTTTGTGGAGAGAATGTTGAGCAAAACTCTGAAGATAGCAATGTCAAGTTGTGGAGCCTGTTTCGGTGCAAGCTCCCATTCTTATCCTGCCTGAGGACGTTACAGTTAAGCTACTGACGTTAAACAAGCGCTTGGTGGGAGGCAACCCACTGGTGAGTATGCTTTTGATTCTTTTTCTTTTTATTTTTCGTTCTGTGTTTGTGTCAGGATAAACAAGGAGCAAAACTCGAAATCGCCTCAGTGTCGATCGATACCATGTTGGTATCGGTCGATACCCTACGCGAATGGAAAAGTTCATCAAGTCGATTTAAGCCTGGTATCGATCGATACTCGATGTTCCAGCAAGGTAACTTCTTGTTTTTCCCAATTTTATTCTGTTCTTTTGTTTTCTTTCACTGACTCTAGGCTAGATAACACTGGGGACAGTGTTGTTCAAGTCTGGGGGAGGTGTCTACTGACATTGTGTTTGTTTTTCTTAGAGTCAGTTGTTTTATCGAGTCAAAAACGTTTTATTGAGTCAAAACTTGTTGGAGATGATGATCGTGTGCTTGAACGTATTGATGTGATTTTGTTTTTGAGTGCACAGTGTTACAGGATCAGCTCTAGATCGACTAATGAAAAATCCAAACACTTACCAGTTGACTAGAAAACATCCATGTCTCCAGCAGAGTTCTCTTGAAGCCTGAGCCAAATTTCTGCACTTCATCGATGTGGTTAGTGTTCTTAGAGCTTGATTCATCATTCATATCTGATAAAGGAACCCATGTGTTTAGAGTTATGGTATCTCTCTCCCCTGTTATAAGTTGATAAATAAGAGCATAAAGATTGAAATGATTTTCTTCTGAGTAGAGGGTTAGGAAAATTTCCAGCGATCTAATTATTCTACTTAAGAGGGAATGATCACACAAAGGATTGGAAGCGAGGCTAGGATTTTCCTATGATGCAATTATTCGCCTACATCCTTTGATACATTGAGAGGGAAGAACCGGGGATTCGGTGGCTAACACCATCAATACTCGCGTCTCATACCTTGATGTGTATATGCAAAGCTGAAAATAAAAGAAAGAACATAATAAGAAATAAGTCTAGGGGAGAGAAATTGATACAAAAAGTGTGAAAATGGTGGTTCCTTGTCATGATATTGTATGGTAAAGAATCTAGAAGGTTCTTGAACATTAGATGTAGCGATGAATCTGGCGATGAGGGTTTTATTTGAACAATGCTGCGAAATAATGTGTGGAGTATGGAAAAGCTGCGAATGTCTACGGAGAAGTACATGGTGGTTAGATCAAAAGCTGATTAGGTGACATTTGGGTGCTTGGGAAAAGGATATCTACGATGGTTCATGAACAGGTGAGTCTCTACGTTTTTAAACCTCTTTCTCTGGTTTAGTCTTCTATTTGCTTGAGGGCAAGGAAATGCTAAGTCTGGGGGAGTTGATATATCATGGTTTTTACCCTTTTTAGGCCGTGATATGAGTCCGTTTTATAGAGTATTTCTGCTATTTTGTAGTCTTTTAGGGTCTTTTACAGGTCTTAGCACGTTTGAAGCATAATTGGAGATATTGGAGCTTTCTGGAGCATTTTGGAGCAAAGCTGAAGTTCGTGTTGCTGAGTACCCGATTTCACGTTGAGCATCGATCGATACCCCCTGGTATCGAGCGACACTCATCGAGGCAGACACGACCCGCGACTTTAATGAAGAGTTGAAGAATTGCAACTTGGTCCAGAAGTCTTTAATATTTACAAGAAGCCCCAAAACGTGATTTAGGTTATTTATAGGGATTTACAGCCACCTGTTTAGGCTATGCTTTATTTTACTTTGGTTTTGTGAGGAAGACAAATATGAAACTCCCTTCGTTCGAGATCAGATTTAAAACCCCCTTATTACTCTTTCTGATTGATTTGATGATTTATTCAGTTATGTTGATTGTTTCATTCTCCATGTCTGAGTAGATCCACTTTTGGTTCAGGGTTCTCATAAGGGTTATCTTTGAATGCTAGGTTGATTAGTTATTAGGATTCACCATCTGAATTAGTTCTTCGCCTTAGGTTGTTATCAAAGCTAATTCTAGGTTGACGAATCTGGAACTTAGATCTTAGGATAATTGATTAGGCACGACAGTGCGATTAATTACCTGATAGAACCTTAGGTGAGCAAATTGATTATTCGCAAAGAGATTTGGTTTAATTGATTTGTGAACATATCAAACCTGATATTAAAGCTGATTTAGACTTTAGGATTCGCAAAGAGATTTAGAATTCCTAGGATTTAGATTTAGATAATTCTCGCAACGACAGTTGGTTAATTATACCTTAGTGATTTGAGTTCAAGAACAGTGCGTAATCTGAATCCTGTTAGTTAGTTTATCTGCATTCATTGATTTCCTGAGAAATACCCTGGGCCTATATTTCTTCCATCGAATTACAACTCGTTTACTGCTTATTGTCTTTTTTCATCTTATTTGCTTAGCTTGATTTGACACTATACAATCTATTGTGTGATTTCTGTGAGTCTTTGTGTTCGACCCCTACACTTACTACAACTACTGCTTTAGTACTGTTTATGGTATAAATTTGAGCATATCAAATTTGGCGCCGTTGCCGGGGACTCAATTTCGCCATTAGATTTTAGGAGTTTTGACTAAGCTCGTCGGTATCGATCAATACTCTGTAGTATCGGTCGATACTCGTCGTATTTTTTTGGTTACTTACGTGCCTTGTCTAGTGTTTTGTTTTCATGTGTATGCCTGTTCGTGAAACCAGAAGGAACAAGAGCACTCAGCTAGTTGAAATGTCATTGGAACAGCTAGCACTTGTGGAGCGCACAAACAGAAAGACAAAGCAAACATCAGAGATGAACAACCCAATGGTATTAAGAGCTGATGAAGCTGGAGTCTTGAGAAACCAAGAGGGTCAAGTGTGCAATGAGAGAGGGCAGCAACTTGATGAAGCTGGAAACGTCATTGTCCCTCCTGCTGCTGTTGTTGAGATTGTCGCGCCAGCTGCGCAAGCCAACGTTGGGAATGCTGCAGGTGATCAAGTTATGACACTTGGCGAGCACAACAAACCTGATCAGTTCTATGCCAATTGATCTGCGATTCGCATCCCAACTTTTCAGAGGAACGACTTCCAGCTGAAGCCTGCGTACTATGCTCTCGTGAGTCAGAGTCCTTTCCATGGTTTATCTCATGAACATCCCATGGATCATATCGAGAGGTTCGAGGATTTGGTCACTGGTATGAAGTACAATGGAGTGCCCAATGAGTTCCTCTTCTGCAAACTTTTCCCATACTCTCTTAGTGGGGATGCTGCTTATTGGCTGAAGCAGTTGGATCCTGGTTCGCTAACTACATGGGATGAGACGAAGAATGCATTCCTGTGTAATTTCTATGATGATGTGAGATCCGAAGAGCTCATGAACAAAATTTTCCAGTTTTCTCAAGGTCCAATCGAGGCACTCAAAGCAGCTTGGATTCGTTTCAAGTCATATCAGAGGGATTGTCCGCACCATGGGTTCAATCAGGTTCAGCTGCTGGGTACTTTCTACAGAGGGATCGATTGGAGGTACCAGATGGCTCTGGATACTGCGAGTAATGGGAACTTCAACACCAGGTATCCAGATGATGCAGTTGTGCTAATTGAGAACTTGGCGTCTAATAATAGCACCAAGAATGCTGATTTCGAGAGGAAGAAGAAGTCTGCAGGAATTGATGGATCTCAGATTGCTGAAGTTCAAGCGAAGCTGAATATTTTGATTGGGAAGTCGAAGAAGGCTGTACACTTTGCTGATGGAGTCAATAATATCGGTGGAGATGAAATGGAAGATTGTAACTACGTTGGTGGTTCTGGATTTCAGGGTCAGCAATTTGGGTACAACAACAACCGGAACTTCAGCAACAACACTCACAATTATGGGAATTCTTCGTACCAGCCCATCCCTCCAAAATCCATAGAGAATAAGATGGAATCCATGATTGAACAAATTCTTCAGGGACAGCAAAAACTGCAAGTGGATTTCAATGGGAAGATTGACCATCTGTATACTGATCTGAATGGGAAGATTGACCATATGAATGGGAAAATCGAGGCTCTCAATACCAATCACAGGATGCTGGAAACGCAAGTAGCTCAGACTACAGCAAATGCCAAAGGAAAGTCGGTTCATTCACACAATGCACACGTCAATGCAATAACTTCAAGTGCAGAAAATTTCGATGATGATTCAGAAATCGCCAGGGCATCGATCGATACTCCCCTGTATCGATCGACACCATTTCAGACACTTGCACGAGAGGATCCAAAATCACAAATATCGATCGATACTCCTACAGTGTCAGTCGATGCTGAGACGCAGGTTGAGAAGAAGCGTGAGATTTTCAAGGAGAGGGTGTATATACCCAAGATACCTTATCCTACGCCTGATATCATGACAAGGAAGGAATGTGAGGACGCTAGATGCAAGGCTTTGCTGGATAAGCAGAATGTGGAGCCTCCTTTTGATGATGATATATCTGCCAGGGATTCAAGAGCGAGAGTATCGATCGATACTCCACCTGGTGTCGGTCGATACCCCTCGCAGATCGAGCCAGAGACTATGAAAACGCCTGAGTTGATTGAAGAAAGAGTTCGCAAGCGCAAGAAGCTGAATTCTATTCCTCAACATCTCAGAGACCCCATCACTCCAAAGCAGCTGCTTGGCTTTGAGAAGAGAGTACGAAGGATACCCGACTCGTTCACTTTTGAAGAAGCTCTAGAGGGCTGGCCTCTGCTAAGTCACTTCAAAGATTGCAGAGAAACTGAGGAAGAGATTAAGGCACTCTTCATCAAGGCAAGAAGCAAGGCACTACCACTGAGGCAGTTGACTAAGAGGGAAGACCCAGGGATATTCTCTGTTCCATGCTGTATCTCTGGAGTTGAATTTAAAGAGTCTCTCGTTGACTCAGGAGCCTACGTCAATGTCATGTCAAGGGCGATTGCAGAGATATTGGGAGCTGATATTCGACCTCCCAAGACGTCTATCACATTCCCAAACTGTTCAACCTCACTCATGTATGGTGCAATACCTGATTTGATGATCACAGTAGGAGATTGTCTGGTTCCTACTGACTTTCAGGTTGTGGAGATGAGTACAATATCTCGTACGCAATTGATTCTTGGAATACCGTTCATGGCTACGGTTGGTGCGATTATGGACACACCATGCAAGAGAATCTCGTTCTCATACATTGACAAGGAGGTGTTCTACGAAGCCATTCTTCCTAGAGGAGCTCCCGGACGTGTCTCTTGCATCGAGGTTGTCACAGGAGAGACATTAGCAGTTGATCTTTTGGAAGAGCCTCCTGACAATCCAACTATCACAGACGTTTCAGTTGAACCCCCCAGCATCCCCAAGGAAGTTGTTAAGAAGGCTAAGGCAACAAAGAAGAAGGCCAAGAGCAAAAGAGTCGAGAATCCCAATGTCACTTTAATCCCTCAGAACTATGATGGAAACTCGATTGCGTACAAGGTGAAGTGCAAGGGAGCCTCGAAACCATTCTCTAAGGCTCGAGTTCTTCTTACTTCGGAGCTGAAAGAGAAAGGAAAAGAGTTTGTGGAGAGAATGTTGAGCAAAACTCTGAAGATAGCAATGTCAAGTTGTGGAGCCTGTTTCGGTGCAAGCTCCCATTCTTATCCTGCCTGAGGACGTTACAGTTAAGCTACTGACGTTAAACAAGCGCTTGGTGGGAGGCAACCCACTGGTGAGTATGCTTTTGATTCTTTTTCTTTTTATTTTTCGTTCTGTGTTTGTGTCAGGATAAACAAGGAGCAAAACTCGAAATCGCCTCAGTGTCGATCGATACCATGTTGGTATCGGTCGATACCCTACGCGAATGGAAAAGTTCATCAAGTCGATTTAAGCCTGGTATCGATCGATACTCGATGTTCCAGCAAGGTAACTTCTTGTTTTTCCCAATTTTATTCTGTTCTTTTGTTTTCTTTCACTGACTCTAGGCTAGATAACACTGGGGACAGTGTTGTTCAAGTCTGGGGGAGGTGTCTACTGACATTGTGTTTGTTTTTCTTAGAGTCAGTTGTTTTATCGAGTCAAAAACGTTTTATTGAGTCAAAACTTGTTGGAGATGATGATCGTGTGCTTGAACGTATTGATGTGATTTTGTTTTTGAGTGCACAGTGTTACAGGATCAGCTCTAGATCGACTAATGAAAAATCCAAACACTTACCAGTTGACTAGAAAACATCCATGTCTCCAGCAGAGTTCTCTTGAAGCCTGAGCCAAATTTCTGCACTTCATCGATGTGGTTAGTGTTCTTAGAGCTTGATTCATCATTCATATCTGATAAAGGAACCCATGTGTTTAGAGTTATGGTATCTCTCTCCCCTGTTATAAGTTGATAAATAAGAGCATAAAGATTGAAATGATTTTCTTCTGAGTAGAGGGTTAGGAAAATTTCCAGCGATCTAATTATTCTACTTAAGAGGGAATGATCACACAAAGGATTGGAAGCGAGGCTAGGATTTTCCTATGATGCAATTATTCGCCTACATCCTTTGATACATTGAGAGGGAAGAACCGGGGATTCGGTGGCTAACACCATCAATACTCGCGTCTCATACCTTGATGTGTATATGCAAAGCTGAAAATAAAAGAAAGAACATAATAAGAAATAAGTCTAGGGGAGAGAAATTGATACAAAAAGTGTGAAAATGGTGGTTCCTTGTCATGATATTGTATGGTAAAGAATCTAGAAGGTTCTTGAACATTAGATGTAGCGATGAATCTGGCGATGAGGGTTTTATTTGAACAATGCTGCGAAATAATGTGTGGAGTATGGAAAAGCTGCGAATGTCTACGGAGAAGTACATGGTGGTTAGATCAAAAGCTGATTAGGTGACATTTGGGTGCTTGGGAAAAGGATATCTACGATGGTTCATGAACAGGTGAGTCTCTACGTTTTTAAACCTCTTTCTCTGGTTTAGTCTTCTATTTGCTTGAGGGCAAGGAAATGCTAAGTCTGGGGGAGTTGATATATCATGGTTTTTACCCTTTTTAGGCCGTGATATGAGTCCGTTTTATAGAGTATTTCTGCTATTTTGTAGTCTTTTAGGGTCTTTTACAGGTCTTAGCACGTTTGAAGCATAATTGGAGATATTGGAGCTTTCTGGAGCATTTTGGAGCAAAGCTGAAGTTCGTGTTGCTGAGTACCCGATTTCACGTTGAGCATCGATCGATACCCCCTGGTATCGAGCGACACTCATCGAGGCAGACACGACCCGCGACTTTAATGAAGAGTTGAAGAATTGCAACTTGGTCCAGAAGTCTTTAATATTTACAAGAAGCCCCAAAACGTGATTTAGGTTATTTATAGGGATTTACAGCCACCTGTTTAGGCTATGCTTTATTTTACTTTGGTTTTGTGAGGAAGACAAATATGAAACTCCCTTCGTTCGAGATCAGATTTAAAACCCCCTTATTACTCTTTCTGATTGATTTGATGATTTATTCAGTTATGTTGATTGTTTCATTCTCCATGTCTGAGTAGATCCACTTTAGGTTCAGGGTTCTCATAAGGGTTATCTTTGAATGCTAGGTTGATTAGTTATTAGGATTCACCATCTGAATTAGTTCTTCGCCTTAGGTTGTTATCAAAGCTAATTCTAGGTTGACGAATCTGGAACTTAGATCTTAGGATAATTGATTAGGCACGACAGTGCGATTAATTACCTGATAGAACCTTAGGTGAGCAAATTGATTATTCGCAAAGAGATTTGGTTTAATTGATTTGTGAACATATCAAACCTGATATTAAAGCTGATTTAGACTTTAGGATTCGCAAAGAGATTTAGAATTCCTAGGATTTAGATTTAGATAATTCTCGCAACGACAGTTGGTTAATTATACCTTAGTGATTTGAGTTCAAGAACAGTGCGTAATCTGAATCCTGTTAGTTAGTTTATCTGCATTCATTGATTTCCTGAGAAATACCCTGGGCCTATATTTCTTCCATCGAATTACAACTCGTTTACTGCTTATTGTCTTTTTTCATCTTATTTGCTTAGCTTGATTTGACACTATACAATCTATTGTGTGATTTCTGTGAGTCTTTGTGTTCGACCCCTACACTTACTACAACTACTGCTTTAGTACTGTTTATGGTATAAATTTGAGCATATCAAATTTGGCGCCGTTGCCGGGGACTCAATTTCGCCATTAGATTTTAGGAGTTTTGACTAAGCTCGTCGGTATCGATCAATACTCTGTAGTATCGGTCGATACTCGTCGTATTTTTTTGGTTACTTACGTGCCTTGTCTAGTGTTTTGTTTTCATGTGTATGCCTGTTCGTGAAACCAGAAGGAACAAGAGCACTCAGCTAGTTGAAATGTCATTGGAACAGCTAGCACTTGTGGAGCGCACAAACAGAAAGACAAAGCAAACATCAGAGATGAACAACCCAATGGTATTAAGAGCTGATGAAGCTGGAGTCTTGAGAAACCAAGAGGGTCAAGTGTGCAATGAGAGAGGGCAGCGACTTGATGAAGCTGGAAACGTCATTGTCCCTCCTGCTGCTGTTGTTGAGATTGTCGCGCCAGCTGCGCAAGCCAACGTTGGGAATGCTGCAGGTGATCAAGTTATGACACTTGGCGAGCACAACAAACCTGATCAGTTCTATGCCAATTGATCTGCGATTCGCATCCCAACTTTTCAGAGGAACGACTTCGAGCTGAAGCCTGCGTACTATGCTCTCGTGAGTCAGAGTCCTTTCCATGGTTTATCTCATGAACATCCCATGGATCATATCGAGAGGTTCGAGGATTTGGTCACTGGTATGAAGTACAATGGAGTGCCCAATGAGTTCCTCTTCTGCAAACTTTTCCCATACTCTCTTAGTGGGGATGCTGCTTATTGGCTGAAGCAGTTGGATCCTGGTTCGCTAACTACATGGGATGAGACGAAGAATGCATTCCTGTGTAATTTCTATGATGATGTGAGATCCGAAGAGCTCATGAACAAAATTTTCCAGTTTTCTCAAGGTCCAATCGAGGCACTCAAAGCAGCTTGGATTCGTTTCAAGTCATATCAGAGGGATTGTCCGCACCATGGGTTCAATCAGGTTCAGCTGCTGGGTACTTTCTACAGAGGGATCGATTGGAGGTACCAGATGGCTCTGGATACTGCGAGTAATGGGAACTTCAACACCAGGTATCCAGATGATGCAGTTGTGCTAATTGAGAACTTGGCGTCTAATAATAGCACCAAGAATGCTGATTTCGAGAGGAAGAAGAAGTCTGCAGGAATTGATGGATCTCAGATTGCTGAAGTTCAAGCGAAGCTGAATATTTTGATTGGGAAGTCGAAGAAGGCTGTACACTTTGCTGATGGAGTCAATAATATCGGTGGAGATGAAATGGAAGATTGTAACTACGTTGGTGGTTCTGGATTTCAGGGTCAGCAATTTGGGTACAACAACAACCGGAACTTCAGCAACAACACTCACAATTATGGGAATTCTTCGTACCAGCCCATCCCTCCAAAATCCATAGAGAATAAGATGGAATCCATGACTGAACAAATTCTTCAGGGACAGCAAAAACTGCAAGTGGATTTCAATGGGAAGATTGACCATCTGTATACTGATCTGAATGGGAAGATTGACCATATGAATGGGAAAATCGAGGCTCTCAATACCAATCACAGGATGCTGGAAACGCAAGTAGCTCAGACTGCAGCAAATGCCAAAGGAAAGTCGGTTCATTCACACAATGCACACGTCAATGCAATAACTTCAAGTGCAGAAAATTTCGATTAGGATTCAGAAATCGCCAGGGCATCGATCGATACTCCCCTGTATCGATCGACACCATTTCAGACACTTGCACGAGAGGATCCAAAATCACAAGTATCGATCGATACTCCTACAGTGTCACTCGATGCTGAGACGCAGGTTGAGAAGAAGCGTGAGATTTTCAAGGAGAGGGTGTATATACCCAAGATACCTTATCCTACGCCTCATATCATGACAAGGAAGGAATGTGAGGACGCTAGATGCAAGGCTTTGCTGGATAAGCATAATGTGGAGCCTCCTTTTGATGATGATATATCTGCCAGGGATTCAAGAGCGAGAGTATCGATCGATACCCCACCTGGTGTCGGTCGATATCCCTCGCAGATCGAGCCAGAGACTATGAAAACGCCTGAGTTGATTGAAGAAAGAATTCGCAAGCGCAAGAAGCTGAATTCTATTCCTCAACATCTCAGAGACCCCATCACTCCAAAGCAGCTGCTTGGCTTTGAGAAGAGAGTACGAAGGATACCCGACTCGTTCACTTTTGAAGAAGCTCTAGAGGGCTGGCCTCTGCTAAGTCACTTCAAAGATTGCAGAGAAACTGAGGAAGAGATTAAGGCACTCTTCATCAAGGCAAGAAGCAAGGCACTACCACTGAGGCAGTTGACTAAGAGGGAAGACCCAGGGATATTCTCTGTTCCATGCTGTATCTCTGGAGTTGAATTTAAAGAGTCTCTCGTTGACTCAGGAGCCTACGTCAATGTCATGTCAAGGGCGATTGCAGAGATATTGGGAGCTGATATTCGACCTCCCAAGACGTCTATCACATTCCCAAACTGTTCAACCTCACTCATGTATGGTGCAATACCTGATTTGATGATCACAGTAGGAGATTGTCTGGTTCCTACTGACTTTCAGGTTGTGGAGATGAGTACAATATCTCGTACGCAATTGATTCTTGGAATACCGTTCATGGCTACGGTTGGTGCGATTATGGAAACACCATGCAAGAGAATCTCGTTCTCATACATTGACAAGGAGGTGTTCTACGAAGCCATTCTTCCTAGAGGAGCTCCCGGACGTGTCTCTTGCATCGAGGTTGTCACAGGAGAGACATTAGTAGTTGATCTTTTGGAAGAGCCTCCTGACAATCCAACTATCACAGACGTTTCAGTTGAACCCCCCAGCATTCCCAAGGAAGTTGTTAAGAAGGCTAAGGCAACAAAGAAGAAGGCCAAGAGCAAAAGAGTCGAGAATCCCAATGTCACTTTAATCCCTCAGAACTATGATGGAAACTCGATTGCGTACAAGGTGAAGTGCAAGGGAGCCTCGAAACCATTCTCTAAGGCTCGAGTTCTTCTTACTTCGGAGCTGAAAGAGAAAGGAAAAGAGTTTGTGGAGAGAATGTTGAGCAAAACTCTGAAGATAGCAATGTCAAGTTGTGGAGCCTGTTTCGGTGCAAGCTCCCATTCTTATCCTGCCTGAGGACGTTACAGTTAAGCTACTGACGTTAAACAAGCGCTTGGTGGGAGGCAACCCACTGGTGAGTATGCTTTTGATTCTTTTTCTTTTTATTTTTCGTTCTGTGTTTGTGTCAGGATAAACAAGGAGCAAAACTCGAAATCGCCTCAGTGTCGATCGATACCATGTTGGTATCGGTCGATACCCTACGCGAATGGAAAAGTTCATCAAGTCGATTTAAGCCTGGTATCGATCGATACTCGATGTTCCAGCAAGGTAACTTCTTGTTTTTCCCAATTTTATTCTGTTCTTTTGTTTTCTTTCACTGACTCTAGGCTAGATAACACTGGGGACAGTGTTGTTCAAGTCTGGGGGAGGTGTCTACTGACATTGTGTTTGTTTTTCTTAGAGTCAGTTGTTTTATCGAGTCAAAAACGTTTTATTGAGTCAAAACTTGTTGGAGATGATGATCGTGTGCTTGAACGTATTGATGTGATTTTGTTTTTGAGTGCACAGTGTTACAGGATCAGCTCTAGATCGACTAATGAAAAATCCAAACACTTACCAGTTGACTAGAAAACATCCATGTCTCCAGCAGAGTTCTCTTGAAGCCTGAGCCAAATTTCTGCACTTCATCGATGTGGTTAGTGTTCTTAGAGCTTGATTCATCATTCATATCTGATAAAGGAACCCATGTGTTTAGAGTTATGGTATCTCTCTCCCCTGTTATAAGTTGATAAATAAGAGCATAAAGATTGAAATGATTTTCTTCTGAGTAGAGGGTTAGGAAAATTTCCAGCGATCTAATTATTCTACTTAAGAGGGAATGATCACACAAAGGATTGGAAGCGAGGCTAGGATTTTCCTATGATGCAATTATTCGCCTACATCCTTTGATACATTGAGAGGGAAGAACCGGGGATTCGGTGGCTAACACCATCAATACTCGCGTCTCATACCTTGATGTGTATATGCAAAGCTGAAAATAAAAGAAAGAACATAATAAGAAATAAGTCTAGGGGAGAGAAATTGATACAAAAGTGTGAAAAGGGTGGTTCCTTGTCATGATATTGTATGGTAAAGAATCTAGAAGGTTCTTGAACATTAGATGCAGCGATGAATATGGCGATGAGGGTTTTATTTGAACAATGCTGCGAAATAATGTGTGGAGTATGGAAAAGCTGCGAATGTCTACGGAGAAGTACATGGTGGTTAGATCAAAAGCTGATTAGGTGACATTTGGGTGCTTGGGAAAAGGATATCTACAATGGTTCATGAACAGGTGAGTCTCTACGTTTTTAAACCTCTTTCTCTGGTTTAGTCTTCTATTTGCTTGAGGGCAAGGAAATGCTAAGTCTGGGGGAGTTGATATATCATGGTTTTTACCCTTTTTAGGCCGTGATATGAGTCCGTTTTATAGAGTATTTCTGCTATTTTGTAGTCTTTTAGGGTCTTTTACAGGTCTTAGCACGTTTGAAGCATAATTGGAGATATTGGAGCTTTCTGGAGCATTTTGGAGCAAAGCTGAAGTTCGTGTTGCTGAGTACCCGATTTCACGTTGAGCATCGATCGATACCCCCTGGTATCGAGCGACACTCATCGAGGCAGACACGACCCACGACTTTAATGAAGAGTTGAAGAATTGCAACTTGGTCCAGAAGTCTTTAATATTTACAAGAAGCCCCAAAACGTGATTTAGGTTATTTATAGGGATTTACAGCCACCTGTTTAGGCTATGCTTTATTTTACTTTGGTTTTGTGAGGAAGACAAATATGAAACTCCCTTCGTTCGAGATCAGATTTAAAACCCCCTTATTACTCTTTCTGATTGATTTGATGATTTATTCAGTTATGTTGATTGTTTCATTCTCCATGTCTGAGTAGATCCACTTTAGGTTCAGGGTTCTCATAAGGGTTATCTTTGAATGCTAGGTTGATTAGTTATTAGGATTCACCATCTGAATTAGTTCTTCGCCTTAGGTTGTTATCAAAGCTAATTCTAGGTTGACGAATCTGGAACTTAGATCTTAGGATAATTGATTAGGCACGACAGTGCGATTAATTACCTGATAGAACCTTAGGTGAGCAAATTGATTATTCGCAAAGAGATTTGGTTTAATTGATTTGTGAACATATCAAACCTGATATTAAAGCTGATTTAGACTTTAGGATTCGCAAAGAGATTTAGAATTCCTAGGATTTAGATTTAGATAATTCTCGCAACGACAGTTGGTTAATTATACCTTAGTGATTTGAGTTCAAGAACAGTGCGTAATCTGAATCCTGTTAGTTAGTTTATCTGCATTCATTGATTTCCTGAGAAATACCCTGGGCCTATATTTCTTCCATCGAATTACAACTCGTTTACTGCTTATTGTCTTTTGTTTCATCTTATTTTCTTAGCTTGATTTGACACTATACAATCTATTGTGTGATTTCTGTGAGTCCTTGTGTTCGACCCCTACACTTACTACAACTACTGCTTTAGTACTGTTTAGGGTATTAATTTGAGCATATCAGCTGTTCATCTTGCTGAAAAGGATGGAGTGGAATTTGTTAACCACATTGATGGAGTTGGATTTCAAGATCAAAGGTATCAATGCCTACCCACACCACAACAAACTTCTGAGAGTAAAATTGAGGCTATGCTTGAACAGCTGGTTCAAGGGCAGGAGATGATGACAGTGAATTTCAACGGGAGGTTGGATGCCATGTACACTGATCTGAATGGAAAAATCGAGACCCTCATTATTCATCAGAAGATTCTGGATACTCAAGTAGCCCAAAATGCAGCAACTTTCAAGGAACTGATGGTACACCCAGGAGTGCAGAAGAGCTCAACTGCAGAGATTTTCCCTCATGCCAAGGATGACGATGAGATTTCGGACACCACCCCTGTGTCGACCGATACTCCCTTGTATCGATCGACACACATCCAAAGTTCTACCAAGGACGATTCCAGAGAGAAAGCATCGATCAACACGACCCCTGTGTCAGTCGATACCAGTTCAGTTCCTGAAACGAAACCCGAGTTGAGTGCAGAAAGGATTTAAAAACCCAAGGCACCATCCCCCATACCACCCAGACACCTCAGAGACCCCATTTCTCCAAAACAGTTGCTTGGCTTTGAGAAGATGGTACGAAGGATTCCCCTCACACTGACTTTTGAAGAAGCTCTAGAGTACCGCCCTCTGCTGAGTTACTTCCGCAATTGCAGAGAAACTCTGGAAGAGATCGAAGTACTCTTTATCAAGGCAAGAAGCAAGTCACTACCGCTGAGGCAGTTGACCAAGAGGGAAGACCCATGAATATTCTCAGTTCCATGCTCTATCTTTGGAGTTGTATTCAAAGAGTCTCTCGTTGACTCGGGGGCTAGCGTCAATGTCATGTCAAGGGCAATTGCCGAGAGATTGGGAGCTGACATTCGATCTCCCAAGTCATCTATCACATTCACGAACAGTTCCACCTCACTTCCATATGGTAGAATCCCTGATTTGCTGGTTAACGTAGGAGATTGCATGGTTCCTACTGATTTTCAGGTTGTGGAGATGAGTGCACAATCTCGTACGCAGTTGATTCTTGGAAGACCGTTCATGGCTACGGTTGGTGCCATTATCGACACACCCAGCAAGCAAATCTCATTCTCATACATTGACAAGGAGGTGTACTACAAAGCCATCCCTACTAGAGGAACTCCCACACATATCTCTTGCGTCACTGTTGTTACAGGAGAGACGTTGGTAGTTGATTTTTTGGAAGAGCCTCCTGACGAGCCAATTTTCATAGATCTTCTAGATAGTCCTTCTGTCATCACCACGAAAGACATCAAAACATCTAAGGCAAAGAAGAAGGTGAAGAGCAAAGGAGTGAAGGGTGCTGCTTCTATGACCTTAATGCCTTAGAAGTGTGATGGGGACTCGATTGAATACAAGCTGAAGTGCAAAGGGACCTCAAGTCCATTTTCTAAGGCTAGAGTTCTTCTTACTCCGGAGCTGAAAGAGAAAGGACAAGAGGTTGTTGAGAACATGTTGAGAAGAACTCTGAAGTTGGAGATGTCAAGTTGTGGAGCCTGTTTTGCTGCAAGCTCTCATTCTTATCCGGACTGATCGTCCGTACAGTCAAGCTAATGACATAAAACGAGCGCTTGGTGGGAGGAAACCCACTGGTGAGTTTGTTTTTGAGTCTTTTTCTTTTTAATTTTCGTTTTTGCGTCTGTGTCATGATAAACAAGGTGCAAACACGAAATCGCCTAAGTATCGATCGATACCCTGTTGGTATCGGTTGACACCCTACGCGAATGAGAAAACTTCATCGTGTCGACTTAAGCCTGGTATCGCTCGATACCAGGCCGTGTATCGGTCGATACTCGATGTTCCAGCACGGTAACTTCTTGTTTTTCACAATCCTACTTCGTCCGTTTGCTTTCTTTCACCAACTCTAGGCTAGATAACACTGGGGACAGTGTTGTTCAAGTCTGGGGGAGGTAGTCGCTGACATTGTTTTTGTTTTTCTTAGAGTCAGTCGTTTTTAAGTCAAAATCTGTTTTATTGAGTCAAAACTTTGTTGGAGACTGTGATCTTTTTCTTGAATATATTGATCTGACCTTGTTTCTAAGTGACCATTGTTACAGAATCAGTTCTAGATAGACTAATGAAAAATCCAAAGGCTGACCAGTTAACTAGAAGACACTCATGTTTCCAGCAAAGTTATTTAAAGTCTGAGCCAAATTTTTGCACTTCATCGATGTGAATGATGTCCATAGAGCTTGATTCTTCATTCGTATCTGACAAAGGAACCCACATATTTAAAATAATGGTATTTCTCTCCATGTTACAAGTTAATAAGATGCATTAAAAGATAAAATGATTTTCTTCTGAGTAGAGGGTTAGGATAATTTCCAGCAATCTCATTATTCTACTTCAGAGGAGATGATCACACAAAGGTGGAAGCGAGGTTAGGAAAATTTTCTGTGATACCATTATTCGCCTACACCTTTGATTACTTTTTAAGGGAAGAACCGGGGATTCGGTGGCAAACACCATCAATACTCGCGTCTCGAACCTTAATAAGCATATGCAAGAGACATAACAAGAAATAATACCAGAAAGTGTGAAAAAGGGTGGCTCCTTTTCATGATATTGTATGAGAAAGAATCTAGAAGGTTCTTGGTATTAATCACAGCGATGAAACTGGTGAGGAAGGCTTGATTGAACGATGCTGTGAAATAATGTGTGTAGTCTGGGAAGCTTCGAATGTCTACGGAGAAGTACATGGTGGTCAGATCAAAAGCTGGTTATGTGATATGTGGAGCACTAAGGAAAAAGGTCATTGCAGTGTTTCAAGAACAGGTGAGTCTCTATGTTTTCAAACCTCTTTCTCTGGTTTAATCTTCTATTTGCTTGAGGGCAAGCAAATGCTAAGTATGGGGGAGTTGATATATCATGGTTTTTACCTCGTTTAAGCCATGATATAAGTCCGTTTTATAGTCTTTCTACTATTTTGTAGTGTTTTAGAGTCTTTTACAAGTTTTAGCACGTTTGGAGCATAATTGGAGATATTGGAGTTTTCTGGAGCATTTTGGAGCAAAGCAGACGTTCGTGTAGCTGAGTACCCGATTTGAAGCCTCGGTATCGATCGATACTGACTAGTATCGGTCGATATTCACTACAGCAGACACGAGTCGCAACTTATGAAGAGTTGAAGAATTGCAAAATGGCCCAGAAGACTTTATTATTTACAAGAAGCCCCAAAACGTGATTTAGGTTATTTAATAGGATTTTACAGCCACTTTGATGGCTATGCTTTATTTTACTTTGGTTTTTTGAGAGAGCTTTTGAAGGGAGACAAATCTGAAACTCTGTTCGTCCGAGAGAAGATTTCGAATCCTCTTGTTACTCTTTCTATTTTATTTGATGATTTATTCAAACATGTTTATTGCTTCAATTTCCATGTCTGAGTAGGTCTCTTGTTAGGTTTAGGGTTCTCATAAGGGTTTTCTCTGAATAATAGGTTGATTAGTTTATTAGGATTCACCATCTGAATTAGTTATTCGCCATAGGTTGTTTTCAAAGCTGATTCTAGATTGATCACCTAGAACTTAGATCTTAGGGTAATTGATTAGGCACGAGAGTGCGATTAATTACCTGATAGAACCTAGGGTGAGAAAAATAACCATTCGCAAAGAGATTTGGTTTAGTTGTTTTTGAACAAATCAAACTTGAACTAAAATCTGGTTTAGACTTTAGGATTCACAAAGAGATTTGGAATTCTAGGATTTAGACTTAGATAATTCTCGCAATGAGAGTTGGTTAATTATACCTTAGTGATTTTAGTTCAAGAACCGCGCTAAATCGGAATCCTGACTAGTTAGTTTATCTGCATTCATTGATTTCCTGAGAAATGCATTCATTGATTTCCTGAGAAATACCCTGAACCTATCTTTCTCCAATCGAATTTATAACCGTTTTAATTTACGTTTTGCTTTCAATATCATTGATCACTTAGCTTAATTCTCAGCTATATAATCTATTGTGTGTTTCCATGAGTCCTTGTGTTCGACCCCTACTTTACTACAACTACTGCTTTAGTACTTTTAGGGTATTAATTTGAGCATATCAGCATGCATGGATGAGATATCGCAGACTTTCAAAGATGTTCTGACCAAGCCAAATAAACATCGTGGAAGATGCCTATGCAAAAACCGATTATAATTTGGCAGAGGCATGCGTGGATGAGATATCTACACAACCAAGTTGTAGCACCAAGTGCAATGCTGCAAATTGAATCGCATGTCGTGGAAGATGTTTCAAATTATGATATGTTACATGTGTTATTCCTAATGGTGAATACATATCAGAATACGTAGTAGAAGATTTGTTTGAGGACTCCGATTCTGATACCGATTCTAATTCTGGTTCTGTTTAAGTTTAATTATTGTTTCGAACAAATGTATAATTAAACTTTTTCTTTCTATATATTATATGATTAAAATTGTATTAAATGATCTCGGGGTTAATCCTAGTATTCTCCAGCCTTCGGTTCCTGCTGCCACGACCACTAACCCAACAACGACAGTGTCAGCTAGTGCCCCTACTCCCCCCTGTGAGACAAACACAACAATCTAACTTAGATAAGTGGTGTGCTAGTATTTTTGGAGATTAAAATTTGCATCTTTTGTAAGAATTGTTAGACTTTATTAGTCTTTTGGAAATGTATGATTAAATCTTTTGTAAAACTTTTGGTAATGTATGATATTGGATTTTGGAATTTCAAATTCAAGTTTTCAGGTTTTATGTTTTTAGAATTTTGATTACTTGTTTTGGTGGCATGCTAAAGAGCGTAGTCACGAAAATGAAAAACCACAAACATAGTCACGGAAATTCTATGGTAATTTGTGGATACTTTGCCATGATATAGCCACATGAATTTCGAGGCTATTCTAGCCACAAAATAACCAAAAACTAAACAGTGGCTATATAGCCACCAAATATGACGTGGCTTTATAGCCACCAAATATGATGTGGCTATTTCGTGACTAATATTGCCACGGAATAAGTGTGTCTAAACAGTGACTAACCAGCCACAAAAAAAATTAGTCACATGCTATAGACATGATTTGTTTTCGTGACTTTTTGTGGCTATATGATGATAAAGCCACAAAATTTAGGCCTTAGCCATGAAAATTTCTGTGGCTATACGCTGTTTTTTACTAGTGAGAGTGACTTGATGGTTTTTTCGTGACCTTCACGTTCAGGGTTTCTTGTGGCTTTGGCTGGCATCTTTTCCTTGATGTCGGATTCGGTGATTGTCGCAAACTCTCTGGAGGGTTCAACAGAGGTGGATGATCAATCAAGGAAGCCGTCATGGTCTTCTATTGTGCAGAAAAGATCAACATTGTCAAAACATGGTTTGAATGTTTCGTTAACTGATCGAACATAAACAATAAAATTCCAGATGATATCTTTGAAGGATCGAATCCTCTTTCTTATGATTTTTGATAGAGAAATTTCTATCCACGTCACCTCATGTGGCCAAGGTTCATGTCACTGTCAAGAATATTTGGTCTCTTGGAGACAAATTGGTGAAAATCGACGCATTTGTGGTTAACAATTTAACGATCATATTAAATTAAGAATCAGCTATAGTTCCATTCGATCACGGGTATTTCGACGTGGGATTTGGAATATTGTAGATGTTCTGATGGTAGTTTCAAAGTGGTCTCCGATTGTGGAGGAATCTAAGCCAAAAATCAAATCCATACCCATGTGGGTAACTCTAAAAAAACGTCCCTCATAAGATGTTTTTATGGAAATGTTTGAGTTTTCTATCAAGTGTAGTAGATGATACAAAGTGATTGCATTCAAAACAGAGATATGTAAAAGCTTTGAATATGATAAGGTATTTGTTAAAGCAGATTTATCGAAGAACTCCATAAATTGTTTCGATTTAAATCGGATAAAGGAATGGATGCAGTAGTAGAATTCAAATATATGTGGCTCGATGATATAAGACTCAATGGTGAGCTTATATGTTTGGATAGGTGATTAAACCACAAGCTGGTGGTCGCTCTCTTTTGTATTGTTCGAGTGAGGGTTGATGGCAGATGATCTAACACGTTGGCGGTCGCTCTCTCATGTGGGATCAATTTGAATGGAGTGTTGGCGGATCGAAGTACGCCACAAAGGTGTGATTAGACTCTGATACAATACATATGCTCTAACTTGTATGAATCACACACACAATATCGAAAAAGTTAGTCTCTCACAAGAATACTTAGGTGAAATGTGCGACATCCAATCAAAAATGGTTGTTAGAATGAGATATGCAACATCCAATCAAGTTTGGCACCTATGGTTTACGGTCAAAATACTGATTTGAGAGATATAGCTTATGCAATGACGATTAAATATGATAAATATTGAAAATGTCCAAAAAAATCAACAAGATAATGATAGTGACTGATATATTAGATTCTTGTCGCAAAATGGTCTTTATAATGTTTAGTTTTACAAAACATTGCTAACTTGTTACCTACTGAGTTTGAAAATTATTTTGGTATTTGTTAGGAAATCTTCTTTAAACCATAATCAATCTCTATCCCAATTTGTGATCTATGATTCGTTTTAGGTTGAATTGTCAATTAGTTAAACTTTCATAAATTAACTAAGAGACTCAAGAACACGTTTGTTCACCTAGTTCCCGTGAGGTACATCTGGGGATGGAACAAAACCATCATGCTCCCACTAGCAATCTTTTTTGTACAAGTAATATCCTAACTTGTACTTGGATTGCAGCTATTACCGAAACAAGTATGCGAGCTTGAGTCGGAAATGGTTCTTTGCCGAAAGAAGAGAAGGAGATTTTGCAAGTTGCAGCTGCCGCAAACCGCGCACACAGCCACCGGAATCGAGCCGCCACCGATAACGGAAGACGAAGATCTGAAGCTTCACCACCGAAGATCTTTTCTCTCTCTTGCTATTTTTCCTTTTTCTCTCTCTATTCTCTTTCGTATCAGTTGTTTCGAATAAGACGATGTTGACTTCAATATAAGGACTGTTGACTTCAATGTAAGGACTGTTGACCTGGGCCAATAATCTGAGTAAGGCCCAAGCTAATGTTGCTACGTTTTATTCAAGCCCACATGCCTTAAGTCTTTAGCTCATCCAACTCAGTTGACTTCGTTAATGAGCTTAGACCAAAAATGAAAACACTCCACAAATCTTCACCTTTGTCAAAATACAACACCCTAGCCGCAGACACAGCTCAGTCATGGAGACCTCACTGTCTCCTCCGACTACTCTGTCGAGAGACCTCACTGTATCCCTTTGTTTCTTGGGGATATCCCATAAAAATTCCTTTTATTGCCCCTGGGCTGATCTTGTATTGTATAGTATGAACATAAGCAACACAGCCAAACTTTCTGAGATGACCATACCGTGCCTTGAACCCTGACCACACTTCTTCTGGTATCTTGAACTGTAGTGAAGCATTAGGAGTTCTGTTAATCATATACACTGCAGTAGAAGCTGCTTCTGCACAAAATTTCTTTTCTAACCCTACCTCAGCTAACATACACCTGATCTTATCCGCAATAGTTCTATCCATCCTCTCTGAAACTCCATTTTGTTGTGGAGTATATGTACAAGTCATGTGCCTCCGGATTCCTGAATCCTTGCATAGCTTGTCCATCTGATTGGTGCAAAATTCTAGACCATTATCTGTCCTTAGACATTTAATCTTATTTCTTGTCTGATTCTCAACTAACAATTTCCATTCTGAAAAATTCTCAAGCACTTCATCCTTACCCCTCAAAAATCTGATCCAGACCTTCCTGGAGTAATCATCAATGAACGTAAGAAAATACTTGCAGCCTCACAAACTCTCAGCATTTGCAACTGAACCCCAGAGATCACTGTGAACATATTCCAAGTTTTCAGTTGATGTATGCTTGCATGTTGGAAAACTTTGTTTGTGAGCCTTTCATAGAACACATTCTTCATAAAAATCCAACGTGTGAACTTCCTTCTTGCTTAGATAACCTCCTTTAACCAGCATATTCATGTTCTTCAAACTCATGTGTCCCAATCTGGAATGCCATCTATTGGCCAGATTTACCTCAGGTCTTCCCACTATTGCAGCTTCCCCTTCAATGGTTGAACCCTGTAGATAGTATAACCCATTCTTGTATTTGCCAAAGATAACTTTCTTTCCATCTTTAGAAAAGTTTACAGTGAAATCTTTTCCTTCATATGTGCAACCTCCTTTCTCTAACTGACCATACGATATCAGTTTCCTTCCTATTGTAGGCATGTATCTAACATCTGTTAACACCATAGTAGAACTATCTGGATTGATTATCCTGAGCTTCCCAATTCCTTTTATCTCAATACAAGTATTATTCCCCATTAGTACTCTTCCTCCTTCAAACTCAGTTAGGTCAAACAATAGATTCTTGTCTGGTGTGATGTGGAAGGTACACCCAGAATCAAGAACCCATTCATCCTTTGCAAACTTCATACTTTCTGTGAGTATCATTGGTTGTTCACTTTCTTGAGCTAAATTTGTTGAGCTTGAAGTTTGTTGAGTTTTCCTTTATGGACAGTCCTTCTTGTAATGGCCTTCTTTATCGCATACCCAACACTCTCCAACCTTAGGCTGTCCATTCTGATTGGGTTCTTTTGAACTTTCCATCCTTGTTCTTTCCCTTCCACTCGTTGTGTTGACCTTCAGGTTTCTTGCCTGGTTTTCCTTAGCTGACATAGAGACCCTCTGCGTTGTTGTTAGACTTTGTCTATGAACCCTTTTTCCTCAGCTCTACTTCCTTAGTCGTAGCCGATTGTACAACTTCAGCTAAAGTCAGTGTTTCCTTCTTGTTTCCATACTTCAATGTGTGCACCAAGGAAGCATATTGTTCCGGTAACCCTGACATCACTTGAACTGCATGATCTTCATCAGTAACTTCAATGTTTAGGCTTTCCAATTCATCCACCAACCTTATAAACACATCCATATTCTCTTCAATACTTTTGTGCTTATCCATCTTGTAATTGGTGAATCTTTGCTTCAAGTAGATTCTGTTAGGAAGTGTCTTAGTTTGATAATCGTCTTCTAATGCTTTCCAAACACCAACAGCCGTAATGTTCTTCATTACTTTTCGCAGCACCATGTTAGTAAGGCTAGAACATATCAGGTTCCTAGATCTCACATCTCTTTCTTGTTTTTGTTCCTCAGTCAACACTAATTCTGGTTTTGAATCAGAAGCATATTCATCCTTTTCTTTTCCTTTAATTTTTGATGATGGTGCTTCCCCTGTGATTTTTTTAATCAGTTTCCCGAATCCTTGAAGCTCCAATTTCATTAGCATCTTGAACTTTCACATACCGAAATTCCCTTTCCCATTAAACTTCTACATCTCAAATTTGTCTACAACCTCCATCGTAGCTACGCACTTTAACACACAATTCCAGAGATTCACAAGAACTTTCAACAGTCACTTAAAAACAACACACAACATCAAAATCCTTAAATCTTGAAATAAGATCACAAAGCACTTGATTACTGGACCGTAATCCCTCATGCGCTTGAACCTGTCTCTGATACCACTTTGTTAGGAAATCTTCTTTAATCCATAATCAATCTCTATCCAAATTTGTGATCTATGATTCATTTTAGGTTGATTTGTCAATTAGTTAAATTTGCAGAAATTAACTAAGAGACTCAAGAACATGTTTGTTCACCTTGTTTCTGTGAGGTACATCTGGGGATGGAACAAAACCATCATGTTTCCACTAGCAATCTTTCTTGTACAAGTAATCTCCTAACTTGTACTTTGATCGCAGCTATTACCGAAACAAGTATGCAAGCTTGAGTCGGAAACGGTTCTTTACCGAAAAAGGAGAAGGAGACTTTGCAAGTTGCAGTCGCCGCAAACCGCGCACACAGCCACTGGAATCGAGCCAAGGCCGATCATAGAAGACGAAGATATGAAATTTCACCACTGAAGATCTTCTCTCTCTCTTGCTCTGTTTCCTCTTTCTATCTCTATTATGTTTCGTATCAGTTGTTTCGAAGAAGACGATGTTGACTTCAATATAAGGACTGTTGACCTGGGCCAATAATCTGAGTAAGGCCCAAGCTAATGTTGTTACGTTTTATTCAAGCCCACATGCCTTTAGTCTTTAGCCCATCCAGCTCAGTTGACTTTATTAATAAGCTTAGACCAAAAATGACAACCCTCCACAGTATTGTTTTTGTTCTTCTCTGGACTCAGTTATAAACTGATTCTATCCTTTTTAGTTATATTATTAAGAAAGGTTAAATGAGAAGAATATGCTACAAAAGAAGAAAAAGAAGAATGATAATTTTGAAATGTTAACATTTTCCGAGCAAAAAAGAAAAAGAAGAGGTTTCATCCGATTGGTAGTAAGTTGTTATTGTAATCTACAACTAATTTTTTTAGGGGGGGGGGGGGGGGGAATTGTAAATATAGGACATATTTTGAAAACTATTGTCCCCTTAAGATTTTGTGGACTTTTGTCACTTTTTGACTACAATATCCTTTAATAAATGTTTAAAAAAATATAAAATAAATATTTTTAAAATCATAGAAAAATAGAAAATTCCAAAAAAGTAAATAAATATATAAATTCGATTATCGTTTAAGGAAATATTCTGATTTAAAAAATATTGTTTTCACTAGATCTAGAAAATGTAGAATGTGTATTCTACAAATCGTAACAATTCTACGCTTTTGTAGAATTTGTTTTCTGCTATTTTATCTATAATCTACCAAACGTAGAAACAATATTCTACCACTTGTTATGCATTCTATTGGGCCTATAGTATATATATTCTACAACTTGTTTTGCATTCTACAGATTTTTGGAATACATATTCTATATTATTCTCTACATTCTACTTTTTGCAGAATAGACGTTTTGTTATTTTGTCTTTGTTCTATGTAATGTATAATATATATTCTACCAAGTATTTAACAAAATCTGAGAAAATCTAGGATCAACTGAAAATTTTTTAAATATTTTTTTTTTCCTTTTCCCATTCTCTTTCATGTTTTTTACAAATTTTTTCACGTTCTCTTTCTTCTCTTCGTCACAAAACGTGACTTTAGTTTCTACAACCTTTGTGCAAAAAGTTATTCTTAAAATATGTTGCATATGTATGTTTCATCTGGTGTATGGAGATCGGATATCAATAAAGGGTGTATTTTCATTGTTAATGAAGAAAAACGAGGTAAATTACTTACTTTGGAATCAAGTACTATTCTTGTTGAGTTAAAAACTATGGTTTTGGAGGACTATGGAGTAGTCGAACAGAATGTCGAGTTTAGTTATCTACCAAGTAATTTGAATGATAGCTTATGATCTCCCCCAGTTATTATCACAAATGATCGTCAATTGAAAAAATTTGTTGGGTATGCAAGGAAGAATGCGCCGATATGTTTGTGTGTCGCATTTACAGAAGAACGACGAAAGATTGATTTGAATAAGGAGACATGTGATTCAAGTAGTAGAGAAGATGAGCCTGAAAAGCCAGAAGAATTTGTGCAAGATCAGCGGAATGAAGTCTTGAAAAACAATGATGACGAAGATGGTGATGATGGCTTAATTTGTGAAAACAAAGAAGAGAGTGAAAAGAAAGTTCGGTTTTAGTTGACGGATGGTGTAAAGAAGGACCAAACTTTTAGAAGCAAAAACATTATGAAGGCCACTCTGGAAATTTGTGCAATGAAACATAACTTTGACTACACTGTTGAAAAATCAACAAAACAATGGTGGTATATACGCTGCAAGGATAACGTCTGCAATTGGCGTGTTCGTGCAGAGAGTTTAGAGGGGTCTACGTATTTCAAAATCAACAAGTATGTGGCTGAACATACATGTGTTCCTTCCATAAAATTTTTGTATGCTAGGACTTCTTCAGCGAAAACAATTGGCAGCCTGATTATGAATAAGTATGAGGGTGTCAAGGAAGGGCCTAAACCGAGAGAAATCATACATATTATGCATACGGAGCATGTATGTGAGATTTCTTATACCCAAGCATTGGAGTCTCGTGAGTATGCAGTTAACGCTGTACGAGGTATTCCAGAGAAAAGTTATGAAAAAATTCCAAAATACTTGCACATGTTGAAAAAAACTCATCCGAGTACACATACTCATTACAAAACTGATTGTGATGGTAGATTCAAATATATATTTATATCTTTTGGTCAATCAGTTAGAGGATTCTACAAAGCCATTTGTAGGGTCGTTGTTGTCAATGATACGTTTCTGAAGAGTAAATACAAAGGAGTTTTGCTTGTTACTACAACATTAGATGGTAACTCTAACTTGTACCCAATTGCATTTGGGGTTGTTGATTCAGAGAACGACCGTTCATGGGAGTGGTTTTTAATGCAACTTAAAATTGTTATTGCGAACAAGCAAGGTTTGGCTTTTGTGTCAGATAGAAATACTTACGTTATTAAATCACTTGGTAAAGTGTACCCACTTTCTTCTCATGGAATTTTCATCCACCATTTGTTGAATAATGTGGTTACACATTTCAAAACAAGGGGTTTGACTGGAATGATCACAAAGGCTTCAAAAGAATATAGGGTTGCTGATTTTAAGAGGAGATTCGACGATATTTGTAGCATTAGTCCGCTTGTTGGAAAATATCTAGTGGAGGCTGATGTCACAAAATGGGCTCATTGCACATTTCCCGGATTCATGTATGACGTTAGAACCAATAACCCCGCTGAGTCGTTAAATTCTGCATTGCTATCACCTAGAGAGTATCTAGTAATTCTTTTGTTGGATAACATAAGATAAATGTTAACCCGGTGGTTTTATGAGCATAGAAGAAAAAACTCAAAGCAGAAGGACCTTTTAACCATTGAGGTGGAGAAAAAGATTGATTGGAGGATTGAGAAGGGTAAAACATTTATTGTTTATCCGATTAACCATAATCAATTTCTAGTTAAAGGCGACGTAATCGACTATCTTGCTGATTTGGACTGAAGAACGTGTTCATGTCGAAAGTACGACTTAGTAAAAATTCCTTGCATACACGCCATTAAACCAGCTTTTTCAGTGGGCAAGGAGTCACACCCACTAACCGATGAAAGGTATACAACTGCACTATCTCTTACAGTTAATATTTGGCACCTCTTTTACTCTAATAAATTTAGTACAAATTGACTAAAAGGTATACCACTGCTGCATGAAGAATGGCTTATTAGGAATGCATTAATCCAATAAGTGTTCCTGAGGACGCATGGCTTGTCCCATTGGATTTTCAATAAGCCAAAACAACCGGAAACACGAAGAGCAGCTGGTAGACGAAGAAAACGAAGACACGAAACAGTTGAAGACAAGATACGTTCTTCACAAAGATCACAAGGGTCTAAAGAGCATAAGTGTAGTCGTTGTGGTATTGAAGGTCACAAGAGAGGGACATGTGACATGGCAATATAGGCGTTTGTTATCACAGTTTTAATTTGATTACTTTTGCTTTTTTGGTTCGTTTCAATCGGGTTTTGAAAACTCATGTTTTTATGTTGTATTACCTATCTATTTGGAAAACTTTGGAAAAAATTCATCAATCACATTCTTTAATTTGTTCAATATGTGCTCTAAAAGATCAGTTTCGGTATTTCTTTGTACATATTGTATATCCTTTTCTTTACCGGAGTGATCGTTTGTTACTGGGTCGAAGGTGTTAGTGGATCAATCGATCCTTTGTTTTTTCAGAAATATCGAGTTAAAGGGATAAAAGAATATAACAATCACAATGACTCTTGTCTTCCAAAGTCTTGAATGAAGCCTGAAACACTTCTTGAATGAAAGACTTAATATCGTCATCAAAAACTTGATTTTTTCCGCTGAACGTTGACACAACCGTTTGTGTTTGCGTGCATCAAAACCATGATCAGCTAACCTTTTATTGCCACTCCTTGAAACAGAAACGGAGTTTCCTACAACGTTTGCAGTTCCAACTTCACTATCATCATCAACAATAACATTGTCAACCTCTGTAGCTTGGACATTAACCTCTGAAGATGTGTTAATTGCTTCTTCAAAATCCCGAATATGGTGACTCCAGTCATTATCCCCAGCGATGAACGTTTTCATACGATCTACTCTACCATCAGTCATTTCATCCACCCTTACAAATTCAGTTGAATCGAATATATCAAAATTCCATGTGGAAGATATGTATGGATAGAGAAATTCCTACAAGAAAATAAACAAAAAATTAAATAGAATCGTACGTAGGCAAATAAAATGTTGTACTAAAAGAAATGTTTTTTTTTTAAACTACTCACCTTCTTTGTAAAAGTGCTCTCTAGTTGATTAATCTCTTCATACGAAACTCTTGCAGCTCCCTTCCACTTAGAGCATCTAGGAACTGATGTGATGTCATTGTAGAATCTTTTGGCCAACAATGTTCCAAAATCTGGAATTGCCTCCATAATCCAAATCATCAATTCTAGTGAAAAGCCATCCAAAGTGTAGCCTTTAGTCTGCGATAGCTTCACCCGAGTTTTGATGATGTTCTCAACTAGAAGCTCAAATGAGTGACGACCCTATGGGTACTTTCGAAGCTGACCAATAACCATCACCATCACCAGTTTGACGTATTTGTGTGGGATATTAACATCCGCACTCTGCGCTATGACTAAACCCGCAATAACACATAAATACACCAACCTCAATTTGTCCTCACGCTTCCACTTGTGTACCTTCTAGGTGTTCATCCATTATCTTCTTTATGTTAATTCCTTTGTTACTCAGTAACAACTTACTCCAAAAGCCGTCATCATCTTTCCATTTCTCGAAGTTGCAGTTCTCAGCGTCTTTGCAATCACTACAAGAAAACAAGGTGATTTCCGACGGCTTTCCGATGGATTTCCGACGATCGGAATATCCGTCGGAAATCCGTCATAAATTTGTGTCCGTCGGAAATCCGTCGGTAATTTCCGACGGATTTCCGACGGAATAAGCCGTCGGGCATTTTCTAACGGATTTCCGACGGTGTTTCCGACGGATGCTGATCTTGCCGACATGATGGCGACGGATTTCCGACGATTGCATCCGTCGGAAAATTTCCGACGGATTAGACTTTGCCAACACGATTTCCAACATCGTTGCCGACATCAATAATATCTATTTATTCCGTCGTAATTCCGTCGGAAAACTCACAAAATTTTGCTTATAAAAACGTATCCACCCCTCATTCATTTATAATCACAGCAAACCAAAAAAAAAACAAACACATATACAATGTCTTATTTTCGATCGTGGATGGACAACCCTCCGCGTGATCCCGCGACGCGAGAATTGACCGATGAGCTCGCACAAGGTGTGGAGGTGTTCATGAACTTTGCGTCAAACAATAGCATGACATCGAAATACGGTAAAATGTATTGTCCTTGTACTAAATGTCAGAATTATAGATTAGTCACAGTTAGGGATGTAAGGAAGCACTTATATAGGAATGCATTTATGCCTGGTTACAAGATTTGGTATACCCACGGAGAAACCGATTCAATGGTGCAATACTATGGTAGCACATCAGTTAGGTTTGGTAGTACTTCGGATACTAGGTTAGAGGAACCAGCACCGGAAGTAGATGTAAACGCAGGTTACACTCAGATGGTGAATGATACGTTTCGTGAAAACATTGCATCGTATCATCATGTTGAAGATGGTAACAGGATATAGGAACCAAATTCTGAAGCGCGGAAGTTTTTTGATATGCTAGATACGTCAAAACAGCCATTATACAGGGGATGTAGAAATGGAATATCGCCTCTTTCAACTGCAAGCAGGTTGATGACTATAAAAACGGATTTCAACTTGGCCGAAGATTGTGTTGATGCGATAGCTGATTTTGTGAGAGATGTATTACCTGAAGATAATATTTCACCGGCTTCATACTACGAGATTCAGAAGCTTGTAGCTGGTCTTGGATTACCTTATCAGATGATAGATTTGTGCATCGACAACTGTATGATCTACTGGAGAAATGATGAAAACCGGTTAAAGTGTCGTTTTTGTCACAAACCTCGCTATCATGATACAGGAGGCAGAGTACCTGTTTCACATAAAAGGATGTGGTATCTTCCCCTAGCTGATAGGTTGAAGATGTTATATCAATCCCAGCGCACGGCATGGCCTATGAGATGGCATGCAGAACATAACTCAGGTGGAGAGATAGCGCATCCTTCAGATGCAGAAGCATGGAAACATTTTCTAGAGGTTTATCCTAGTTTTGCGTGTGAGCCAAGGAACGTATACCTGGGGTTATCTACAGATGAATTCAATCCATTTGGAAAGCATGGGAGGAAATATTCGTTGTGGCCAGTAATCGTCACACCGTACAATTTACCGCCATCTATGTGCATGAAACGAGAGTTTTTGTTCCTCACGATCCTCGTCCCAGGTCCAAAGCATCCTAAGAGATCGCTTGATATTTTCTTACAGCCATTAATTTATGAGTTGAAAATGTTGTGGAAAGATGGTGTTGAAGCGTTCGATGTTTCCCTGCAACAGAATTTTATGATGCGTGCGGTACTTATGTGGACCATAAGTGATTTCCCAGCATACGGTATGCTATCTGGATGGTCGACGCATGGAAGGTTGGCGTGTCCGTATTGTCAAGATAACACTGATGCGTTCCAATTGAAGAACGGACGTAAAACTTCTTGGTTCGATTGTCATCGATGATTTCTACCGCATGATCATCCATATCGTCGGAGCACAACATTGTTTAGAAAGAACAAAAAAGTTTTCGATGGTCCACCTCCTGAGGTAGATGGGAATTATATTATGAATCAGTTAAGAGATTTTGGTGCCGAGAAGACAGTTTCATGCGGGCGTAATGGGCATTATCCAGTTGACGGTTGTGGTGAGTACCACAATTGGCACAAGAAGAGTATATTCTGGGATTTACCATATTGAAAAGACCATTTGCTGCGCCATAATCTAGATGTGATGCACATTGAAAAGAACTTTTTCGACAACATCATGAACACTATTCTAAATGTGCAAGGAAAGACGAAAGATAATTTGAAGACCAGATTGGACTTGCCAGATATTTGTTCTCGTAAGGAGTTGCATGTAATGGCGAACGGGAATTCACTACATCCTCCTGTTTTCCGGATGAATGCGTCTTCAAAGGAGGAGTTCTTCGATTGGATTAAGCACGGTGTCAAATTAACAGACGGATACGCATCTAACCTTCGTAATTGCGTCGATAGTTCAGAAGAGAGGTTTTCTGGGATGAAGAGTCATGATTGTCATGTTTTCATGCAGCGCCTCCTTCCATTTGCATTTGAATATCTTCTTCCTATAAACGTCCATGGAGCTATTGCAGGTTTACATACATTTACACTATTACGTATGGTGATTTTATATTTGTGATTATTAAACGGAAGTTATTTAATTCTGTATGTGTACTACATATGCAGAGATCGGTGCTTTCTTCCGGGATCTATGCACGAGATCACTTACAACAACCAGAATCCGAAATCTAGGGAAAAACATCCCGGTTCTCCTTTGCAACCTCGAGAAAATATTTCCTCCTGCTTTTTTGATGTTATGGAACATCTTCCTATTCATCTCCCTCGAGAAGCAGCACTTGGTGGGCCTGTTCAATACCGATGGATGTACCCTTTTGAGCGGTATATGTTCCACCTAAAGAAGAAGGTGAAAAATCTTTCTAGAGTCGAGGGTTCTATTGTCGCACAGAGCATTAATGAAGAAACTTCCAACTTTGCTAGCTACTACTTTCCAGCGCAAGTCCAAACAAAAAGTAGACGCCCCGCACGTCATGATGATAGAGGGAATAGAGTTAGTTAGCATGTCTATGTTCCCGATATATTTACTCAGATTGGACGATTAAGTGGAAAAAGCAAGGATCGGCGACTATAAGAGGAGGAGCAAAGGCACTTGCATATGTAGATTCTGACAAACTGCGATGACGTTTTAGAATATGAGAGGTACCTAATTAAATGTTATTTTTTATTGGTTATTAATGTTATTATAATTTTCTAATGCATTTGTTCATGCATAGGATGTTCATGACCCAAATACGCGAATGGTATCCAAATTATACAGAGGATGATTACCCGTCGTTTTGATTTGAATTTTTTTGTTTTGTAATTTTTCTACTTTCAAAAACTTTAAAACATTATGTTTTTGTAATTTAATTCTATAATTAATTATCTATTTATGTTTACAATTATTTAATTTATTAAATTTTTAATTTTAAAATTATATTACAAATTATATAAATTGATTTTATATTTTCGTTTTAAATATTTAATCCGTCGAAAATCCCTCGGAAATTTCCGACGGATGGTTCCATCGATAATAGATCCGTCGTACATCCCTCTGATTGTTGTCCTCGGATAGGTCATCAGATATCCGTCGGTTTTTGTCTTCCCTCGGAAATCCGTCGGAATTGTCCGAGGGATTTTCCTTCGGATCAGTCCTCGGAAATTCGTCGGTTTTTGTTTCCCTCGTAAATCCCAATCCATCGGAATTATAAGAGGGATTTCGGAGGGAATTTCCCTCGGATCAGTCCTCGGAAATCCGTCGGTTTTTATTTCCCTCGGAAATCCGTCGGAATTATCCGAGGGATTTTCGAGGGAATTTCCCTCGGATCAGTCCTCGGAAATCTGTCGGTTTTTGTTTCCCTCAGAAATCCGTCGGAAAATTCCGAGGGATTTCCGACGGAATTTTGTTTCCGACGAATTAGAACTGACAGCCAACATTCGTCGGAAATGGCCCTTTCCGACAGGATTCCGACGGATATGGCCGTCGGTTTTAGCCTGTTTTCTTGTAGTGAATTGAGCCCAGTAACTGCATGAAATTCTTGGAGAGAAAAAATGTAGAGGCCTCCTTGCAAACACGAACCATAGCTCATGTTTCTTTTCAGTGATGAGTTGCTTACACATGAAGGTGTGGATCAATCTCATTGAATACCGAAAGCGTTTTCATGAATTCGCCACAATCGGACCAAAGACTGGATCTCTTAAAACCTTAGCTTGTTGTACTCATTTCGCAGCTTCTCCTTTAGTGGGGTTAGAATGGCCATCATGCAGTGATTGTTAATCTTTTCTACTTGCGACTCACTTCCTTGCCTAAATATCAGTTTTGGCAATTCCAAATCCATACCTACAAAAAAAAAAAAAAAACAACAACATCAATGTTAAATTCGTAAATAGTAGACAAACAAAACATAACCCATGATGAATTTTCATTAACTAATACTTCATTCACAAAAACATATAAGAAGTGACATTCAAAGGAGACAAATGCTAAGGTTCAGATATTTGAGAAAATCAAAATCAATTGGTTAGGAGATATAGACATACAAGAATTGATCAAAGAGACCACATACGATGCTAGAGTGTTAGTGACGTGTTCTGGCCACAAATATAAGTTTCATACTCAAATATCAAAACCAGAAATATAACTTTCAAACTCAAAAATCAAAACAAGAATCATAACTCATCAAACTTTAAAGTCAAAGACATGACATTTCATTTCTTCATGCAACATAAACAGAATCAACTCAAATATGTAAGACGAGATGATGAGTAGGAGTTAGTACCTTATCTAGATAGTAAAGAGAAAGATCACGTTGCCAAAGATCTGTCATCAAAGCAAATGTTAGTGTTCATGGCTTAACAAAACAAAAACTTAACCTTCTCAAATTTTAAACAAAACATAAACAAAGGCACAATCACGATTCACAAACACTTAAATTGAAACTCAAATCTAAGACGCAAGACTAAAACCTTTCAGAACAGTTTCATTATTCATACACATCATCAAACATGAAACCTTTCTGTTTTTAACTAATTTTACAATTCACCTTGAATTAAAACAGGAAAACCATCACAAAACTAAAGCTCTTCTTTAGTTCATATTTTACCCAATGTTCATCTGAAGTGTCAAAATCAGATAAGAGCTAATTTAGTGATTTTGATATACTCAAATTAATACCCTAAAAGTACTAAAGCAGTAGTTGTAGTAAGTGTAGGGGTCGAACACAATGACTCACAGAAATCACCCAATAGATTGTATAGTGTCAAATCAAGCTAAGCAAATAAGATGAAACAAAAGACAATAAGCAATAAACGAGTTGTAATTCGATGGAAGAAATATAGGCCCAAGGTATTTCTCAGGAAATCAATGAATGCAGATAAACTAACTAACAGGATTCAGATTACGGACTGTTCTTGAACTCAAATCACTAAGGTATAATTAACCAACTGTCGTTGCGAGAATTATCTAAATCCAAATCCTAGGAATTCCAAATCTCTATGCGAATCCTAAAGTCTAAATTAGCTTTAATATCAGGTTTGATATGTTCACAAATCAATTAAACCAAATCTCTTTGCGAATAATCAATTTGCTCACCTAAGGTTCTATCAGGTAATTAATCGCACTGTCGTGCCTAATCAATTATCCTAAGTTCTAAGTTCCAGATTCGTCAACCAAGAATTAGCTTTGAACACAACCTAAGGTGAATGACTAATTCAGATAGTGAATCCTAATAAATTAATCAACCTAGCATTCAGAGAAAATCCTTATGAGAACCCTGAACCTAAAGTGGATCTACTCACACATGGAGATTGAAAGCAACATTATTGAATAGATCATCAATGAAATCAATAAAAACAGGAGTTCAAAGTTGTCTCTCCAAAAACTAAAAGTAGAATAAAGCATAGCCAATAAAGTGGCTGTAAAATCCCTATAAATAACCTAAATACAATTTTGGGGCTTCTTGTAAATATTAAGGACTTCTGGACCAAGTTGCAATTCTTCAACTCTTCATTAAAGTCGCGGGTCGTGTCTGCCTCGATGAGTGTCGATCGATACCAGGGGGTATCGATCGATGCTTGACGTGAAATCGGGTACTCAACAACACGAACTTCAGCTTTGCTCCAAAATGCTCCAGAAAGTTCCAATATCTCCAATTATGCTCCAAACGTGCTAAGACCTGTAAAGACTCTAAAACACTACGAAATAGCAGAAAGACTATAAAACGGACTTATATCATGGCCTAAAAGGGGTAAAAACCATGATATATCAGATTTCCAAAAATTCCTTCATATAAAGGTCTGAGGAGTGAGATGAAAAAGTTTACCGTGAGAATCACACTAACCACGACGGCGAGGGCGGCTCCGACAATAGCTCCGGCTGCACCAAACAATTCACAAAATCTATTAGGTGAGATTTTAAAACCCTATGAGCAAAACTAATTGTGGAAGATGAGGACAAAAGATAAATACACATACCCCAAACACATAATCTTATCAAATCAAAGATTAAAATATTTACCCGATGGAAAAACGATGAGGAGGAAAGGAGGAGGACGACGACAGATAAAACGAAGAGGAGAAAAGAATGTGGATGAGGAAAGACGGAGGAGGAGGAAAGCCGGCAAAATTTCACTCGCCGGAGTTGACGAACCGATGGAGATGACGACACCGGCAATTGAACTTTGACGGAGATTATATCGTTGAATGAGAGTTTTTTTTAGGTCAGGGAAGAAAACTGAATTTTGTTTTTAGATATCGTGTCTCTCTTTTATTTTTATGTCATTTTTTTCTGATCAAAGTATATTTCATTAAGTTTTTAAAAAGTTGATAAATAATATATTTGTTTACATTACTTAAGGGTAATACTGGATTTGTATTATTATATATCCTATTAGGACAATTCTTAATCACAAAGTATTAAGGGGACAATAGTTTGCTAAATTCTTAATCACAAAGTATCCTACCAATTTTGTTTTCCTAATAAAATTAATATGTTGATATGTTCAAAATTATATTTGTCTCAAATGAAGAACTATACTTCTCTTTCCCAAAAATTGCAAGAGTTGGGACATATCTCTATAAGAGAAAAATTGCATTGAACACATAACATTTCCAATAAGAATGAACAACATCGAAATCTATAACAAATACAAAAATAAATTAATTTTCTTTTTACAAAACATGGAAAAAAGCCGCGCATTTGCTCGGGTTTTCACCTAATAATAACTAATAAAATAAGATCGTTGCCGAAGGACCGGTCAAATAAAGAAGTACAGATTACCAAAGAAAATAAAGACCACGGAACGGTCAATTCAAGGTGGATTAAAGAGACCACAAGAGCACATCAAAAGTCCAAGTGAAGTCGTGGATGCATTATTAAATAGAGCATAGAGGAGAATTAAGTTGTTGGAACTCTTTCACATTTTTGTTTTGTTTTGTTAATAGTTTAACATAAAAAGGGGATATCATATAATTATATGGTGTAAATCCCGATCCAGTAAACCAGACTTACTAAGCAAAGGGTAAAAATATCGGAGAAGTGAAAGACAACAACGAAGTGAAATACCGAGTTGAAAGATATGTCGGAATAAACTATGGTAAAAAAAAAAAAATGCCGAAGTCAGCCAACCCGAAGTTGACCGAAAACTCGTTCAACTCAATGATTAAAAGTGCCAAAGAGTAACAGCTGTATTCACCGAAGTAAATGTTATTAATGACAAATCAAGCGGAGTAAATGACAACGTTAAACACATACTCAGAGTATAAAAACAAGAGCAAGGACAAGGAGAAAAAAAAATATTCTTCACTCACAACAAGTACTACACTTTCAAACTTAACAATTATTTGTTCTTGTTCTTGTGTAAACGCTCTCGAGAACGAAATACTAAACTCGTTTACTCCCACTTTTGTGTCTAAATCCATATTTGATCCATTCAGCTCGTTCTGAGCAATCTACTTTCTGTTTATTGCTCAAAGGACATTCTATTCTTCTGTTATTAAAGATAAGTCAAAGTCATTCGATTATCACTATTTACAAACTTTGATTATTGTAATTCCAGCTACAACAGTTTAGCACTAGAAGGAGGGCGATAAGTAAGTCTAACTTCAACACATAGGATCTGCAATGGAAGACATTCACAATACCGTTCAGAAAACCTTGAACAATGTCTATAATGACCTGACTGATATGGCCAGTGGGGCGATGGCCACAATGACCCAGCATGTGGAGAAGATGGTCGCAGACCACGCGATGTTGTCCCAATCAGTTTCCGAACTTCACTCAGAGGTGGCACGACCATGAGAACTGCCACCTCCAAGTGTTTCACAAACACCGCATACCGTGTTTCCATCAGGAAACAATGGAAACAAAACCTCGTTCCCAGGTTCACTCAGCCTGAGGACAAATCAATTTCATCACGACCAGAATAGCCATAATTCGACAATACCTGTAGGAAGTGGGTATCAAGCCAATTATGTGATTCTTCCTCCACCACACCACCTCTCGATCAACTCAACACACTTCCACAAAACAAAGATAAGAGAACTTTCTCGACTCCGTAGTCTCGGAAAATGAGTGACCAGGGCCAATTCGGTCAGAAACCTGTAAAAAGTCACGACCAGTTCGTCGGCAACCCTAGAAGTGATCTCGATCCCATAAGCCTATAATACTTTTGTCAGGCCGGAGCAGAAACAAGAGAAGGACTGTGAACCATAAGTTCGAGTATCCACAACGTCATAAGCACATCTCCCGAGATCGACCGTGTAGTAGAAGAAACCAAGCGTACTCCGTTCTCTGACAAGATCGAGAACACATCGATAAAAGACATAGGAAAGCTTAGGCTTCCGATCTATGAAGGAAAGACGGATCCTAGGTCGTAATTAACTTCGTTTAGGATCGTTGCTGGAAGAGCTCACTTCAGCGAGTACGAGAAGGATGCCGGTTTATGCAAGCTCTTTACTGAGCATCTTGCGGTACTAGTCCTCGATTGGAAGAATGATCCATCGATAGTTTCTTCCATCTCTCGGTTAGTGCTGTGAAGCAATATTCGGTATTTATTTAGATTCACTTCGGTCATATATCACCAAATTTAATGAGGTGATTGCCAGGATGCTCGTTTTTCATGAAGAAACGGTATTGGCAGCTTTTAAAAATGGGATTGTGGTATGATTCAAGATTTAGGGATGACCTCATGCTCAATGAACCCGCAACAATCCTGGACGCGCTTCGTCGAGGTGCGAGATGGGAAACAACCAAAGAAGAACGCAAAGCTTTGGCATAACAACATAAGAATTCAAATCCTCAACTTCTAGGAAATCCAGTCGCTCCCCAAAATGATAGAAGGGAGCACAAGGACAAAAGCCAGTCCAAAGGTATGCAACATTATGCGGTTCAAAACAAAATCAAAGAGAATTGGCGAGACAGACCCCCGGGATCTGACGATAGGTTCGAAAGAGATAAAGAAGCATACTATGATTATCATCGGCGATACGGACATGCGATTGTGAAGTGTTACAGTCTGAAAGACATACTTGTAGATATGTATGAGGAAGGCAAGCTTGGCGAGGTCAAAATCGATAATCCTGCACCTTTGGGGTCGAACGATGAGACCTCAGATGAAACATGACCAGTGTAGAAGGAGCATGGCCAGACGAAGACACACGACCATGTTTATCAAGAGGCACCAACGACGTGCATACACGGAAAGAGCTAACATCGGAGGGCTATTCTCCAAAGTAGAAATAACTTTCTCGGAGAAGGATCGTGTCGAAAAGGAGGCTCCCGAAGAAGACATCTTGATTGTAAGTCTTGATATTGGAGCTAATTGTGAAGTTTCTCGAGTTTTAATTGATACAAGAAGTTCGGTGGACGTCATATTCATGGAGACTCTTAAACAAATGGGAATAGAGAAATGGGGTCTCCGAGGTCCAAGAATAAGCCTTACACGATTCAGTGTTGACTTCGCGGCTTGAATTGGCATCATTGAGTTGCCGGTATTAGATGCCGAAGTGAAGAAACTAGTCAATTTCACCGTAGTAGATCATGCAACTATGTATAATGCAATTTCGGGAACACCTTGGTTAAGTTCAATGAGGACAATGTCCTCAACTTATTATCAGTGTGTCAAATTCCCGACTTCGGAAGTAATCAAATTCGTGAGGATGGTTGAGTCAGTTTACCCTATAAACTGATGAGATCCTGACTTCGCGGGTAATACCGCGAACAAAAGTCCTCCCAAAATGCTAAGGGAGATAAAACGAACTACATAGTGGCTTGATCTTGAAATGGGTATGTAGGCAACTTACGAAGTCAAATACAACTACTAAATTCAAACAAAAACATCTTTATTCGATAAGAATAAAGGGGGCTCCAACGCCAGGTACAAATAAAAACAATTTACTATTTCATAGTATCAAAAATAGTTTCTTTAGTGGCGTTTCATTAGGGCATCTAACAAGTTTACTTCGAACTACATGTAGCCCCATAGAGACATTCGGGAAACGGCTCGCTACCAAGTTCGTCCCAGTTCACTGTCGGAGGCTTGAGGATTCTGTTCCTTTCCTCTAGTCTCCTCAACCGGAGATCCAAACTTTCCACTTCCTTCGGATCTCCTTATGGTCTCGAACCAAACTCTTATACTCCAAAATAATCTAAAGAGAAATGAAGATCGAGTCACGAGAACAATCAAAGGTAAAATATTTACGTAAGGAAATCGGTAAAACGTTAACCTTTTTGCATAAGCTTAGGGCTTGCATGAAATCCTCCAGATTCATATCTATCAAAAGAAACCAGGAAAGATGTCTCAGACCTGAGCGGACAAATCTGTCGCTCGATGTATGATTACTTCTCTCGGCATTCAGTAGACGGTTAAGTGAAGGAGAATCCACCTGGATGGAGTTTGAACCTTTATCTTAGGAAGGCTCCATAAAAACGATGATGTCAACTCCAGGAGAGACAAATGGAATGAGAAAGAAAAATAAGACATGCTCGATTTGATCTTGAAATAGAGGATCAATCCGCGAAACCCCTCGAAGGAAAATGAAGTAATCAATACATTTCAATAAAGGTATGAAACTTTATGTATCCCCATACGCAATCATCATTTAAATCTCAATAAATATTGGGAGACTCCACATGACTCGGTGAAACTCATACGACGTGAAAGAGGGGACTCACTGGTTGATAAAAGCTTTTCCGAAAAGGGATCAAATAAGAAACCCCACAAATAGTGAATCTGACCTCATACGACGGTAAAAAGGAGTAGATAATCTAAGAAAAGCTCTCACCTCATAATACGGTAAAAAGGAGTATAGAGAAGTCCGGATTAGTTTATGTTCTCACCTCATACTACTGTAAAAGGGAGTATAACGGCTAAAAAGCCACTTCGTATTCTCACCTCATGCTACATAAAAAGTGAGTAGAATGAACCAAAATTATTTTCACCTCATGCTACGACAAAATTAGAATATTTTAAACGCAAAAATAAGTATATTGATTTCGCAATATCGCTACAAGGGCTCAAAACCCGATTCATCCGGTAAACACTTAAGCCTGAATTCACTAAGATTGAAGGAAGGAACGAAGGTGCTCCTCACTGCTAACTCAAGCTGAGGAATGCTCCTCCCCACACGATCAGGTTCCACTCCGAGATCGCTAATCTACCCCTCACGAATCTTAATATGATTCTCCCAAGGATTGCACAAAGAAGCTGGTTTGAACGAGATAGAGACAGAAGTTTGCGGAATAGAACTTCTGGTTTTGAGAGAGGTAACGGTGAAAATGTTGCCTAAGCAACGAACCGTGCATAAGAGATAACCGAGATATGATAAAGATGTTGTCCAAAGGCAATGAATCACTCTCAAAGAGACAAATACATTTTAGAGATTCTCGACTCATATTTGCTAAGAGAAGTTTATTTGATTTAAAAGGTTTGTGATCCATTCCAGGTTGAGTTACAAAGAAGCAAATCATTTGCTTAAATAGAAAAATAACAAGGCTTGCATGAAGAGCATTAAACAAGCCTCAAAAATGAAACAAGACTGAAATTAAAAACTGAGTTTGAATTCAAAAGAAGACCCTTGCACTTCTTATGGTCGAAATTTGATTGTTGATTGGGCTTGGGTCTTGATCAACAAATGGGCTAAGGTGATGTTAAAAACCTTGTTTTGGAAAACCCATTAAGACAAAACCAAAATAAGGAAAAAAGAGTGCAAATGGGCCACATTCCCATTTGTCGATTTCCTTCTTGATATTCCGGCATCAAATGTTGTTGTTGGGCTGAGCCATTTCTTCTTAGCTTCATGCGTATCCACAGGTGCAAGCTCATCATCATGTACAGGTTCAAGATGCTCCTCCTTAGTGCTTGCTTTGATCATATCAAATCTCCGACAGGAGCTTGGAGTTAGCTTGAGCTTGACTAAACAATTGCAATTTCCAAAAGGAGATCATCAAGACCGTGGATACGAGCTTGAGATCGGAGTAAAGCATAATTGAATAAAGAAAATACATATTCTCTCCCAGACTGCATTGTTTTGTTAGCGAAAGATTTGGCCTCTTCGATCTGAGCAGAGTGCGCCAACTCTTTCTCCCTCATCGCCTTATCAAGATCGAAAGATTTTTCTCGGCCTCGGCAAGTTTCCCTTTTACAATCGCTTCAAACCCCCCACCAAAAGATCTCTTTCTTCGCATAAAACGGAGATCTGATCATTTAGGGAGTCTTGCATCACTTTGAACTCGATTTGCGGGATGAAATCATGATCTCGATCAATCAGTTTAGACTTTAGATTCACATTCATTAAAGGAGTCAGACGTTGTGGAGAAAAACTGGGAAATGAAAAGGGTTACTAAATCCAGGAAAGAATACCACAAGAAAAATAAGTTTTCTATGAAAGGAGACGACAAGTCTGACCATAAACCCCTCTTAATGACATATATCACTGAAATCCCGCCTCAGATAGAGAGTCAATGTCGAGAGGATCGGGAGAACTCGACTGATAGTGTCTTATCATCAGCGCCGTCGCATCCCGATCCTGCATTATAGAAGATATCGCGATGAGTTTCCCGTACCTCGGGACCAACGGCAGCCGACCTCAAGATGGAGCCTCGCTCACGGTCAAGGATTGGTTGATCATAGTCTGCTGGGGTGGGTTGGGTCCCATACGACGCAACGAGCCACCGTTGTCTCTCGGACAAACTCTGGGTAATCGAGGTACGTGCGGGGAGAGATGCTTGGGGGAAGCCCACCTTACGACCATCAACCTTGGAAGGTCCCACTTTGCATGACGAAAAAGCAAGGGCGGACGAGGTGCAATCATGTACCTCTATGTGAGGAGAAGTCGTCGCCTCAACATTAGCAACTTCGAAAGGTTCCCCTTTGCCACTTATCGACCGCGATGTGAATCTTGAGGCACTTCGTTATTAGGAGAAACAATCACCTCAACAGTCTCAGTAGGGAGAGAAGGCTCAACCCCATCACCAGAATTCGAAGTGGAAGGCAAAGAAAAACTCATGTTGAACGCTTTGCCTTGTATGTAAGCCGAGGTAGACGACTCCAGTCTACAACGTTTTACAGGAATGGCATCTTCATTTGAAAACTCATCCTCAATGCTTACAATTTGAGAATTCGAAGAAGATGGAATGAGGGGTCCCTGATGCTCGAATTCCCAAATCCGCCGAAGAGCAGAAGAACCCCTAGTGTTTGAAATAACAAGGCTTTTGTCTGGAGAAAGCAAGGATGGGTCAAGAATCCTCCATTCGGAAGGAAGGGAGGGACGACGAGACATACCTCGCGTATGTACAATCCATGTTGATACACAAGGCGTGTCGTCGTCAGAAGAAAACTCTGACATTTCAAATAGGAAGGAAGTGAGAAAGACAATAATAAAGATACCCGACAAACAAAGATAAGGAAGGAAAAGGGATATAACCTTATGGGAAACCTTGAGCAGTCAGACCCTGCCCATTTTTGATGGAAATAACGATATTCATTGAACCAAAACCATCCCATCTCTTGGTTCCCGAAGTCAATTTCTTTAGGAGAATCGAAAATTGAGCAGAATCGGCAAGAATTGGGGTGAACACTGGAAGGCAGGGTAAAAATGTCAGCAATATGATTAGAATTAAAAGGAGGAAAATTCGCGAGGTGAACCCTGTTTTTCTCTTCCATTCCAAAAAAAGAGGGCGAGAATTATGTTCTATGGAATCGGCATCAACTCGAAAGTATAAGTATGAGTTCGACCATTCACCTTCTTTGTCTGGAAGGTCTGTGATGATCTTCTGGCTCGAGCTAATCACGAAGGATAGGTTCCAAGACGAGAAAGATTATTCTTGATGTAACCCATACATTAAATATCTCTCAAATGCATGGAGGAACCCGAATCGTTGGCCATAACGATAAGGCCATGTATTTGGCGAACAAAATTCGAATAGATTTGAGAAAGACAAAGACCAGTCTTGAAGAGATACCAAATAAGGAATTTCGGAATGGGAAAATGCAAGCCGCAACAGCTGAAAAAGATTTCATACACACATCAATATCCTTTCGGGACCCTCTCCGGATTCTGTCGCGATGAAGGAATAACAATCTTAACCACTTCAGGAATATTACAATTTGCGCGAAGGGCTAGTATTGATTCGGAAGTGCAACTGGTTTTCGGCCAAGGACAAAAATTATCGACGGAAGAGTTAGAAGACGCCATTAAGAGAATTGAATCCGGAATCGAAGAAGATGAACAATTAAGGAGATGAATGAGCAGTAAGAAGAAAAGTTTATCAACATGTCGGAATTCTCGTTTACTGAAGGCAATCACAAAGTTAAAATTCCCTGAATTGGATTAAAGATCCGTATTTAAGGAATTAGGGGGCTAACTATGGGGGTGTAAATCCCGACCCAGTAAACCAGGCCCACTAAGCAAAGGGTAAAAAGGCCGGAGAAATGAAAGACATCGACAAAATGAAATGCTGAACTAAAAGACACACCGAAATGAATTACGACCAAAGGGGAATAAATGCCGAAGTCAGCCAACCGTGACGTTAACCGAAAGCTCGTTCAAACCAATGATTTAAAGCGCTAAAGAGTAACGGTCGTATCCACCGGAGTAAATGCCATTAATAACGAATCAATCGGTGGAAATGACAACGTTAAACACAGACTCATAGTATAAAAGTAAGAGCAATGACAAAGAGAAAGGACAATCTTCTTCACTCACAACAAGCACTACACTTTCACACTTAACAATGATTTGTTATTGTGTAAACGCTTTCGAGGACGAAATATTAAACTCATTTACTCACACTTTTGTGTCTAAATCCATTTTTAATCCATTAAACTTGTCTTGAACAATCTAATTTCTGTTTATTGCCCAAAATCCAGTCAATTCTTATATTATAAAAGATAAACTAAAATCTTTCGATTATCACTATTTACAAATTTTGACCATTGTAATTTTAGCTACAACAATAACATTTGGTTATTTCGATCAATTTTGCAGATGGAAAATTATTCATTATATTAATAATAAGTAATGGGTTTACAGCCTTGGGCATTCACCTAACCAACGATAACGATCCACTGAATAAAGAGAGACAAAAATACCAAAAGGGAGCTAAAAAAGAAGAAATTTATGTGACATGAATCAAAGAACAAAGGATGGGAGAGATTGATAAACCCTTTTCTCACACCTCACTAGCTTAAAAGGTCATAACAGTCACTTCTTGGTGAATTAAGTTAAGAGCAATTGAGTAAAGGCCTAACAGTTTACTTGAACCCTAGGGCTTGGGATTCCCATGTATGCTAAGCGTGGAGAGACCCTTACTCTCGGACTAGGCCTTGGAGAAGGAATTGGACCGTATGGTGACGGGAAACGTGCAGAAGCAGGCGAAATCCGAGGAGACAAACTGACTTGTTCGAATGCTTGTGACTGCAGCTCCATTGGATAATCTCTGACACACCCGATTCTTGGACCAACTCCACTTGTCCATTTGCAAGATAGCCTCTTAGACAGCTCGAACACCGGTCTTTCTCTCTCTTTCTCTTCTTCTTTCCCTTCTGTAACGATGGTTTCTGCAGGTTTATTATCTGCTTCCTCTTCTTTTGATTCTTCTTCGTATTTGAATGACGAATATTCCTCATTCACAGAGCACCTCTGCATTCAGATTTAGATTAGTGAATACAGATCATTCTTCAGATTTAGCATCACTGCAACCAAAAATTTGGTTTCCTTACCTTAACATTGGTGAGATCAACATTGTTCTCTTCCAGAAAACTTATAAATTCCTTGAAGTTGTCTTCTGTTGGGAGGTAGTGTCCACTGTATGGCCATATAGCCTGAGGCAAAAATGTGTTTTAGAACTTTATTGGCTCCTAAAAATAAAGGGTGAATAAGAGATTCAAACTGGGAAGCAAACCTAAATCGGAACACACGGGAAATTACCTCGAGGATACCATCGCGGGCGACCAATCTTCCTGCAGCGGTTGTGGCACCTCCAGATAAGAAACTTGAGTGTTGGAAAACACCTTTCTTCTTCTGCCCTACATATAAGGTTCTAGTGGTGCTAAGTACAAAAATCGACTTGGATTCCTCTGTTGAATTGATCAGATTCATGCTCTGTTTATACATTAGTCTCCCATCTTCTACTATCACTTCGTATGCTTCTCTCTCCATCTGCAAGTTGAAGAACACAAACGTTTATGAGTAAGGACAAAGTAAGTATGCTGGACTAGATTTTGTGGCAGGTGAAACGGAAAAAGACTCACTGGTCCAAGATATTTAATGCACTGTTTTTGCAGAACACATCTTGGGTGGTGTTCAAGATTTACATCTTTTCCATCGCCAATGTCCAACCTTAAGTTTCAAATAGGCGGAAACAGAGTTTAGAACAGATTCACACAACAGGAAGAGATAAAGATGGATATGGGACTGACCAGTAAAAGAATGGTTGTGCGCTCATGCTTGCTGACCAGACATCGTAATAGAAGTGCAAGTTGTGGCCATAACGATGGCGTGGGTCAATCTGTAAATGCGGAAGAAACACAACTTAGACTATAGTCACAAAACAGGACGATTTGTTCATGTCCATAGCTATTAATGGGAACTTACGGCTTCAAGCCAATGCTGAAGAGCTAACTTCTGAGCTTTTTCATCTTTTGACAAGCCTTTTCCAACCTAAATGACAAACAAAGTGAGATATCACATCGGTTTTCGTTGTAAAGAGAGATATGAACTCAACATAAAAAATAACTTGTGGAAATGGTGTCAAACCTTAGCAGCTCGTGTTCTAGCTCGTGCCCATTTGGAAACAGCGGTTTCATGTTTCTCTTCTTCAAAGAAGGAAACCGAGCTCAATTTCAGAGCTGCAGCATCCAGAGTCTTCCACCTATTAAAACATTTGAAGAAACAAAAGGGATTAGTGTCAACAGCTTGAACCACATTATTAACAAAGCAGAGAGAGAGAGAAATGGAGGATCATCAAGTGACTCACCAGAGCTCCTCGACCACAACCGCACAATCCGCTAGGTTCCTTCTTGTCCTGTAACTCTTGTAAACCTTCTGTAGCGTAGTTGCAGCTGCGTCAAGCTCTGTGAGCGGTCTTGGGGAGAAGAACACAAAAGGCTTAGGGGGAGTAATCGTGGGTTTTGTTATTTGGATTCTCTCGCAGGTTCTTCCGTTCAAAGTGTTTCGAGTAGGCTTCTTCGTGTCGAGAACCTGATCATCTGCTTTATTCATCGGTTCAACCTTGGCTTCTATAGGGGTTTCCCAGCTGTTGAAGCTCAAAGACCTCTCCATACCGGTCTTAAGAGTGTTTTCCGGCGTGTCTTTCTTGAAACTGCTGGTTCTTGATGTCAAGCCTCCGTCTTTCCGTTTGAAGCTAAAGGATCTGATTTGAAGAAAACTCTCGACAGGGTTCTTGAAACTGAAGAACTGTTTCGTCAAGACTTCTTTCCAACCAGACAAGAGCAGTGAAAGAGAAAGCCCCATCTCCTGATAAAAAAACAACAATATAAAAGACAGGATTCTTCAACTTGTAGCTCCAATTTTTACAAAGTAATCAACCAACAACTGTCATTAATATATTAGTTTTTACTGAGGTCATTGCTATCATCACCAACCTAATTATTGGTGCCGATTTATGTCTCATTTAGACATTTCAACAAACACATTGACAGCATCTGAAAACTATTTAGAATATCCAAACTCCAGGGACAAATTAAGGTGTAAACTTTATGAGTTTATGGATCTTCTTTGATCAGAATCATAAGAAAAGATCCCACATACCTCAAGAATTGCAGAGAATTAACACCAAGAACAAGAAAAATCGATATCAAAGACTAACAAAGTCAAGTCTTTAAGTCTTTTCTCTCTCTCTCTCTCTTCTTCTCTAGAGAAAACCAAATGAATATGACAATCACGTTGAAGAGTAAGAGCTATATATATACAAAGCTGCATATGCATAGTGTGTGTGTGTGTATGTGTAGTTGACGAGTATTAAATGGGGTGAAAAACTAAAGAAGTCTTCGTTTTAAAAATCGTTGAATATGAGAAGAGAAAAAGCTTATAGTGAAGATTCAAAGATGGTGTGTTCTGGAAAAAAAAATTAGTTATTAAATGAAATTCAGAAAAGTAACAAAGTATGATAGAAAACAAATTGATTTATTTTTCTGAGCCCGTCGTTTTGTTGATTTTCTAAACAAAAATTATAAGAAAATGAAAGAAAACAGAGTACAGGCCACACAGGGGAACCCACAGAAGACGCAGGGCAATTCAATGGTACCTTCACCGAACTTATTATTCAGAAAAAGACAATTTATTAGTCTACTATTTACTTTTTTTGTTTTTAAAGTTCAGTTTTAACCAAATCTTATCCAATATGATATCAAGAAAAACCTATATCAAAGCAGAAATTATGCAAATAATGAGAAAATATTAACCTATAGGGGTTGAGTAAGCATAATTTTTTTAAATTATATATTTAATTAAAAATAATTATAATTTTTAATCATTCAAAATTATTTAGAATAATTAAAAATTAATTTGAGTATTTAATAATTTTTTTAAAAAAATACATTTTACAATAACCGATAAAAAAATTGTATTGGCAACAAACGAATATCTATACTATTTGTTTTGGAAATATTTTTGGGACAATTTTTTACAAGATGAATAAACACAGAGAAGTCTAGAAGACACGATGGAAATGTGTATTTCCAGAATTTTTTGGCGCTCAAGTCAATATAAATATAAGAAAGTACCACAGTTTAATGCATCAGAAACAAAAATAAAAATAAAAAGAGAGAAAAGAGTTAAGTGATTCCAGACTCGAAGGAAAAGATGAGTCCACGAAATATCAACAAATTTAGGAAGCACTTTACTGTCAAAAAGAGGGGAAAAGAGTAAAAGGGTTGAAGGTAGAAATGGCTGGAAAGTGTGTAAGATTAGATCTCAGAGGTCAAGGAAAAGCTAAGTGTTTAAGTAGAGAGAAAAGACTAAAACTCTTAATGACTTAGGGATTCATGAGAGAAAAATTGTATCTCCTTTTCCATAGAGAGAAAAGTGTATTTATAGTATCTGAAAAGGGTATGTTCGATTCAAATACGGTACCTAAGCTCTTAGTAACATAGTTTAATCTAGTAATTCCACGAACTGAACTGAATAAATGGCGTAACCTACTTTCGTACATCTTACGTACCAATAACTTTTATATTTGATCGGTAGCTTTCGTCTCCAGCCACGCAGAAAGTCATGATATTCGAGTTGGTTCTTATTAGCTTTCGTCTCCAGCCACGCAGAAAGTCATGATATTCAAGTTGGTTCTTATTAGCTCACAACACTCTGTAAGTATACTTTCGTATCTAACGACGCGACACACTCTTATAGATGAATGACTCAACACTTTTGGTGGTTCTTTAACACCTAGGAATCAGCTTTTAGTTCATGACACTAGATTCATGAATTAACAACGATCTATAAAAAATAGTTCTAGAAATCGGCTAGGATTTTACCTTGTGAAATTCTTATCGAACATATAATTTCCCTCGATAATCTCTTTAAACCAAACGATTAAACTACTCGGACATAATTGAAATAAAAGACATAATTAAATAAAGAACATGAGATTGATGAAGGAGTCTCTCAATTTTAAGAACTAAGTCCATCGAGAACCTTTTCACCAATTTCGAAAGTAAAGAACAAAGTTTAAGAAAAGAGATGTAAAAACAAGCACAAAATAATACTAAATTGAAGACTACAAAGTAACACATGAGTTTTTGTCTCTAAAAGCACATATTTATAGATCTTGAGCTCTGCTTTCATAGGTCTTTAGTGTTTCTCCTTGACGGGATTTGAACGAGCTTGCCAATGGACTTAGGGGACGAAACAGGGCTCGGCCGTGGGTCCATGGTCTCTGTCCGCGGCGAAACAGACCTTGGCCGCGGGTGGAAGGCTCTTGCCTGCAGTGAACTGCCTCTTGGCCATGGGTCAGTGGCTTCTGCCCGTGGTGAAATGGGACTTTTTGATCTTAATGTATCTTTTGATTGAACCGTTGTATTGTCCTCAAATCAGTTGGTATGGAAAAGTAGCTGGTCCTTCTTGAATATCTACAAAATTGGGCTCGATCAGACGGTGAGAAGAACCTCTTTGGCAGTTGAGCGTCTGACGGTTTGACTCTGAGCCGAAAATCTGGCTTTTCTCCAATTTGCAATACTTTTGCTTAAATAACCTCAAAAGAGTTTTGAAACTACAAATATGCAAAAACCGTAATAAACACATATAAAAGCGAATGAAACACTTATTAAAGTGTTCTAAAATATATAGTAAAACGGGTGAAAATACGGTGTTATCAACTCCCTCAGACTTAGACTTTATTTGTCCTTAAACAAAACAAAACCAAAACTCGGAAAGATCAAACAAAAATTATAGAAAACTCAAAATCTCGGAGACCGTCCTTATAAACCATAACTATCGATACATCAATCGCAACCTAGACTAGAAAATTCTCACCAGAAGTTTCCGTAACACTAGTCTACAGTGTCCGTCATACGAAAGCTAGACTTTCAAAATCCAAAATTTAGGTCAACTAGTTCTCTAAATCCATTAAGCATAAATGTGAACTTCTCATCAAAAAGATCAAACCAAGATAATCGATGCTAGGTATTAAAGGCATTTAGAGGTGAGGTTAAAAGTGTTCCGGGTTACCGTAATTTCACCGGAAGGTGCGTGATATTATGCAAAACAGCAAGAGATGAAGGACATATTGAAAACCACAGCTTCCAATCACTTCTTCTTGCATAAAAATGTTGCACTTCCTCATTTCTCCAAAAATAGAAGTTTTATGTCATTCCCTCATACTTAGAATTTTATGTTGGCTCAGAATGATAAACTTCTTACAAACGAACCATGGATTCCTCATAAGAATTTCTACCAACCTAGACTCTCTTTAGGCTCTCGTTTTCTTTCCCTTTCGATTATAATTATTTATTTATTTATTTGAAAGGGGGAAACACCTTTTATTGAGATAGAGTCTTAGGGGCAAGCAAATTTACCATGATTTCAAAATTTCCAAGGCATAACCAAGCTCTCGTCTTTGTTGATTTCACCTCCACCGTTCGCGTATATTCTTCGTATTTAGTGACTGAAAATTGTGTCATTCCTCCCTCTCTGGCGTTTTTGCACGTATCTGCACATAAGACACAAAGAGAGAATGCATGAGGTTTGAAAAATGGTTAAGGTTTGGGTGGGGTACCAACTAAAGATGAGCTGGCCATTCAGATACGACAAAGAGTGGTAAAAATTAAAAGAACGTCATGAATGTATGATTCATTATCTTTGCCTAAACCTATGATGAGAAAATTAAGTTAAAATCCAAAATATAATAGAGCTAGTATATTCCATCCTAAATAATCTCTACGGTCTAAATTCCTCTTAGGATTTCGCATTAACAGAAACTCTAGCTACCGCCTAGTTTAGAACCAAATTACGAAATAGCATGTTACTAGGAAGTCTAGAAGCACATTGGTCGGTTGTCGTCATGGATTTCTTTCATCATTCTCTCAAAACGTATTCCTACTTTATTGAAAAACTTGAAAATATTAAAGAAAAATGCAAAATGCAAAGAGTCATGAAAGAAAAGGTGATTACTAAGAGATAGAATCCTCCCCCATACTTAAATTACATTGTCCCCAGTGTGAAGTAAATCGATCAAGGACGAGAAATAGAGTATGTAATAATTGAAACAGTTTTGGGAAAAAGAAAACTTACCTGGAAGTGTTGGGGAATTGATGTGGGAATGGAATAGTGGTAGATGGTGTTTTGGTGATGGGGAGTGGGTGTGGGGGTGATTGGGAATGGATATGAATCGATTGGGGATTGAATGGGATTGACAGGGGGTTGGCCGCAGGTCGAAGGTGCGAGATCGCAGTCAAAGGGAGCTTCACAGTGGGTCGATGGGATGCGACTGCAGCCGAAGGCTGGTTTGCCGTGGGTCAAGGTGTTGCACCCGTGGTCAAGCTTATTTTCTGGCCAAACGTCTCCTCGCGGTTCATGCTGGACCGACCAGTCTCGAACCGTGCTTTCATCTGTTTGTCTTTTCATTTAATTTTTTTTTTTTTGTGTTTTTTGAATTTTTTGAAAACTGAAACTAAGAAAAATATAACGTCAATAGAAAAAGAAAGAAAAACTAAAAATAAAAACGTACCGAAATGGGTTGCCTCCCATTGAGCGCTTTTATTTAAAGTCGTTTAACTCGACGTCGGTAGCGAGGTGAGCTTAGTCAAAGAAAAGTCTTGTCCGAAAACAAGTTTCCTTTGATCTAACCTTGTAATCCTTCGTATAAAACTTATCACGTCATTCCCACTCGGGATTTCTGTCATTAAGTTCGAGATGGTGATCTCCTTCGGGATCACAATGAAAAATCAGACTTGGAGCTTCCTTGGAGTATGATTCGTCAACATTGTCCGTTCTTGGAGAACGTTTTGGATGGTTGTATGTTGAAGTGTATGAGGTTTGGGTCACATCATAAGATCGAATCATGATGAAAGATGCACAGGGAAATGGTTCTTCATGATCTGAAGTGGTGGTTAAGGTCAAACATCCAAGGTGAAGACGGTTTACTCGAAGAGGTGTGGCAAGATCACAAACAATCGGAGGAATATCAAAACAGGGGTTGGCCCCATATGGAGGAGGTGTGACCGCGGTGAAAGGTGGCTTGGCTGCGGGTCGGTGATGCGCGCCCGCGGTGGAAGAAGGGTTGGCCGCGGGCGGAGAGTACGCGACTGCGGTGGAGGTGTCTCGAGTGGACTTGCTCGGATCGTCGTCTCCAATGATGTTTTCTGGTCCTAGGAGAAAATTTGGCTTCTCCTTGGCTTCATTTAAGTCTCCATCACGTCTCATATGAGCAAGGGTAGAGTGTGCATCAAAAGGGATCTTTTCGCACGTCAAAATTGTCGGTTTGATGTTTTCCTCAACTGTGACGGGTACACCTTCTTCTAGAACGTTTTTAACGTCCTTTGTAACTCCTCCAGGGTCTAAGAGTTGTTCATTTTTGCTGCATGTATTCATAAAATGAGATTTTCTTGCGGGATTCGCCGGATACAAGGTACTCTTCTTTATCCTCGAGAAACACATATGTTGATTTGGATAGTCGACCAGTGCTCCAACATGTGCAAGGAATGAAGCACCAAGGATCAATGTTCTTTTTGTATCCTTTATCATCTCCATAACGTGGAAATAAGTAGGAACAAGATAATCCCCCCACTCGAAGTAGCAAACCGAGTATGAAACTGAGTGGAGTTACATAAGAGTAATCTTCTTAGTGAATGGATATCTTGGAGGGACGAAAATTCCAAATACATATGCTCTTTGCGGTGTCATTTGCTATGAGATTCACATTAGATCCAGTATCACAAAGAGAATCACAAAATTCTATTCCCTCGATCGAGCATGGAACAACAAATTTTCTAGGATCCTTCATCTTAGAAAACGTCTTCAATGGTGGCTCGGGTGTATCCGCTAGTGTCTCATCCTTCACGATATTTGTCTCACGGTCAACGTGGTGAGGAGATGAAGGAGAAAAATCTTTGGTCCGTCGAGTGGAGGTGACTTGTGATCTTGTTTGTCGTCTTCAAGACACTCGAACGAATCGATAGAGATAATATCGTCACTGGGAATAGAAACAAGTCCGTCTTTTCCTTAATGTGTTGCTTCGTTGAAACTTTCATCTTCGTGCATAGATTTGTTGAGTTCTTCTAGAATATTCTTTGTTTGGGCCTTGTAGACCACCGGCTTCTCATAATCTCCATCGGCTTGATGTTGGTGGTTGTGACAAGGTTTAAGGTCGTAATATTTGAAAGCAACGGATTTGATCATTGCATCGAGTCGCTCCAAACGAAGACTAATCTCCAAGCTATTATCGTGCTGGTCCGAGATTTGATAAGGAAGAACCTTGGGATTTTGTTGTGAGTCGACAAACGGAGTCTCAAAAGGGTCGTCTCGGAAAGTAAGGAGGCTCGTAGCGCCCTTGAGAGTAGTTGGTCGGTGCCGGTTTCTGATTCATGTAGTACCAATCACGGTAGTAGTGTGAATCGTGAGAGTATTGAGCATAAGATGGGTCATAGTAACCCTGGTCATAGTAGTGATCTCGTAGTAGTGATCTTGCTCCAGAGGTGAATCCATGTTTCAAAGTCTAAAACAAAGAAAAACAAAAAAATTAAACTAAAAATAAAAAGTTTGTCTTAGAGTCGATTTACTAACCTCTAAGGTGTGACAGAACGATACCGATCGCCTCCCCGGCAACGGCGCCAAAAACTTGATGCGATAAGATTGTTTCCGAAACTTCAGGTTTTAAATTTATAAACCTAAAAGTCTGCAAGTGCACATATGTGCGTTGTAGGACTTAAGGAATCGATCCACATGGAGGGAATGCTTTTCTGTGAGACCTTAGACAAGGAATTAGCAAGGAAGCACTACAAGAAAAAGGCACGTTGGTAGCGCGAAAAAATGCTACCGTAGCCTTTTGTAGCGTATTTTGAAACGCTAGGTTCGCCGCAGCTACAATAGACCCCCCCCCCCCTCCCAATCGTAGCATTTTTTTAAATGCTACGTTAGTCTGACCTATGATAGCGCGAATCAAAAGCTATAGAAATTAATTTTCTAGCGTCATATTCGTGCTATTCTTAGATTTTTCGTATCATATTTTTAATGCTGTAATTTGTTTTATAGTGACAATTTTAAAACGCCATTGATTATTTATTAATGACGTTTTTTGTCGTGCTGTAAGATAATCTATAGTAGGAGATTAAAAATGCCATTGATTATTGTTTCATGGCATTTTTCTCGTGCTGTAACACTAATTATGATGACAAATATAAAATGCAACCGAATATTTGTATCGTGCTATAATTGTATTACTATATATTGAGATGATACTACCTAATTAATATAATTAACACTAATTAAAGACAATTATATCATAAAATATAACTAAATTTTCCATTAAAATTCCAAACCAACAAAGTCATAACATACAAAACATGAAATCTTAAACATACCATGTAACCATCAAAAATAGACAAAAGCAAAACACTAGTATTTACAACAGCATCGATACCATGTCTCTAGTCTCTACGACGAGCTTCGCCTCGTGAGGAATGTCCTTGTTCTTGTTTTGGCCTTTTCATTGGAGTGGATCAGGCATTGTTATTGAGGTTTCACAAAGCTCTCCGGTACATCGGATCGATGTCTTCTTCGTCATCCTCTCTGCGTATCAGGTAGCCCATAGCGCGTCTATATTCTTCTCTTGTGATCTCCTCCACGTCACTGTCACTTCCTTGATCGTCATTAGCTTCTTCTTCTGGCTGTTGGCGGACTTGTGGTTTCACTCCGAATGCTGGGAGTCCGCATACGATTCCTTTCCTTGCTTCCATCGTAACTACAGTTTCTACATTAGCAAAGTGAACACAAGTTAGTATTTCTGAAGTTGTGAACTTTAACAAGTCATATTTCTGATTAAACAACTCAGACAAATCCATGAAATGACACAAATTTGAACAGAAACAAATCAAAGAAATTCACCAGACATACATGACAAGTGGTGAAAAACGTAGATGTGAAATTGCTGAGAGATAATACAAATACCTTGTGAGAGTGACGAGACCTAGTGTGAAAAGCCTGACACTGTGAGTTCTAGATCCAACCTGCACAGCAATAAGATGCATGTCTGGATTTATAATGCCCAATTACATAGATCATAAACGAGTAAGAACAATAAATCAAAAAGGATTACCTGCATCTGGCAACGGATATTGAGTCTCCTGTTTATCTTCGTCTTAGGTTGCCACAATGATCTCTAGGGCTTCGAAGCTTCCTACAATGAGAAGTTCGTAATTAGATAAATCTAATAACTTTGCGAGATATGAGTAAAACCTAGGGGTTAGGGCTCTATTACCTTTCATGCACTACACCAAAACAGCGTTTTTCCTACTGCAAAAACAGTCGGGAATCAGTAGCAAAACACCCTTTTACGACTGATTACCGACTGATTTCTGCGGTAGGTAAAGGTCTAGTCACAAAAAAAATCAGTCACAAAATGGCTACTGATTTACGACTGATATCAGGCAGTCACTATTCAGTCGCTAATCAGTTGCAAACGTTTACGACTGATTAGTGACTGAATAGTGATTGAATGTTGCTACTACTACACTTGTAGTCGGTACTCAGTCGTAAAAATATACGACTGATTAGTGACTGAATAGCGACTGTAGGTTGCTACCACTTACGGTCATCGGTAATCAGTCGTTAAATATGACGACTGCGTTACGACTGATTATCTACTATTTTTGCTACTTATTAACGACTGAAATGAGCATCGGTTTTGTATATCTTGGCATATTTACGACTGTTTACCGACTGTTTACCGACTGTTTACCGACTGTTTATTTAATTTTTTGGCTACTGAAAACCTAAGAGTTCTTAATTTGTTTACCAATTAAATTGGGTTGGCAATAAAACTTGATACTCTAAACTCTAAACAGAAGTGAAACAATCTGATAAACATAAACATCAACATCAAATATTATACACCAAGCTACGAATTCATACAACAAAATAACATAACTTTCATGTTCTAAACCAAAATGGAAAAACAAGTTCTTTCCATTTCCAAAAGATAACATAAGTTTGAAGTTTAAAGTTTCAAGGGAGAAAGAAGTTAGCTAAATCAGTGGAGAGGAGAGTATGGACCTTCAGCATCTGTTTCTTGGGCAAGGAAAGCGAGGAATCGGTTGTCCGTTTTCAAGAACTTGTTCACAATCGCAAGCTCGGCGGTGTGGGCCTTTTGAGCAGCTGCAAGTCGAGCATTATCTGATTCTTGCTGGGAGATATGAGCAGCTTGTTCCTCCAATTTCTTTTGAGCCGCTTCAAGCTGTTGTTGCATATGCTGGAAAGAAGCAGAGGTTTCATGGTGTTTTCCCTTTCCCTTGAGCTGATTCTTGAGGCTTCCAATGCCAAAGAGGTCTCCTCTATCGTTTGTAAACGTAGACTACGAAAAGAAAAGAAATAAAATTAATACCAAACACTATCATCAATCAAAATCCAAAACATAACAACTTAGGGAAGGAAGCAGTTAACCTGAATAAAAAGCTCGTTATCCTCTTCAATGGATAGTTGTGGATGACGACCATCAGAAATCTCTGTGGTCCCAGACTCGAGGTTAGACATCTTCTCTTGCTTTTTCTGCATATAGAGCCCAGCAACTTGTTCTACTTTTTTATCTGCAAAGGTCCCATCCTTCTTCGTATTAGCCCTGATGAAAACCTCACCGAAACTCACTGGTCTGCCTAATTCCTCAACCTGACATGGAAATCAATCAGATTTAAACTTGAAGTGTTCATCATGCATAATAGTCTTACACTTGCAAGACCATTAGCAACCACTATAAAGAACTCGAGAAAGAACTCAATCAGATTTAAACCTGAATAGCTAGATCACCAATAGCCAATCGAGAAAGAACTCAGTGAACTTGAAATACCGCGTAACAAAATCACAGATTGAAATATAACAAAATATCACAGATTGAAAGAACTCCACAAGATACAGTTCTGAACAATATTGATTGACAAGAGCAATGAATACTCAAAGGTTTCTAAGGAAATAATTCATCTTAATACACTAAAACATGGTAACTTATGATTGTAACTTTGAAGTGTTGCTCATGCATAATAGTCTTACACTTGCAAGACCATTAGTAACCACTGTAATCAAGCCTCAAAGATGTCTAATGATTTTTCAAAAAATAAAGATAAACCTCAATATCTAGCCTCAAGAAATAACAACATAACATATTGAAATATCACAAAATAGTTTCAAGTGACTTACCATTTCTTGTTCGATTTGGCGGTAAGACTTCTGTCCAGAGGCATGTTTGTGAGGCCCGAGACCTTTACGGTCAGACATCCGAGCTGCTGAGGTTGTTGTACTCTTTGTTATTTGTTCATCAGTCCTCCAATGTGCTTTCATTTCTTCCCATATCTTATCAGTGATCCATCTAGGTTGGTCATCATTACTCCTTGCAGAGCTCACCATGTTTTTCAAGCGAACTTGAAGTATGGCTTCGAAATGCCCTTGAACCAAACCTGTTAAAGAAGGATCCCATCTGTGTTTTTTCTACAAACAAAAAAGAAAGATTGGTTTTAGTCTATATAAAACACATACATGTATTAAACATAAGTTAGTGTTTAGTGTGAGAGAATGTTACCGCGAATTCAACGAACCATCGTTCTACTCTTTCCCTAGGCACAGAGGATAAACTGTAGTAGGGGCCATCAAACTTATTAGTGAAACACTTTGTAACCTGCCTGGTCAGTGAGGATCGATCAAAACCAAACCTACAAAAACCAAAGCACACAGTATCATGTAGGGTTGAGTCCGAATGATGACACAGCATCGATACTATCACAAAGCATTATAATATATATCTTGAACAATTATCGACAACCAAAACCTACTAATCTCTTAAACCTATAAAAATACAATTGTTTTCGTAGTTAAACCTATAAACATACCATTGTTTCTCTGTAATTGATAAACCTATAAAAAGAAAGCAAGAAATTACCATGTTGAATTAGGCTGGACGAGGTCGGGATCGAGAATGGTGATTATCTTCGGCCTTGGCGCAAGTAGCAGCGAGTTCAGAGCCTCCATCTGGTCTTGGGAGAGATTAGGCTCTATCGGAGCTTCGACATTAGGGAAACAACCATCATCTTCTTGTACTGTGTTGTGGGAATTTTGGGCTTGAGAACTGTGATGAGATTGAGATGCTAGATATGGAGGCGATTGAGATGGTTGAACTTGAGGCGCTGCAGATGGATGCTGGTGACTCGATTGAGCTGGGCGTAGCGGATCTTCAACCGTTGGAGCTGCTCGAGTCGCGGAATAAACAGGTGCTGGAGTGTGAACCGTTGGAGCTGCTCGAGTCGCGGAATAAACAGGTGCTGGAGTGTGAACTGTTGGAGATGCTCCAAAAGGTGGAGCATGTGGATTTGCAGACGATGCACGCAGTGGAGGTTGAGCAGAATGAGATGATCTAGACGGACTAGTTGACATCGGAAAGAGCTTCCTCGGTGGAGGGTAATCTTTGACAGACGGACGATTGTTGTTGGGGAGAACCGGCGGGACAGTTTCTGATGGAGGTTTTGGAGAGAAATCATACCGAGTGGGTAGATTGGCCGGTCTGGCTCTCGATGATGTTGGTTTCACAAGAAGAACATTCTTCCTCTTTCCACCCATCGCAGAGTGAGAGAGACAGAATCGAGGAAGACGAAGGGAGACAGATCGAGGAAGACGAAGAGAGACAAACTCGAGGAAGGAGGAAGACGATTAGGGTTTCAAATCGCAGAGAGAGGGTTTCGATAATGTCGAAGGAGGAAGACGATTAAGGGTTACAACTCGCAAATACGAAGAGATTTGGGCCAAAAATTGTCGCGGGTGAAACCAAATTTGGGCCCAAAATTTTGGAGGGTTAATTTCCCGGGTGAATGATCCGAAATTTTTGTTTTTTTTGGCCCAATCAGTCGGTAATCAGTAGGTAATTAGTAGCAAAAGTTTTTTAATTTTTTTATAAATTTTTCATAAATAACATTATAAAACATTAAATAAGTTTAATTTTTAAATATGTTTAATTTTTGGCCCAATCAGTCGCAAATCGAAGCAAAAATCTCTCTATATCTTGTTTTCGTCTATGATTCAACATGGGTGACTCTTCTGGAAGTTCGAGTGGAACATCAAGGGGTCCCTGGGGAAGAGGAAAAGTGATTGGCTTTCCAAAAATTTGTTGGTGTGGGCAGAGAATCGTCTCGAAATTTTCACGATCTGAAGTTAGTTATCGTTGTTCTTCTTGGGTGTTTGCTAGCTGTCGTTGTTGGTGGCATAGTTAAGGCTAGGATGATTGTGTAAGTTAGATATGTTATTGCTAAAGCTTAAATGATTGTAAAAACTTATTTATTAGCCAAAGTTGTAAAAACTTATTTATTATCCAAATTTGTAAAAACTTGTAACATAATTAGAGCAAACTTGTAATAAAAACCACCAATACAAATTACAAAACTTAAGATATCACATAACATAATTAGTACGGTGCTACACCTTCTACATCTTCGTCATCAGAATCGGATAAGTTACACTGGAATTCGTCATCTGGTTCCGCATCGCCAACATCGTAATCGAGATTTACTGGATTAACTCGTAGTTGTGAATTCTCGACTACGAGATCTTCAATTGTAGTCAGCATTACATGATCATCCGTTTCTTGTTGTAAAAGAGTAGGTTCCGCGTCTACATATTCTCCTGAAATATTTTCCCTCGGGTTAACTTTAACAACATTGTGCCACACATTCTTTGGTTTCTTCTTGTATGGGTAAGGGATATAACAAACTTGATCCGCTTGAGAGGCTGTGCAATATCAATGTATAAAATCAGACATATAGATAGGACAGGTATCGAGAAAGTGATAAACGGGCGAACATACCCAGAATAAATGGTTCGTATTTATTGTAGCTTTTCGATGGAAGAATGTCTACAATGCCACCATTACCAATCCGAGTGCCTCTACCGATCACAGGGTCATACCACTTACACTTAAAAAGTGTGATTCTCAAATTAACCACCCCCTCATACTCGAGTTCTATGATATCAGTTAAGATACCGTGGAAATCAGCTCTGTCAGCTGCATTGCTGTAATTCTCTCCAGTAACACATACACCATAGTTACATGTCTTTCTTCCCGCGCTGTTATTCTGGGTATGAAACAAATATCCTCTTGTATAGTAGATGGGCCAAGTTTTGGCCCTTTTCAGGGGTCCATGAATAATGTCGTGCACCCACGTTGGAAACGGAGTTGTGGCCTTCCAGTAAGAAACCTGCATATGAAAAGTCAATATAAAATATATTGAAGTACCAATAGTCAGATATCAAAAATTTATAGACATACATATTCTTGGATCCATGAAGGATATTCTTCAGCTCTTCTCGCCAGGATTTCTTTTTCAGAGAGATCCGGATATTGTGTACTAATAAAATCTTCGAAGAAACTATGTAACACCATAAAAATATATGAGAAATCGAGTATGTAATATAAAACATTTTAAGTTAAAGCCATTACAACTTATACCTCTCAAGTGGCTCGAAATAACCACAATTTCGCAAAACATATGCATGTGCGCATCGATAGTCTTTATCTGGAAGCCATATTTCTTGCATTTCGCCACTAGACCGACCTACGTGAGTAAATATATCGGGGACTCCATCGAAATGATATTCGGGGACTTCACCTTCAGCAAATCGCCTTGACCTGACAAAAGTAGTGAAAATCATTTTATAAAAGCTACCAGGCGTATATATACCAAATGGCTTAGCTAGTGAACATGTGAATAGTTATAGCTTTTACCTTGATTTCGTTTGTATACTCGAGGGAAAATAGTGCTCTGTAAAATAAGATACCTCCTCCCTTAGATATGATTGAACAATCGATCCTGCTGCATATCTGTGGTTCTTTGCTTTCCCTTTCAACTTTTTGAAAAACCTTTCAAACGGGTACATCCACCTGTATTGCACGGGGCCTCCTAATTCAGCTTCGTATGGGAGATGTATAGGTAGGTGCTCCATCACGTCGAAAAAGGATGGTGGAAATATCTTTTCCAAATTGCCTATGATTAAAACTATGTTTTGTTTAAGAATTTGGACGCGACTTTTCTGCAAAGTTCTCGAACATAAGTCCTGGAAAAATGCTCCAACCCCTACAATACAAATTGAAACAGCAAATGGTTAATATAAATTACGATAATCATATTTACGTAATTTATTTTCCTAAAATTATAAATTATAAGTAATTAATTAGTACCTGATAACGCAGTGTGGACGTTCCGGTCTAGTAGTTCTGCAAAGATAAATGGAAGTAGCCGCTCCATAAAAACATGGCAGTCATGACTCTTCATCCCAGAAAACTTTTCATTCGCCAGATCAGTACAACTAGCTAAGTCTGAAGCATAACCATCTGGGAATTTTACTGATTTTTTCACACATTCCAATAAGCTTCTTCTTGCTTCGTCTGTCAATGAGTATTCAGGAAAAGGGGCTCTACCGTCATCATCAATATGTAAGTGTGGCCGAGAACATAATTCTTCTATATCCAATCTTGACGGGATGGTGTCTTTCGATTTACCCTTCACACGCATAAGAGTATTCATGATGTTGTCAAAACAATTCTTCTCTATATGCATCAAATCGAGATTATGTCGAAGAGTGAGCTCCCTCCAGTACGGCAATTCCCAAAATATGCTTTCTTTGTGCCAGTTATGCTCTTTCCCAAAGCCAGGTTTCTTCTTATCATGACCGTTGCCACCAACATCCTCTGTTTTCGGTGGCTTTACACGTTTCAACCTGTATAAATAAATTTGCTCACTGGTTAAAGACTCTGGTGGATAGTCTTTCTTAGCGTTTCTCTTCTTCAAAAAGTCTTTTCTATTCTTCCTTAGAGGATGATCATGAGGAAGAAATCTTCGGTGACAATCGAACCAACACGTCTTTCTTCCATGCTTAAGATAAAAAAACTGTGTATCTTCCATGCAAATTGGACAAGACAATTTTCCATGGGTGGTCCATCCTGATAACATGCCATACGCCGGAAAGTCGCTTATCGTCCACAACAACACTGCTCTTAGTTTAAATTTTTGATTCAACGAGACATCGTATGCATCGACTCCAGTAGACCACCGTTCTTTTAACTCATCAATGAGAGGTCGAAGGAAGATATCGAGACTAGCTCGAGGATGATTTGGCCCAGAATTCATAATTGTTAGAAACAAGTACTCCGTATTCATGCACATACCAGGGGGTAAATTATACGGAGTCAAGATCACGGGCCACAATGAATGGTTTTTTGACATGCCAAATGGATTGAACCCATCTGTACACAATCCAAGATAGACGTTTCGGGGTTCTTCGGCAAACTGGGGATGTTGATCTTGAAAATATTTCCACTCCGCCCCATCAGACGGATGCCACATTTCTTCCTCATTTGATTCGTGCTCGGCGTGCCATCTCATTGCTGCTGCAGTCTTCTCGCTCTGATACATTCTCTTTAATCTGTCAGCAATAGGCATATACCACATACGACTATATGGTACATTGGTCCTACGGTTTTGCTCGTTAGGCATCCATCTTTTTGAATTACAAAACCGACACTTATCTAACCGCTCATCATCTTTCCAGAAGATCATACAATTGTTAATGCAAACATCAATTGCATGACATGGAATCCCCAAATTGCGCATCAATTTGTCTGTCTCGTAATTTGAACCGGGTGCCTGGTTTCCTTCTGGTAAATAATCTGTCAAGATACCGCATACTGAATCCAATAACTTTTCACTCATATTATGATCTGCCTTATTTTGCATGATTCGAGCAGCTAAAGATAACTGCGAGTGACCTTCACGACAACCATCGTATAATGGAGTATTCGCTCCATCTAACAAGTTGTAGAATTTTTTTGAATGATTACGTACCGGTTCTTCTACATTTTGATAACTAACATCCTGATGATAGTTGTTATCAAAACTCACGCTATCACGAAACGCATCATTCACCATATCCACATATCTATCTTCTACTACATTACCCACATCATCACTCCCACTTACATGCGTCCTATCAACATAACTCGTTCCTAAATCCATATCCAGTTCTTCACCATGCTTATACCAAATATAATAATCTGGCATAAATCCTCTACTATACAAATGTCTCAAAACTCTTATACCGGGGATAAATTTCTCATTCTCGCAAACAAGACAAGGGCAGTGAAACATACCGCGATTTCTCTGCGCTAGAGGCTGGCTATTTGCAAATGCCACGAATTGATCCACCCCCGCTGTGAACTCTACCGAGAGATTTCCCGTCGCTTCATCGAACCTATTATACATCCACTCCCGGAAATTGCCATAATTGTAATTTCCCGACATTCTAAGTTGAGAAACCTTGTTCTCTCTTTGATTTGTGTTTATAAACTCTTTCTTTGCTTTGTGTTTCTACAATTGTGACAAGAAAATTCGCGTATGGCAAATATATAGAAAATTTCCCGACTGATTCCCGACTGATTTCCGACTGCAAATCAAAATAGGTACATCAACCACCAAATTAATTAAACGTGATTTACAACTACTTTTTGCTACTGATTTGCTACTGTTCTACGACCCACCGAATTCAGTAGCAAATCAGTCGCTAAATTGCTACTGATTAGCTACTGCATGTTTCGGCCTACAATTCAGTCACTAATCAGTCGTAAACCTGCTACGTATTAACGACTGATATTTTTAGTCACTAAATACCTACTGATGTGCGACTGTTTGAAAATAGTCGCAAATCAGTCGGAAATCAGTAGCGAAACAGTCGGTAAATTTACCGACTGCCTAATCGGTAGCAACAATCAGTCGGAAAAACGCTGTTTTGGTGTAGTGATGGGTTCTTCTTCGATGTGTCAAGTGGACGAGTGCGACGGAGATGCAGAGGTAAATCGAGGGGACGGAGACGCATAGGTAAACCGAGGAGACGGAGAGACCGATGCAAATCGAGTCGACGGAGAGACGTATGGAAATCGAGGATACAGAGAGAAGGTCGGAGGGAAATCGAGGGTAAGAATATCGCCGGAGATGGATTTGTGGTGGCGAAAGGGATTGAGAGTTTAAGAGTTTGAGAGAAAATGAGAGGATTTCTCTAAACTAAACCCAAGAAAATGAAGATGAGTCCTTTGGAATGCCGAGAGAGAGAGATAACGCATAATTTATCCTTGTGTATTAAAAAAAAAAATCAAACAATGGCCAAAATGTTTGGCTCCAAATCTGATTTTTTGGTTTCCCGCTTAACCGAACATGTTTTGCCATGGCTTTGACAAGGATTTGGCATGGCTTTGGCTTTGTTTCTAAACTCTATGTGACAAAAGATAGAGTAATACCACTAGATAGCCTCCAATACTATGAAAATTAGTTTTTAAGTTTACACACTATTCATATGAACTGTTCACAAATGAAATGTCATTTTAGCCCCTCCTATCTACTTGTTTGGATGATAACATTGTTATTCGTATATAGTTATCTGCATATGTTTTAGTTAAAATTGTTATCTGAATATCAGTATTTAATATATAACTTCTCTATATATTAATATGAGGTTAGAGTTCAATGTTCAAGTTTATGGTTTAGGATTTTATGGTTAAGTTTTTTTGGTTTAGGGTTATGATTTATTGTTTTAGAGTTCATGATTTAAAGGTTAAGGGTTTAGAGTTTATGATTAGGGGTTAGGGTTTATGAATTAGTGTTTAGGGTTTAGGTTTTAGGGTTTAGGGTTTAGTTTTAATGTTTAGGGTTTAGCCTTTTGGGGTTTGAGGTTTAGGATTTAGGCTTTAGGGTTTAGGTTGTCAGATATCTAAGTTATCTCCGGTATCTAGTTGTATAACATAGTTATCTATAAAGGCGATTTCGTTAGTATTTAGTACTATTTAACTAATTTTTCAAGAATTGAAGGCTATCTACTAAATTCACCCCAAAAGATACATACAACGTTTAATTTTCACCTAAAAAACAAGTCATACACACATAATAAAACCAAGTCATACACACATAATAAAACTTTTTCCATTAAACATACAGACCATACAAAGTTTGCACAAATAAAACCAAGTCTTAAACAAAACACAATAGCATGTCTTTAAAAGATCAAGTACTGAAACACAAAGTCTTTATTTATCTCTTAAAAGAAGTAAATTGCGAGGTCCTTTTGGTTTTGACTTCAGAACTGAAAACAAAAGTTAGCTTGGATTAGTTTGACATATTTTTCCGCTTTAGTAAAACCAAAGAAAGACCAAATGGTGAAAAATCTTACCATAACCACTTTATCCTCTGGCCATGAAATAGAGCTTCCAAGTGCATCTTCCATATACTCGATCTCATCATTAGTTCTCCATACTGCAGCATCTTTAACCTTCACAACATCCACCAAGACTCGACATGCACCAGGGCCCAAAGGTACAAAGTGGACACGATGCTCATGATTATTTGTTGACAAACGTCCCTCAGCAACAACAACCTTCTTTCTGGACAGATCCATGAGCTTGCATTTTTTATTTTCCTTGAATTTGGTACGCTACATGAACAACCAGCAACAAACATAAACAAAATTCAAGCAACAAACATAAACAAAATTCAAGCAGCAAACTACAACCAATCAAATATAAAGTCCATCTAAAATTTGTAACACGATAAAAGAATGTACCATAGATCTGCGAATAGGTGATGCTGGAGATAATGGAGACTTCTCATTCGTAGAAGCTTTCAAACTGGATGGAGGTTTCTTTAGAGGTGCTGTAGGAGTTACTGGAGACTTCTCAATCTGAGAATCTGGACTTACTACATTAGAACTTTAAGGTTGTAGTTCAGGAGAGGTTGGAGTTGTTGTCTCAATGACAATTCTATTTACAGGCCATGCTACAAAATGTTTCAAAGAGTGCTCCACAGTTCTCATGTCAGCAGTAGGCCTCCATAAAAATGCAGTTGGTTTGACTACCTCATCAACATAGACTTTAATTGCATTTGGACCAAGAGGTAGTCCATTCACCAACGCTTTAGGTTCTCGAGTCTGCCATCGGCCTACAGCGACCACTTCATCATTCTTGATATAATCCCTAAGCTTGCATATGTTCTTTGAACCTGTGCTAGGGCTCTGCACAACAAATTTCAAAAAACAGAGAAGAGAATTGACAATAACAAAGACTCAGCTAAAGATGAAGAGCAACCATACATAACCAAAGTTAAGAAACTTAACCCTAGGTGCAATGTCCTCTGACATGAAACCTGCAGTTGGAATAATGTAGTACTCGGCTTGCCATGCAACCATTTCGCCAAGTGCATCCTCAATAGTAAACATCTCAGCTGCAGGCCTCCATATAAATGCATCTGGTTTGATAGCAGATTCAATGAAAACCTTCACATGGTCATGGCCTATTGGAATTCCATTCACCAACTCATCAGGATTAGAAGACACAACATGGCCCTCAGCAACATTCCCCTCAGCACAGCCCCAGTCAACCAAATAACACTTGGGAAGTGATCTGGTGTTTACACTCTAATATGGAAAATAAAGAATGAGAAATCAGCTCATAAATAAAAGTCTACGTACAGGTATATGATGTCAATGCATACCCTATGAATCGAGTTTTCACCAACATCAGCCTGAGTGTTATGTCATATGAGAAGCAATGACCATATATCATTATCTTGATAAAACTGAGTAAGTAATAATCAGCAGACCAATGTGAAGATAATATGATAACCTGGTTATTAATTTTGGCAAGAACTTGCTTTAAATTCTCAATCTGTTTCTGCAATTGAAATTGCTTTTCTTCCATTGCAGCCATACAGTCGTTCTTGACTTGGAAACAAGCAGATTTGGTCAAGCTCATGCCTCTACCCATTGCCCTCAATCTCCCAGGATTATCAGGTCCCAAAATCTGGGTTAGCATATCTTCATTTGGATTCGTTGTTGTTGAATCCTGAGGACCGTCCATGTCTACATTTGATGCCTGTCTCTGGAAACACAATTCCAAATTCATAAGAACCACCAACCATCACAACCAATTTACAGATTCATTGCATAGAATGAACATAACTTACAATAATTTTAGTTGCATTATCGTTTACAGGGGTACCATCCTTTCTAGTACGAGACTTGACCCAAACTCTTAGCCTCGTCACCCTAGATGGTTCTGGGCTAGTCTTTGCCAAATCTTCTCTCACTCTGACCATTACTTTACGCCCGCAAGTGTGAGGTATATGCTTCATTCTTCTTTCCTTGTATGAATCACTGACAACCTAGAGAATAGTGAAAAGCTTAAATGTTGCTATTCCATATGACAATAAACAAAGATAGATAAGTTAATACCTTAAAGGCGTTACTAGTCTTCTCTCTCACAAATTTACGCCATTCGGTTGTAAGCACATTATCAGGTCGCAGACTCATCCTATCTTTTAATGTTGTAGCTTCCCTCACTTTGGTCACCAGGCGTGATTTAGATGCTCGAAACAGACATCCCATCTGCTTAAACACAGCAGCCTTTTTGAACTCTTCATCCACGTCAAACCTTGTCTGCATTCAGTTTCAAATAAAAAATACCAATTAAGATTGAAAGACAACCAAATACAAGTTAAATTAACATATGTAAAAGAGAATAAAAGATTACCAGAATAGATTTCCACATAGCAGTTCTGATATCTTCACAAACTTTTTTCCAATTATCGATAACGACTAGAACGTGTTCACGTACTAACATACCTAAGTAGGATGATAATTAGAGGTAATTGAAATTAATCAAAGAAATTGTAGCCACTTTGAATGAGGAACTAAATCTAGGGTTCATACCTACAGAAATCATAGTTGGGTTTCACCTGAAATACCGACGATGGAAGAGAGCGGCGCTAAAATATCGACGATGGACGAGAGCGGCAGAGATGACACCAGCTCAGACAGGAAGAGAGATGAATTTCATTTCAGATCTACTTCTACACACTGATTACAGAGAAAAATTGAAATTAAGGACTGAAATGAAGGACTGAAATTAAAAAGGGAAAAGGGTTTCGTGGTGGTCTTTGAGAGAGAATACACTAGATTTGATGAAAAGTGAAAATTTGCCCAATTGAGCTTTGCATGCTCGGCTGTGACAATGGCGGAAAAACGAAAAAAAATGGCTAAGTCTTTTGCCACCAAACTCAATTTTTAGCTATAGTACTCATTTTTAGGTTCCCGCTTATTGATATTTTTTCCCAGCACTAATTTAATGCTACGAAAAAGTCGGAATCCGAATTTTTCACTTTTAGTAGCAGTTGGTGAATTAGTGCTACAATGCACTGCTACCAATATGCAATTTTCTTGTAGTGAACTCTAAAACGAGAATAAATTTTTGTAGGATTTTTGTCACGAAAATCGTAAAGAACAAAAAACAGAAAATTGCTTGTAAACTTATAATGAAAATCGATGGCTTGAAAGTAAAAAGAGAAAAAGCGATTTGTAAACTCTAATAAAAACGAGGTTGGATCGACAGGGATATCTTAGGGTATGTTCGATTCAAACACGGTCCCTAAGCTCTTAGTAACAAAGTTTTTAGTAACTCCACGAACTGAACAGAATAAATGGTGTAACCTAATTTCGTAAATCTTACGCACCAATAACTTATGTACTCGATCGATAACTTTCGTCTCCGGCCGCACAAAAAGTCATGATGTTCAAGCTGGTTCTTATAAGCTCACGGCACTCCGTAAGTATAATTTCATATCTTACAACGCGACACGCTCTTATAGATGAACGATTCGGGTATTTAGATTCAGCACTTTTGGTGGTTCTTTAACACCTAGGAATAAGCCTCTAGTTCATGACACTAGATTCATGCATTAACAACGATCTATAAAAAAGATTACTAGAAATCAGCTAGGGTATTTACCTTGTGAAATCCTTATCGAACATAGAATTCCCCTCGATAATCTCTTTAAACCCTACGATTAAACTACTCGGACATAATTGAAATAAAAGACATGATTAAATAAATAACAGGAGATTGATGAAGGAGTCTCTCAATTTTAAGAACAAAGTCCGGAGAGACCCTCTTCACCAATCTCGAAAGTAAAGAACAAAGCTTACGAAAAGAAATGTAAAAACAAGCACAAAATAATACTAAATTGAAGACTACAAAGTAACACACGTGTTTTTGTCTCTAAAAGCACATATTTATAGGTCTTGTGCTCTGATTTCATAGGTCTTTAGAGTTTCTCCTTGACCGGATTTGAACGGGCTTGCAAATGGACTTATCACTACAAGAAAACACAGTTTTTCGACTACCAAAATAGTCTCAAAAAATTAGTCGCTAATATTTGGTCTCTAAATTGAATGGTCGCAAAACAGTCGCTCTTTTGCGACTAATATGTGACTAACATATCAGTCTTAATTTAAAGACTGATTTTGCGACTACTTATTAAAAAAAAATTAAAAAAACAAAAAACAAAAATGAAATAATTTTATTTATTAAATTAATTAATTACAGAAAATTAAAATAAAAAAATATAAAAAGGGAAAAAAAAACGACGGTAAGCTTCTCGACGGGAAACTTCGGTAAGCTTCCGATCTCGACGGGAAACGACGGTAAGTTTCCGATCTCGGCTCCAATTCCCTCCAATCTCGGCTTCAATTCCTTCCGCACCGCCTTCCATGTGGTTCTCTTCACCGTCGGTCGTCCTTAGCTGCGGTAAGCTTCTTGATGCTTCGTCAATTAACGATCTTGTGAGAAGGAAGAAGAAAGATCAGGCCAGCCTCTCCTATCGCCACCGTCAGACTCCTCCAGAGTTGCTTGGTCGCATCGACGACCTCCGCGAATCCTCTTCAGATCTACAATTCCTCTCCGCTCACTGCCTCCTCCTCCTCCTCCTCCGTGATGAAGCTTCTCGTTGATAGCATCGGTGAGCATCTGAAAAAAAAACATAGTTAGATCGAAGGAAGAACAAAAAAAGAGACTTAATTAGATGTCGAAGAGAAGGAAGAAGAAAGAAAATCGTGGGAGGAGAGAGAAATAAATTCAATTAAAAAAAAATTAGATCCTCCACCGTTGGATTAAACTAATCAACGGTGGAAGATCTCAATCCTCGTCACAATGAACTAACCAATGAGAAACTTTCATTATTTTTGTCATTTTGTCGCAAATTAGTCGCAAAAATGGGACTAGTTTGTGACTACAAATGAAAAAAATCGACTGAAGTTGCTAAACAGTCCCAAATTTGGGATCATTTTGTGACAAAAACAAACTTTTACCCTAAACCCTAAACTTTAAGAACCTAGAAGATTTGAATATGATTTTACAATTATTTTATGTATCTAGCATTTCAAAAATATATTAAAACTTAAAAATAAGTAAATTTTGAGAGAGTTTTTATCTTTCAAAATAATTCCTTATAAAACACATGTAACACTTAGTAGATGTTATGATTATATTGAAATTTTTGTAAATGTTATATTTTTTTGTTTATTATTTGATGTTTATGTGTAAGATCTAGTTTACAATTTAAGATTTATAGTTTATGATTAAGGTTTATAGGTTTAGGGTTTAGAATTTAGGATTTATAAAAGGGATTATAAATGATCATATTTAAAAAAATTGTAAGTTTTGAATATTTTCAATATTATTCGATGTTTATGTGTAAGATTTAGTTTAAAATTTAAGATTTAGATCAAATTTATGACTAAGGGTTAGAGGTTTAGGGTTTAGGGTTTAGGGTTTAGGGTTTAGGGTTTAGGATTTAGGGTTTAAGGTTAAGGGTTTGTGGTTTGAGTTTAGAATTTATTGATTTTTATAAAAACAAAACAAGTGGAGTTGCAAATTAGTCCCAAATTTGGGACTATTTTGTGACTAATATTAAAAATTAGTCGCAAATTAGTCACAAAAACTGGATTTGCAAATTAGTGTACATGTTAACTTAAACCCTAAACTTTAAGAACATATAAGGTTTGAATATCAATTTACAATGATTTTGGGTATATAGTTGTTAAAAAATATATTTTACAATTTAAAATTTAGATTTTATGATTAAGGGTTAGAGGTTTAGAGTTTAGAATTTAGGAGATTTAAAATGATTATATTTAAAAAAATTGTAAGTGTTGAATTTTTTTGTATATTTTTTGATGTTTATTTATTTGATGTTGTTTAGAATTTAATATTTAAATCAAGTTTATGATTAAGTGTTAGAGGTTTAGGGTTTAGGGTTAAGTGTTTGTGGTATTTATTGATTTATAAAAAATATCGAGTGTAGTTGCAAATTAGTCCCAAATTAGTTCCAAATTTGAGATTATTTTGTGATTACTATTAAAAATTAGTCGCAAAGTAGTCCCAAATTGGTCACAAAAACTGGGATTGCAAATTAGTGTACATGTTACCCTAAACCCTAAACTTTAAGAACATATAAGGTTTGAATATCATTTTACAATGATTTTGGGTATATAGCTGTTCAAAAATATATTTTATAATTTAAGATTTAGAGTTTATGATTAAGGGTTAGAGGTTTAGGGTTTATAATTTAGGATTTATAAAATGATTATATTTTCAAAATTGTAAGTGTTGATTTTTTATTTTATATTATTTGATGTTTTTGTATATTATTTGATGGTTCAGGGTTTAGAATTTTTTTGAATATTATTTGATGTTTATTTTAAAACAAATCGAGAGTACTTGCTAAACCGAAACAAATCAGTCACAAATTTGGGACTACTTTTGCAAGTCCTTAAACTGTCGCAATTATGTGACTATTGTCTGACTACCTTTTTTAGTCGGTAATTTGTGACTATTATACCTCTGCATTATGAGTAGTCGCAAATCAGTCACAATATCATTTCTCTTTTTTGCGACTAAAAAAGTAGTCGCAAAAAATAGTCACAAAAACTGTGTTTTATTGTAGTGTTAGGGGACGAAACAGGGTTCGGCCACGGGTCCATGTTCTCTGTCCGCGGCGAAACAGACCTTGGCCGCGGGTGGAAGGCTCTTGCCTGCGGTGAACTGCCTCTTGGCCGCGGGTCGGTAGCTACTGCCCATGGTGAAATGGGACTTCTTGATCTTCATGTATCTTTTGATTAATCTGTTTGATTGTCCTCAAATCAGTTTGAATGGAAAGATAGCTGGTCCTTCTTGAATATCTCCAAAATTGGGTTAGATCAGTCGGTGAGAAGAACCTCTTTGGCAATTAAAATTATGACGGTTTGACACTGAGCCGAAAATTTAGTTTTTCTCCAATATGCAATGCTTTTGCCTAAGTAACCTGAAAAGAGTCTTGAAACTACAAATGTGCGAAAAACGTAATAAAAACATATAAAAGCAAATGAAACACTTATTAAAGTGTTATAAAATAAATAGTAAAACGGATGAAAATACGGTGTTCTCAACTCCCCCAGACTTAGACTTTGTTTGTCCTCAAACTAAACAAAACCAAAACTCGGAAAGATGAAACAAAATCATAGGGAACTCGAAAGTTCGGAGACCGTCCTTCTAAACCATAACCATCGAACTACATTAATCGCAACCTAGACTAGAAAATTATCACCAGAAGTTTCCGTAACAATAGTCCACGGTATCCGTCATACGAAAGCTAGACTTTCAAAATCCAAAATTTAGGTCAACTAGCTCTCTAAATTCATTAAGCATAAATGTGAACTTCTCAACAAAAGGATCAAACCAAGACAATCAATGCAAGGTATTAAAGGCATTTAGAGGTGATGTTAAAAGTGTTTCGGGTTACTCTAATTTCACCGAAAGGTGCGAGATATTATGCAAAACAGCAAGATATGAAGGACCTATTGAGAACCACAGCTTCCAATAACTTCTTCTTGTGTAAAAAATGTTGTACTTCCTCCTTTCTCCAAAAACAAAAGTTTTATGTCATTCCCCCATATTTATAATTTTATGTGGGTTCGGAATGACAATCTTCTTACAAATGAATCATGGATGCCTCATAAGAATTTTGGCCAACCTAGACACTACTTTTTTCCCTTTCGATTATTTTTGATTTTTTTTTAAAGGGAGAAACACCTTTTATTGAGATAGAGTCTTAAGGGCACAAAAATTTACCATGATTTTGAGATTTTCCAAGGCAGAACCAAGCTCTCATCTTTGTTGATTTCACCTCCACTGATCGCGTATAGTCTTCGTCTTTAGTGACTGAAAACTATGTCGTTATTCCCTCTCCGGTGTTTTTGTACATATATGCACATAAGACACAAAGAGAGAATGCATGAGGTTTGAAAAATGGTTAAGGTTCGGGTGGGGTACCAACTAAAGATGAGCTGGCCATTCAGGTACGATAAAGAGTGGTTAAAGGTAAACGAACGTCATGAATGTATGATTCATTATCTTTGCCTAAACCTATGATGAGAAAATTAAGTCAAGTTAAAGTCCAAATATAATAAAGCTAGTATATTCCATCCTAAAGAATCTCTATGGTCTAAATTCCTCTGAGGATTTCGCATTAACAGAAACTCTAGCTACGGCATAATCTAGAACCAAATTACGAAGGAGTATGTTACTAGAAAATAGCGTAGAAGCACATTGGTCGGTTGTCATCATGGAGTTCTTTCATCATTCTCTCAAAACGTATTCCTACTTTATTATAAAACTTGATTTTTTTTTAAAAAAATGCAAAATGCAAAGACTCATGAAAGAAAAGGTGATTAGTAAGAGATGGAATCATCCCCAGACTTAAATCACACTGTCTCCAGTCTGAAGTAAATCGAGCAAGGACGAGAAATAGAGTTTGCAATCATTGAAAAAGTTTCGGGTAAAAGAAAACTTACCTGGAAGTGGTGGGGAATTGATGTGAGAATGGAATAGTGGTAGATGGTATTTTGGTGATGGGGAATAGGTGTGGGGGTGATTGGGAATGTATTGGAATCGATTGGGGATTGAATGGGATTGACATGGGGTTGGCTGCGGGTCGAAGGTGCGCGACCGCGGCCAAAGGGTGCTTCGCCGCGGGTCGATGGGACGTGACTGTGGCCGGAGGCAGGTTCGCCGCGGGTCGAGGTGTTGCACCCGCAGTAGGGCTTCTTTTGCATCCAAGCATCTCCTCGCGGTTCGTGCTGGACAAAGAAGTCTCGCACCGTCCTTTCATCTTTTCATCTTTTCATTTTTTTGATTTTTTTTGTGTTTTTTGAATATTTTGAAAACTGAAACTAAAAAAAGATAACGTCAATAGAAAAAAAATATAAAAAATAAAAAGTACCGAAATGGGTTGCCTCCCATTGAGCGCTTTTGTTTTAAGTTGTTTAGCTCGACGTCGGTAGCGAGGTGAGCTTAGTTGAAGAAATGTCTTGTCCGAAAACAAGTTTCCTTTGATCTAACCTTGTAATCATTCGTATAAAACTTATCACGCAATTCCCAGTCGGGATTTTTGTCATTAAGTTTGAGATGGTGATCTCCTCTGGGATCACAATGAAAAATCAGACTTGGAGCTTCCTTGGAGTATGATTCGTCAACATTGGATGTGCTTGGCGAACGTGTTGGATGCTTGTATGTTGAAATGTATGAGGTTTGCCTCACGTCATAAGATCGAATCATGTTGAAAGATGCACATGGGAATGGTTCTTCATGATCTCACTACAAGAAATGTGGGTATTAATGGCGGCTGTTAAATGCTATGATTCAACTACCATAGCATTTCCTAAAACGCTCTGACAGCGCCCGTCATTGTAGGTCGGGCACTTTAGATAGCGGACTTGACGTACGATATAGTTAATTAAAGAACGATAGCGCTCTTTTCTATGCAATTGTTAATATTTATAATAACGTTTTATAATTGTTATTAAAACTCATTAATAATAGCCTTTGGTATTTTCTTTTCTATAGCATTGGATTTGTATTATAATTGGGTTGTACCTATAGCAGTTTGTTTTACTTAGTTAGCAAATTATTTGTGTTATTAATTTATTTTATAATTACCCAAAAATTAATAAATGGAATTTTGTTTTTTTAATTGTAATATATTATTGGAATATTTATAATAATAATAATAAAACAATTAATTCATAATATAAAAACCATAAAAACAATTAATCCATGTTTACAAAACCATCAACCATCAACCTATCAAACATTAGTTAGACTATATCAATCTACCACTAATAACCCTTCACAATCATTCCTAACATAAACACTATCATCATCAGAAGCTTGACCATCCAGATCATCGACTTCTTTGACAGACAAAGGTACACCACCTAAATCCTCCTCTGTTTCCAACTCATGATAGCCTCTAGGTGGTGCTCTCATAACAACATACCAATTTGAAGAATCATCTTCCCTAGAGTAGAAAACTTGTTTCGCTTGAGAAGGTAGAATGAATGGATCTTTCAAATATGCTGCTTGGTTCATATGAAGGTTCACCTCCTAGCAAACAAGCTATTAATTATCTAAACTAAAATCAGAGCATGATCATCAAGCAAACAAGTTATTAATTAACTAAACTAAAATCATAACATAATAATACAGGAAGATAACAAGCTGTACATTTACTAAAATGAAAATCAAGAAAACCAGTCAAGATGAAAACCTTTTTTTTACCCATTGTGCAAACTGCTCAGTATGGTTTTTCCACAGCAATGTTTCATTTCTAGCACATCGAGCATCATTAGCTTGTAATTCTACCAAATGCATCCTGATTTTATAATAAACAGCAATTATGAAAATAAAATTATAAATAAAAATAGCTGAAACTTAAAGGGTAAACTCTTACTCAACATAGGGATCCATAGATGCCATGTTCATTAGCACATAACGATGTGCAATGTCTCTATCTTTATAAGAAAGGGTAACCTCTTTACCCTTCTGCAGAGGTCGACCTCTAACCAGCATTCTATCATCCTCAATATCTTCATTACGATTAACTGCTTCTTTAACTGGTACTGAATCTTGAAGGAACTCTAAACAAAATGCAATGCATTCTCCAGATAAATATCCCTCAGCCATACATGCTTCTGGCCTTGCATGATTCTTAACATAAGCCTTTATTTTTTTCATGTACCTACAACTCAGTCAAGAAATATGAATATTAGTCAAACATCATTGCAGGAAATACATCTATTGAAGCAAATGAGTACATCAAACCTTTCGAACGGATACATCCAGCGGAAGTGTACTGTTCCTCCCAAACGTGCCTCTTTTGATAGATGTATTGGAAGGTGGAACATGATATCAAAAAGGGATGGAGGGAAAAACCACTCCAGTTGACACATTGTTTCCACAAACTCAGTCTCCATTGATATGAGTTTCTCCGGGTCAATGATACGCTGACACAATCTGTTGAAGTAATTGCATAATCTATTTATGGCAATCCTGGGTCCTTTATGTAGCAACCCTCTTAACGCATCTGGTAACAAGTTATGTACTAGCACATGATGATCATGCGACTTCAAACTACCTATATTAGGAGGGTTAACTGAAAAACTATTAGCAATATTACCACAATAACCATCAGGATCTCTAAACTTAGATAACCTTTGGCTAAAAATGGTCTTCTATTTCTTGGAAGAACATTGTCTTCAGGTAGCATATCATGAATTAAAACCAACAGCTGATCAAAGTTGTGCTTAGACACACCACTCTTAACTTTGATTCTGTAAAGTCCCATGATTGCTGCAACCTTTGTGTATTTGATACAAGTAGAGTACAATGGAGTTTCAGCTTCTCTTAACTTTTTCCTAAATTTTGTTTCCTCTACTGTTTCTTCATCATCCTTTGTTTCCCCATTTTCATTTGTCTGACTTGGATTACCTTCACCCATACAAAATGATGTCTTCAACAAATCAAATGCCTCAGTTTCAGATTCAAGAGCATTGTCTTTTGTATAATCTCTTTTTTCACCATGAATACTCCAACAAGAACTCTTATACTTCTTATCCATACCATTAATCACTAGATGCTCAACTATTTTATCTAATAACTGATGGCATAAATTGCATCAATCTCTACAGGGGCATAGCATTTCAGACAGATTACCCAATCTTCTTGCTGATGAATTCACGAAATTAGTTGCTCCTTCTGAGTACTCAAGACTAGTCCTACATGTTAAATCGGAAAATAAAAGTTAGCCTAACAAGTTTAATCGGCGAATACAAGTTAGCTCGAGAGATTTGAGTTCATACCTTCGCAGCCAAATCCATGCCTTATCCATTTGAAAACGATTGAGATCGAGTGCGTTTTGTTCGTGGTGATATTAAGAAGATGGAGATGGAGGTTAACTTTATATTTGTGTTACAAAGAATGAGGCGTGGGAGAAGGAAAACGATTTGTGTAATCTGAAATTTTTCGAAAACATAAATCGAAGCAATAGAATTTGGTTTGAATAACACCCGATAAGAAAGGAATGGATCGAGATGAACCACCGTAAGAGGGATCGAGAGAGAAAGAAGAGAGAAGGCTTAGTGTGGGTCGACGGCGAAGGAGACGAAGAGTAGGAGAAGAGGAGAAAAAGAAGGAGTTGATTTTTTTTTTCCGAACTATCCATTTAATTAAATCAAGTAGAGCCGATGAGGTATAAATACATCACCGACCGGGTCTGACTTATATTGTAACTAGGCCACAAAGGCCGACCCAGTAGCCAATCCCTTACATAAGAAAAATACCTTACCTAGGTGAGATACCGTCTTGAGGGGCCCATCGCGAAGGGAGGATCCCAACACGAGGGAGGGTGGATTCGAATCTCCACTCTGATGGGATAGCAGCAAAGGACGGATGGTCACCATACTCTTTCCCGAAATGATTCCGCTGATACGAGGACCCCGAGGCAATGACGCCGTCCCGAGCCGTCTTAAAAACCTGAAAATAAACAACCGACACCTAATCGGGCTTGTAGGAAGGAGCTCCGTCTGACCGGTTAACTCCGTCGGAGCCGGAGATTCCGTCCCGCTACAAAGTCCCACAACGGATAGTAAGGAGAGGCCGTTGAATACGAAGGAATGCCGCTAAAAGAAGCCTCTGTTTCATAGATCCGCCGTCCTCTGACTTCACCTTTACAACAGACGGCTCGATCTGACGATCTTCATATCTATAACCTCACGAAAACCACCACCGCGGACCGCCGAAAAATAAAATAGAAAAAAACCGGTTTGGAAACTCGAAGTCGACGGCAACCGGACCACCCTCGATAATAGTAAACCGGAAACTAAAACTGAACCAAAATGACCCAGATTGGCCCTGGTTAGAAGCACTAAACCAAATAAAATTTGAAGACGAAGACCGGATCCAACTAAAGCCGAAACGAACGCAGAACCGGAGTCACCCGAGAAAACCCTAATCGCCGCCGCCGGGAAAGTCGCCACCAGACACATACACTACCACCAGACAGAGAAACCACCGCTGGGAAAACCACCAGTCACCTCAACCCTACTCGAACCACCAACCCCAGAAGACCGAAACCGACACGGATCCGAGGATAAAAACCCCACGAACGAAACACCAAAGGAGCATACCGGAGAGGAATAGGACCTCCGCCTAAGGCGAGATGGAAACAGGACCAACCACCGCCACCACTGAGCAGAGACGCCTCCACAGGAGCTCCAAGAAGAGAAGCCTCGCCGCATCATGTCCTCACAGATTCGGAGCGAGGAGACTCAGCCGTCAGCACCACAGAAACACCTTGCCTCGCCGCCGCTTAGCCAACCCTACGACCCCAAATCTTACCGGAGAAGCACTCCCTTCTACGGTTGAAGTGTCGCCGGTTCACAAAAAAGAGGATAGCTCCCTCACGACGTCGGATTCGTCAGAGGAGTCACCAGAGTGAGAAAGATCTAAAAAAAGCTCTAGAGGGGTGGCGCGGCGCCGGCGCTGTGGAAGTGATGTGTCCATAATTTGCATAGTGTAAGCATGCATATCATGTAGGTTTTAGATCATTTACTTGGATCTTCATGGCATTTCATACTTGTTTTGTCCCACTTAGAGTATTAGGAGCTGCATTAGTTCCTTGTGAGTCTTTTGCATGTCTTTGAGGAGTTTTTTAGGTGTTTGGAGACACTTGGTGGCGTTTGGAGATTTGGTGCTTAAAGACTAGAGATGAACCATCCGGAATGTCTTAAAGAACCGATCAGAAGAAGGCGATCCGATTTGATCCAGCTCTTGGAGTCTTCATGCGAGTTGTAGCCCGACGAGTCCTCTAACCATAGGAGTTGGAATCAAGTCATTCGGACTTGTGGTTTGAGAGATATGGCTGATTTACCAGAGATAGGTCCACCTGGCCGAGACGGTTTCTTCAATACCGAGGGCACTGGTCGGTGCAACTGCTCGGTGTGGAAACAGAGGGAAAATTTCTTAGCACCAACGTGTGGTACCGAGGAGTGACGTCGGTATTGAAGGATTTCCACTCCGAATTAGCCTCGGTGGTCTTCACCAAAGTTGTAGAGGAGTGACTCAGCTTTACACAAGAGTTTGAATCGGGTTATTTGGACATATGAATTAGGAGATAAGACGGATTTACGGAAGGTATGTCCGTCTGGCCGAGAGAAGATGAAACCGTCCAAATAACTGGAAACACAAAGGCCTTCCGATATGAAACAACTCCAGTAGTCTTCATGAAATATTTAGAGGAGTGAATCATATTTACACAGGAGTTTGAATCATATCATTTGAACCTCTGGATCGGATTTTATGGCCAAGACACTGAACCATGATCTGTCTGGCCGAGAAGAGATGACATCGTCCAAAGAACTGGTAAAACAAAGTTCTTCCGATCATATTTAGCCTCTCCGGCCTTCATGCAAGTTGTAGAGGGAAGAGTTAGCTGTTCACACAAGCAAAAATTATGTCATTTGGACATCATCCTAGGGATATGCCTCGAATTTATCGAAGACGCATCCAAGATCCGACCGGGTCAATACCCAGTTTGTTCTGGGTTGACCCGGTTCGCCCATTTTCATTTATAAACCCAAAAACCCAAATTTTCATTCTTATGCTTTCTTTATTCAAAAATACCTTCCCCTTTAGGAGAGAAAAAGATTTTTGGAGAGAGAGCTCCTTTAATCTATGCAATTGATTGTTTCTTTGATTGAATCTCTTCTTCCTATCTCATCTCTTCTTTGATTACACAAGAACCATCAATGGATTCTCTCTCTTTCTCCATCGATTTTGAGAGGTCCTTTTTATGGGGTTTGAGTAGTTCTTTAGGATCTAGGGATGGGGTAGAATTAGATGATCCAAGCCTTGATTTGTGATGTCTTAGGGTAGAATATATTTTATCCTTTCTTGTTAAGTGATTTTAATGATGGATCTAGCTTGGGAAAGTGGATCTAGACATGAGGCATTTCATGCACACAAGGTGTTTGATGAAATGCCTAGAGGAACTTTTCAAGAGATTTTCATTTCTAGCCTAAGGGAATAGTTGTCTAGAGTGATTATTTGGTTGATCTTGTTTATATGTTCTAAAGGCTTGCTAATGGTTGTTCCACAAATGAAAATTTGCTAATGGGATTAATGATTATCAAAGTGATTAGTGCCTAGACATAGGATTAGTCTAAATTAGGATCTATTACCTAGGGATTAGTCTTCATAAAGCTTTAGACATCACAATTAGGACTTGGATCACTCTATTTCAATAACCCTATCCTTGGATTCATTTTTATTCATTGAATTGTATCACTCATTTTAGCTTCTTACTCACAAACCCCTATTTGTTTGCTTAACTCACTTAGTAGTATGTATTCCTAGTGCTTGAAACTTAACCCTTGGTTCAATCCTTTTATGCTCAATAGGCATTTTAGGTAATTGATATATGTAAAAATCCATTTATCAATTTGGCGCCGTTGCCAATTGGGTCTAGCTTTCAACATTAGGATTTTACTTCTTTTTGAGATTAAGCTTTTTTCTTATCTTTTGGTTACTAATCTTTCTTCCAAGCTCTCTCTTGTAGGTACATGAACACAAGAGCTAGAGGTGTACACAACCTTGTTGAACCAATTGACAACATACACCTCTTGGACCGTGGGGTTATAGAAAGGAGAGAAAAAGGCGTGCTCAACACATTGAGAGGTTGGGTATGGATATAGAGAATGAAAACGTCGACCAAGCTCCACATCAAGGAGCATATGGTGGTAATGGAAACCACCACCCACCCGCCCATAATGCTAGAGCTCAAAACGTTGTTGGAGCGGGTGATGCGGCAAATGCTCATGTCAACCGCCAAGGGATTCATGCACCACCGGTTGAATGCAATGACTTTGAGGTCAAAGCAAGCTTCATTAACATGGTGCAAAGTAACAAGTTTCATGGCCTTGCGGTAGAAGACCCTCTTGATCATTTGGATCACTTTGACCGTATTTGTAGCTTGACAAAGATGAATGGAGTGTCGGAGGATAGCTTCAAGCTAAGGTTGTTTCCTTTTTCTCTTGGAGACAAGGCAAAGCAATGGGAAAATAACCTCCCACAAGGTTCCATCACCTCTTGGAATCAATGCAAAACCGCCTTCCTTGCCAAGTTCTTTTCCCACTCAAGAACGGCCAAGCTAAGGGACGAGATATCAAGCTTCACTCAAAGAGCGAATGAGAGCTTCAATGAAGCATGGGAGCGGTTTAAGAGCTATACATCGCAATGCCCTCATCATGGATTTTCGGATGCTTCACTCCTAAGCACTCTATACCGTGGATCATTGCCCAAGATCCGCATGTTGCTTGACACCGCCTCTAATGGAAGCTTCTTTGGCAAAGAAGTGAATGAAGCAATGGAGTTAGTAGAGAACCTTGCATTGAGTGATGGCAATTATGGTGGTGACTATGACCGGTCTACAAGAGTGACTTTGAGGAGAAAAAACGAACCAAAACCATGATGGCTCTCCATGAGAGGTTAGATAAGCAATCATACATGATGGAGAAGCAAGCTAACATGATGGACAAGCTTCTCAATGCTTCCACTAAACCGGTTCACTTCGTTGGTGAAGAAATGGTGGATTTGAGCAACACCAAAGAAGTGCATTACATTGGGAACAATGGTGGCTATCAAAGAGGTTTCAACAACACCTATGGCAACCAAATTCAAGCCCATCTTAATCACCAACAAAGCTATGCCCCCAAAAACAACTTCCAACCAAACCAAGGTGGTTATCAACAAATCTTTGCCCCACAATCTCAAGGCACTAACTCCATGCCTCAAGACCTTGATGTGAAAAATGTTCTTCTACAACTTCTCCAAGGTCAAGCAAGTGGAGCATTGGATATAAGCAAGAAGATGGAGGAAATAAATACCAAGGTAGCTTGCTCATACAATGATCTCCACAAGAAGCTTGAGGCATTGAGTTCCAAAGTGCAAGAAATGGAGACCAATGGAAACAATGGAGACAAAGTACAACAAATCTCTTCAAATGGGAAAGCAAAGGAGTATTGCAATGCCATCTTCTCAAAGGAGCCACGTCCCATTGAAGATCATGAAGCCGCCACTAATGAGATTGAGCTTATACTCTATGAATCTCAAGCTCCCTTGAAGCTCAATGAGGACATTGAGGAACAAGGTGGGGGAGTGACCCTTGAGAAGAATGAGAACGTGGCCTTGGTTGAATGCAAAGACTCACCAAGCTCAAATAGGATTGAGCCTAAGTCTCTCCCCAAGCTTGGTAATCCCGGTAAATTCTCTATAGCTTGCTCTCTTGGAGATTTGGAGATTGAGGATGCTTTATGTGATTCCGGGTCAAGTGTGAACGTCATGTCCCATGAGATGCTCAACAGCCTTGGTATAAGAACCATTGCCTGTCATCCATCACCTATCACCTTTGGAGATGCTTCTTCAAGGAAGCCACTTGGTCTCCTCGAAGACTATCCACTCAAGGTTGGGAATTGCATAGTCCCAACGGACTTTGTGGTCATGGAGATGAGAAAAACCAACAAGCTCCCTCTTCTCCTTGGAACCCCGTTCCTACTCACTACCGGAGCTAGAATGGAATTCAAAGAGCAAAGGGTAGTTCTCTTGAATGTGGATGATAAGGTGTTCTACCAAATGAGGACTTCTTCCAATAAAATTCGTGGTACAATCACCATGAAGGATGATGAGCCTCAAGAAGAACAAATATTATATGTGGGTAGATGTTATATGGTTGAAGATGCTCCACCCCCAAAGGTCTATGAAGAGGAAGAGAAGTCTATTCAGAGAAAATATTTGGGTTATGGTAATGACAAGGAAGCTTCGGAAGTTGACATGATCACTTGTTTGGAACCGATCCCTCCCACCACAATGGAGAAGGACGTTGAGGGTAGCAAGGGCGCAAAATAGAAGACAAAAGCCAAGGCTACGATGCGAAACGGATCGAGTAAGCATCATGGGTTTAAATCCGAGCCGAGCCAACCTTCTATGATGACTCTCACTCCTTGGAAGCACAAGGATGGAGTGATTGAGTACAAGATCAAATGCAAAGGCCGATCCAAGCCCTTTGCCTCGGCCAAGGCAATCCTCACTCCCGAGCTCAAAGCAAAAGGAGAAGCCGGTCTTGAAGAGGTAATGAGCAAGGTGCTCAAGCTCGAGCTTAAATATCCACCTTGGAGTGCTCACACTCCTCTCTCACCCGCCTAAAAGGGTAACCAACGTCAAACTTAGCGACGTAAAACAAAGTGCACTTGGGAGACATTCCCATGTTTATCCTTGTATATATTCTTTCGCTTTCTAGTTTTATTTTGTGTTTCTTGGGCGTTTTTGATCTTTTGGTTAAGTGGTTGCAAGGTCATTGATAGTAGAAAAGTGATGGCAAGGTAGCCAAGGACGTTTGATGTTGGAAAGCTTATCAATTCTCCATGCTCTCCATTCACATAGTGATACTCCTCCATGTAAGTATCTCTTTCCCTTTTAAAGTCTTAGCATATTATATTTTATTTTGGGTCTCTTCTTTGAATTTATTTCACACCGGGACTGTGTGATTTAAGTTTGGGGGAGAGATCGGTATTTGACCTCGTGTTTTATGCTCTTATCTTTTCTTTTGCACTTGAGTCTCATGCATATCATGCATTTTCAATAAATTTGAAAATTTTAGAACATTTAGGATTGCATATTCACTTGTAGGTGGTGTCTAGCTTGCATTTGAGCTTGCATTTGCATAAGAATGGAGTAATGACAACCTTGAAAGTAGCTTAATTAGCAATTGATTCAACGCCCAAGTTATTAGTTGTTTGATGCATTGAAGTTGAATCTGAAATCAAGGATGAACCATTTGTTAGAGCACATGCATCATTGCCTTTCCTTGGTTGAAGCAAGTTTGAATTGAATCTAGCCTCATCTAAGTGATAACCATAACTTGACATGTAATTATTGTGCTTGTGCAAACTTAAATGGAATCGTGGATCACTTATAAATATTTGGACATTCTTCTTCCTTTTCACCACCCTTGCTTGTCCAAATAGCCAAATCCCATCTTTGAATTGGTTTCCCCACCATGTCAATTACCTCTTTTCTAGCCCCTAATCTTTTGTGTGTGTCTTGTGAGGTATTTTTGGAGTGAACTTGACAAAACGTATTAGGTTTAGGGCGACAAGGAAGCACTCTTGTGTAGACTTAGTTCCAACATCAAGGAGCTAATATAGAACTAGGTTAGATAGGTGACGGTTCTTAAAGTTTGAGAATGGGGAAATGTTAGAAATATTTAGGGGAATGGCTTGATCTTTGATGATTATGGTAGAATGAAAGAAGGAAGGAAGGACGATGAAGAGGGGAGTACAAAATGAATGGTATGGTTGGTGCAAGTATGATTAACAACAAGCTCTAAATAACTAAGAAAAGCCTCAATAGACAAAGAAGAAAAGAAGGCCAAAAAGCCAAGCTACAAAGAAAAGAAGAGGCATTACCAAAGGAAGAAAAAGAAAGAGCTAATTGAAAGAAAAAGGAGCATCAACCATAACCAAGATGAAGAAGCAAACCCCTAATGAGGAAGAAGGCGAAAAAGGAAAGCAAATAAGAGCGTAAGGGTCTAAGAAGGCAAAATGCCTTGGGATAAAAAGGGTAGCTTAGGATCGGGTAAGAACGGGTTAGATTGGGCTAAGGTTAGTGACACTCTAGGCATTCGGGGTAGACGAGAGTTTTTCCTTGTATGCATAGGTTGTCTTTTACCTTTAGCATTTTGTTAAAGTTTGCTCGTTCATTGAGAGATCCTTGTGTTTATTTACCCTTGCATATTGATGAGATCACCTTCATCTCATAACCGGTCCTTTAGCCAAGCGGTTTCATCTAATTTTGCATTAGCACAATTCACGGATAAAACCATTAATCAATGTTAAGAGGCTAGAGAATAAGATGGTTTGTCTAGGTTGAGGTTTGGCTTTGTTGCATGTTGTGAAAGAAATGGCTAACTCCTTTTGAGTAGACAACTTTGGTGCATCCTAGAACTAGTAACTTGGACGTTGAGTGCGATTGTTTCTTATGCTTCTTATAGGTTCAACTCCACTTGCATTGCATTGCATCTCTCATTCTTGATCTTGTTTGCTTGAGGACAAGCAAATGTTTAAGTTTGGGGGAATTGATATGTCCATAATTTGCATAGTTTAAGCATGTATATCATGTAGGTTTTAGATCATTTACTTGGATCTTCATGGCATTTCATACTTGTTTTGTCCCACTAGAGTATTAGGAGCTGCATTAGTTCCTTGTGAGTCTTTTGCATGTCTTTGAGGAGTTTTCTAGGTGTTTGGAGACACTTGGTGGCGTTTGGAGACACTTGGTGGCGTTTGGAGATTTGGTGCTTAAAGACTAGAGAGGAACCATCCTGAACGTCTTAAAGAACCGATCAGAAGAAGGCGATCCGATTTGATCCAGCTCTTGGAGTCTTCATGCGAGTTGTAGCCCGAAGAGTCCTCTAACCATAGGAGTTGGAATCAAGTCATTCGGACGTGTGGTTTGAGAGATATGGATGATTTAACAGAGATAGGTCCACCTGGCCGAGACGGTTTCTTCAATACCGAGGGCACTGGTCGGTGCAACTGCTCGGTGTGGAAACAGAGGGAAAATTTCTTACCACCGACGTGTAGTACCGAGGAGTGACGTCGGTATTGAAGGGTCTCCACTCCGCATTAGCCTCGGTGGTCTTCACAAAAGTTGTAGAGAAGTGAATCAGCTTTACACAGGAGTTTGAATCGGGTTATTTGGACATATGAATAGGGAGATAAGACGGATTTACTGAAGGTATGTCCGTCTGGCCGAGAGAAGATGAAACCGTCCAAATAACTGGAAACACGAAGGCCTTCCGATATGAAACAACTCCAGTGGTCTTCATGAAACTTGTAGAGGAGTGCATCAGATTTACACAGGAGTTTGAATCATATCATTTGGACCTCTGGATCGGATTTTATGGCCAAGACACTGAAGCATGATCTGCCTGGCCGAGAAGAGATGACATCGTCCAAAGAACCGGTAAAACGAAGTTCTTCCGATCATATTCAGCCTCTCCGGCCTTCATGAAAGTTGTAGAGGGAAGAATTAGCTTTTCACACAAGCGAATATTATGTCATTTGGACATCATCATAGGGATATGCCTCGAATTTATCGAAGACGCATCCAAGATCCGACCGGGTCAATACCCGGTTTGTTCCGGGTTGATCCGGTTCGCCCATTTTCATTTATAAACCCAAAAACCCTAATTTTCATTCTTATGCTTTCTTTGCTCAAAAATACCTTCCCCTTTAGGAGAGAAAGAGATTTTTGGAGAGAGAGATCCTTTAATTTATGCAATTGATTGTTTCTTTGATTGAATCTCTTCTTCCTATCTCATCTCTTCTTTGATTACACAAGAACCATCAATGGATTCTCTCTCTTTCTCATTCGATTTTGAGAGGTCCTTTTTATGGGGTTTGAGTAGTTCTTTAGGATCTAGGGATGGGGTAGAATTAGATGATCCAAGGCTTGCACTACAAGAAAATGTCACATAAATAACATTAGAAGATAACGTTTTGTGCGTTTTTGCTATCGTTGATATAACCCTGAGTTTTAGATAGCGTTTTGAAAATTCAAATGCTATATTTGTTGGTCCTATTTTTATTTGCGAAATGCTCTTTTTAGAAAGGTAGGATAGATAGCACTTACCATTTTTAAACGCTGTGTATAGTTGTTGCGGAAAATTAATCCGTTCACCCGCTAAAAAATTATCATTTCCTCCAAAAATTTTCACCCAAAACGAAAAGATAGAGGAAAACAAAAATTCATTTCCTCATTTCGACGGAAAAAAAACTGGATTCTCTCTACCGAGAATCAAAACTCAAGAACCCTAAATCCTCTTTCTTTCTTCCTTTGGATTTTCCGACGAACCCAGATCTCCTCTTGTCCTCTTTCTTTTGCTCGTCTTTTCTCATATGTTCTTTCGTTCTCATTCTCTAGATCTAGGGTTCAAAACTGGTCACCTAACGCAGAGACAGAAGAGATAAGATTTTAATCTTCGCCGATGTCCATCGCGAATATTTCGGTTTCTTCTTTCGGCGAGCCACCGGAGAGATTCTCCGATCTAGAAACTGAGAAAGCCACCGGAGAAATTCTCAGATCCAGAACCTGAGTCGCTGATTCAAAACTGAAAGCCCTAGCCGTTACAGATCCGTTCGAGGTAGTAGTCTCTAGTGGCACTCTTGCGGTGGCTCTTCAAGTTTCTATCCGTTTCTTCTCCCTCTGGTAGGCCTTTATCTCTCTATGCTTCGTATCTTCAGAGTTGCTTTGATTTATCGAAATTTAGTTGTTTGTTTGTCTAGATATGAAGATGATATTGTTCGATCTGAGATAAATGAAGATGGAGGAGGAGACCAGGAAATTTACGAAGGTAATGAAACCAATTTGTTTTTTAGGTTTTCGAAATTTGGGATTTTTGATTTACATTGATCCTTTGCTGCTTCGCTTTCGGTTTTCAGGCGAAAGCAAGTTTCTGTGAATCCACAGAGCAATTACTTACCCTCCGAACTCTCTTCTTATTGCGCATTTAGCTTCGTTTCATTCTTTTGGTCTTTGGCAGCTTCTCTTGGACAAGTAACTATCTCTGAATCCCAAATTTTAGCAAGTAATTCCTCCTAAAATCGTTTTACTTGTGATTTTTTGTGATTCCTGGAGATATTTCAGTTCTTTGTTTTGGTGGTATAATAGTACTTGAGTCATCTTACTTCTCTATGTTTATTTTGGAACCTCATTAGGCAAACATGTAATATTTATGGATTCGGAGTTTGACGATAGTTTCTTCTTTGATTTACTTTCTGAATGTGGTTTATATGCATATCGCAGATGAAGCATGTGAAATGTGGACCTGTTAAGTCGATTAAAGTCCAGAGGCAAGTTAAGTATATATATTTTGGATGATTAAAGTAGTTTATTGTGGATGGATTTATTCACCTCCTTGTGTATTGCAGGAACAAGCGGCCTCACAACATCTGAGAAGCTCTTCACGTTTTGTCTATCTGCACTCCTTTTGGCGTCTCTATCTCTCGGTCTATGTCGACTTCACATGTTCTAGGCTCTGATGTGAATAAGGTTTCAGTGCTTCAAGATGTGGCTTCCCAAACCAATCTTCATAAGGTTTATAGAACTAGGTTTTGAGACAAGGCTCGTCGTCGAGACTAAGGAGCAGAAGCTTAAGGTATTAATGATTTGATGACACCTATATCATTTTTTTTTCTCATACCGTAAAGCTGTTTCTATTATGGCAGGCAATATCTTGTGCAGATATGGTTGTTGTGATGGACAAAGGAAAAGTGAAATGGTCAGGAACTATAGTTTATGTAGTTTATAGTTTCTTGTAAATGTAATTTTATTGTAATCTAACTATGAGTGTTTTTATTTGGTAATAAGATCTGCCTTTTATCAATAAATTTTTTTAATGATCAAAATAGAACAGAAAAAATAAATCCGGGCGCCATCGAAAGAATTACTTAACATAGCACATGTAAAAACACTATCTGAAGTGCCAGAGAAAAGATAACGGACGCAAACAAAGCGTTCAACAAAATGCTATGTAAACTTCCAGACCTATTATGACGGGCGAAGATGGAGCGTTTGCGATAACGCTATGGTATCCAGCAATAGCGTTTATGTGGTGCTCTTTATACGACATTTTCTTGTAGTGTTGATTTGTGATGTCTTAGGGTATAATATCTTTTATCCTTTCTTGTTAAGTGATTTTAATGATGGATCTAGCTTGGGAAAGTGGATCTAGACATGAGGCATTTCATGCACACAAGGTGTTTGATGAAATGCCTAGAGGAACTTTTCAAGAGATTTTCATTTCTAGCCTAAGGGATTAGTTGTCTAGAGTGATTATTTGCTTGATCTTGTTTATATGTTCTCAAGGCTTGCTAATGGTTGTTCCACAAATGACAATTTGCTAATGGGATTAATGATTAGCAAAGTGATTAGTGCCTAGACATAGGATTAGTCTAAATTAGGATCTATTACCTAGGGATTAGTCTTCATAAAGCTTTAGACATCACAATTAGGACTTGGATCACTCTATTTCAATAACCCTATCCTTGGATTCATTTTTTTCATTGAATTGCATCACTCATTTTAGCTTCTTAATCACAAACCCCTATTTGTTTGCTTAACTCACTAAGTAGTATGTATTCCTAGTGCTTGAAACTTAACCCTTGGTTCGATCCTTTTATGCTCAATAGGCATTTTAGGTAATTGATATAGGTAAAAATCTATTTATCAGGAAGCCACCGGCTGCCGCACCAGATCTGACCGGAAGAGACTTGCGGCTAGGGCGACCTCCGAGAGAGATGGAAGATTGGTATAAGAAGGAGTTGATTAATGTCCGTTGGATTGAATTTTATCAATGGTTGAGATTAAAACAAAAGTGGAATCCTTGTGACTATGGATTAACCAATCATGTTCTTTCATTTGGTAATATAGTTTTTAATTTAATTTTGATGTTTAAATCTACAATCTAAAATTTATAGTTCAGAATTTATGATTTGGGAATTGGGGTTTTAAGATTTAAAAATGAATATATTTGATTTTAAGATTTATATTTTTTGTAATTGACAAATCTGAAAAATATGTTTCAAATGTGAATCGTTTACACTATACTCCAATACTATAAATCCTAAACCTTATACACTAATTCAAACCCTAAACCTAAACCCTATACACTAAATCAAACTCTAAACCTTATACACTAATTCTATTGTGATATACACTAAATCAAATTCGGAAATTCTTCTAATTATTTTTATTTTAAATTTTGGGTTGTGTATTTATATCAATAAAGGTTAAAATTTATACTTAAACCCCAAATATGTTTTTACAGTACGAAACAATAATTTTATTGTATTTTATTTTATTAAGAGACAAATAGTAAAAATATGTTTCAAGTGTAAATTATAAACCCTATACTCCAATGCCTAAACCCTAAACCTTAATATGAAACAATAAAACTATAAATATTTCAAACCCTATACCATATACCCTATACCCTAAACTCTAAATCAAATTCACTAACCTTATTTTGTATTTTAGGTTTAAAAAAAAAAAATTTAAGTACAACTTGTAGGGTTTAGGGATTAGGATTCAATCACTAATATATGAAACCAAAAGTATCGGTATAATTTTAAATAATTTATCGAATTTGTTTTAAGGTTTAAATAAAACATATATCACATAATATTACATTAGTACCAAAATACATCAAGTTTGATTTGAACATGAAGCATAACCGAAAATACACATATATGTTAATTACCAAACCGAACCAGCATCTTATACTACCAAACCATGTCTTAAGTTTCAAATGAACAATAGTTTGTCATTTGGCAATGCCACAGTTGAACCTATTGCATCAGAAATGTATGCAATCTCTAAATTTGGTCTCCAGACCCTTGCATTACCAAGCTTAGCCACTTCAACCCAAACCTTGCTTGCATTTGGACCTAGGGGTACAAAGTGGCACACATCTTTCGGATCCGTTGAAGTTACTCTCCCTTCAGCTACCTTGCGTCCGGAGTTGTTGCATTCTAAAAGAATACACTTCTTCTTTGTACTTTTGGTGGAACTATTGCTGGTGACTGGACTCTACATTTCAAACCAGATAATATAAGCAAGTTCCAACATCAATACAACAGACAAACAAATAAAATAACTTCATATCAATAACATACCACTGCTTTTGTCTTATCTGGTTTCGTAGGTGTTGCATCTGCAGTGGTTATAGGCATGAGTTCAACCTTCAGGACTGGCCATGCGATTTTCTCGTTAATTGCATCACCAATCAAAAACATATCAGCAGTTGGCCTCCACAAATGAGCATCATTATTAAACACCTTCACAATTTCAATAATAACATCATTTGGACGTAGAGGTATATTGTTAACCATCTCTTTTGAATTAGATGAGCACATGATTCCTTCAACAATAACCTCCTCGTCTTCATTAGTCCAATCATATATATTGCATCTTCGAGTTTCATCTTCATTGGTTTCCTAAAATGTAAAAAGCTAATGATTAGAGTTATGAAAAAGAAACAAAACAAGATTGAAAAACTTTACCTTGGATACATCTGGAGATGAGTTTGGAGCCCTGTCTAAAATCACTTTATCTATTGGCCAAGATATTTTGCATCCCACAGCTTCCTGAAGAGATGGCACATCTGGTGTAGGCCTCCAGAGATAAGTTTCTGAGGTTAATGCAGACTTAACAAGAATAGCCACTGCATTAGGACCAATTGGTAAACGACCAATTTTGTACATCAGTTCAGCAGAACATAATTCTCCTTCACCAATAACAACATCTTCTGACTCAAAGCAATCCAGTATTTGTACTCTCACTCCTTCTTTGAAATCAGCAACACTCTCAGATGTTTCAGTATCACCATTAATTTTCTGACAGAAGGAAAATGAATTATTAAATGTCATAATACTAGTTGACCAAGTATCATATGAAAATACTTACCTTCTTTCCAGCCAAGTCTCGGACCATTGCCTTTAAATTTTCAATCTCACTTTGCATATCAGCAATCTTTGTGTTTATAGATTTCAGAAATGCTAGCTTAGTAGCCGTAATCCCTCTGCCAAATCCCCTTACTCGGCCAGGTTTGTCTTTTCCCAAAATCTTGCTCACATCATCTTCCCTTATATTATCAGCAGCTGATGTAGAGTCCATTTGACTATCAAGTGACTGTATTTGTTTATGATACAAACATTTATACACAAGATAACTCTTTGAACATAATCCATTAATTATACACAAGATAACAAGTTTCAGAATTCTTACAATAGTCTCAGCAAATTGAGGATTCACAGGTCTACCATCAGCATGAGTGTATCCCGCAATCCATATCTTACTCCAACTTACCTTACTTGAGTCTTTACTCTTTTTCTCTATATAAAATACATTTTATTCTAGCATACAATATAGATGATTGAGTACTCTTTTAACCATATCATCAGCTAATCGAAGCATTCCTTTGTGGTTGGCGGTGTGAGGAATCTGATTTCTTCTCAGCTCTCTGTACTTGTTACTTATTTCCTACAATATAAATTTGAGTGTGATTAAATCTATAAGACATGGCCTATAAACAAGAAAGTAACTTATTAAACATGGATAATTAACCTTGAAAGTTGTGGTAGTCTTGCTCCTAACCCAAGAGTTCCATATTTGAATCAAATCACTAAAGTATAGCTAACCAACTCTCGTTGCGAAAACTATATAAGTCTAAATCCTAGAATTCCAAATCTCTTTGTGAATCCTAAAGTCTAAACCAGCATTTAGTTCAAGTTTGATTTGTTCACAAAATAACTAAACCAAATCTCTTTGCGAATAGTTATTTTGCTCACCCTAAGTTCTATCAGGTAATTAATCGCACTCTCGTGCCTAATCATTTATCCTAAGATCTAAGTTCCAGATTCGTCAACCTAGAATTAGCTTTCAACACAACCTAAGGCGAAGAACAAATTCAGATGGTGAATCTTAATCAACTAATTGATATGCTCAAATTAATACCCTAAAAGTACTAAGCAGTATATGTAGGGGTCGAACACAAGGACTCACAGAAATCACACAATATATTAAATAGATTCGAATTAAGCTAAACCAAAAGATGTAATTGAAAGCAATGCGTAAATTAAACAAGTTGTAATTCGATTGGGAGAAAGATAGGTTTAGGGTATTTCTCAAGAAAACAATGAATGCGAATAAACTAACTAGTCATGATTCAGATTTAGCGCGGTTCTTGAACTCAAATCACTAAGATATAGTTAACTAACTCTCGTTGCGAAAACTATCTAAATCTAAATCATAGTAATTCCAAATCTATTTGCGAATTCTAAAGTATAAATCAGCTTTTAAATCAGGTTTGATTTGTTCACAAAACAACTAAACCAAATCTCTTTGCGAATATTTATTTTGCTAACCCTAGGTTCTATCAGGTAATTAATCCCAATCTCGTGCCTAATCAATTATCCTAAGATCTAAGTTCTAGGTGATCAATCCAGAATTAGCTTTGCAAACAACCTATGGTGAAGAACTTATTCAGATAGCGAATCCTAACAACAAATCAACATAGCATTCAGAGAGAACCCTATTGAGAACCCTGAACCTAACAAGGGATCTACTCAGACATGGAAATTGAAGCAATAAACATGTTTGAATAAATCATCAAATAAAACAGAAAGAGTAACAAGTGGCTGAAAAACCTAATTATAATGCTAAAACACGTTCTGGGGTTTATTGTAATAATTAAAGACTTCTGGGCTATTTTGAAATTCCTCAATTATTCATTTAAGTCGCGACTCGTGTCTGCTGCCGTGAGTATCGACCGATACTGAGGCTTCTAATCGGGTACTCAGCTACACGAACGTCTGCTTTGATCCAAAATGCTCCAGAAAGCTCCAATACCTCTAATTATGCTCCAAACGTGCTAAAACATGTAAAAGACTCTAAACCACTACAAAATAATAGAAAGACTCTATAAAACGGACTTATATCATGGCTTAAACGGGGTAAAAACCATGATATATCATTGATTAAGGGTTTTCTTGTTTGATCTATGATGTCTATTGATTAGATTACATGTTTCCTCTCTTATTTAGGGTTCATAATGTCAGATTAGGCTTGAGAAAGCTAATCTAGACCATAGGGCATTTCATGCACACAAGGTGTTCGATGAAATGCCCCAGGAACTAAATAAATGATGGTGCAGGGATAGAAAAGGTCGCTGCTCACGATCGCTGGGCTCGTCCTCCTTGGCGTGAAGTAGATGGAATGTCAGCAGCAGCAGGTGCAGGCGCAGGAGCTCGTCGTCTAGCCGCAGGTGCTCGAATCAACAGGTGCGGAGGAGGCTCGAAACGAAGCTAAGAAGTATCCTCGAGAATGTCTGTCAGCTCGTCGTTATGGAGCGACACCAGAAAATCTCCAGCAGATGTAGTGAAGAACCAACGCCTCTCGGTCTTCAACCACTTAAGGTTCTTCAGATGGCTCTCATCCATAAACCGACGCGTAGTGACCACCGAGCAGCTCGTAGTACTGATCCCGAGGTGTGATATGCTCAAATTAATATCTTAGAAGTACTAAGCAGTAGTTGCAATAAAGTAGGGGTCGAACACAAGGACTCACAGAGACACACAATAGATTGTATAGGTGAGAATCAAGCTAAACGATTAATGGTATTGAAAACAGGACGTAAATTAAAACAGTTGTAAATTCAATTGGAGAAAGATAGGTTCAGGGTATTTCTCAGAAAATCAATGAATGCAGATATACTAACTAACAGGATTCGGATTTAGCACGGTTCTTGAACTCAAATCACTAAGATATAATTAACCAACTTCTGTTGTGAAAACTATCTAAATCTAAATCCTAGGAATTCCAAATTCATTTGCGAATCCTAAAGTCTAAATCAGGTTTGATTTTTTCACAAAACAAATAAACCAAATTCCTTTGCGAATAGTTATTTTGCTCACCCTAGGTTCTATCAGGTAATTAATTGCACTTACGCGCCTAATCAATTATCCTAAGATCTAAGTTCTAGGTGATCAATCTAGAATTAGCTTTGCAAACAACCTATGGTGAAGAACTAATTCGGATAGTGAATCCTAATAACTAATCAATCTAGCACTCAGAGATAACCCTTATGAGAACTCTAAACCTAACAAGAGATCTACTCAGACATGGAAATTGAAGCAATAAACATGTTTGAATAAATCATCAAATAAATAACAAAGAGTAACAAGAGGGTTTGAAATCTTCTCCCGGACGAACATAATTTCATACTTGTCTCCCTTCAAAAGCTCTCTCACAAAACCAGAGTAAAATAAAGCGTAGCCATCAAAGTGGCTGTAAAATCCTATTAAATAACCTAAATCACGTTTTGGGGCTTCTTGTAAATATTAAAGTCTTCTGGGCCATTTTTCAATTCTTCAACTCTTCATTAAAGTCGCGGGTCGTGTCTGCTTCGATTAGTATCGACCGATACTAGGCAGTATCGATCGACACTGATGCTTCAAATCGGGTACTCAGCTACACGAACGTCTGCTTTGCTCCAAAATGCTCCAGAAAGCTCCAATATCTCCAATTATGCTCCAAACGTGCTTAAACCTGTAAAAGACTCTAAAACACTATGAAATAGTAGAAAGACTCTATAAAACGGACTTATATCATGGCTTAAACGGGGTAAAAACCATGATATATCAAGGTGCTGGAAGATAGGAGTGAGGAGACTACCAATTGTCTCTGTCTTCGTGCTCGTGCCTGTGAATGGTTTGGTCTTCAAAGAGACCAAATGATGCGCAAATACAGCGCCAAGGTTGACATATGTAAGCTCGGGCCATGCGAAATCCTCTTCAGGAATAATGTCTCTGATAGCCAGACACAGAAGTAGAAGCTCGGACACCCTCATCTTGTTCGGTTCCATCTTGCACAAAAGAGTGGTGCTCAGGATCCTAACCAAACAGCGCAGGACCGGGTGCCGTATATCCATCTGAGTGGACTCCTTAGAGTAATAAGCACCATTCCTGAAATGCTCCCAAAACGTCTGCATGTCAGGATACTGCGCGGGAAGAGCAACTCTCCTGCAATCCCGCGGAAAACCGTAGATGTCACAGAGATCAGGGAGTGGTAACATGTACCTCACTCCACAAGCCATGAAAGTCAAAGTACCCTCCTGTGCATCCCGGAGAACCTCGTTCTGGTAGTAAACTCGAACTGTCGCCATGAGCTGACGAACCAAGTTCGGGTAAAGATCATACTGCTGAGTGGCCATCCGACGAAGACCAATCTTCGCAATCAAATGGGCAAGCTCTGTGTCAAGGCCCAAGCGACGCATGGAGACCCCGTCAACAAACCGAGTAGGTTCGATAACAACTCTCAACCACGCGTTATAGTGCAGCGTGTCATAATCATCCCATTCCTCCAAGATGGGTCTGTAAGTGCAGTCATCACCCAGCGCGACCTCCTTCTCCGTCCCATTCCAATCGCGATGACTAGGGATCCTGGCCTTCTCGTTCAGCTTAGGCCAAGGACCTCTGCGTGGGGCCACAGGAACATTAGGAGCAGATGGATTAGAGCTCGATGTGTCTGAAGTTCGTGCTCTCTTTGGCCTAGATGTCATCTGCAAACAGAGATAGAAAGACGCAGCATAAATCCAATACCTCTCAGCAATCACAGCAAATTATCATCCTCAGACACGAATGGTGTCGATCGATACTGGAGGGTATCGATCGACACCCTAGCCATTTCCAGTTCATCAAGTTCCACAAATCCAAATTATCCAAGAGTTGAAACTAAAGGCAATTGAATGTAAGGCAAGGTTCGAGACTACTCTAGAGCATCTCAGCAAATTACCGTTGTCAAGAAAAACAAGTGCTAAGGAGTAGAATCTCACAAACCTCAAACCTTAAAATTGGACTGGAAATGTGGAATTTTGAGAAGATACCTTTGCTGATTGAAGAAACAAATGCTAGAAAGAGATAGAGGATGAAAATCCAATGAATCTAGGCACTTGAATCACCAAAATCGGTGAAGAAATGAGAGAGGTGCGATTTGAGAGGAAAAGAGATGCGGTATCGATCGATGGAGAAGAAAGAAGAGAAAGAAAAACCCGAGGGTTTTGAAAGAAAAATTACCTGTCCGCACGGTTTCGATCGATACTGTATAGTATCGGTCGACACTTGTTGGCCAATTCCTGCTTTTTCTCCGCGTGCTATCGATCGACACGGACTGGTGTCGGTCGATACTCCTCCTCTAAATTTTCTTCACGTTAAGACACAAGACACAAAACCAAAACTGGAAATAAAAAAACAAAAATAAAATATTTATGTACAGCCTAACAAGTGGGTTGCCTCCCACCAAGCGCTTGTTTTAAGTCAGTAGCTTGACTTTGGCTCAGGTGATCAGTCAGGAGAAGATCGAGAGCTTACTCCGAAACAAGCTCCACAATTAGACATCGCCAGCTTCAGAGTTCTGTTCATCACGCTCTCCACAAACTCATGTCCTTTCTCTTTCAGCTCTGAAGTGAGAATAACTCTAGCCTTAGAGAATGGTTTCAAAGTTCCCTTGCACTTCACCTTATATTCAATCAAATCCCCATCACACTTATGAGGGATTAAAGTCATAGAGGGAGCACATTTTACTTCCTTGCTATGCACCTTCTTCTTTGCCTTAGCTGTTTTGACGTCTTTCTTGGTGATGACAAAAGGACTATCTAGAAGGTATATGACAGTTGGCTCGTCAGGAGGCTCTTCCAAGAGATCAATTATCAACGTCTCTTCTGTAACAATGGTGATGCAAGAGATATGTGTGGGAGTTCCTCTAGTAGGGATGGCTTTTTAGTACACGTCCTTGTCAATGTACGAGAACGAGATCATCTTGCTGGGTGTGTCCATAATGGCACCAACCGTAGCCATGAAGGGTCTTCCAAGAATCAACTGCGTCGAGATTGTGCACTCATCTCCACGACCTGAAAATCAGTATGAACCAGGCAATCTCCTACTTTAACCGTCAAATCAGGGATTGTACCATATGGAAGTGAGGTGGAACTGTTCGCGAATGTGATGGTTGACTTGGGAGGTCGAATATCAGCTCCCAATCTCTCTGCAATTGCCATTGACATGACATTGACACTAGCCCCTGAGTCAACGAGAGACTCTTTGAATTCAACTCCAGAGATGGAGCATGGAACTGAGAATATACCTGGGTCTTCCCTCTTGGTCAACTACCTCAGCGGTAGTGACTTGCTTCTTGCCTTGATAAAGAGTACTTCGATCTCTTCCAAAGTTTCTCTGCAATCTCGGAAGTGACTCAGCAGAGGGCGGAACTCTAGAGCTTCTTCAAAAGTCAGTGTGTGGGGAATCCGTCGTACCATCTTCTCGAGGCCAAGCAGTTGCTTTGGAGAAATGGGGTCTCTGAGGTGTCTGGGTGTTATGGGGTATGCCACCTTAGGTTTGTAAACCTTTCCTGCACTCAACTCGGGGTTCGGTTCAGCAACTGGACTGGTATCGACCGAAACAGGGGCGGTGTCGATCGATGCTTTCGATCTGGAATCGTCCCTGGCAGAACTTTGGACGGGTGTCGATCGATACAAGAGAGTATCGGTCGACACATGAGTGGTGTCCGAAATCTCATCGTCATCCTTGGCAATATTGACCAAAATCCTTGCGGTTGAGCTCTTCTGCACTCCTGGGTGTACCTCTCTTCCACTCCTCGAAGGGATAGCAGTGACGCGTTCGTTTTGTGAATGACCCACCAGTTCCTTGACAGTTGCTGCAGTCTGAGCTACCTGAGTTTCCTGCATCTTCTGTTGAATATTAATAGCATCGATCCTACCACTCAGGTCGTTGTACAGGACGTCAATCTGCCCATTGAATTCCACAGTTAGCTTATGCTGTCCTTAAAGAAGTTGTTCAAACATAGATTCAATCTTGCTCTCAGATGTATTGGGTGGTGTAGTTGGGCATTGATACCTTTGATCGTAAAATCCAACTCCATCAATGTGGTTAACGTATTCCACTTCATCCTTTTCAGCAAGATGAACAGCCTTCTACTGCTTGCCCATCAACAAATTGTGCATTGAATCTAACTTAGCATTCACCTCTGCAATCTGACTGCAATCCAAATTACCAGCTTGCTTCTTGCGCTCCATTGCTAGAAACCAAGTTCTCAATAAGCACATAGGCATCGTCGGGATACCTGGTGTTGAAATTTCCATTACTTGCAGCATCTAAGGACATCTTATACCTCCAATCGACTCCTCTGTAGAAAGTACCCACCAGCTGAACCTGAGTGAAACCATGGTACGGGCAATCTCTCTGATATGGCCTGAAACGAATCCAAGCAGCCTTGAGTGCCTCAGTCCGACCTTGAGAAAACTGAGAAATCTTGTTCCTGAGATCCTCGGATCGTGCATCATCATAGAAGTTGTTCAGGAACGCATTCTTCGTCTCATCCCATGTAGTTAGCGAACCAGGAGACAACTGCTTCAGCCAGTAAGTTGGATCTCCACCAAGAGAGTATGGGAAGAGCTTGTAGAAAAGGTAATCATAGGACACTCCATTGCTCTTGATGCTAGTGACCAAGTCCTGAAACCTCTCAATATGGTCCATGGGATGTTCATTGGAAAGACCATGTAAAGGATGCTGACCCACAAGAGTGAAGTATGCAGGTTTCAGCTCAAAGTCATTCCTCTGAAAAACATGAGGGCGAATCGCTGATCGATTGGCGTAAAACTGATCAGGCCTGTTGAATTCACCAATCGTCCTACCGCGATTAATCACAGCGTTCCCTGCATTCACAACAACTGCAGGGACAATGATATTTCTAGCTTCATCAAGTCGCTGCCCTCTCTCATTGCACAATTGACCCTCTTGGTCTCTCAAAGCTCCAGCAGCATCCTGAATCAAAATCATTGTATTGTTGTTCATCTCTGCTTGCCTTTTTGCTTTTCTGTTTGTACGTTACAACTGTGCTAGCTGCTCGTTTGACAGGTCAACTAGTGGAGTGTTCTTGTTCCTTCTGGTTTCACGAAGAGGCATGCACCTGAACCACAAAAGTCAAGAACGTAAGTAACCGAAATTCAAGACGGGTATCGACCGATACCACTAGGGTGTCGATCGATACTCAACGATTTAGACGAAGCTCTTAGCTAAAATCTAATGGCGAAATTGAGTCCCCGGCAACGGCGCCAAATTTGATATGCTCAAATTAATACCCTAAAAGTTCTAAGCAGTAGTTGCAGTAAAGTAGGGGTCGAACACAAGGACTCACAGAGATCACACAATAGATTAACTAGATTGGAATTAAGCTAAACCAAAAGATGTAATTGAAAGCAATACGTAAATTAAACAAGTTGTAATTCGATTAGGAGAAAGATAAGTTCAGGGTATTTCTCAGGAAATCAATGAATGCAGATAAACTAACTAGCAGGATTCAGATTTAGCGCGGTTCTTGAACTCAAATCACTAAAGTATAGCTAACCAACTCTCGTTGCGAAAACTATCTAAGTCTAAATCCTAGAATTCCAAATCTCTTTGCGAATCCTAAAGTCTAAACCAGCTTTTAGTTCAAGTTTGATTTGTTCACAAAACAACTAAACCAAATCTCTTTGCGAATAGTTATTTTGCTCACGCTAAGTTCTATCGGGTAATTAATCACACTCTCGTACCTAATCAATTATCCTAAGATCTAAGTTCCAGATTCGTCAACCTAGAATTAGCTTTGAACACAACCTAAGGCGAAGAACTAATTCAGATAGTGAATCCTAATCAACTAATCAATCTAGCATTCAGAAAAAATCCTTATGAGAACCCTGAACCTAAAGTGGATCTACTCAGACATGGAGAATGAAAACAACATGATTGAATAGATCATCAAAGAAAACAATAGAAAACAGGAGTTTGGAGTTGTCTCTCCAAAAATCAAAGTAGAATCAAGAGTAATGAAAGCGTGGCCATCAAAGTGGCTGAAAAACCTAATTATAATGCTAAAACACGTTTTGGGGTTTATTGTAATAATTAAAGACTTCTGGGCTATTTTACAATTCCTCAATTCTTCATTTAAGTCGCGACTCATGTCTGCTGCAGTGAGTATCGACCGATACTAGCCAGTATTGATCGATACTGAGGCTTCTAATCGGGTACTCAGCTACACGAACGTCTGCTTTGCTCCAAAATGCTCCAGAAAGCTCCAATACCTCCAATTATGCTCCAAACGTGCTAAAACCTGTAAAAGACTCTAAACCACTACAAAATAATAGAAAGACTCTATAAAACGGACTTATATCATGGCTTAAACGGGGTAAAAACTATGATATATCATTGATTAAGGGTTTTCTTGTTTGATCTATGATGTCTATCGATTAGATTACATGTTTCCTCTCTTATTTAGGGTTCATAATGCTAGATTAGGCTTGAGAAAGCTAATCTAGACCATAGGGCATTTCATGCACACAAGGTGTTCGATGAAATGCCCAGGAACTAAATAAGAGATTTTACTTGCTTAACCTATGAGAGTAGTTGTTTAAGGAGTCTTATGGCCATATGAACATGTAATTGATGCTTGGTAATCAACATTTCATAAATGAGAGTTTGTTCTTGATTAGATGATTAGCAAGGTAATTAGTGCCATGAGAATGGATTAGTCTTGTTTAAGTGTTCTAGGCTAAGGAAAACATGTTTGATTGTTTTTTAGACATCATAGGTTAATAATAGAACTCCCCAAAGTCCATAACCTCATTCAAGAGCTTGCCTTTATTAATTTCTAAATCTCGTTTAAGCTATTTAATCTTGTTTACTTGTTTGCTTGCTTAAATTTGAATCATTAGGTTGCTAGATTAAAACCACTTGATTTGCTTAGCTTATATAGTTTCTTGGATTCCTAATTTGTTAGCATCATACCTCCTTGGTTCGATATCTTAAATACCACAATAACATGAGTGGGATTTAAGTAATCGATAAGTAAAAATTCTACTATCAATTAATTTGGCGCCGTTGCCGGGGAGGTTTAGCGTTAGCCATTAGGATTTGGATTCTTAATAAGACTAGGCTTTTATTTACATTATGTTAATGCATATCACTAAGAGTATGCATCTCGTTGAGATGATGAATTTTCTCTTGGTCATCATTACTAACTTGTCTTCCTTGATTCTCTTGAGCTTTCAAAGGTATCGAATCAAAAAAAGGAGCAATGGAAAGACAAGATCACTTGAAGTATTGGATATGGACGATCAAAGAGGGTACCAAGTCCAAAGAAAAAGTGATGGAGAGACAAGGTCACTTGAGGTGTCGGAGGTGGACTACCAAAAGAACATTCTTCAAGCCCCACAACCTCAAGAATTGGCATCAAATCCGATCCAAGCTCCAAAGGACAAGTCAACGGTTGGAAGCTTTGACACTCCTTGTTGTCGTGGATCGAGATATGGAATCCACCCTCCTCCAATCGAAGCCAAGGCCTATGATATCAAATCAAGCTTGGTTAGGTTGATTCAAGAGTCTAGGTTTTTGGAAACGGGAGTGGAAAATCCTTATTATCATTTGGACTCCTTTGAGAAGTTGTGTGACACAATTAGGATTGGAGGAGTGCCCCATGAGAGTATCAAGCTCATCTTATTTCCGTTTTCTCTTGGAGAAAAAGTAAGCCAATGGGAGAGAGCATTACCTTCTCACTTGGTGAAGTCTTGGGATGATTGCAAAGAGATCTTCCTTAATAAGTTGTACCCTACACAAAGAACGGTCCAAACTAGGAATAACATCTTGAGTTTCAAACAAGGCATGCATGAGACCTTTCATGAGGCGTGGAGAAGACTCAAGGGATACACTCGAGATTGTCCCCATCATGGGTTCAAGAGAGGAGCCATTCTTAACATTTTCTATTTGGGAGTTCATAAAGAGCACAAATGGACATTGGATTCCGCTAGCAAAGGGCGTTTTGCAAACGTCACCATGGAGCAAGGAGAGCTACTTGTTGAGAACTTTGCTAAGAGTCTAGAAAGCTACTTTGAGAAGCATGATACAACCTGATATGATCATGGACACGAAGGCTTTGGATGAGGTTCAAGAAGACGCAATGGTCATCCTAACAAGCCCTATCACTCGGTCCAAGACACGGAAGCTAGCTGGAGCTGTTCGGAGTTTGCTAAATGAAGCACAGATTAAGGAGGATCAACTTATGCACCCAATCCTCACCTCACTATCTTCGAATTCTTCGTGAGGTTTGGCCGTTTGTGTAAGTTGTGTTGTACTCTTTTTCCTGTATACGGTTTTATCCCAATGGGTTTTCCGTATAGAGGTTTTAACAAGGCAACCGGCTTACACAGTCTAACGGTTCGACCTCTCGAGAATTGCGCGGGGGAATTTTCCGAGGGATTTATTCTCGAGTGACTTCCCGGGCAAGATTTGTCCGCGGGGATTTCTTCGGCGGAATCCCAAAAGACGTTCAAACTTGCATTTATTTTGTTGTCATTTTCGATGGTCTTCTCTCATTTTCGAGAATGACCTTTGACTTGTCTCTTTGATTTTTTTTCTCTTTATCCCTTCTTCTCCCTCATTGTCAAAAACAACTTATCATATTTTATCAAATAATTTTTTTCAGAGCTTTGCTCTTGTTCTTCGATTTCTTTGAAGGTTATTCATCGAAATTTCTCTTCGGTTTATCGAGTGTAATTCCGCAACATCTCGACGCAACCTTCGATCCGTTGTTTGTTCGATTCTTCTCGTAATAAGGGGCATAGAGATTTTCGGAATTCATCTCCCACGCTTTATCATCCTTATTCCCGAATCCCTCAAGCATCGTAACCACCCCCTCGTTTCAATTCGTTCATTGTCGATTGGGCCTAAGGAATTTCGAGTGTTTCACTCACGGCTTAGCATCTCTCTTCGTGAATTCGTTGAAGTCGTAGATTATCCAACCTCTACCGTACCTAGAGCAAGCCGGTCCTTAGTCAATTCGTATCAAGTGGTATCAGAGCCACTTGCTCCAAAATCTGTGAGATCTATCCTTTATCTTTTCATCTTCTTTGATTTGTTTTTGTTTTTGTTTTTGTTTTTGTGATTTTAATTGTTTTGTTTTGCTTAAATTAAATCAAAACCTTATCAAAAAAAAATATAGATCTGTAGGTTAGAATTAATATTATAATTGTTAAAATTCAAAAAAAAAAAGAGTTTTTGTGGGATTTTGAAAATTTCAGATTTTTTGTGATTTTGTGAAAATTCTGAATTTTGCGTACACTCACAAAGTTGTTTGATTTTGTGCGAGGAACACTATGTCCGAGGAGAGTGAGACCGCTACATCACGGACAAGGCGAGAACGAGATGCCGCGATGAACCAAAAAGTAGAAGCTATCACTCAAATTTTAAACGAGATGAAAGATCGTATGGCCGCGCTTGAGGTCCGAACGCCGCGAAGAGAAGAAAGAAATCAAGGTGACGATCAACGGTCTAATAGAGCCGAGGAGGTGAGATCCGAACAAAGCGTGGGACGAGGAAGTTGTCAAGCACCGGCTAGACGAAGGAGAAACCGATCGCGACAATACGCGGCGGAGGACAATCCGTTTTACGATCGAGGAGACTCATCTGAGGGAAACCGAGAAAGACATCCGCAACCTCGAAGGCGGAATGATAATGATCTCGGCGGAATGAAGCTTTGCATTACCCCGTTCTACGGAAAGAACGACCCGGACGCTTTTCTTGAGTGGGAAAAGAAAATCGAATTAGTTTTCGGTTGCCAAAACTTCACCGAGCATAAAAAAGTCAGGTTTGCCGCCACCGAATTTCATGAATATGCTATTGACTGATGGGATCAAATTGTGACAAACAGGAGACGTAATGGAGATAATCCCGTAGAGACATGGACGGAAATGATCATGCTAATGCGGAGACGATTCGTGCCGATCCATTACCATCGAGAACTTTACCAACGGTTGAGACGTTTAAGTCAAGGAAATAAAGGCGTGGAAGATTATTTCCAAAAGATGGAAAAGCTTATGCTTAAGGCCGATGTAGACGAACCAAGTGACGCCACAATGGCACGGTTCTTAGCCGGAATGAGCCGCGATTTACAAGACCGCGTGGAGATGTAATATTACGCAACCGTGGGAGAAATGTTGCACAAAGCAATTTTACTGGAGCATCAGCTAAAAAAAAATGGCGTTTCACGCCAACCTTATACTTCTAGCTCAAGGCCGAGCTTCACCAAAGGATAGAAACCAACTTATCCCCCACGGACCGACTTTAAGCCTAAGACGGACTATAAGCCGAGTTCGTCCGGTCATGACTACAAGGGTAATGTTGATTCTAATACTATGCGTAATCGTGATATTGAATGTTTTAAGTGCAGAGGCAAGGGACATTATGCGAGCAAATGCCCAAATCTCCGAGCCATGATGATGTTAGAAAACGGTGAAATCGTGACCGACGAGGAAGAAGAAACCGAAACCGCACCAATCTTTGATGATTATGAGGAACATGCGGTTGAGGGAGAACTCTTAGTAGCAAGACGTGTTCTTCTTGCCCAGGAACCGGTCGTTGAGAACGAACAACGAGAGAACCTCTTCCATACCCGTTGCATGGTTAAAAGCAAGGTATGTAGTCTTATAATTGACGGTGGAAGTTTTACTAACGTTGCTAGCACTACTTTAGTGGATACGCTAGGTATGGAGACCAGGAAGCACCCACGGCCATATAACCTTAGGTGGTTGAACAATCAAAGACAGCTCAAAGTTACCCAACAAGTTTCGGTTCTTTTGACGATAGGCCGATACGAGGATGAAATCGTGTGCGATGTCTTACCTATAGAGGCTGGTCATATCCTACTTGGAAGACCTTGGCAATACGATCAAAGTGCAGTCCATGATGGTTACACCAACAAACATTCATTCGAGCACAAGGGTCGGAAGATCACTCTTGCACCGTTATCTCCACATGAGGTATTTCTCGACCAACTTAAACTCGAACAAAACCAAGGCAAAGGCAAGGTAAGCGATCCCTCAACCTATACTTCTACTAAAATTTAGAGTGTTGGTTCAAAAATATTTGAGAACAATCCCGTGGGAAATTTAAACTCTCTTGTGAGGAAAGGTGACGTTAAGGAAGCTTTTCTTTCTAAACAATCTTTATTTATGTGTAAGAAAACTCCTATGAATTTCACTAACCCCACACCGGTGCCACCGAGTGAAAACACTTGTCTTTTGCAGGACTTTAAGGACGCAACTTCAGAAGACAAAAGGATCGATCGATCATTAGTTCCCGAGCACCAAAATTACTTGCAACGAATGAGGGAACGTCTAGATCTTCGAATTTCAACTGAGGGAGATAATTTTCATCGACCAAGTGCACCTCTAGAAGAAAGTAGTCGAAGCAGAATTCAATTTGGACAAATAAATCACATACTTCCTTTGAAAAACCCACCTGATGGCTTTATCTTCGCCAAAATGAGTCTTGAGCTAAAAGAGTGTTCAAACGACCAGACCACTACTGGAGAAGGTAAGTTTCTTCAACCAAATATACATTTAAGGACTAATGGTCGTGGTATTTTGCTGTTTGATCATACAGGTTGTAAGTTGTTTCACAAACCACGAATTGGACCCGATGGAGACCAATTCGGACAAGGAGAAAGAACGGGAGCTGAGGGACTACTGAAACTTGTGAACAATGACCGTTCTGACTTTGAAGACTCTAGAGAGCACGAACAACTTCAAATCCCAGCACCGATCACTTCCAAAACATACAAGAAGTGCTTACAAGGAGCAAACATTAAGGTGAATTCTTATGACATCCAAAAAGGTAAGGAAATTATTGTTGCTGATGCAATAATTCAAAGGTATGATTTACTCTCTACTCTCAGTGATAATTTGCTAGATGTATTTCAGTCTTGTGAGAGATTTTTCTTTGAAAAGTTATTTAAGCGAAAAGGTTTTCTACTTGATGAGAACAAATCATGTGAGCGTAATTATGTTTTGAAAAATTCTGTGTTGATTGATAAAATCTCTAAAAATACTAGTGCTTCACAACTCATTGAATTTTTCTTTAGGGAAATTGTTTACTTTGATAGAACTTTGAAATTTAATAAAAACTTAGATGATCATGCGGAGCCTTTGAAATTTATTGTGGATGATCTAAGTAAGGAACTATGTGCTAGACGTAATGAGTATGTCTTTTGCACCTATAATCTTTTGTTTCGAGTTTTTGAAAGTGCACATTATATACAAGAAGAGAGCAATGTGAACGTTGAGCCTGGATATCAGTTTTGGATTTGTATGAAAGAGAAACTTTTTCCAGCCCAAGAGGAGTCCAAAACGATGCTAATAGGAGATTGTCAACTCCAAGTCATAAAACATATCAATTCCTACAAGATATGTTTGCAAGGTGAGCATATTCTGATTTACTTCAATGGTTCTAACTTAGCTTTATTCTTGGCAGATTTGAGGACAAATCCTTTTCAACTGGGGGAAGATGATATGATCATGGACACGAAGGCTTTGGATGAGGCTCAAGAAGACGCAATGGTCATCCCAACAGGCCCTATCACTCGGTCCAAGACACAGAAGCTAGCTGGAGCTGTTCGGAGTTTGCTAAATGAAGCACGGATTAAGGAGGATCAACTTATGCACCCAATCCTCACCTCACTATCTTCGAATTCTTTTTGAGGTTTGGCCGTTTGTGTAAGTTGTGTTTTTCTCTTTTTCCTGTATACGGTTTTGTCCCAATGGGTTTTCCGTATAGAGGTTTTAACGAGGCAACCGCCTTACACCGTCTAACGGTCCGATCTCTCGAGAATTCTGCGGGGGAATTTTCCGAGGGATTTATTCTCGAGGGACTTTCCGAGGGACTTCCCGGGGGAGATTTGTCTGCGGGGATTTCTTTGGCGGAATCCCAAAAGACATTCAAACTTGCATTTAATTTGTTGTCATTTTCGATGGTCTTCTCTCATTTTCGAGAATGACCTTTGACTTGTCTCTTTGATTTTTTTTCTCTTTATCTCTTCTTCTCCCTCATTGTCGAAAACAACTTATCATATTTTATCAAATAATTTTTTTCAGAGCTTTGCTCTTGTTCTTCGATTTCTTTGAAGGTTATTCATCGAAATGTCTCTTCGGTTTATCGAGTATAATTCCGCAACATCTCGACCCAACCTTCGATCCGTTGTTTGTTCGATTCTTCTCGTAATAAGAGGCATAGAGATTTTCGGGATTCATCTCCCACGCTTTATCATCCTTATTCCCGAATCCCTCAAGCATCGTAGCCACCCCCTCGTTTCAATCCGTTCATTGTCGATTGGGCCTAAGGAATTTCCAGTGTTTCACTCACGCCTTAGCATCTCTCTTCGTGAATTCGTTGAAGCCGTGGATTATACAACCTCTACCGTACCTATAGAAAGCCGGTCCTTAGTCGATTCGTATCACAACCCCCTCTAGAGGGATCATGTCAAGACTCTGAATTGAAAGGCTTGCAAGATAAATTGGATATAATGGAAAAGCTCATAAGCGCGCAACAAAGAGGAGTTCGTTTAGGTCTTGAGCAACACCGAGATGAATCCAATCTCGTGGCCAACACGGAGAATTATAACCAAGGGAGTAGGCTTCTCAATCAATGGTCTAACCATGAAGTTCAAGGCAATCAACAAGGCTACCAAGAGAGCCATGAGTATGTTCAAATCTCTAACCAAGAGGAGGAACAAAGAGAGGTGCTCAATCAAATCCTCAAAGTTCAACAAATGAATGATATCAAGTTTGGCAAGATGATGGGAGCAATGAATGACAAATTAAATGGCTTGCATGATGAGATCACCAATAAGATTGAGCAACTAGCCTTCCATTTGGACGTCTTGGAACCCAAATTGGGAAACCTCTCTTTGCCATCTGAGAAACCAAAGGATGTGACAGTTTTACCAATTTTTAACGAGGAGATTGGTGAAGAAGAAACTCCCAAGGGTTTTAATGAGCAAATTGGAGACTCCAAGCAAGAAGAGGAAGCCAGGGACGTGGGCATAACTCCAATGTATGCTTTAACCTCCATCCCACGGATTCATGAAGAAGAGAGTTGTTTTGAGAAGAACAAAAGGGAACCAACTTTTGGAAATGCTATTGACGATGAATTTGCTCTAGATGGAAAATACCTAAGCTCTTTCTTCTTTCCCTCATTTGAGATTATGGAGAATGATGAACAAGAGAGGAATGATGAGAAGGTAAAAGACATGGGTAGTTGTGAGAAGATAGAAAAAACTTCACCCCCAAAGGCTCGTAGGAAGAAGAAAGAATCTCATGACAAGAATGCTTTGGGTTATAGTAATATTGAAGAAGCTTTAGCATTGGATGGAGCTTGCTTGGAATCTCTTTTCTCTACCACAATGGTGAGAGAGAAAGTAAGTAACAAGGGTGAAGGCACTAAGACCAAGAAGAAGAAACCCAATGATAACCACCCTCCCACCCTTGTCCCACCTTCTCACACATTGACACTCATCCCTTGGAGGTACAACGATGGAGCCGTTGAGTACAAGGTGAAGTGTATAGGAAGATCTAAACCCTTTGCCAAGGTTAAAGCATTCCTCACCACCGAGGTTAAGGAGAAAGGTCCAATGGCTCATCGAGAGATCATGAACACGGTCCTCAAACATGAGCTCAAGGACCCACCAAGGAGTGCTCACACTCCTCCATCACCCGCCTAAAAAGTAACAAAAGTCAAACTTAGTGACTTTAAACAAAGTGCACTTGGGAGACATTCCCATGTTTATCATTGTATATATTCTCTTTGCTTTCTAGTCTAAATTTTGTGTTTTTTGGGCGTTTTGATCTTTTGTTGAGTGATTGCAAGATTTCTTGGTGGTATAATTGTCATGAGCTTAATTAAAGAAAAGATGTGAGGAACCCACGTGATGAGTATGGCTTCTCTTGGCCTTTCGACCACTCCCTTTCCTCCATTCCAAGGTTTGAACTACACTCATTGCATTGTACATTCATCTTTTTGCATTATGTTTGCTCTCTCTTGACTTTTGTTGCACCGAGACGGTGCAATTCAAGTTTGGGGGAGGGGTTTGTGTCATTTGACCTTGTGTTTTGTTTTCTTATTTTTCTCTTTGCATACTTGAGTCTCATGCATAGAAAAACCACAAAATTTGAAAATTTTCATTCATATAAGTCATCTAGTTGCATCTCATGTTAAGATTGAGTCTAGAGTTCATATAGGATTTGCATTCATACGCATGAGTGCAATGATGAAATTGTCCTTGTAAAATGTCAACTTAAGCTTTAGTAGTTAAATGTATTTGAACAACTTGAAAGTAAAGACTCAGCATACTTGGATCATATGCATTGATGTTGTCATCTTGGTTGAAACAAGCTTTGAATTAAATCCGATCCTAACTCTTTGAACCCTTAATTTTGACTAGTAATTATCATGTTTATGCATTGAAAAATGGACTCATGTATACCATAGACATACTTGGGCTATCTTCTTCCTTTTTACCACTCTTGTTAGCCCAAGTAGTCGATCCCAATCTTTTGGACGGTTATCCTCGCCTTAAACTTACCCTCCTTTCGAGCCTAATTCTTTAGTGAGTGTTGTGAGGCCTATATTTTTTTCGAATGTACTTGGCAAAAAGTGTTGGGTTTAGAGCGACAAGGAAAGGCTTTCATGTAGATTTAGTTCGCACATCATCGGGCTAAGCATAGGTTAGGCTAGATATGGGAGTTTGGGGTGGAATGGAAAGAGAAATTCTTGGACGTGAAATGAAAAGAAAAGGTGGAAACGAGGAAAAGAGGAAAAGAAGAAGGGGAAAAGCTATTGATTGAAATGGTTGGCAATGAAAATTTGGTTTAGCTCTAAGTGATAAAGAAAATGTGGTCTCCAGCTACAAAAAGAAGAAAAGAAGCCAAAGATGGCTAATGCATCCAAAGGATGAAGAAAGAGACCAAATAAGAAAAGCAAAAGATGAGCTAAAAAAGAAAATGAAATGAGCCAAGCCATTTGTTGATCAAAGGTGAAGAAGAAATTTTCCCCAAGACCTTAAATGAAGAAGAATCGATGAGGTATGTGGTCTATGAAAGACAAAATACCTTGGAGAAAGGGTAGCTTAGGAGTTATCTTCATGGGGCTTAAAGGTAGGGGTTGAAGTCGGTTTGAAGCTTCAGGGGTCCGAATTAGTCTCGGTGGTCTTCATTAAAGTTGTAGCCCAGAGAGTTAGCTGTCCACATGAGGTGGTTTGAGACCATTCGGAGATGTATTCCAGGAGATATCGCGGTTTTACCAACTGGTGCTCTTCTCACCTCGACCCACTTTCAACCGGGTTGGACGGAGGGTCTCCAATCCGAATTAGCCTCAGTGGTCTTCACAAAAGTTGTATCCCAGTGCGTTATAGTCTGTGAAAGACAGTCTTCTATCTATTTGGAAAAATAGTCTGTCAAGATGTCCACAGGAGGTGGTTTGAGACCATTCGGACATGTATTCCAGGAGATATCACGGTTTTACCAACCGGTGCTCTTCTCACCTCGACCCACTTTCAACCGGGTCAATACCCGGTTTATCCCGGGTTGACTTGGTCCGCCCAGCTTCCAATAAATTGCAAAAAGACCCAAATTTCATTCCAAGTTTTTTTCTCTAAATTTTCCTAAGGCATAAACCTCTCTTTTATTTTTGTTCTTGGATTTTTGAAAGAGACCTTTTGATTTTAATGCAATATTAAGTTTAATCTTTCTAATCTCTAATCATGGATTCAATCATCTTCCTTATGGGATTTGAGGGTTTCTCCATGATTAGTGAGTAGGTTATTTTTGGGCTCATGGATGAGGTTGATTAGGGGTTTTCTTGTTTGATATATGATATCTAGTGATTAGATTACATGTTTCCTCTCTTATTTAGGGTGCATAATGCTAGATTAGGCTTGAGAAAGCTAATCTAGACCATAGGGCATTTCATGCACACAAGATGTTCGATGAAATGCCCCAAGAACTAAATAAGAGATTTTACTTGATTAACCTATGAGAGTAGTTGTTTAAGGAGTCTTATGGCCATATGAACATGTAATTAATGCTTGGTAATCAACTTTTCACAAATGAGAGTTTGTTCTTGATTAGTTGATTAGCAAGGTGATTAGTGCCATGAGAGTGGATTAGTCTTGTTTAAATGTTCTAGGTTAAGGAAAACATGTTTGATTGTTTGTTTAGACATCATAGGTTAATCATAGAACTCCCCAAAGTCCATAACCTCATCCAAGAGCTTGCATTTATTAATTTATAAATCTCGTTTAAGCTATTTAATCTTGTTTATTTGTTTGCTTGCTTAAATTTGAATCATTAGGTTGCTAGATTAAAACCACTTGATTTGCTTAGCTTATATAGTTTCTTGGATTCCTAGTGTGTTAGCTTCATATCTCATTGGTTCGATATCTTAAATACCACAATGACACGAGTGGGATTTAAGTAATTGATAAGTAAAAATCCTACTATCAAGGATGCAGAGATATGCATCAGTTGGGGTTGAGACACACACACCACACCACACCCAAACGTCGAAGCGACGGCGGCGACACGGCAAGGCAAGGCGGTGGAGCTCTCTCTGTCTCAAACCAAACACGGCAGCGATGGTTTGTGCATATATTGGTCGACAAGGGAAAAAAGGCTATTTTAACAGATCATGATGTTACTGGCTCTGACGCCGTTTACCGCGGATTATGAGATCTTCAAGTGAACTTTCCGGCGCTTCTTGCCAATGGATGGACTGTACTCGGCGGTTGTTTTCTCCGATGAGCTTGTAAAGCCGATTCCAGGTTCTTTGACGATCCCACCGAGAAGCGGACACGTGGCCAGACGTATTATATACGCTAAGTCAGTATGTGTCTTGTTTTGCCCTTGTTGGGCTTCATTTGCATTATGGAGCCCATCTTTAGCCCAATCTTATTTTATTTTGTTGTTAGTTTATTTATTTCGGCCGGTTTAGTTTGTATCTCCCTAGGTTCCAACTATTCGACTGAAATAATTCAATCCGTCCGATTAATCGAATTAACCGGATAATCAGTCTCGTTGGAGGAAGTCCTTCCGGTATTTGTTTGATGATGATAGATTGAAGTATTAGCTTTTGTTTTAGAGCTCCTCTTTTAATACCCTCCCAAGTTCGGGTAATAATCTTCTTTTAGAGCTAATATTATGAGATATTGTTATCCCGGTTTAGTGTAAACCAACTAATTAATCTCTATTAAAGAGAAACGATTGTAACTGAATACAGTTGAGAGAAATATTATTCATTTCATATCTTCATCTTCTTCGTTTACTCTCAAAGCTAACATGGTATCAGAGCTATTGCTCCGTTTTGTCGATGTTTTATGTTGATTTTTTGAGTTTTTCACCGATTAAACTCATCAATCTTCAGCTCTTGGTCATCGATTTCATCTCTTTCTAGCTCCGATCTATCTCCGACAAATGCGATGGTTTCCGTCAAGAAGTTGCGGCGTCGTACGATGAGAACAAGATCACAAGCTGAAACAACACCTCCTCCTCAAAATTCTTTCCCAAATACACCAATTCCATCACCAATTCCACTGATTCCTTCCCCAAATTTCCCGATTCCATCACCAAACTTCCCGATTCCTTCCCCAAATGTTCCGACTCATCCACTTGATTACACGGACATCTACTCTCCCTACAATCTGAACAATGGAGATAATCCGGGTAATGTAATCATCTCTGAGGTCTTAGATGGAAAAAATTACTCTTCCTGGAATATTGCTATGTCTGTTGTGTTAGATGCGAAGAACAAATTAGCATTCGTTGACGGTTCTTTACCTAGACTTCACGAATCGCATCCTCTCTTTCAGATTTGGTCTTGTTGCAACAGTATGGTGAAATCTTGGTTGTTAAACTCTGTTGTGGAAAGGAAACATCAACATATATTAAATGTTGCAAGATCTCTAATGTTCCTTTGGAATACTGGTCCGACTGCATATTATCAGCTGTGTTCTTGATCAACAGGCTGCCTTCTCCTTTGTTAAACAACAAATACCCTTTTGAGCTTCTCAATTCCAAACCGCCTGATTATTCCCTGTTGAAGGTTTTTGGCTGTCTGTGTTACAAGTCAACTTCCACAAATTAGAGACACAAATTTGAACCAAGATCCAGAGCTTGTGCATTTTTGGGATATCCAGCTGGCTACAAAGGTTACAAATTGTTGGATTTAGAATCTCATCAGATTACTATTTCCAGACATGTGTTTTTCTTTGAAAAACTGTTTCCGTTTACCAGAAGCGTTGCTCATAAAGATGGTTTATTTGATCTACCAGAGCAGATTAGACCATCCTCGATGATGGAACCTGAGATGTATCGAGATCCTGATCCTGAGAAATACCAAGATCCTGATCCAACGAGAGCAAAAGATACAGTCTTACCACTCATCTCCCTCAATGATACATCTTCGAAAAGACAAAGTAAACTTCCGACACATCTTCGAGACTATTACTGTAATACGATCTCAGACGCTAGATACCCTATCAATGTATACATCAATCTCACCAGAATATCATTAGATCATCAAGCTTTTGTTTGTGCTGTTGATACTTATGCTGAACCGAGCTGTTATACTAAAGCTAAGAAAATTAAGGAATGGTGTGATGCTATGGGGGTTGAAGAAAATGCTCTAGAAGCAACGAATACTTGGATCGTATGCTCTCTACCCGAAGGCAAAACACCAATTGGATGTAAGTGGATCTACAAAGTAAAACTTAATGATGATGGTTCTTTGGAAAGATTCAAAGCTCGTATAGTAGCAAAAGGTTACACACAACAAGAAGGAATTGACTTTGTGGATACATTTTCTCTGGTTGTCAGAATGACAACAGTCAAGACTCTTATTGCTGTTTCATCTGCAAAGAATTGGTTCATACACCAACTAAACATTTCAAATGCCTTTCTCAATGGTGATTTGGATGAGGAAATATACATGACTTTGCCTCCAGTATATTCATCAAGGAAGGGGGAATCATTACCTGAGAATGCAGTTTTAAAACTACAAAAATCTCTTTATGGCCTCAAACAAGCTTCATGGCAATGGTTCTTGAAATTCAGTTCTACTCTTGCTAATTTGGGATTTCATAAGTCACATTCTGATCATGCTCTATTCATTCGACATACCACCGAAAGTTATGTTGTCTTGTTGGTTTATGTTGATGACATAGTTATTGCGAGCAGTAATGAAGAAGTCGTGACTCAATTGAAGCTGGATTTGGCAAAAGCTTTCAAACTCCGAGATTTAGGAGCTCTCAAATACTTTCTTGGTCTTGAGATAGCCAGATCTAGCAAAGTAATCTCAATTAACCAGAGGAAATATGCACTGGAACTTTTAGAAGACACTGGTTTATTAGGATGCAAACCCTCTAGCATTCCAATGGAGCCAAGCTTGAAACTAAGTCTGCATAATGATGAACCATAGATGGATAATCTAGAGGAATATCGTCGTTTGGTTGGTAAATTAATTTATTTAACAATTACCAGACCAGACATCTCTTATGCTGTGAACAAGCTCTGTCAATTTTCATCAGCACCTACGCGTTCACATCTAAATGCAGCTCACAAGGTGGTTCATTACATCAAAGGCACCATTGGTTTGGGACTCTTTTATCCAGCTACAAGTGATCTACACCTCAAAGCTTTTTGTGATGCAGACTGGGCTTCATGTCTTGATACAAGACGATGTACAACCGGATACTGCATGTTCCTTGGAGATTCCCTACTCTCATGGAAATCTAAGAAGCAAGACGTGGTATCTCGATCTTCTGCTGAATCTGAATATAGAGCTATGGCCTTAGCTAGTTGTGAGATATCTTGGTTGGTGAAATTACTTACAGAATTGCAGGTTCCCCAACACAATCCAGTACCTCTATTCTGTGATTCAGAAGCCGCAATTCACATAACCAACAATTCAGTCTTCCACGAAAGAACAAAGCACATTGAGAATGATTGCCATACAACGAGGGAACGGATTGAAAGTGGTTTACTCAAGACTATGCATGTGAGAACTCATCATCAAATTGTTGATGTTTTGACTAAACCTCTGTATCCTACTCTGTTCCAGGCTCTTATTGGCAAGATGAGCTTAATCTCAATATTTGGCTCATCTTGAGGGGGAATATGAGATATTGTTATCCCGGTTTAGTGTAAACCAACTAATTAATCTCTATTAAAGAGAAACGATTGTAACTGAATACAGTTGAGAGAAATATTATTCATTTCATATCTTCATCTTCTTCGTTTACTCTCAAAGCTACCAAATATGTCTCTCTTTTGAGAGTTTAGTGTTCCCTTTATAGGGTAATCAATAGGTTGTAATGACACCCCAAACTCTAACTCTTATGAATCAATGCACTTGTCGACACACAAAAAAAAAATGGTGCAAGAAATTTCTCTTTTGGGTTGATTTTGTTTAATGTTTAAATTACTAGATCGCCTGAATAACCAAAAAATATGTGCTAAAATAGACCATATGCTTAAGAGATCGGAAGAACAAGATACCCAATCGCAATCCACTGATTAATCAAACATGTAGAACATTCATTGATTGAGTTTCAAAGAGAATCACAAAAAAGTTGTCATCTAATTCACATTTGCTCCTCCATCCCCTATGTTACTCCATCTGAAAGTAAAGAATATGCAAAGCCGAACTAGGGATTTCCGCGACCAAATCCTTATCGGAAAACCAGTATTTCCGCGACCAAATCCTTATCGGAAAACCAGTGCTCGACGATGTTCCCAATAGGAGATTCCCTGGAATTCGCAGCCCATCTGTCTGCAAGCTTAAATCCAAACATAGATGCAGCTGACAAGAGATAAGGTTCATCAACCCTTCTGAAAACATGGCATAGAATCAATGCTGGCTTTTCTTGAACCTCTGAGTCTCCCCTTTTCCGCAAGATTAACTCTTTTGCGGTTTGAAACAAAGGTATAATGGCTTCAGGTACATAGGTAACATCCGTCCCAATGATAACTTCAAATCCTCCACAAGCCAAACCTTTAATGCCTTCTATATGCTCTTTGTTACCCCATTCAAGTACACCTGTTTTCAGTTTTCCAAGTAAAGAAGATTCGAGATTCATTGTGATGTTCTCTGTTAATAGCGTGAGTGCCTTTGTGTCTGCATCGGTAGCTACCACAAGGTTAGCTGATCTGGCAGCCACCATCGAGCAAATTCCTGTGCAGCCACAACCCAATTCCAACACCCGCTTTCCAGAAACAATGTTTCGGTTCCTGTCAAGAACAGAGGCCATAAGCCGAGCAGACTCCCAGAGCATCAATCCCGTAGATTTGCAAGTATGTTGATACTCTTTGGACAAAAGTTTGATTTTGAAAGCAGAATCCCTAAGCTTAACCACACTTATCTAAGAAAACAATCGGATAGAAGAACAGAGTTGAACGTATAAGCATAAAGCAGAAATGGAAATAGTCCTGGACGAAATATGTATAAACAATGAGATTACTAGAGTTTCTTACCTCATGACTCGATGGGGAGGCTCCGAACATTTCCGTAGCCAGACCATCGGATATGTCAATGTCAGTATTATCGACAATCTCTTTTCTTTCTTGCTCCTCAGATTTAGGCTGAATGTTATTCTGTTGTTCAGATTGGTCTATTTTGGTAGGAGCCATCCTATAACAAGGGTTTTTGTTGCCGCGTGATCGACGAAATGTAGCTTGGACCCAGCGACGATTCATGACCAGTTCGCGTGAACGATTCTCAACTTGTTTGCAGCAAACACCAAGCTCCTCAACTTCAAAACCTTGTTCGGAAAACAAAGTTTCTAGAAATTCATTAGAAAAGTAGAATGCACGCTGCATAAAAATATAAAATCATCAGGGTTCTGCCAAAACTAGAAATGTGTACTTCAAAGAAATAGCTTTGGAAAAGAGGAAGAAAGAAAGAACTTACAGTGCCATCACCTCTGACATAAAAGTTCTCGCTGATCTTCTGATCCTTCCCAGAAAATCTTTCCTGTTAAACATATACCAAAACAAATAATCGGTAACCATGCCTTCGTAAAAACTGATTGTTCTTCCAAAAAGGCAAGCCAGATTACAATTTTTATTTTTCTATAATAATGAAACTGTAGTAGAGGTTTTTCTTTGCAATGAAAACTCTAAGTTCAAGAGACTCATTTCAAGTGCATCAAAATGGGTATTCATATGACCTCAGATGTATTAATTGGTATTTTTAGTACGATTTCAATTACACCACCATGGAAAAACAGAGAAGCGATAACTAAACTTTGGAAGTAATAAAAGGTGGATCAAACCTGAGCAAGATCACCGACAGCATAGTCTCGGAAAAGTATACATCCATTTGGCTGAAAACAGAATAATAAGAAAGTAACTCGACATAAGAAATTCAGACTTGGAGGAAGATGGATGCCCAAAAGTACATTAGAAAGGATGTGGTCGATACCTTAAGTACTTTCCTAATGTTCTGCAATACTAAGGGCATCTTCTCGGGGGATACAGCAGATAAAACAAATATCTGTTCAACAAGTATACTCAAAGATGAGAAAGGAAAAGGCTCAAACATGATATACTCAAGAGAATCAACAACCAGGAGAGCAATTAAAGGGATTTTTTTTTGCAAAAGATAGTCTATCAACTAAAATAACTTGACAGATCATTAACTTCTAGTTAGTTAACACAATAATATACTTTTGTTAGGAAAATACCATGGTCACAATATCAACTGAAGATGGAGAAATATGCTTGTCAAGACCATCCCCAGTCAAGTCACAAGCAAATGCACACACACGTGTCTCTGTGTATTCATCATGAGCCTGAATTTCATTGCAAGTTAACACACTCCGGTTAAGTTCAACAGATGCCAATAACAAAACAACTGTGAAGTAACTACTCACAGGCATAACTTAGGGTAGACCTGCTAAATGTGCTCAAGAGACACAAAGAATAGTAATATAATATAGCCAGATAATATGCAGTAATACATACATTTACCAGTTATTATATCTAAGAAACAAAAGCTTACATCATAGAGCTTAATAAATAGACCTCACAAGCAAAGACAAATCAACCAAATATTAACGAAGAATGAAGACCGACCTTGACCAAGTCAACGGCGCGTGGTGAAAAATCACATGCATAAACGAAAATGTGTGGATATGTGGCAATCAACGGAAAGATGGCGTTTCCAGCACCACAGCCAACCTGCAAATCAAGACCAATTACTCATCTAGCGAACAACAAAATAGTTAGAATTTAGACGAGGAACAGCTTGAGCATTTGTGATTACCTCAAGAATGACTTTTTTTCCACAAGCCTGAAAAATAGAATAAGACAAACTCAGGATGAATACTAGAATAGGTAATGCAGCAGATACCATAGGAATTGGTTTTAATACTTACGGAAAAATAGCTATTCCATTCCTTGTCCAAATAGTGCCGGTCTTTGAAAAACTGATGAAGAACAAGAGAATATTATATAAAATACAGTGATATCATTTTGTACAGTGAGCTCACACTCACATTTCACAAAGCAACAATAGAAACTTTGTGATATAACCATATATAGGAACTAGAAAACAAATTAGATTATATAGCTGATAAAAAACTGGAATCAAGAGCTGAGGCAGTTGAAAACGGAGTCCCTCCCTCCCACTCCCCTTTTCAGAAACATTACACAAGATTCTCCCGAGTTACTAAACTCAAATTAAATAGCTCTAGTTAATATTCAGTATCACTAACTGACTTGATTCCTCAAACCCATCAATGACCCTAACCGCATATAAATAAAAGGAAACATAAGAATCTAGTTAATTAAGATAATGTATGAGAATATCATTAAAAAGATGGTTTTTACTTTTTAACATGTTTTTAAAGGGTCCTTTACATCTTAAGCTACCAAAATCACAAGTGAATCCAACCTGTGTTAGAGTTATATGAATCAATAATAACTATTAAGTTCAGCTAAACTCAAATTCAATAGCTTTACTCAGATAATGTATGAGCATATCATCAAAAGGAAGGTTTTTAACATGTTTTTAAAAAGTCGTTTACATCTTAAGCTACTAAAATCTCAAGTTAATCCAGCATATGTTAAACTTATATGAATCGATAATAACTCTTAAGCTCAGCTAAACTCAAATTAAATAGCTCTACTCAGATAATGTATGAGCATATCATCAAAGAGAAGGTTTTTAACAAGTATTTGAAGGTCCTTTACATCTTAAGCTACCAAAATCACAAGTGAATCCAACCTGTGTTAGAGTTATATGAATCAATAATAACTATTAAGTTCAGCTAAACTCGAATTCAATAGCTTTACTCAGATAATGTATGAGCATATCAACATAAGGAAGGGTTTTAACATGTTTTTAAAGGGTCCTTTACATCTTAAGCTACCAAATCACAAGTGAATCCAGCCTATGTTAAACTTATATGAATCAATAATAACTATTAAGCTCAGCTTAACTCAAATTAAATAGCTCTACTTGGATAATGTATGAGCATATCATCAAAGAGAGAGTTAACAAGTATTTGAAGGGTCATTTCCATCTTAAGCTACCAAAATCACAAGTGAATCCAACCTATGTTACTCTCATACAAATCAGTATTAGCTATGTAGCTCAGTTACATGTGAATTGAGAAAGAAATTAACTGATAAAAAAAGGCTTACCCTGTCTCCATGATGCTTATAAAATATATCCCAGTACTTTTTAGCATCTCTTTCATACTTCTCTGTGAGATATGAAACAGTTGAAAATAAGGAACACTTTGCGAAAATTCTCTCGGAATACACAATCATATCAGCTAAAGATGCAAACTTTGAGAACCTCGCCAAAAAGGGGAAACACCAGAGTTAGATGTTGGATAAATCTGCAGCTTCTCAATCGGTTTCTGCTGCTCTTCTATGATGTTCATACCAGAAGACATTATCACACGCCGTATCTTCATCAGACAAAAAACAAAAATTACGATTTGAGTAAATTAGATAAAACCCAAACCTCAAAAACAAATCTTTGGGCATTGCGGTCGATTTTGCATTTCAATGGACGAGAATACGAACCTGTGGTTCTTCGAGCTGTTGGTATCTGATTTCAATGGCAAACGCTCAGAGTAGAGTTTCGTAAGTTCCGGCAAGCGGAGGTGGAGCGATTTACCTGGCGCCTAGGTGTGAAGTTGCTCGGTTTGGTCAATGAGGAATTAAACTCGATTTTATTTTATTTTTTGGTCGGCAAAACTCTAAATTAATACTCTCCTTTTTTTTAACAACTCCATTTTTTATTAAAACGTTTCAAATATATAAACTAATAGAAAATTATAAATTAATATTCAATAAAGTTATAAATAATAGAAAATAAGAAATTTTACCAGTTTTGGGTTAGACAATATAAATTTTTTAAAAATTCGATAAAATAATAAATAATATTTTTTTAGAAACCCTTATATAAATATATAATCCTAATAATATCATAAATTCATATATTATGGTTAGACAATTTTAAAATAAAGAAAAATCAATAAAATAATAAAATAATAATTTTGTAGAAGTAATAATAAATATATAGAGGGACAATTAGCTCAACAACTAAATTTCAATAAATTGTGAAGAAAATAACCATCAGTTTAGTGAAATTATGCAAGTAACAAAATGTGATTCTATCGGATAATTTTACCCTTAGCCGAACAAAAAATAGAAGTACTATATATTATTTATTCTGGGTTTTTTTATAGCACATATATTTACTCTAAAGTTTTTTTTTTTTGCGCTACTCGCATACTGTTAATTGGTTCAAGTTTATATAGGTACAAAAAAAAATACTGATTTTTTCACGTCTTATTTGAATTTTAAAAAACAAACATAATTTTTTTGCAGACATGAATAACGTCACCAATAACGTAGGAAGTCTATTATATATCAATAACATAGTATATAGTACTTCTATGTTATTGTTAGATTAACAATAACATATGATATTCTCATATTTTACCCGTTTTTAACATGCATCTAGCTTAGTATTTTGTGTCTCATGCATGTGTTTTTCATAGTTTTCTTAGTGTTTTGGTCTAAATTAGGGTTTAGTTAGTTTGCATTATGTCCTAGTGAGTTTTGCATCATCTGGAGTGTTTTCTAGGTACTTGGAGTCATTTTGGGGATGATTGGAGTGATAGAGCTTACGAAAAGGCAAAGTTAACCCGAGGTGTCTCAAAGATCGGGAAAGACGAATGGTTTTCAATCGGATTTAGCTTCTAAGGTCTTCATGAAAATGATAGAAAAATGAGTTATCTGTCATCTGGAGGTGGTTTAAGGTCATTTGGATAAGTGGTTCAAGAGATATGGCAATTTTACCAAGTATATGTCCGTCTGGCGCGAGACCATCGACCAACACCGGCCCACCTTGGGCCGGTGTCACCACCAGGTGCTTAGTCAAAGCTTGGACAGAGAAAATACCGGCCAAGCACACCGGACCACCACCGTCAGGTATTGCTGCCTCATCCTCACACCGGTCAAGCACACCGGACCACAGCCAGGTGTTGAAGCTATTGTCTCGCCCGAGCAAATACCGGCCGGCTTCGGCCAGGTATTGAAGCCCATGTCTCACACCAGCCAAGCACACCGAACCACCACGGACAAGTGTTGGGACGTGGCCCAGACTTGTATATAAGGCCTTAGACCTAATTTTTAGATCCCATCTTCTTCCCTCTTGCAAAAACCATTTCCTTTTAAGTGTTCTTGAGATTTTGTAAAAGAAATCTTTGAGTTTATGCAAGTTTAAGTTTATTTCTCTTAATTTTCTTTTAATCTTTCATCTTCCTATTCTCTAATCATGATTAACAACACCTCTTTCATGAGATTTGGTGTGTTCTTCATGATTAGTGAGTAGTTATTTTTAGAGTTCATGGGTGGGTAGATTAGGGGATTTTGTGATTGATCTTTGATGTCTAGGGCTTATATTACTTCTTTCCTTTCTTATTTAGTGATCATAATACTAGATTAGACTTGAAAAAGTTGATCTAGATCATAGAGAATTTTATGCACACTAGGTGTTTGATAAAATTCTCCAATTAACTAAATACGAGATTTTGCTTGCTTAGCCTATGAGAGTAGTTGTCTAAGAAGTATTATGGCTATTAGAACTTGTTATTTTTGCTTGGTAATTAACTTTTCACAAATGAAAATTTGATCTTGATTAAGTTAATTAGCAAAGTGATTAAGACCATGAGAGTGGATTAGTCTTGTTTAAGTGTTCTAGGCTAAGGAAAATTACTTGATTGTGTGCATTGACATCAAAGATTGATCATAGAAGTCCCCAAAGTCCATAACCTCATCCAAGAATTTGCCTTTATCTTATTTCTTAATCTTGCTTAGTTTATTGCCTTGTTTGCATTCAATTTGAATTAGGTTGCTAGATCAAAACACAAATCTCTTGGGTTTGCTTAGCTTAAGTAATTTCTTGCATTCATAGTGTGTTGTCTTTTGTACCTCCTTGGATTGATCCCCAAGTGCTACAACGATAGCATTTGGGTAATTGGTATTAGATACTAAATATCCATTATCAAACCAGCAAAACAGGGAGAGAGTTGTGCGAGGAAAAGAGAGAAATATTTTCTTAGAGGGCGAGAGAGTGAACTGTTTATTTATAAATAATCTAATAAATAATTCCTTAAGTTCAGTCAACACCTAGAAAATTACATAAAGTTCTTGCCGGATCTGTGAAACTTTCATTGCATTGATTTTTTTACTTATAGATGTGAATTGTGGAATGAAGAAAGGATTTCTTGTATTTAATGTTAGAAGAAAGATGGTATCGTCTTTATTGTTTAAAAATAATTTCTTGTATTCCTAGTGTGTTGTCTTTTGTGCCTCCTTGGATTGATCCCCAAGTGCTACAACGATAGCATTTGAGTATTTGGTATTAGATACTAAATATCCATTATCAACATACACTTCCAGCAAAACAAGGAGAGAGTTGTGCGAGGAAAAGAGAGAAATATTTTCTTAGAGGGCGAGAGAGTGAACTGTTTATTTATAAATAATCTAATAAATAATTCCTTAAGTTCAGTTAACACCTAGAAAATTACATAAATTTCTTGCCTGATCTGTGAAACTTTCATTGCATTGATTTTTTTACTTATAGATGTGAATTTTGGAATGAAGAAAGGATTTCTTGTATTTAATGTTAGAAGAAAGATGGTATCGTTTTTATTGTTTAAAAATCATGGGATAGTTCTTGAAAGCCTTGCAAAGAGAATTAGTTTTAGTGATTTTTTGAAGATTCAACTTTTTGATAGGAAAAGAAGAATGAGATGAATAATATGGAGTGAAAAAGAAGAATAATCGGAAGGGGAGAAAGAGGAAGTCGAAGAAAAAATTAGAACATAGAAGACGAAGTGGAAGAAGGAAAAGACATAGAAGAAAAAAAACAGCTAAAGAATAAGAAAAAGAAAATTGGAAAATGAAAAAGGTGGAGATGAGGAAAGAGGCGAAAAAAATCAGAAGAATAAGAAATCAGAAAAAAACGAAGATGATAAAGAAGAACAAGTAGAAAACGAAGACAGTGAAGAAGAAAAAGTAAAAGATGAGGGAGATGAAAAGCCAAAGAGTTAAAAAGAGAAAGTGGGAGAAGACGAATCCAATGAATAATTATTCAAAAAATATGAGGAAAAAAGATGAAGAAAAGAAGAAAAAAAATTAAAACGTAAAATTCTAAAATTATTCATGCCCGCACATACCTTGTGTTTGGTTTAAAGATCACTCATACATAGTATAGAAAAAATATACATGTAAGTGTAGATAAGAACCGGTCAGAAGGAGAGACAAAAACTACCTAAGGGATTGTTTACCTACGCTCTGATGATACCATGGTTTCGTGTCCGTGCTTGCAAGAAAGATAAGAATCGACAAGAAGGAGATACAAAAGCTACCGAATGGATTGTTTACCTACGCTCTAGTACCAAATGAACCCCGAAACATATTGATGTATGATTAAAGAAAATTCGGAGATATTGAATTTGACAATCTAAAATGGTACCAAATCATGTTTGAAATGCTGGAGTAAAAGCACGGAAGCTACAAGGAAACAATGGTTAAAACGATGAAGATATTTTGACGGCTAAGAAATGTGTGATTGATAAGAAGAAGGAGAAAGAATATATAGCGAATATGCTTTAAGGTAAACTAAGAGAACAAAAGAGAAGACGAGAAGTTTAAGAAGACAAGACTAAATCTATCTATTGTGTAAATTATATTTCATGAAGGAGAAGAAGAAGAAGAAGAAGAAGAACATGTTGAAGATTCTCGAGAAAAAGCGAAGGGAGATCTAAATTAAGAATCTATAGAGAAAGAGAGTTAAAACCTTCATGGACATGTAAATGATCGATATTCTATCATTGTTACTTAGTATCTTTCGTATTTGTGATTTCTGTTTGATATGGTTGATAATGAAGTTAAAGCCTTGTACATGTGAGTGTAGTTTTTTTTGTGGTAATGGTGGTCTTATTTTTTTATTCTTATATGAATTTTTACCTTTTTATTCTAATCTAGGCTTCTTAATCAGTCATATAGACTCTTTATTATGTGTTTTGGCATATCTTCAATCACGACTTCAGAACATATGTGTTTTTTTGGTATTTTTTTTTTGTCTCATTGGTGTTCATTTTCTGAGTCTTAATTTAGTTCATGAATGGTTAGTATTTGTGTTCACTTGAATTATATACTAGGTGATTACCCACGCATACGCGCGAGTTTATATCTTCGAATTATTTGATACTATTTTTTTTGTTCTTAACATTTTTCACATTGTCTATGTTTGTATATTTTATATCAAATTACTATAATTTCATTTACAATAAGCTCATAAATTACACATAAACTCAACTGCATTTGCCTCTGAAGGTTTGATGTATATATTTGATGTTTTTCGAGACCATTCTCCGCACTTAGATATAAGAATAAAAATTATTGAATTATTTTGAGATGTATATGTGAGACGTGGCCAATACTGAAAAATATTACTTGTTGCATGATAATATTTTAAATTTGAAAGGGAAATTGTCTTATTTTAAGACATTATTGAGTATTTTATTTTATTGAGTAATTGATTATATATATTAAGATGTTCTAATGTTAAGAGTTATGGTTTTGTCATTGGAACCAAGTAGATGGTATTTATGTACAAATTAGTATTTAGATGATGTTTTTAAGATTAGAGTGATGAGAAAATTTGGAGTGTTTTGTGTGTGACGGTGGTTTTATTGGACATGTGAGTTTTTAATATATGTCATTAAGTCTTTTCCAACGTTTGTATTTTTTTTTAATATTATTTTTCTTTTGTAGGATAATCAGTGTTTATTAACATTCTTGTTTAATTCTTTAGAGCGTAATCTATTTTCATTATATATATAGACATTTTGTATAACTTGGTAAAATCACTTCTGTCATACAATGATCTGCAGTCATTTTTCTATACCATTCTTTCACTACAAGAAAATAAGGTTTTGGCGACTACATCAATAGTCGCTAAAACGCGGATTGCGACTAAATAGCGACTAAACCATGTAGTCGTCAAATCTTAGTCGCTAAAGTACGTAGTTGTAAATATAGTCGCCAAATGATAACTACTTGACGACTACACCACATGAACAGTGCAATAGTCGTAAGATTTAACTACTATTTACCGACTATTGTCTGACTAATTTAACGACTACTTATAAAAAAATAATTACAAAAAAACAAAAAAATAATTAAAAAATATATTAAAATAATTAATTACAAAAAATGAAAAAAGGATCGATCGAAGATCTTCTTCTCCCTCGCCGGCGCCGCTTCGCCTCCTCGCGAGCTCCTCCGGCCATATCTGCTCCTCCGAGTGCCATGACGACGAGCTCCACCTCTTCTCGAGCTCCTCCGGTCAGATCAAGCTCATCCTGACTCGCCTCCTCCTTCTCCTTCACGGAGCCGCTTCTAGTACCTGTCTCCTCCTTCTCCTTCTCCACCTTCGCCACCGCCGCCTACTCCACCTTCTCCACCTTCGCCACCGCCGCCTACTCCACCTTCTCCACCTCAGCCTGACTCGCCTCCTCCTTCGCCACCATCTCAGAATCAAGCGGACCTCCCCGCCTCCTCCACCTCCTCACCCAACGAACCCTAGAGACAAACCAATTCAAATCCAAAAGAAGATCTAGAAGCCGATATGAAGCACAAACACACAAAAATCAACAAACCTCACGACCTGCGGCATTGGCACTCCGACGACTAGCAGATACGAAAACTCCATCTTCACCAAGAGCAAACCCATAATCAGATCTAGAAAAATTACCTATAGGGAATGAAGATGGCTTTACGGGAATCGCCGACGACTTGCCGAGATCCTTGCCGAAATCGCCGATGACTTGCCGAGATCCACCGGAAGGAACGAAGATGGCTTTACGGGAAGAGAGAAGCGAGAGAGAATGAGAGAGTAAGCTTATTAGTTAAGTTTTTTTTTTCTAAGTGTTTTATGAAAACCAAATGTTGCTGGGCTAAACACAAATCCGGAACCGCCGCCAAAAGAAAATTTTGGGGGCAAAAACCAAAATGAATAAATCTTGTTAGTTTAGTCTCAAACCCAATTGGTTTAAATTATTTTAATTTTTAGTCATAAATCCAATTGGTTTATTTGTTTCTAATATTTGTTTAAACCCAATTGAGAATTTTACCAAAATGAGATTAATCTAATTTTTAACTCAAATTATTTAACATAATATTAATCCAATACGTCGTTAGGTTGTCGCTATTTAGCAACATATTAGCAACATTTTTATGAAATTATGTCGGTAAGATGTCGTTAATTACGCTTCAAATAATTAAAATTCGTTTTTTACTTAGAAAATAGAAATCTTACATTTTCTATACAATTGTTCATAAAAACTAGTTATAATATTGTGCAATATGTATTGTTTATGTGGTCAATGACTTAAAACTATATAACTAAAAACTTATACTAATATAAGTCTCACACTATTAGTACTTGTTTAATGTAAATGTGGAAATTAGGAAGATGATTATTATACTGGATTATCATTTCTATACACTTGTTCATAAAAAAATAGTTATAATATTGTGCAATATGGTTAATATGTGGTTTATTAATGATGACAATATATTAGAATGAACATATACATTATAAGTCTTAGAGTATAATTAGTACATTTTGTATAAATGTTGGAGTTAAGTAGATGATTATATAATATTAGATTATAATATTAAAACAAAGTCTTCTAATAGAAGAATTTGCTCAAAAACGTTATAAAATGGATAGATGTTTACAATTTGTAGTTTAGGGAAAAGATTTGGGGTTTAGTGCCTCAATGTGTCGTTAATCCGTCGCTAATTAACGACATATTAACGACAATAAACATAAATACGTCGTCAAAGCGTCGCTAAATAGCGACATATTAGCGACATTTATATGAAAATATGTCGGTAAGATGTCGTTAATTACGCCTCAAATTATTGAAATTCATTTTTTTTTACTTAGAAAAGAGAAATCTTACATTTTCTAAACACTTGTCCATACAAAAAAATAGTTATAATATTGTGCAATATGGTTAATGAGAGATTGAAACACATGTAACACTTAGAATACATGTTATGATTAGATTGAAATTTTTGTAAGTGTTATATTTTTGTATATTATTTGATGTTTATGTGTAAGATATAGTTTACAATTTAAAATTTATAGTTTATGATTAAGGGTTAGAGGTTTAGGGTTTAGGGTTAAGGGTTTGTTTTGGGGGTTTAGAATTTAGGATTTATAAAAATCGAGTATAGTCGCAAATTAGTCGCCAAAATGGCGACTATTATGCGACTACTGTGCGACCCTCTGAAATAGTCGCATATTAGTCGCCATTTTGGCAACTATTATGCGACTATTATTTTCCGTCTGAAATGTAGTCGTAAAATAGCGACTATTGTAGCGACTATGTTCTTTGGTCGTAAAACAGCAACTAAATTACGACCAAATTGTATTAGTCGCCAAATAGTCACTAATTAGTCGCTAATTAGTAGCAACTTTTAGCGACAACTTATTTAGTTGTAATCGGTAAAATCATGTTTTCTTGTAGTGTTTGTGGTTTAGTTTTACTGATAAATTATGGAATATTAAGGTAGAGATGAAGATATGACTTGGATATGACTTAAAATAATCACCAAGTCGATGAAAATTTCAATGTAATGGTGGTTTCTGATCGTTTGGAAGTCATAATTTCATTAGTATGACATATGCTGCATCTTAAAGAATGGAAAAGTGTTTAAACCCTCAAAAGGAGATGAAGAGGGTAAACTTTACTAAAAATTAAGCATAAATAACAAATAATTGTGTAAACTCAAAATGCCAAGAAAACAAAATAATTAAAAAAATAAATAATTTTGGACAAGTGGCGCTCTCTCTAGTGAAGACGTGCTCAACTGGAGAGAGTTGACCATCTTTTATATATTAGATATGTGGATATGTTTTTTTGGTGGTAAGATGATATTCATATTGTTTATGTGATCTATGCATAATAGGTGGAGTTTAAAAAGTGGTAAATGTGTAATTTTAATCACATGTCGTACATTGTTGTTAATTTGTGCTTGGTTTATTATTAATAAAAAATTTAATGATTTATTGGATGTGATTAGTTGACGAAACCTCTATGCCTGCACAAAGCGCGGACTAAACACTTAGTGTTAGTGTGGGAAAAATGCCATTTAAATCCTCAACTTTCAAAATTCGGCCATTAAAAGCACTAACTATAGGATTGGCCATTTAAATCATCAACTTTCATTGACTTTGTTTTTAAATCACAAACGTTGTTTGACTCTGTTTTTAAATCACAAACTTTGTTTGACTCGGCAAAAATAGACACGTCGTTAAGTCAACGTTCAGATTTTCCATTAAACATAAAATGACGACGTTTTGTTTTAAAATTAAAATGTCATTTAAATCCTCAACTTTCAAAAATTCGGCCATTAAAAGCACGAACTATCGGGTTGGCCATTTAAATCCTCAACTTTCGTTGACTTGACCAAAAAGAGCACGTCGTTAAGTCCGTAAACGGAAAGAATTAACGGGGTTACAATTCCTTTAAAACTCAAGGTTAACTCATACATCGTCGTTTTAAAATCCAACTTTCGTTGACTCGGCCAAAACGAGCACGACGTTAAGTCCGTAAACGGAATGAATTAACGGGGTTAAAATTCCGTTAAAACTCAAAGTTAACTCATACAACGTCGTTTTAAAATCTAACTTTCGTTGACTCGACCAAAAAGAGCAGGCCGTTAAGTCCGTAAACGGAACAGATTAACAAGTGTACAATTCCGTTAAAACTCAAGATTAACGAACGAGTTAAACGGAACGGATTAAAGGCCAAAAAGAGCACGACGACGTCGTTGACTCATACGACTCAAGATTTGGATTTTAAAACGACGTCATATGAGTTAACCTTGAGTTTTAACAGAATTGTAACCCCGTTAATTCGTTCCGTTTATGGACTTAACGCCGTGCTTTTTTGGCCAAGTCAACGAAAATTGGATTTTAAAACGACGCCGTATGAGTTAACCTTGATTTTTAACGGAATTGTAACCCCGTTAATCTGTTCCATTTACGGACTTAACGCCGTGCTCTTTTTGGCCGAGTCAGCGAAAGTTGAGGATTTAAATGGCCAACCCGATAGTTCGTGCTTTAATGGCCAAAATTTTGAAAGTTGAGGATTTAAATGGCATTTTAAATTTTAAAACAAAACGTCGTTGTTTTATGTTTAACGGAAAATCTGAACGTTGACTTAACGACGTGCCTATTTTGGCCGAATCAAACAAAGTTTGTGGTTTAAAAACAGAGTCAAACAAAATTTGTGATTTAAAAACAAAGTCAATGAAAGTTGAGGATTTAAATGGCCAACCCAATAGTTCGTGCTTTTAATGGCCGGATTTTAAAAGTTGAGGATTTAAATGACATTTTCCCGTGTTAGTGTTACCATTAAAAGAAAAGAAATTTACATTAGAAGGCACTTTCAGACTTCCTTATAACAGTATAATGCACTTTTAACTCTTAAGGCACTTGTGTGACTGGAATTTACCCTCTTACCCTTATGTAAATTTCACATTTTCACTCTTACCCTTAGAAAACGTCTTTCTTTCTCGGCCATTCTTACTCTCCCGGCGACAGTAAAACCTAGAACTAATTCCTCTCCAGCTAATCGGCTCTTTACTACATATGCTCGTTTCTGTTTCTCCGGCGAGTTTCAGAAGTTAAAAGCGTTCTGTTGCTATATTTGATTGGCGGAGATTTTATCCGGCGAGCCTCTCCGTCTGTGTTATGTTGCTATATTTGATTGTTTCCGACGACTAAGCTTGTAATCGGCGGAGATTGTTCGTTCCCTTTCGTCTTCTCGAACTCGCCGTTTCACTGCGCCGACAACCACTCAATGGCTGGTAAATTCCCATTTATCTCCCACATATCACTTCTCTTAAAGCTTGGGTGCATATTTGGGTTCTATGTGTCGCCAAAACTAATTTTGATATTCTCATCATTTGTTCGGATTCTGGGTTTTCTCTCTGGGTAATAATAATTCTGCTTTTCACATCATTTGCTCGCTTCTGAACCAACTTCATTATTAGTCTGCGTAATTCGAAGGCACTTGACTTATTTCCCTGTTTTCTCAGCCTCCGAATCTTCATCGGCATGTGGTTCTAGACTACCCGAGCGTTTGTTTGCGACAGATAGGTACCCAGTAAACCGTATCAACGTTTATTCCAAGCCAGACACGCTCACGTTCCTACATGACCTCTTGAAAGATTCAGAAGAGTTTGAGGCTATCAGGCTATCATGTTTTGGGCCGTTGTTCCACCTTCCTGCGTTAAGATGCCCCATTTCATGCCAGCTCATCCACTGCGATATGTGGATTGTTTTTGGTGGCCACCCTTTCCACTTTGGTTTGAAGGAGTTTGGCTCTGTCACGGGATTGCCCTGTGGTGAGTTCCCAGTGGATTACGACCCAGAACTCGAGGAACCAAACGCGATGGTGCCTGATGCCTATTGGAAAAAGCTCATAGGAAGCGATCCCAAAACCACCCTTGCTGACATTGCCCATTTGCTCAAAACGGAGCCTGACATGGAAAGGGAGAGGAGACTACGTCTGGCGCTGCTTCTAATAGTTGACGGTGTTCTTGTTGCAAACTCTCAAGTGGCCAAGCCCACTCCCAAATATGTGCGGATTTTGGAAGACCTTTCTGGATTCCTAAACTTCCCGTGGGGTCGAGAATCCTTTCTCAAAACCATAGGTGGTATGCGTCCCTCAAGCAAATCCCCTGGGAAATTAGAAACCCCTTTATTAGCTTACAGGCAGCAAATGCGTCAAACCCCTTTTCGCTTGATTGGTTTCCCACTCGCCTTACAACTTCTATCATTCCAAGCAATCCCCTTGCTGCCCTCTAAGTTGTCTGACGATGGAGAACATCCCACCCTTCTAGAGTGGCCAGAAGTCAAACTCCGCAAAAGCAATGCACTCTCTCAAACTGATGTCATTGCTGTTGAGTTTGATAGCAATGTTAGTCTATTTGCTTCATGTTCTTACTTGCTTCCTTTTTATCCGCTTTTTGCTTAAGTTCTTACTTGTTTCCTGTTTTTCCGCAGCTGCTCGTTCATCCCCTAATACCTCTCATAGAACCCCAAGTGGAGGATTGGGGAGAATGGGATGATGAAATCCTGGACAGAAAAGTGGCTTACCTAGAACGTCTTGTAAATGCAGGCCATGTATTCAAAAAGGGTGTTTGGCCGGGGGGAGATGCAACAGAGCCATTGCTAGTTCATCAGCCTTCTCAAGTCAGTAAAACTATCCACAGAAGACACATTGTGGACAGACATGCTAAGCTATTCCCTCGGAAAGCCTCAACGAAGAAGTCATCCCGTCGTAAACAGACACGTATTGATGATTTCATGGACCCCGTACCCGAAAATACTGAAAACCAATGGTTGCTTTCTCAGGTTCAACAACTCTCTGCCCGTGTAACAAGGCCTGAAGCAAAGCTTAAAGCCAGGAAGTCGGTTCGAGTAGGCAAATTATCCACCCAGCGTCTCCTTTCTGCCCGAAAGAAAAACAAGGCCTCCAAGGCATCAACCCCTACCTCAACTCCAGTATCAATGTCCCCAACAGTGTTGAAGCCATTTACCACATGCTCACCTTCTACCCAACCCATAATTCGTCTCACAGCCGATAATGCTACCACGGCGACTAGTGTTGACTCAATCACTAAAGAGACCCCAATTTATGAGGTACAGAATAACTCGTTGTTATGACCTACATTTACCAGACGTTGTCAAGATTGTAGTCAATAGATTAAATTTTCATATATATATCAACAGGGGGACCTTGGTTGTCAACTAGACGTTGATGGAGGGGATCATGTGCGTTTCAACCCCCCCCCCCCCCCCCCCCCCCCCACCCTTTTTAATTGTTTAATTACTTGTGTTTCATTTTCTCTGCCGCACCAAATTTGTTGCTTTTTTTGCATCACAATCCCCATTTATGAACCAACATGGATTACTGTTAAACAGTAAGAACGCTAGAGTTTTTCAATCCAATGAAGATGCCGATCCAGAAATCTCCCATGGTCATTTCCTCTCATATTCTAGTTTTCCTAAACGTTCCCGTAGTTTGTTTTCATTCACGCCAGTTGTTTTTTGCCCACATAAGTAGTTGTATCACCTGCCCTGCCAAAGTCCCCCCGCATTGATGGCATACCAGATGTGGGAGCTTCAAAATGGCAGCCAGATCAACCCGACCTGGCGGATGGAATTATCACCAACACCATCGCTCACTTGAAGGCTGACGAAGAGCAGGTTGTTCTTTTCCCCAATTTATGTACTCGTTGCTCTTTAATCCAATTGTTGCCTACTTTGGAATGCACGTAGGTGTTTATAAAGTACCCTTATTAATTAATTTACTTAACTAATACTTTGTAATTAATTTAGTTAAGTAAGTAATTAGTTTACTTAACCAATTCTTTGTAATTAATTTACTTAACTAATATGATATACAATACATGGCAAGAAGAAGGACCCAGTGCCATGGACACAAGCGACGGACCTAACCCATTTGTGGAAATAACTACCAGTAACGAGGAAATATTCCAACAGCAAATCTCGCCCATACTGTCTTTCTTTTCATGGCTTCTCCGAACCAAATGAACAGCCCACAGATGGACAGTCCAGATATGGACAACCAGTGGATGGACAGAACGCAGGTGGACAGGGCGGACCACGTCAGGACTGCTGGTCAATCATCCCTTGGGTAGCTGGTCAGTTAATGGGTCAGTCATTCCATGGACCGCACATGGATAAACCAACTGCCATGGTCCCGACCGATGGACACTGTTTGGTGGGAATTCCCAAGGTTACAAATGCTTTCAAACTACATCAACTGATTTATTCCTCTTTCATGATAACCCCTCAACCAGAATGCTATACAATACATGGTAGGAAGAAGTAGATTGCAATGACATGAACACAAGTTATAGGGCTCCCCAAATTCTTGGAAAAACCCCGAGTAATGAGGTAATATCCCAACATCAAATCTTGCCCTACCAAATTCTTAATCGATCCCTTGCTCAAAAACATTTCGTAACCAAATCAACATTCCTCCCAGCCTGGTCAAGGACAGCCCAGAGGTGGACAGCCCCGAGGTGGACAGTTGATTGGTGGACAGTCTAGAGGTGGACAGCAATACCATGTTCAACCAGCAGATGGTCAGGTTGTTAGCCAATCACCCATTGGGCCTGTGACCAACGAGGTTCCTCTGGATGTTCCTTTCCTGTTGGATACGGAAAACGTAATTGCACTAGTTCAAAGCCCTGACACCCAATCAGCAGATGATGAGGACCAACCACATGAGGAGGCAATTTTATTTTTACCCGCAATCAATTTTCCCTAATCTGTTTTTCATTCAAACTCTAACACACGCTTTTTTTATCCGGCAAAGCACAGCCCTCTCTTAACCACCTCCTGGATGTCAGCGATTCATCCCCTCCACCTAAAAGGCAGCAGCACTTCCCTTCAATCAAAGAACAACAACTTGCGGAAGTTTGACGGTTAAACCAAAACAATTGTTGGGAAAACCTCTTGCCGTGTACTGCTCCTGAGGGATATCAGTTGTTCCATGCAACACTATCTGCATGCAAAAAAGTGTAGGTCATGTAATTTTATTCATTTTTCCCATTTAAAACTTCTACCCTTTATTAATATCATGATTTTTTTGTGCGCAGCAAACACTTGACCGCGTGTCACTACGAATTTGACAATGAGTTCCTCTTAACTCTCGCCAATCCCCAAGAATGGATCTCAACTCTGGTATATCATTCATACCCTTGGTTGTATACATTTACACCCTTGCAATCAAACTTCCTGTTTTTTAGAAGTTTTTATGTGTATTGCTATTTGCTGTCCTCCTCTAAAACAAACTCAGCACATGGAGGTTCTTATGTCATTTCATGGAAATCGGCACACCAGAATACTGGGAATCGAACGTTCCTCCTTTGCTTCCCCATGGCTAATCAACCACCTACAAGGTAAATACCGCTCTTTGAAGTCTGCTAAAGACAAGAGTAGGCGCCGATGGGATGAGAAGCTTTCAAAATTTGTCAACTCCCCGGGGCAGAAGTGGCTTAAGGATATTGACACCGTATATGCTCCTATGATTTGGGATGACAAACATTGGGTTGGCCTGGCAATAAACCTGCATGGCTGGTTTGTAGAGGTATTGGATCCTTTACCTTCCCTATACTCCGAGAGAAAATATGCCAAAGCCATGGAGCCTGTTCTTGGGTTTCTCCCACACATTGTCCAAAAGCTGTGTCCAGCAAAAGCCACAAAGGAATATGGTCTCAAACCCTTCACCTGTGGACTTGTTTTAGGCCTCTATGAAAATATCAGAACTGGCGATTGCGGTTTGGTGGCACTTAAGTTCCTTGAAATGCATGCCCACGGGGACCCTCATCCGGGTATGGATGGAATAACTGATGACATAGTGGATGCATTCAGAAAGCAGTATGCCATGGGGATTTACCAGGAATTAGTTGTTCCGCTTTACGCTCCTTCAGCCTCTCCTTAGACCCTCTCATTCGGATCTATTTCTTTTTATCTATGTTTGTATATTGGCGGCTGCGTTTTTGTGCTAACTAAGGTCATGTAGTTCTTCTGCTACCTACTCTTTAACCATCTTTCATCTTTGATGGTCAGTACTCGTCTACTATTTGTTAGCTTTCGTCACCTTCGTCACTTTCGGTGGCTAGTGAAGCGTGGTTACTTAGTATGTTATGTTAGTCCGTAAAAGACCACTCATTTGGGGGATGACAATTGCTTGAATGCTGTGTGTGGATAGTTGAACGTGGATAGTACTCGAGTTATTAGTAGCTAGAATTAGCGTGGTTTCTTATGTGATGTTAGGATGTGTAATTGCATATTGTAATGAACTCCATTTTCCAAATCAAATAATAGTCCATTCAAAGGGCTCGGATATTGGGATAAGTATTTTTTTTTTTTTTACTTTTACGTTGTTAATAATGTAAAATAATAAAACAAAAAAAAGAAAAAATGTTATCTACGAAGTTTTAAGAGGCTCATTTAATAAAAGAATTAAGGAATAACTGTCGTTCAATCTCCCTGCGTGGCTTGCTCAATGGACACGTCGCTTAGTGCTTTAAGTATTTTACTGATATTATTGCTCTAATTAAACCATGTCTTGTTCATTTATAACCACTTTATGGGTTGCTCAATAGTCACGTCAAAACCAGAAGTCATCTTCTCCAATGGACACATGTGTTCATGCAAACCAGATAATCTCCCCAACTTTCCTTCGCCTATAAGCTTTTCACTACCTTTTCCACATGTTCTCTCGGCCCAAAAACTCCCCAAAATTTTACAAAGCTCACAAATTAATTTCCATGGCAAATCAATTCACCCTTCATACGTTGTCTAATGATATCTTAAACGAGTGTCTAATCCGGGTCGGGAGTTCCTCCATTGTTGATTTGTCTTCATGCAAGATTGCTCTAAGGGAGTTTAACGAACTCTCTCACCAGCCCCACTTCCTGCAAAATGTCGACCTTTTTTTATGCATTGCCCTAATCGTTTGCCTGGACCATAGATCACAGCATTTCGTATCTCTTGCCTCCAACGGGGTAACCCATCAGCAATTCTATTGAAGGGCCTTTCACATTTCTTCTGCCTTCATATCTTAGATGAAGGCCTTGCTATGCTCGGTGAAGGCGCTAACCGAGGGGGCATGATGGCGAAGTATTGTTTCCACATGCTTCGTTTAGTCATGGACGCCAACCCTATGGGCTTCTCCAAATTTGCTCTCATCCCCCGTGAAGATGTTGTGCAACTGAGAACGGCCATAGCAGAGTCCAATAGAAGAGCCTGGGCATATCCCCTACTGGTAGAGTTTGTGCAACGCAAACAAGATTTGCAAATTACTCTAGCCGACTCGAAATGTGGATGTTTAAGAAACAATTGGGGATGGCATGCCGATGAGAAGGCTTGCAACTCTTGCTTTTGGAAACAAGAGTCTTCTCTTTTCTGTGAAACCATGCCGGATCATGTTCTCGAATGGCCATATTAGTTTACCGCTGTATGCATTTTATCTTGGCTATAAGAAACTTTTTGTAAACCAACTGTCTTTGGTAGGCTTTATGTATCTACTCCCTTTCTTCTTAATTCACCGATTGGTTTTGGTTTTATGATTAGGATGGACTTTGGCGAGGGTGATGTTTGTACTAACCATTGACTCTACAACTTCAACACCCTGAATTTTATTATAGCTAATTCACCAACCCGTGCATATTACACACTTGTCCACTAATGCCCCCAAAAATGCATCCATTCCCTTTTTCTAATATCAGCTTAATGGACAGAGCTTTGCAGAAGATGTTCACATTTATTAACAGCGCTGTCCATTGGACATAGTTCTTGCAATGGACATAGTTCATGGTAATAGAGGAGGGTCTCCGAACACACTTGGGATAGTAGGTTTTGGACAGTAACGCGTCGGTGCAAGCTAGGGGATGCTAACCTTAGGTAGTCATATTTGGGTACAAACTCGACCACATCCTAGATGAGTGTCTCCGAAAACACTGGGGACAGTAGCTTTTGGATAGTTTTATGTGGTGTACAAGCTAGTGGATGATAACCTTCGGATAGTAATATTTGGATCCAAGCTCGACCACAGTCGCTGGTGGATGGCCTTCCGTGGATACAATATGTTGGCTGAGTCGAAATCGCTAACAAATTTATGTGACTGTTCGTCAGACAAGTTCGTTGCTAACTAGACGTGGTTAGACATCGTGGATACATGGAATGCATGATTTCAACTAACTAATTCCTGGAGATGCACATTGATTACACAGACACAGTTCGCATACACCCTTTTCTAATATCAGCTTAATGGCCAGAGCTTTGACGATAATGGTCACATTGGACATACTTCTTCTAATGGACATAGTTCATGGTAATAGAGGAGGGTATCCGAACACAATTAGGACAGTAGTTTTTCGATAGTATTATGTGGGTACAAGCTAGGTGATGAAAACATTTGCATAGTAATATTTGGGTTCAAACTCGGCCACAGCCGATGATGGATGGCTCTTCCTGGCTAATAAATTTTGGTTGTTTTTCTTCTGGTTAATGATTTTGCCGCACACAAGTTCGTCGCTAAATTGACGTGGTTATACATCGTTTACACAGACACATTTATAGATACATGGAATGCATGATTTTAACTACTAAAGTTCGCATACAACCATTTGATTACACAGACCCAGTTACAGAGTTATCTATCCACAGAAAAAACAGTAGCAAGCAATCAGAACTACTACCAAAATCAGCATGGTCTTCATAAACCGTATATCTCCTTCCATTTCAGAAACACCCTTCTCATATCCAAATACATTGCTTTTAAGTTCTTTGCACTTCTCCTCATATCCATGGAGATTTTTGCCGCCCGCGGCATCCCTGCCCTCTGTTATTGTGGCGAAGACGCTGTGGTAATTTCGTAACCAGTTGGTAACCCTTGTATAAAATACTTCGGGTGTCCCAGGGGAGAGGTAACTTCAAATTCCCAATTGTCATACCTTAAATTTGTGTGCCTCTATCTTCTATGGATAATTATATTGTGTCTCCTGAAGTTCTGTTCATGCGACATGAAGAAATGCTTGGATGAGGCACTTATTGAGGAGATAGCTGACCTCACCAAAGAATTGGATGACCTCAGGGATCATCTTCAAGATACTCGTGCTCAGATTCAATCGATGCTGGGATTACAATCTCAAGGTGGTGAAGACTACAATGAACTAAATAGTAAGGTTATGGAGCTTCAACATTTGTCGGGGGTTGTTGTGGAGGCTTCTCAGTTTGGTCGTCTCAGCAGGGGTCCATATAACAAGGAGATGATTGTGGTGTTCCTCGCCGGCGCTTCCCTAACTTTTCTTATGCTTATTGCCCTTAATATCCCTGCTAAGTAGTATCGCTTTCTTTAACTCATGCATTATCTAACCCCATTATCTATGTAGCAACAATCTCGTTTGGTGACTTCTAGGTTTTTAACTACGTCAGGAAACCATTTTAGTAGAATGGGCTCTTTTGATATGGATGCATCCAAACTGGACACACTGAAGCTTTTACATCAGTCGTTAGCAAACATATGCATTGCCAATCACCTAGTACACAAACTAAAAATTCCACTTGCTATACAATGCCAATCGATCATATTTCCTACTTTCTGAATACCTGGTCACAATCTATTGGATACTGCCCGGTGGATAGCTGCTATTGGATACCTGCTACTATCCAAGTTATGGAACATCCACCTTTGCCCACTTTATAGTCCGAGTTTATTAACTTCTGCAAACAATCACAGGCCATTTATTCCTGCTTCATAGATTAGGGGTCTCATTATGTGGTTACAGTTTATTGGACACGGTATTACGGATACGAAATTTGTTCCTGCTCCATAGCTTTGGGGTCTAAATATGTGGTTACAGCTTACTGGTTACTGCCTACTGGATAGCGCATCTTGGGAACCGACTTCTGCAATACATAAAAGCGGATGTTTTCCTTTTGCTTAAAATCCATTTCTGCTTAATTTAACAACTGCAAACAACAACAGCACATACACAACGTTGACAAAATCTCCAAAAAATTCATGCACCTCTGATACAAATTACTAAACCTCCATTCCAAAGTTTTTCCAAAACACTACCTCCATTCCCAAGTTTACAGACATTCCTATCTCCATTCCCAAGTTTCTCTTAAGAGTTTGCACAACAACATCTCTCACCGCCAAAAAAATAGTCCCACTACCAACCACTATTTTGCCAACAAAAGTAATACCCCCCAAATGTGGTGCCCTTGTTCAGCACTAGCTTCATATTGGATTGCAGCACCGGGTTCTGTTGTGTCCTGATATCCCACACCTTGTGCATTTGTTCGGAACTGTCTTCTTCACCCTTGTAACCTACCAAAAATTATACAAACGCTTAGTTTTTGAGCACTGCACTTCAAAGTACATCACGAAAGCCAATTACTTACGGGAAATTCGCCTGTCGATGGATAACGTAATTCCTTTGGCCTGTCAGATGGCCTTCTGGTTTTTGGAGGCATCAAGTGAATACTGCTCACCTCTGGAGGACTCTCTACATCGCTTGGGTCCCCTTCTGGGCAAATTACCTCTTGATAAGTTTCTGCCCAAGTCGCAGTTTTGTAACACTCACCCACCAAACTACCATAAGGTAGCCCCACCGAGTCAACAGCCGACAACGCATGCCCACAGGGAAACTGTAACTTCTGATACACCATGCAAGAACACTTACGGTCATTTAATATTACATGGTGTTTTTTACCAAAACGTCCTTGAATCTCGACATTCCAGGAGGAGACACTATTAATCTTGCTCCCTGTAGCTGTTTTCATATTAATTATCATCTGTTTATCAACCACTGGAGTCACAGTCCCTCTATGTTTAGCTGATTTCTTCCGCCTAGCAGCAAACCATCTTGTCATCATTCTCTGAATAAAAGTCAATAGCTCAATGATGGGAGAATTCCTTCCTTCGAGCAACGCCTTGTTAAGAGTTTCCACAATGTTACTCGTCATCATATTATAGCGATCACCTGGGAAATATGCTCGTGTCCAACTAGCTATACCTACTTTCTCTAGGTAACGTGCACAATCCCCATTCATTGCTTTCACCTTCCCGCATGCCTCCTTGAATTCTCCAATAGTAAATGCAAATGCCGCCCTTACAACCAACTTTGCCAACCCCTTGTTTTAATACCTAGATGTTACATTCCTTTGCATATGAACAATACAAGCTGCATGATGTGCTTTTGGGTATACAATTTTTTTTGCTGTTTTAATGGACTGCTACCTATCAGAGATTATGGTCAGTCTATTGCTATCTGCAAGCAAACGCTCCAACATCTGCAGAAACCATATCCACGCAGCATCATTCTCACTGTCAATAACTGCAAAAGCTAGCGGAAATACTTGGAAATTAGCGTCTTGGCCACTCGCAATTAGCAAAACTCCCTTGTATTTACCTCCCAAATGTGTCCCATCTAACACTACTACGTGCCTAACCCTCCTAAAGCCAACCAGTGAAGCACCAAATACGAGGAACACATACTTGAATCTAACCAATCTATCCTCATCAACTTCTGTCTTCAACTCAGTGACAGCCCCTGGATTTGCAAGCTTGAGCATATGGAGATATTCCGGCAGTTTCTGGTACGATTCATCTTCAGATCCTCTCACTCCCACTATAGCAGTTTCCTTCGCTCTATAACACTTCATATATGAAGCGTTCACACGCAGTTCTTCAAATACAAGTCGCTGCAATTCCCTAGCCTTTGGACCTTTCACAGGATCCCCATACTTCGCCCGATAGACAGCAGCTATGACACGGGATGAGAGCCTAGTTCTGAACGTCTGTCTCGTTTCAATATCACATGTATGTTCAAGCTGTGCCTTTTTAATCACGTAACACGAGCTGTCCTTTACTTCTTTTGCAAACACACGCCATTCACAACGTTTATCTAAACAACTAACAACAAAGTTGTGACGCCTTGTTTTGCTCTGGTAGAAACGGAACATTTCCTTAATTGCATATATAGCAAGCACTATCTTACAGTCTTCCTTTGACGCATACACCTTCCCTACTCTAATGCCTTCCTCCCCGCCAGAAACATCGAGGTCTGGAATATCAGCATTGTCATAGAGCGTGTCGTCAAACATCAGGGGGACGTCGAAATCCTCATCGTCCAATGCTGCCAGCTTATTCACCCCCTGTCCATTAGCACCAGCCACACGATCTTGACCACCACGACTCGTCCATCCAAAGGGCGTGGGTATGTCCTCTTTCTCTTTGTAAATTGGAGGAAATTCAAAACCATCATTTCTAGAACCCAATATGTCTTCACCTATACCTACACCATCCCACGTTTTATCTGCCGGATCTACCGGGTCGTACATTACCTCCGCTGCATTAGAACCGCCAAACTGATCATCAATAAATGGTTCCCAAGACTCTTTATCATACTCATGCGTCATAACATCTTGCGAAGCTGTTTCTCGAGGATCATCCTCATCGCTATCTGTCTCAAGAGTTTCACCATCACCTTTACTTTTTGCCCCCTCCATCTTATAACTTCCCTCTAATATCTCAGCACGTCATATCAGCTCATCATCTTGCTCGCTTACAGTATGCCCGCTAGACCCATTCCGAATATTCCTACTTGAGCCACCCCCGTCTTCATACCCAAACTGTCGTTTTTTCAATACTGGAGTTCTCATCCCATCATCAGCTAAGTCAATAAACACTTTTGTAGTAACTGGGCTTTTGCCCCTTGAAATGGCTCCCAAATAGTCACTCTGGTTACTTCTTCCAGAAACAGTAGTGTCATAACCAGACATAAATGGTGTCTTCTCCCCGATAACCCCACCATAATTAACACTTCCAAAACTTCTTCTCGTCACAGGAGTTTTAAACCCGCTTCCAACACAATCCGTTTCAGCCGTGACATTCCTCTCACGTTCACCTTCAAACTTCGCAAAAAGATTCATAGTAGTTTGAAGCCGGAAATGTTGCAGGAAAAAACCAATTGCACCTTCGTTTGTAACCATCACAGGAGGAGTTCTGATGCCTGTAGCTAGTTCCATGCTATTAGGGGGCCAATAACTCAACGTAACAGACACTCCTTCACCGCCATCACCATAGAACTCCCTCATAACCTTTTTTTCAACTCCTCTAAAGAAATTCATGCCCGTAATGCAACTATCCTTGACATCTTCTCTGTATCTATGACAAAATCCCACTTCCCCTCTTTCGACCAAATCCACTATCCACTTATGACCATACATTGCTCATCCATCCCTTCAACAACAAAACACTACATTTACTTATTCTGATATCAATCAGTAAATCAACAACATGATTGCAGTGGTTCAACTTCAGCAAGAAAACCCAGGAAACTTACCTTTCCAGACTCTTTCGCCCTCCTCGCTAAACGAGGTTTTGAAGATTAACTTCAACAGAGCCTAAACCAACTTTAAACACCTAATCTACCTCTACGATTTAACGTTTGACTACCCCCAATACAAATGTCTTCTTCCCGGCCATAGGATCAAAATCATTTACTGACCCAACATTAAAAGCATTTACTGCTTCGTGGGACCCAAAGTTTTTACTAACAACCATCCACAACTACATGGCTCTATACCTTCATCCATCCCAGATAATCCACCAAATTTTAGCAATTTTTTTCCTAACCTGAGCTGTCGCGTTGGCAAAGGTAATAACCCCCATGTACATCGAATAACTGACCAGTTCTTCTAACGACATCCACCTCCAACTATCCATTTTGTTCCGCCGCACTTTTTGTCACAACTAACTCTTACCATAACCATCCATAATACCTATAACCATTAACTTCTTACCCTAGACACTTTTAGTTCATACATTACCCTGTTTGGATATAAGCAAAACATCCACAATACATCAAACCATCGAATATTGACCACCCTTTCAACACCGTTAGCCGTATCATTTGCTGGGAAACATCAATCGACTAGTCCCCAGATGTTGTCTTCACATTTCGAATGTCTACATCCATCGACTCTACACTATCGATCCATCCATCAATCCCTGTTTGAACTTCATCAATCCCTTCCCTATTACAATTGAAACTGCCGACCTATTTCAATTTTGGATTTACACCCAACCCAACCCAGCTTCCTTCCCGATTTATGAATTACATCCCCGGTCCGTCTTTTCGATTCAACTTTCATTTTCGCCTGCGCTAAAACAGATCGGTGGAATCTCGATTTTGGGGGTTTCTGGGTTTCTCAAAACGTGGGTTTCAGATCGGCGGCCTTCCGATTTTGCCTCGGCGTAGTTTTCACGCCAACCTATCGGGATAGTAACGACGACCGGAATAATCTTATTTGCTAATTAACTAAGGGACCTTTTCGGGTTTTCACACATATAAACAGGGGGAAAAGGGTCTTAAGAGTTAAATGTGTCTTTTTTGAAACAAAACCTGCTAATTATGCATTTCACTGTAATTCACCCTTAAAAGAACGCTTCCAACCTTTTTTCTTAGCCTTTATTTTCCATTTCATCTTATCTACCGTAGCTGCAAATCAAACAAGCCGTAAAAATCAATATTATAACTTTGATAAAAATTATCGCACAATTATGTAAATCGAGATTTAACAAAATTGCAATGATATTGTTATTGTGAAATGAAGGCTTGATTTATAGGAAAAAATTGAGTTTCAAAATATTTAAGTTAAACCGCAAAAATCTAATTAATGATATATTATTTATATTGTTTTAAAAATATTCAATTGTAGAGCAAAATCCGAGTGAATTAATAAGATTTAGATTTATATTTAGAAGTAAACTTATATTTGTTATTATTTCCGAAATTTTTGTTTGTAGTTGTTGATGCAATCTTGGGAGATCTACATTAAATATTTCAAATTTAAGATTATTTTCCAATCTCCATTAACTAATATATTTATTTCCTTTATAAATGATTATAGTTGATTATCCATTTATTGTTTAGTTTTATTGTTAAATATATATGCAACTAATTAAATACTTTCCAAAAGTAAATGTTATTTTAAATGGATTCACTTTTTTAATGGGTCGAACCAAAAAGATCTTCATTTTTTTCAATGAGTCGGATCAAAAAGATTTGCGTATCTTATCTGGTCTGAGTCAATAGATCCGCGCATTTATCCGTTTTATTTTTGTTAAGTAAAATATAAATATAATTAATCAGATTAGTTTAACAATTTGTTTTTAATCTTGCTTGTTAATTAAACATCATCCAATCAAATCTCCACATGCAAACGAACTCGCCACATTAAACGTCATCAATGACATCAGCATGTTTCCAATCAAGTTAAATCAAATCATATTATTCATTTAATATACATTCTCATTTAATGTAGAGAAAAGTGGCTAGATGAGTAGTTTTAAGTTTTAAATTTATTAAAATGGTGTGTTTTGAATTTTTTTTGCTATTTGGGTAGTTTTTAACTTGAAATTTCTTTTTTGTCCTTACAAACTTAATTTTTTTTTTTTTTAACACTAAACAAATTATGAGAACTATTACAATTCTATAACGGACAAAACTTAGTTTATTTACAACTCAATGTCATTATATTATGACAATTAATTTTAAAAATATAATAAAACAAAAAACTTATTCAAACCCACGCTTTCTCTTTTGCTCTAGTTTCTTCCCTCTCTCCTCTTTCTATCTTGTTTTAATATTATTTTAGATATTATGAGACCAAGTTAAATAACTAAAGTCATGAAACATTAGAATTAGTAAAATGAAAAATTGACAAATTAGATAAAGTAAAACAAAATTATATAAAACAACTGAATAATAAATAAAATATGGATGAAACTTATTTCTTACGAAAGAGCTAAATAATGAAATACATTCTAACTAAATTATAAAATAAACATTATAAAAATAAGTTACAATTTCTCTATCACACAAATCCCACGAACGAGCAACACAGTGGCAGACAAGTTAGCACGAGGTGCTCGAGTCTACCCATCAGATTTCACTTATGTAAACTCGATACCCCCGATTTGGTTCACCGAATAGGGTTAGATATCAAGGCTGTTGACAAAAAAAAAAAAGTTACAAAAAACCATAATACCTATATTCATGTCTAGAATTTTGTTTTACAAAAAAACAAACTTGAAAAATATAATTTTTTTTTCAAAAATGCCTTTTTATTTTGTTTGAAATCATTATATATATCATTATATTATTAAATTTTTAAAATGAGATATATGAATTAAAGATTTGATGGAAGAAAAAAATATTGAAAATATCATACTTTTCTTTCTCCTTCTTTTTTGTCTAATATGAGCAAAATGAGTAATATGAAATTGTCACTATTCAAAAACTACCCAATTCCCCCAAAGGCCAACAAAACACACCCTTTTAGCAAATTAAAACTTAAAACTACCATTTTTCCTAATTTATCCTTTAATGTATAGGAAGTGGTGTTGGAAATTTCTGTTTCCATCCCATTCTTTCCCAAACGGAAATCAAAAGTTTGTAACTACACTCCCATTATGGAATGAAAATTTGGAACCAAGAATAGGACAAAATAGGATGTGATAGGGAGAAGAAGTTATAGAAGACACAAACGAAAAAGAAGAAGAATCATTTTGTTTGGTTTCATATGTTTTTTTTTAAGTATTGCAGACTTTGCAATTGTGTATCCTCTTTATTTCTCGTCATATCCAACCTTTCCAATATATTAAACCATTCTTTCATGAATTAATAAATTTTACATATCGTTTGCGGTTGAAAAAAAATTATCCATCGTTTGCATATTATTCCAACACAAATATCAAAATTATAAAACGGAAATAACGTCTCCTAATTTGTAATGTAACACACAAAACATTAAAAATATAATCTTACACATATTAATTTCATACATGCGTATATATATAAAGTTAACGTTTCTCTCTTCTTATGAATACACCCCATCTTCCATATCATTGTCACATCATATTTTTTTATTTAATCTTTTTTAATTTTAAATTTAATACATAATTTTTTTGATAAAATATTAATACACATACTAATTATAAATTTAGTTTTAACATTATGAAAAGAATTTGAAAAAGCATTATTCATATTCTAAATTAAACCAGAAAATTATAAACTTATATGAATATAGTTAAGAAGGAGCAAGTGGGCCAGTGGTTGCCACACCTCTGTTGCCATCTTACCGGTGTCGAATTCGACTCCGGGGTATTTGGCTATTGGACAGGCCTATTGTGGCCCAAAATGATGACAAAAAAAAATATGTTTAATAAACTTAGTTATCCTAATATATTTCAACTTTTATAAATATTTAATTAGGTTAAGTTGTATAGCAAATATTATAAAAAACTAAAATATCAAACAAGTCCTAACAATTAAACAAATAAGTTAATCTGCAACTAAATTTATAAAGCAGAATATAAGTTGGCAAGTTTTACATCTAATAAAGAGACATATAAATAAAATTAAGGTATACTTAAAACAATAATACATAACTATGAAAAAGAGAATAAGAGCAAAAAAAAAAAAATTAAGAAACAAATTAAAAGTATTTACACGAAAATATAAATTAAGTTTGAAAATTTAAGATCTTTGTGTTTTGTGATATATTTTTAACAACAAAAAATTCATATATAACTACAAGAGGAGAAGAAAATAAAAGCTTTGTAAATGCAAATAAAAGCTTTGTAAATGCAAAATATATATCATGTGATGTAAATATACTTCAATTCTCATAATAATTACCATCCATTAATACAATAATTTTCCCTAGAATTTGAAAAAATAATTACTTAATAAAAGATAGATTATGTAGAATTAATCTAAAAAAACTTCAATTTAATCATTTAGTTTTATCAGTTTATTTATATAGTTTAGAAAAACTATAGAATTTAGTGTTTATAAATTATGGATTAGATTTTTTCTAAATAAAATCAAACAAATGTTTTTTTTTATAATCTTAAAATCAAACAAATGGTGTGACTTCAAACAATCACTAAGGATTAATTCGAAATGAAATGTATAAGAGTTTTAAATCAATTTCTTAAAATATTTATAATTTGAATAAAATAAAATTACTAATTAATCTTATTTAACCATAAAGATACAATTAAAGAAAGGAAGACCGGAGATAGTATAAGAACCGAAGGCATAAAAATCAAATTGAAGAAATATGAAGATAAAGAAACAACTTTCTATTTGTCAAATGATATTAATATTTCGGGTTTAGGTATTTAGGTCGGTTATTTCGGGTTTAGGTATTTAGGTCGGGTATTTCGTATCCTCAGATCGGGTTCGGGTCTGGTATTTCGGGTTTAGGTATTTAGGTACCGAACATATATTTTAAAAATTCATATCGGGTTCGGTTCGTGGTTGGATCTGATCGGGTATTTTTTTGAATATCTGAAATTTTTCGCATATGTTCGGATCCAGATCTGAAAGTATCCAAAAGTATATGCAATACCCGGAAAACCCCGAAGAACCCGAAATGCGAGACAAAACACAAAAAATGAATATTCATTACAATAAAACCAATATACTTTCAAACCAAAAGTATCTAAAATACCCAAAAAATCCAGAAAACAACAAAATAGGTGTATTCGATATACCCATAATATCAAAAATATACCTAAAAATAATTAATACATTCAGGTTTATAGTTGTAATTTTGGGTATTTAGGTTATATCAAGTCTAAAAATAATTAATATATTTGGGTATATAATTACACTTCGGGTATTTCGGGTATCCATTTGGTTCTTGGTTCGGTTCTTCGGGTATAAAAATTTAGGATCCGATCGGATATTTTAAAATTTTGGATCGGGTTCGGTTCGGATATTTTCGGTTCGATACCGATTCGGATTTTCGAATCCGGATTTTTGGCCCAGCCCTAAGACCAACAGAGAAATCGAGAGAAAACAATACTCTCAGTTGATATTAAGATTTGGTTTGCCCGAGAAACATAAAAAATGTATTAAGATTTGGTTTGCCCGAGTTCGGTACCGATTCTGATTACAAATATTTTTTTTACATACATGTATCAAGATTTGGTTTGCCCGAGAAACATAAAAAACGTTACCATTTTGTTCATATTCTAGTATTCACGATGAGACCAAGTGGAACTTTGACAAAAGAAAAGCACCAGAATTTTGTTAGATAAACTTTTACGGATAGCAGATGAGTATAGTAAATTATTCTCAGCTCTCATTTGATATTGTAGTAGTTCTCTCACCTTTGTTTTCAATTCTATAAACCAATAAACTTAAAATTAAACGTTATATTAACATCAAGTTTGTGGAAAAAAAAGTTGGTAAAAAAATAGATACACAAAATAATATGAATGAGTGATCATTAAAATTTGAGTAATACTAATATTTATTGAAAGCAAATTAAGAGAATAATTAAATGTTACTATTAACTAATTTATCAGACCAACAATATATTTTAATAAAAAAAACCGCGAGTATACTTGACTAAATACAACTTGAAACAAAGTCTTTAGAAGTTACCATCGCTTTGTCGCATGCATTGGAAGGTAATAGCATAATTCTCATGATAATTCAAACACAAAGAAGTCGTTAAAAGCCATGCATCGAATAGTTCTTCAAAACATAGTAGCCTACATGATTACTATATCAACCATCTTATTGTGGATCGGAGGCTTCTACTCTTTATGTTCTATAAATTTTATTCAACCAAGAAAAACAAACCATTAGTGAATCTCATTTTTTTGTAAAGCTTACTCAAATATACTAAATTAATGCGTGGTGGTTATTTTCTTACTTACCTAACAACAAATAATCCTTTTTTTTTCTTTGTTTGTTTTCTTCGTTTTTTACTCTGATTTCCATGCATATACAACATTCAATTCTTTGCTATAGTGGTTATTTAAACCATGTTAAAAGAATCATTGCATCACAACATGGAAATAACGCTAACCATTTGCCATACAATCGATCCACCTTCCACTAAACGAACCCATATAGATTTCTCTAATAAACAAAATATGAAAAGCCAAATATCAAGGCAGAAAGCATAGGAGAAAAGAAAATGTAATTTCTAATATAGTAAAAACTTGATTGTTATTAAAAAAAAAATCAATGATCGTAAACCTAAAAAATATTTAATAACAAACTTTAAATCAGTTGTGAATTCAATTTCTTTATTTGAGAACCCAAATAAGCAAGGTAAAAAAGTTCATCAATAAAGAATTCTCAAAGAGTAAATAATCATCCTTCATAGTCACCATATTTTGAGAAATGTATGAGGAACTTAACTCTTCAAGCATGCAAACATTTATTGTATTAAAACTGAACTAAAGCTGTCAATTATGAAATTAATCGATACCGCAAATTAGTAGATTTAAGAGATGCAAATTAACACAAAAAGTTAAGAAAAAAGAGTAGAGTTATTGATCTTACCAAGCTTTGAAGTTGTCTTGCTATTTACTAAAAAGAGTAGACAATTACAGCGTTATCAAGCCTACCTTTCTTTATAACGTAGTCAGGGAATTGTGCTTTCAACCTGATTATTTGGGCAATGAATTTTGCGAAAGCCGTATTTCGTGTTATCAATAGACACACGTGTGACCATCTACTGGATGCATCAATTAATACCATAAAATATCGAAATGGCCCGCATGGTGGGTGGATAGGCCCACATATATCACCATGTATTCTTTCCAAGAATACTGGAGATTCATTCTCAATTTTGGCTGGTGATGGCCGAATTATGAGTTTTCCCTGAGAACATGCATTGCATGAAAATTCACTCGATTGAAAAATCTTCTGGTTTTTCAACGGATGACCATTAGAATTTTCCACAATTTTTCGCATCATGACTGAACCAGGATGCCCTAGTCGTTCATGCCAAACTTTAAATGTATTTGTAAACTTCGGGTTTACCGTAATATATGATTCATCCATATTTATTTTTGTGGAATATAATCCGGAGTATAATACTGGTAATTCTTCTAATATAAGTTTTCTCTCCGGAGTAACTGATGTGATGCAAAGATATTAATGCCGTTTTTATTCATAGTTTCTATGTGATATCCATTTCTGCGGATATCTCTAAAACTTAACAAGTTTATGTAAGATTTAGGGGAATTTAATGCATCATTTGATTCAAATTTCGTTCCCCTCGGCATTGAAAAACTGACTCTTCCGGAGCCCATAATAATTTTTGCATTACCAGATATAGTATTCACGCTTCCGACAGAATCTTTCATTTTAAGAGAGGAAAAATACTTTCTATCCTTAAGTATTGTGTGCGTTGTAGCACTGTCTGCCAGACATATATCTCCATCCAGAATCTCAGATTTTGACATATTCTGAATTTAAAATATTCATTAAAAAATTAATAAACATAGCAAGATAGAAGCTTTATATTACAATAAAACTATTTTACAAATAGCCCAAAAAATATAAACATTATTCTTCTTCACAAAGATTAACAAGCACAACTATATAATTATCATGTCATATTTTCTTCTTTTGGAAGATCTTATTCGTTTTGTCGTTCGTTGATGTCTTCAGGATCAACCACGAAATCAGAAATATCGAGATGCATATCATCATTTATACCATCAAAAGAAGGTACGGGTTCGCCATATGTGAAGTTGGTTTCACCTTCTTTTCCTTTCGCCTTTTGTGATTCTTGATACAAATTTGCAAAATGTTTCGGCGTACGACAGGTACGTGATCAATGTCCTTTCATGCCGCATATGTAGCAAGGATTCTCATGTTGCTTATTATTCACGCGACCAACTTCATTTCCATTGAACCTTTTATTATTTCTTCCACTATTGGAATCATAAGGATGAAACTTTCTTCCTCGTCCACGTCCATATCCTCGTCCACGACCACAACCATTTCCTCGACCGCGTCCACGACCACAGCCTCTACCGGGTCCATGTTGTTTCCAATTATTGTAACTGGACGCTACAACATTCGCTTCTGGGAATGGAGCTGATCCAGTTGGACAAACTGATGGTTTAACGTCATGAGTTCGTTATTTTGTTCTGCCACCAAGAGAACTTGCATTAACTATGAATACTTCGTGTATCCACTTGCTAATACAAGACTTTTTAGTCTCTAGGAGGTATCAATAACTCCAATACATGTAGTATGAAGGTTATAAATCCATAAAGGGATTTATCCTAATCACTAAGAATGCAAGGGACTTAAAGCAAGTTAAGCTAAACAAGTGTGGTTGTAGTTTAAGTATCCAATTCTAATTAAGCAAGCAAAAGTACTAAACAAGATAGTAAATCAATAAATAAAGGCGGAGCAAGAGATAAGGTTATTGATGTAAGGTGATCCAATTTCAACTAGTGGTGTTCATTCACTCAAAGAAGCTCATTCCTAGGCAATAGATCTCTAGTCTTGATTAGTTCTCTATCGAGCAACTAATCACTATGTTAATTATCAAGCCATTTAGCAAATCATCATTTGTGGATTAACAACTAGCAAGCATTAAGAATCATAACAAGATCAACCAAAAGTATACCCTAAACAACTAATGTCTAAGGTTAGGAACATAAATATCTTGTCTAGTTCATCAAGGCATTTCATCAAACACTTGGTGTGCATGAAATGCCTTATGATCTAGATCCACTCTTTCAAGTTGAATCTAGCATTAGGGACACTACACTAGAAGGAATATAAGACTATCTAACCCTAAACACCACTAATCAAACATTGGACCACCCTAATCTACCCTATCTCAAGATCCTAAGGACTACTCACTAATCATCATGAGTTCAACAAATCCAGGAAAAGAAGAGTTGAAACTCATGATCAAGATGATTGGGTGATTAGAAAGTAGAAGATAGATGAATTCAATCAAGAAAACAATACTCAAATTGCATTAAACAAAAGGATCAATCTCTTACAAATCACTCTTAGAAGAGGGTTTTTGCATAAGAAAAGACTTAGCCCATCAAAATTCGGTTTTTGGGCATAAATAGTGAATAGTGACGAACCGGATCGACCCGGGACAAACCGGGTACCGACCCTGATGGGGACATCAGTACCATGAAAGCTCATGGAACTACTACCACCTCAGAAAGAGACTGTACTGTGCGTACGGCAGGCTTAGATCCTGATCCTATTGGCGACAGCAGAACCTTTCTTGTTGTTGGGACAGTTGCTCCTACGCTACTATCGCTCAGCACCCATCAAATGGAAGAAGATGCATGTCTTGAAGAGTTATGCCTCAAGCACAAAGATTCAGGCCATGAAACCACTTGGGCTACATTCTTAGCTCAACCAGATCACGCGTCGAAGTGGAATCACTCCAATTGGATTGCAGATGAAGGAGTTATGCTATTTACAAATCAGGTGTCTTCCAATTTACCCGATTTGGACATAGGTGCATTGATTGGAGGTTTCCAATCGAACCAGAAGGAATTAAGCTACAAACAGACTTGTTCTGGAATCTTGATCCATCAGGGAAGAACCGACAATTGGATTCATCTCATTACCGGTTCAGACTTGAGTGTTATCGATTTTACAAATCGATGGACCTGCTTTGGACGCAATCCAGCGACTAGGCCAAAGATCGAGTTACACAACCCAACTCAGGAAAGATCTAAGCCCAGGACCACTTGGATAATATCAATGGGCCTCTCATGGATCCAGCAAGCTAAAGATCCAACGAAATGCCCATCGGATCCACAAGTTACACCCATTTTCCCAAAACGGGTTGACTTGGTTCTGTTAAAGAAACGTCCTCGATCCAATGGTTGCTACACCTTGAAAACATATCTATGGCGACCAGGAGAAATTCTAAGGCAACTAAGGAAGCTTGCAAACACCTTACCATGCACCAACACACACAGGATCAGGCGGATCCCCTTGCAAGTATACTTTCCTTTTATGGCTACGTTCACACTTAGGGCCATAAATGGCCAACGGATCCTTGCCTTTGAATGCCACGACTTGGGAAACCTTTATGGAGATCAGAATGTTCCAGAGAGGCTCACATATACTCTCAAACCGTCCAGATACAAGGCGACATCACAGCTGCCTTATTTTGCCGATTTGCTCATTATTTTCCAACGGCTAGTTTTTGATCATCTTTGATTTGTTTCTTGCTAAGAATTTCGTGTAGAGCATTATATAAGCTCATCTTAGCTTTCATTTGTATTCACGCAGACAATAAGAATCTTCCTTGGTTATTTTCGAGTTTTTGTTTGGAACAAAAACGTCTTCTCTCTTTAGATCGTGAGTGAGTCCGATCCTTAGGGAAACCCCTTGAAGTATCAAGAGACCGTCGCCTCTCTTGTGGTTCTCATCGCCCCACCAGCAACCTCCATCTTATCCCGTTGATAGAAGAGAGAGACCTTAGTCCAGCTTCTTCAACACTTGAGCTCGTATCATTTTGGTATCAGAGCTTCAGAAGCTCCTGAATCTAAGGTGTAAACGTTCCCTTATCATCTTTTAATTTTCTGTAAATTTTTTTTTCTTTGTTCTTGTTAGGTTGCTAGATTCAAAAAAAAAAAAACAAAAAAAATTAGAAGAACCCTAATCCCTTGTGTCGATTTTGTTTAGTACCTTAGCAATTTTGATCAAAAAAAAAAAAAAAACTATTTTGTTTCAATTTTGTTCTTCGTATTTTTTTTAAATTTAATTTCCTATTAAACTAAAACCAAAATAAAAATTGTCTTACTTGAATTGTTTTGTTTTGTTTCATAAAAAAAAAAAAGACCATAAAAATTTGTTCTTGTTGATTTCGTTTTATTTTTACAGTTTTTGCACCCTTTCAATTTAAAATCAGAAAACCAAATAAAAATCTTTTGTTTTTGAAATATTTTTGTTTAAATCTCATTCTATAAACCAGTAAATAAAAATAAGAATTTATTTCCTTTTGTTTTGTTTGAATTTCGAAATTTGTTTTAGTCAAAAAAAAAAAAAAAAAACCATCGTTTTGATTTTGGCCATTTATTTGTTTCCTTTTCTTGCTTATTACGATTCTGATTTTTTTGATTCATTCTCTTCTTTGTTTTTGGCAAGGAAACCTAGGACACAGCAGCCGCCATGGATTCAGGTGAAGAAGAAGATGGAGCAAGTGAATACAACACCTCCAAGATTGATTGGGGTGAAGAGCCCGAAGCTCCATGGGAAGGAGGAAGAGCTGGCTATTCAAGCTCTATTTTTGAAGAGGAACAAGGCGGGGGAGAACCTGAACCGGAGCCCCCAGATCACATCTCTTTTTCAGGTCATGGACAAGGATCAGAAGCTTACCTACGGTGGGAGGAGGACATGGATTATTGGCTTCGGTCCCACAACATCCCAAAGGAGGATAGATTGTCCTACGCCATTAACACACTTGTTGGAGATGCTCATACATGGTGGATACAAGAAGAAGCTCGGGCCTACTATCATAATCCGATCATCATTTGGGGTAATCTCATGCAGCGTATGTACATAGAGTATGTACAGAAGTCCCACAACCGCAGCTACATCCCCAAGAGGCATATTTTCCCAACAACTTCAAAAAGATGGATGTCAACACAAAAATCGCAGCCCATTCTTGACCACAAGAACACCTACTGCCCTGAGCTAGGGAAGGTGATTTCAAACACCTTAAAGAAGCAAACAGAGGCTAAGCAATCATTTCAAATAAAGGAGGTTCAACAAACGCCAAATCCCATACCATTGCTTGAACCGCAAAGCGAACAAGAACAAGATGAAAGAGGTGTAGAAAAAGTACCACAAAAGGTTACATCTAATTCAGAGTTAGTTCTTCCTACAACTAATTGTTCCAATGCTTGTTTAATACACTTGTCTACTACCAAGAGTGCTGAGAAAATTTCAGGAACCCAAGACGAGACCAAGATCGAAAGAGAACCGCTTCAACAAATAAACAAAATCTCGGATCAAAAGAAAGACCATGGGGAATCCAATTACTTGCTGTTAAAGCCAAACAATCAGCTGCCATGGAAAGGAGTCATAGCTTCTTTGTTGATCAAAGAAGAACCACCAGATGCTCAGCATCAATCCTACCGGAACCGCAGCAAAAAAATTCCCCGAGGTAAATCTCTAGACCCACTCCTTTACGAAAATACTAACTTGCTCTATTTGGGTGCAGGTAAAGAAGAAGTTTCGAGGACGAAACTTTTCCAAGAGAGAGGGTATGATGGGGACATCAGTACCATGAAAACTCATGGAACTACTACCACCTCAGAAAGAGACTGTACTGTGCGTACGGCAGGCTTAGATCCTGATCCTATTGGCGACAGCAGAACCTTTCTTGTTGTTGGGACAGTTGCTCCTACGCTACTATCGCTCAGCACCCATCAAATGGAAGAAGATGCATGTCTTGAAGAGTTATGCCTCAAGCACAAAGATTCAGGCCATGAAACCACTTGGGCTACATTCTTAGCTCAACCAGATCACGCGTCGAAGTGGAATCAGTCCAATTGGATCCCAGATGAAGGAGTTATGCTATTTACAAATCAGGTGTCTGCCAATTTACCCGATTTGGACATAGGTGCATTGATTGGAGGTTTCCAGTCGAACCAGAAGGAATTAAGCTACAAACCGACTTGTTCTGGAATCTTGATCCATCAGGGAAGAACCGAAAATTGGATTCATCTCATTCCCGGTTCAGACTTGAGTGTTATCGATTTTACAAATCGATGGACCTCCTTTGGACGCAATCCAGCGACTAGGCCAAAGATCGAGTTACACAACCCAACTCAGGAAAGATCTAAGCCCAGGACCACTTGGATAATATCAATGGGCCTCTCATGGATCCAGCAAGCTAAAGATCCAACGAAATGCCCATCGGATCCACAAGTTACACCCATTTTCCCAAAACGGGTTGACTTGGTTCTGTTTAAGGAACGTCCTCGATCCAATGGTTGCTACACCTTGAAAACATATCTATGGCGACCAGGAGAGATTCTAAGGCAACTAAGGAAGCTTGCAAACACCTTACCATGCACCAACACACACAGGATCAGGCGGATCCCCTTGCAAGTATACTTTCCTTTTATGGCTACGTTCACACTTAGGGCCATAAATGGCCAACGGATCCTTGCCTTTGAATGCCACGACTTGGGCAACCTTTATGGAGATCAGAATGTTCCAGAGAGGCTCACATATCCTCTCAAACCGTCCAGATACAAGGCGACATCACAGCTGCCTTATTTTGCCGATTTGCTCATTATTGTCCGACAGCTAGTTTTTGATCATCTTTGATTTGTTTCTTGCTAAGAATTTCGTGTAGAGCATTATATAAGCTCATCTTAGCTTTCATTTGTATTCACGCAGACAATAAGAATCTTCCTTGGTTATTTTCGAGTTTTTGTTTGGAACAAAAACGTCTTCTCTCTTTAGATCGTGAGTGAATCCGATCCTTAGGGAAACCCCTTGAAGTATCAAGAGACCGTCGCCTCTCTTGTGGTTCTCATCGCCCCACCAGCAACCTCCATCTTATCCCGTTGATAGAAGAGAGAGACCTTAGTCCAGCTTCTTCAACACTTGAGCTCGTATCATTTTGGTATCAGAGCTTCAAAAGCTCCTGAATCTAAGGTGTAAACGTTCCCTTATCATCTTTTAATTTTCTGTATTTTTTTTTCTTTGTTCTTGTTAGGTTGCTAGATTCAAAAAAAAAAAACAAAAAAAATTAGAAGAACCCTAATCCCTTGTGTCGATTTTGTTTAGTACCTTAGCAATTTTGATCAAAAAAAAAAAAAAACTATTTTGTTTCAATTTTGTTCTTCGTATTTTTTTTAAATTTAATTTCCTATTAAACTAAAACCAAAATAAAAATTGTCTTACTTGAATTGTTTTGTTTTGTTTCATAAAAAAAAAAAGACCATAAAAATTTGTTCTTGTTGATTTCGTTTTATTTTTACAGTTTTTGCACCCTTTCAATTTAAAATCAGAAAACCAAATAAAAATCTTTTGTTTTTGAAATATTTTTGTTTAAATCTCATTCTATAAACCAGTAAATAAAAATAAGAATTTCTTTCCTTTTGTTTTGTTTGAATTTCGAAATTTGTTTTAGTCAAAAAAAAAAAAAAAAAACAATCGTTTTGATTTTGGCCATTTATTTGTTTCCTTTTCTTCCTTATTACGATTCTGATTTTTTGATTCATTCTCTTCTTTGTTTTTGGCAAGGAAACCTAGGACACAGCAGCCGCCATGGATTCAGGTGAAGAAGAAGATGGAGCAAGTGAATACAACACCTCCGAGATTGATTGGGGTGAAGAGCCCGAAGCTCCATGGGAAGGAGGAAGAGCTGGCTATTCAAGCTCTATTTTTGAAGAGGAACAAGGCGGGGGAGAACCTGAACCGGAGCCCCCAGATCACATCTCTTTTTCAGGTCATGGACAAGGATCAGAAGCTTACCTACGGTGGGAGGAGGACATGGATTATTGGCTTCGGTCCCACAACATCCCAAAGGAGGATAGATTGTCCTACGCCATTAACACACTTGTTGGAGATGCTCATACATGGTGGATACAAGAAGAAGCTCGGGCCTACTATCATAATCCGATCATCATTTGGGGTAATCTCAAGCAGCGTATGTACATAGAGTATGTACAGAAGTCCCACAACCGCAGCTACATCCCCAAGAGGCATATTTTCCCAACAACTTCAAAAAGATGGATGTCAACACAAAAATCGCAGCCCATTCTTGACCACAAGAACACCTACTGCCCTGAGCTAGGGAAGGTGATTTCAAACACCTTAAAGAAGCAAACAGAGGCTAAGCAATCATTTCAAATAAAGGAGGTTCAACAAACGCCAAATCCCATACCATTGCTTGAACCGCAAAGCGAACAAGAACAAGATGAAAGAGGTGTAGAAAAAGTACCACAAAAGGTTACATCTAATTCAGAGTTAGTTCTTCCTACAACTAATTGTTCCAATGCTTGTTTAATACACTTGTCTACTACCAAGAGTGCTGAGAAAATTTCAGGAGCCCAAGACGAGACCAAGATCGAAAGAGAACCGCTTCAACGAATAAACAAAATCTCGGATCAAAAGAAAGACCATGGGGAATCCAATTACTTGCTGTTAAAGCCAAACAATCAGCTGCCATGGAAAGGAGTCATAGCTTCTTTGTTGATCAAAGAAGAACCACCAGATGCTCAGCATCAATCCTACCGGAACCGCAGCAAAAAAATTCCCCGAGGTAAATCTCTAGACCCACTCCTTTACGAAAATACTAACTTGCTCTATTTGGGTGCAGGTAAAGAAGAAGTTTCGAGGACGAAACTTTTCCAAGAGAGAGGGTATGATGGGGACATCAGTACCATGAAAGCTCATGGAACTACTACCACCTCAGAAAGAGACTGTACTGTGCGTACGGCAGGCTTAGATCCTGATCCTATTGGCGACAGCAGAACCTTTCTTGTTGTTGGGACAGTTGCTCCTACGCTACTATCGCTCAGCACCCATCAAATGGAAGAAGATGCATGTCTTGAAGAGTTATGCCTCAAGCACAAAGATTCAGGCCATGAAACCACTTGGGCTACATTCTTAGCTCAACCAGATCACGCGTCGAAGTGGAATCAGTCCAATTGGATCCCAGATGAAGGAGTTATGCTATTTACAAATCAGGTGTCTTCCAATTTACCCGATTTGGACATAGGTGCATTGATTGGAGGTTTCCAATCGAACCAGAAGGAATTAAGCTACAAACCGACTTGTTCTGGAATCTTGATCCATCAGGGAAGAACCGACAATTGGATTCATCTCATTCCCGGTTCAGACTTGAGTGTTATCGATTTTACAAATCGATGGACCTGCTTTGGACGCAATCCAGCGACTAGGCCAAAGATCGAGTTACACAACCCAACTCAGGAAAGATCTAAGCCCAGGACCACTTGGATAATATCAATGGGCCTCTCATGGATCCAGCAAGCTAAAGATCCAACGAAATGCCCATCGGATCCACAAGTTACACCCATTTTCCCAAAACGGGTTGACTTGGTTCTGTTTAAGGAACGTCCTCGATCCAATGGTTGCTACACCTTGAAAACATATCTATGGCGACCAGGAGAAATTCTAAGGCAACTAAGGAAGCTTGCAAACACCTTACCATGCACCAACACACACAGGATCAGGCGGATCCCCTTGCAAGTATACTTTCCTTTTATGGCTACGTTCACACTTAGGGCCATAAATGGCCAACGGATCCTTGCCTTTGAATGCCACGACTTGGGCAACCTTTATGGAGATCAGAATGTTCCAGAGAGGCTCACATATACTCTCAAACCGTCCAGATACAAGGCGACATCACAGCTGCCTTATTTTGCCGATTTGCTCATTATTGTCCAACGGCTAGTTTTTGATCATCTTTGATTTGTTTCTTGCTAAGAATTTCGTGTAGAGCATTATATAAGCTCATCTTAGCTTTCATTTGTATTCACGCAGACAATAAGAATCTTCCTTGGTTATTTTCGAGTTTTTGTTTGGAACAAAAACGTCTTCTCTCTTTAGATCGTGAGTGAGTCCGATCCTTAGGGAAACCCCTTGAAGTATCAAGAGACCGTCGCCTCTCTTGTGGTTCTCATCGCCCCACCAGCAACCTCCATCTTATCCCGTTGATAGAAGAGAGAGACCTTAGTCCAGCTTCTTCAACACTTGAGCTCGTATCATTTTGGTATCAGAGCTTCAAAAGCTCCTGAATCTAAGGTGTAAACGTTCCCTTATCATCTTTTAATTTTCTGTAAATTTTTTTTTTCTTTGTTCTTGTTAGGTTGCTAGATTCAAAAAAAAAAAAACAAAAAAAATTAGAAGAACCCTAATCCCTTGTGTCGATTTTGTTTAGTACCTTAGCAATTTTGATCAAAAAAAAAAAAAAACTATTTTGTTTCAATTTTGTTCTTCGTATTTTTTTTAAATTTAATTTCCTATTAAACTAAAACCAAAATAAAAATTGTCTTACTTGAATTGTTTTGTTTTGTTTCATAAAAAAAAAAAGACCATAAAAATTTGTTCTTGTTGATTTCGTTTTATTTTTACAGTTTTTGCACCCTTTCAATTTAAAATCAGAAAACCAAATAAAAATCTTTTGTTTTTGAAATATTTTTGTTTAAATCTCATTCTATAAACCAGTAAATAAAAATAAGAATTTATTTCCTTTTGTTTTGTTTGAATTTCGAAATTTGTTTTAGTCAAAAAAAAAAAAAAAAAAACCATCGTTTTGATTTTGGCCATTTATTTGTTTCCTTTTCTTGCTTATTACGATTCTGATTTTTTTGATTCATTCTCTTCTTTGTTTTTGGCAAGGAAACCTAGGACACAGCAGCCGCCATGGATTCAGGTGAAGAAGAAGATGGAGCAAGTGAATACAACACCTCCAAGATTGATTGGGGTGAAGAGCCCGAAGCTCCATGGGAAGGAGGAAGAGCTGGCTATTCAAGCTCTATTTTTGAAGAGGAACAAGGCGGGGGAGAACCTGAACCGGAGCCCCCAGATCACATCTCTTTTTCAGGTCATGGACAAGGATCAGAAGCTTACCTACGGTGGGAGGAGGACATGGATTATTGGCTTCGGTCCCACAACATCCCAAAGGAGGATAGATTGTCCTACGCCATTAACACACTTGTTGGAGATGCTCATACATGGTGGATACAAGAAGAAGCTCGGGCCTACTATCATAATCCGATCATCATTTGGGGTAATCTCATGCAGCGTATGTACATAGAGTATGTACAGAAGTCCCACAACCGCAGCTACATCCCCAAGAGGCATATTTTCCCAACAACTTCAAAAAGATGGATGTCAACACAAAAATCGCAGCCCATTCTTGACCACAAGAACACCTACTGCCCTGAGCTAGGGAAGGTGATTTCAAACACCTTAAAGAAGCAAACAGAGGCTAAGCAATCATTTCAAATAAAGGAGGTTCAACAAACGCCAAATCCCATACCATTGCTTGAACCGCAAAGCGAACAAGAACAAGATGAAAGAGGTGTAGAAAAAGTACCACAAAAGGTTACATCTAATTCAGAGTTAGTTCTTCCTACAACTAATTGTTCCAATGCTTGTTTAATACACTTGTCTACTACCAAGAGTGCTGAGAAAATTTCAGGAACCCAAGACGAGACCAAGATCGAAAGAGAACCGCTTCAACGAATAAACAAAATCTCGGATCAAAAGAAAGACCATGGGGAATCCAATTACTTGCTGTTAAAGCCAAACAATCAGCTGCCATGGAAAGGAGTCATAGCTTCTTTGTTGATCAAAGAAGAACCACCAGATGCTCAGCATCAATCCTACCGGAACCGCAGCAAAAAAATTCCCCGAGGTAAATCTCTAGACCCACTCCTTTACGAAAATACTAACTTGCTCTATTTGGGTGCAGGTAAAGAAGAAGTTTCGAGGACGAAACTTTTCCAAGAGAGAGGGTATGATGGGGACATCAGTACCATGAAAACTCATGGAACTACTACCACCTCAGAAAGAGACTGTACTGTGCGTACGGCAGGCTTAGATCCTGATCCTATTGGCGACAGCAGAACCTTTCTTGTTGTTGGGACAGTTGCTCCTACGCTACTATCGCTCAGCACCCATCAAATGGAAGAAGATGCATGTCTTGAAGAGTTATGCCTCAAGCACAAAGATTCAGGCCATGAAACCACTTGGGCTACATTCTTAGCTCAACCAGATCACGCGTCGAAGTGGAATCAGTCCAATTGGATCCCAGATGAAGGAGTTATGCTATTTACAAATCAGGTGTCTGCCAATTTACCCGATTTGGACATAGGTGCATTGATTGGAGGTTTCCAATCGAACCAGAAGGAATTAAGCTACAAACCGACTTGTTCTGGAATCTTGATCCATCAGGGAAGAACCGAAAATTGGATTCATCTCATTCCCGGTTCAGACTTGAGTGTTATCGATTTTACAAATCGATGGACCTGCTTTGGACACAATCCAGCGACTAGGCCAAAGATCGAGTTACACAACCCAACTCAGGAAAGATCTAAGCCCAGGACCACTTGGATAATATCAATGGGCCTCTCATGGATCCAGCAAGCTAAAGATCCAACGAAATGCCCATCGGATCCACAAGTTACACCCATTTTCCCAAAACGGGTTGACTTGGTTCTGTTTAAGGAACGTCCTCGATCCAATGGTTGCTACACCTTGAAAACATATCTATGGCGACCAGGAGAGATTCTAAGGCAACTAAGGAAGCTTGCAAACACCTTACCATGCACCAACACACACAGGATCAGGCGGATCCCCTTGCAAGTATACTTTCCTTTTATGGCTACGTTCACACTTAGGGCCATAAATGGCCAACGGATCCTTGCCTTTGAATGCCACGACTTGGGCAACCTTTATGGAGATCAGAATGTTCCAGAGAGGCTCACATATCCTCTCAAACCGTCCAGATACAAGGCGACATCACAGCTGCCTTATTTTGCCGATTTGCTCATTATTGTCCGACAGCTAGTTTTTGATCATCTTTGATTTGTTTCTTGCTAAGAATTTCGTGTAGAGCATTATATAAGCTCATCTTAGCTTTCATTTGTATTCACGCAGACAATAAGAATCTTCCTTGGTTATTTTCGAGTTTTTGTTTGGAACAAAAACGTCTTCTCTCTTTAGATCGTGAGTGAATCCGATCCTTAGGGAAACCCCTTGAAGTATCAAGAGACCGTCGCCTCTCTTGTGGTTCTCATCGCCCCACCAGCAACCTCCATCTTATCCCGTTGATAGAAGAGAGAGACCTTAGTCCAGCTTCTTCAACACTTGAGCTCGTATCATTTTGGTATCAGAGCTTCAAAAGCTCCTGAATCTAAGGTGTAAACGTTCCCTTATCATCTTTTAATTTTCTGTATTTTTTTTTCTTTGTTCTTGTTAGGTTGCTAGATTCAAAAAAAAAAAAACAAAAAAAATTAGAAGAACCCTAATCCCTTGTGTCGATTTTGTTTAGTACCTTAGCAATTTTGATCAAAAAAAAAAAAAAACTATTTTGTTTCAATTTTGTTCTTCGTATTTTTTTTAAATTTAATTTCCTATTAAACTAAAACCAAAATAAAAATTGTCTTACTTGAATTGTTTTGTTTTGTTTCATAAAAAAAAAAAGACCATAAAAATTTGTTCTTGTTGATTTCGTTTTATTTTTACAGTTTTTGCACCCTTTCAATTTAAAATCAGAAAACCAAATAAAAATCTTTTGTTTTTGAAATATTTTTGTTTAAATCTCATTCTATAAACCAGTAAATAAAAATAAGAATTTCTTTCCTTTTGTTTTGTTTGAATTTCGAAATTTGTTTTAGTCAAAAAAAAAAAAAAAAAACAATCGTTTTGATTTTGGCCATTTATTTGTTTCCTTTTCTTCCTTATTACGATTCTGATTTTTTGATTCATTCTCTTCTTTGTTTTTGGCAAGGAAACCTAGGACACAGCAGCCGCCATGGATTCAGGTGAAGAAGAAGATGGAGCAAGTGAATACAACACCTCCGAGATTGATTGGGGTGAAGAGCCCGAAGCTCCATGGGAAGGAGGAAGAGCTGGCTATTCAAGCTCTATTTTTGAAGAGGAACAAGGCGGGGGAGAACCTGAACCGGAGCCCCCAGATCACATCTCTTTTTCAGGTCATGGACAAGGATCAGAAGCTTACCTACGGTGGGAGGAGGACATGGATTATTGGCTTCGGTCCCACAACATCCCAAAGGAGGATAGATTGTCCTACGCCATTAACACACTTGTTGGAGATGCTCATACATGGTGGATACAAGAAGAAGCTCGGGCCTACTATCATAATCCGATCATCATTTGGGGTAATCTCATGCAGCGTATGTACATAGAGTATGTACAGAAGTCCCACAACCGCAGCTACATCCCCAAGAGGCATATTTTCCCAACAACTTCAAAAAGATGGATGTCAACACAAAAATCGCAGCCCATTCTTGACCACAAGAACACCTACTGCCCTGAGCTAGGGAAGGTGATTTCAAACACCTTAAAGAAGCAAACAGAGGCTAAGCAATCATTTCAAATAAAGGAGGTTCAACAAACGCCAAATCCCATACCATTGCTTGAACCGCAAAGCGAACAAGAACAAGATGAAAGAGGTGTAGAAAAAGTACCACAAAAGGTTACATCTAATTCAGAGTTAGTTCTTCCTACAACTAATTGTTCCAATGCTTGTTTAATACACTTGTCTACTACCAAGAGTGCTGAGAAAATTTCAGGAACCCAAGACGAGACCAAGATCGAAAGAGAACCGCTTCAACGAATAAACAAAATCTCGGATCAAAAGAAAGACCATGGGGAATCCAATTACTTGCTGTTAAAGCCAAACAATCAGCTGCCATGGAAAGGAGTCATAGCTTCTTTGTTGATCAAAGAAGAACCACCAGATGCTCAGCATCAATCCTACCGGAACCGCAGCAAAAAAATTCCCCGAGGTAAATCTCTAGACCCACTCCTTTATGAAAATACTAACTTGCTCTATTTGGGTGCAGGTAAAGAAGAAGTTTCGAGGACGAAACTTTTCCAAGAGAGAGGGTATGATGGGGACATCAGTACCATGAAAGCTCATGGAACTACTACCACCTCAGAAAGAGACTGTACTGTGCGTACGGCAGGCTTAGATCCTGATCCTATTGGCGACAGCAGAACCTTTCTTGTTGTTGGGACAGTTGCTCCTACGCTACTATCGCTCAGCACCCATCTAATGGAAGAAGATGCATGTCTTGAAGAGTTATGCCTCAAGCACAAAGATTCAGGCCATGAAACCACTTGGGCTACATTCTTAGCTCAACCAGATCACGCGTCGAAGTGGAATCAGTCCAATTGGATCCCAGATGAAGGAGTTATGCTATTTACAAATCAGGTGTCTTCCAATTTACCCGATTTGGACATAGGTGCATTGATTGGAGGTTTCTAATCGAACCAGAAGGAATTAAGCTACAAACCGACTTGTTCTGGAATCTTGATCCATCAGGGAAGAACCGACAATTGGATTCATCTCATTCCCGGTTCAGACTTGAGTGTTATCGATTTTACAAATCGATGGACCTGCTTTGGACGCAATCCAGCGACTAGGCCAAAGATCGAGTTACACAACCCAACTCAGGAAAGATCTAAGCCCAGGACCACTTGGATAATATCAATGGGCCTCTCATGGATCCAGCAAGCTAAAGATCCAACGAAATGCCCATCGGATCCACAAGTTACACCCATTTTCCCAAAACGGGTTGACTTGGTTCTGTTTAAGGAACGTCCTCGATCCAATGGTTGCTACACCTTGAAAACATATCTATGGCGACCAGGAGAGATTATAAGGCAACTAAGGAAGCTTGCAAACACCTTACCATGCACCAACACACACACAGGATCAGGCGGATCCCCTTGCAAGTATACTTTCCTTTTATGGCTACGTTCACACTTAGGGCCATAAATGGCCAACGGGTCCTTGCCTTTGAATGCCACGACTTGGGCAACCTTTATGGAGATCAGAATGTTCCAGAGAGGCTCACATATCCTCTCAAACCGTCCAGATACAAGGCGACATCACAGCTGCCTTATTTTGCCGATTTGCTCATTATTGTCCAACGGCTAGTTTTTGATCATCTTTGATTTGTTTCTTGCTAAGAATTTCGTGTAGAGCATTATATAAGCTCATCTTAGCTTTCATTTGTATTCACGCAGACAATAAGAATCTTCCTTGGTTATTTTCGAGTTTTTGTTTGGAACAAAAACGTCTTCTCTCTTTAGATCGTGAGTGAGTCCGATCCTTAGAGAAACCCCTTGAAGTATCAAGAGACCGTCGCCTCTCTTGTGGTTCTCATCGCCCCACCAGCAACCTCCATCTTATCCCGTTGATAGAAGAGAGAGACCTTAGTCCAGCTTCTTCAACACTTGAGCTCGTATCAGACCCGGTTTAAATGGATAAAAAGTTCGGATTGGCAATATCGAGATCACTGCTCGGTGCAACACCTCGGTATTGAGCCTGGGTTTGTGCACCGACGAGGGGCACCGAGTAGTGGCGTCGGTATTGAGGTGTTGTTGCACGGTGATCTTCAATGGATACTGAGGTCACTCCTCGGTATCGTTGCTCTGTATTAAGGACTTTTTCCCCCGGGTTTCCTCTGAGAACATCACCGAGCAGTGACCTCGGTACAATCCCCTGAGGCTTCGATACCGACGTCACTCCTCGGTGTTGCACGTCGGTACTGAGGCTGTCTTCCTCCGTCTTCTATACCGAGCAGTTGCACCGAGTAGTGACCTCGGTGCAACCCTTCTTCCTTCAATATCGAGGACTAGTACCAACCAGTGATGTCGGTACAGTCTTTGTCCGTTCTCCTCGGGTCTCGAATCTCCTCTTTAGCACCTGAAATACGATCCAAAACATGCAAGGACTCTCTAGAACTAAATGTGGACACATTAGACTCATAAAATGACTAAAATGCTAAAGAGACAACATGAACTATATGCAAATGACTCAAAACCTAAGTGAAACGGATGCTAGAATGATGCAAAATATGATGATAGAAATTCCCCCAAACTTACTTCTTTGCTTGTCCTTAAGCGAAAGCATCACTAAAAAGAATTCAAGTCCAAGTGAAAACTCTAGGGTATGATCAAAAATGTGTACTCAAAAGGGGTTAGCCATGTCCATCCTTACATGAACCAAGTTTAAATCTCAACCTACACAAGCTTTCAAATCATCCAATCCTTTAACATTCATTAGAATTTTTCCAAGTGAATCATGCTTATGCGAGGCAAGTGAATGCATTTGGCTAGGGTTAAGGTTTCGAGATAAAGGTGATCTCGATACAAGTGACGGTTTTTGAGCAAGGGGTTCTCTCAAAAGGAACGAACTAATGCAAAATGCTAAGAGTAAAGCCCAATAGATGCATACAAGGTCGACTTCCATCTACCCAAATGCCCCATATCGAACTTGACCCCTAATTTCTAAACCCCAATGAAGATCCTTCCTAAGCTACCCTTTTCGCAATGCATTTTGCCTTCATGGTTCATATTTTTTCACCTTCTTTCTCCACTTAAACACTTAGGGGATTTCCTTCTTCATCAAATGGTTTGGCTTTCAAAATTTTACTTTACTTAGCTCTTCTTTACTTTCTCTAGTCTCTTTTATTTCTTTTCTTTGCCTTAGCCTTTTTGGCTTTCCTTCTTTCTTATGAAGACTAGAGACTATTTTCTTTCCCTTTTAACTTAGACCTTTTTCCCATAAACGATTATCGCCAACCATTTCAAGCTTTTTGCTTATCCCCTATTCTTCTTCATCCATTTTTCTCATTCCCACAATCTCTTTTCTTTCCCCTGTCCCAAGTTCCCAACCTATCTAGCCTTATCTTATGTCTAGCTCATTGATGCCGAGCTAGTTCTACACGGAAGTTTTTCCTTGTCGTTCTAAACTCAACACCTTTTGCCTAGTTGATTCGAAAAAGGCCTCACAAACACTCACAAGTAGCATTTGGCTTGAAAGGAGGTTGAGATAAAGGAGTGGTTAACCGTTCCAATGATGGGAATCGGCTATTTGGGCTAACAAGAGAGTGGCAAAGCGGATAAGATAGCCCAAATATGTATGTGATAACCATGCATTCACTATGCAATGCACAAACATGATAATTACAATGTCAAATTATGGTTATCACTTAAGTAGAAATGGACTCAAATCAACTTGCTTTGGCTAAGACCTAAGTAATTAGACATGAAATCCAAACATGGTTCGACCTTGATTTCGCACACAAGATCTAGAGCATAAGACTTAAACTCTTAAAGCAATACTTCACAAGGAGGAATCATTCTAGCTCCTAATGCACATGCAATGCATTGTCTACGTGCTATGCATTCTAGACTCAATCCTATATGAAGTGCAAATGCATCCTAAATGACTTCTTTTTGTCTTTTCATTTTCAAAATTTTGCAAATTTGTTTGGTTTTTTCTATGCCTTAGATGTATGCATGAGACTCAAGATGAAAATAGAAAATAAGACAAAGCAAATGTTATTAGATACCGGTCCCTCCCCCAAACTCAAATCACACCGCCTCAGTGTGAAATAAGCCTAAGGAAAGGACCAAAAACAAGAGATAACTATACAATGCAAGACTTAAAAGAAAAAATATATACAAGAGTTTTGGATTCGTACCTAGAAGCTTGGAGATGGGGATGTAGACCCCATTGAGTAAGCTGGATTACTTGAGACAGGAGACGGGGACCGCATCGCTCTCCTCTTTGTTGCCTTTTCTGGTCGGGCTGTGGGACGGCTAGGGCTTATGACCAACGACCAATCATCTCCTCGAGGAGCGAGATTAGTGTCCATGACGACGTCTCCTCCTTCACCGGCCCTTGATGAACTCGCTCCACAACATCCGTCCTTGAGCTCATTGATGGTTCGACCCATGGCTTTCACCGTCTTCCTCAAAGACTTGATCGTTTTCACCATCTTCTTCATGTTTTTGTTTTGCCACGTTCACATGCGTTGGAGGAGACGGTTTTGGTGGTGAGCGTGTCTTGTGGCCGCGTTAGTGATAGCCCCATCATAAGGGTCAAAGTGGTAGCGCTCACTACCGTACACGGTCTCGGGTGACGACTCATTCGGCACCTCCTCGTCGAGATCGAGAGACTCAATAGTGGTTATCCGTTGTGCTCTCTTTCGGAACGCTTGCGTAGGCGGATCGACGGTGGAGTTGTAGAGGTACTCTTGGGGAGGAATAAACATGACGTTCCTCGGTTCATGGAAGTTGGTGAGTGCCGGATTAGGTAAAAGGACTTGTGCCACGGATGTCTCGGTGAGTTGGAGGTTGTAAGCCATCTTTCCTTCGATATATCCCTTGAAGAACTTAATCTTTGAAAGGTAGGCCGTATCCAAAGATTTCCACTCATAGTTGCCAAGCGAAACTTTGACCCTTTTTGCCATAAGAATAGGCGTTATCATCCATCCGAGGCAAATCATGGCCTTCTTCGACTTTTTCTTCCAAGCCCAATCCCGGTAAGCGAACAAGTGTCTCACCAAGAGTGTTGCGAGACAAGGAAGTCCATCCGGCCCCTCGAATGCTTTACCGTTTGTGAGAACGGGTAGGATGGGCTTTAGACCAAGCTCCAACAACTCCATCTCCTCCGTAGTAACCGTGTCAATCTCTACCTTGTGGTATAAATTGTGGACCAACGCCTTGTGTGCGTACCGTAGAGCCGGGTGCCGTATGCTCGCACTCTTAGAGTCAGCGGCTCTAAACTCTCCACTTGCAATTGTTGCCCAAAGATTTCGGAGCTCGAGTCTTGGATAGTCAAAGTATTGCCCGCCGTATGTACCTTCTTCTCTAAACCCGAATATCTCGCAAAGCTCGTGGAAAGTGACGATGTAGGTGGTTCCCATGAGTCCGAACTTTAGAACTCCAAACCCGGAATTTGCATCTTCCGTTTCTTAGAACTTAGCTCGAAGGGTGGCTAGGAACTTGCAGGTGAGTGCCTTTAAGGCTTCATGCTTCATGCTCATGAACTTCCTTAGCCCCATATTCTCAAAGAGAGTCCACACTTCGTCACTTATCCCCATCCTATCAATTGTCTCCGCATCGACAAATTTGCCTTGCTCGAACCTCAATTGGCCAAATTTGTCGAAGTAATCTTGCTCACTTGGCTTTGTCCGTTGCAGCACAGGGACTTCTCCACTTGAGCTCTCACTCTCCACCTCTTCTTCGACTCTCTTGCCCTTTCCCTTTGCCGTTTTCTTGGCTTTAGAGTTCGTAGCCGCGGTTTTAGCCTTTGCCTTGGCACTAGCCTTGGCAATCCCTTTTCCCTTTTCCGCGGCTGTAGCTTGGGCAATTTCTTTTCCTTTCCCAACTTTTGAAACCTTGGTCCGTGCCCGTGTCGATGGAGCACCCTTGTCCGACATTGTACCTACAAATATCCTTGAGACAATTTGTGAACATATGTACAATTTCTTATCAAATCAAAAAGGGTCACCAAAAGATGATCTAAGAGCAATAGACCAAGGTGAAAATTCACATTTAACAAGCAAATTATCCCAATTCACAATCCCTAATTCTCAAAATCCCAATTTCTCAAAATCCCTAACCATCAACAATTGGCACATGAATCATCAATTTTAAGCATAGATAAACCATCCCCAAGGTATTTGCACAAGTGAAATACAATATAAAAACATATTCAAGCAATTTTCCTTCAAGAAAAAAACCATGGTTTTCAAGAATTTAATCAAATAATACCTTGGGGAATTTGGATTAGATGTTTGAAATGATGATAAATCCAAAAATAGCAGTGAAAATCGAGATTATGGGGCTTTGAATCACCAAATTTGATTGAGAAAAGAGGGAGATGTTGAAAAATTCTCTCTTGAAATCGCTAAAGTGAGGGAAAAAAATGGGGCTAGGGTCGTGTGAAAGAGGAAGAAGAAGGAGACTTACCTAGGCGGGTCCGAAATTTTTTAAAAAAATTTGGTCAATACCGAGGTCACTCGTCGGTACCACTGCTCGGTATTGACTGATTTTTTTAAAATATTCGGCGAACACCGATGTCACTCCTCGGTACCACACATCGGTATTGGCATACCGATGTCACTCCTCGGTACCACACGTCGGTGCTAAGGGATTTTACGTCTGTTTCCATACCGACGTGTTGCACCGACCTGTGACGTCGTTATTGGTCCCTCGTTTGACACGGTCTATTCCGAGGTCACTCCTCGGTATTGGGCATCAGTGTGAGCATACCGAGGTCACTCATCGGTGCTGGTCATCGGTATGCACGTACCGATGTAACTCCTCGGTGCAACTGCTCGGTGTTAAGGCTGTTTTTCTTCTGTTTCGATACCGAGTTGTTGCACCGACCTGTGATGTCGGTATTGTCCTTGGAAAATCCATACCGAGGTCACTCCTCGGTATCTCTCCTCGGTATTCCCTTTTTGCCTTGGAACCCCTATGCACACTTAACAAAAACATCAAAAAGATCTAGCAAAGATAGAAAAAGAGATAAACAAAAAGAACAAAATATATACAATGATAAGCTTGGGGTGTCTCCCAAGAGCACTTTGTTTAACGTCACTAAGTTCGACGTTTGTTACCGTTCTCAAGCTAGAGGGACATCATCGAGGGGGATTGATCCTACCTTTTCGACGATTTGATTTGCCCGGTAGAGTTTGAGCCTTTGGCCATTTGAAATGAAATCTTGGCCCTCCTTGTTAACAAGCACCATGGCTCCATACGGCCTCACTTCTTTAACCTCAAACGAACCCGACCACCTTGACTTGAGTTTCCCGGGAAAGAGCTTCAACCGGGAATTGAATACCAACACTAGATCTCCAACCTTGAAATCCTTGTGCACAATCTTCTTGTCGTGGAATGCTTTGGTCCTCTCCTTGTAGATTATCGAGCTCTCATAGGCTTCGAGCCTAGTCTCCTCTAACTCCTGAAGTTGAATCAACCGCCTCTCTTATGCAGTCTTGATGTCGAAGTTAAGAAGCTTCACCGCCCATAGGGCCTTGTATTCCAACTCAACTGGTAGATGGCATGACTTCCCATTAAGCAAGTTGAATGGTGTAGTCCCTATAGGTGTTTTAAAGGCGTTTCGGTATGCCCATAAAGCATCATCTAACTTGTTGGCCCAATCCTTCCTTGAACCCCCAACCGTCTTCTCGAGCATGGCCTTGATTTGCCAGTTGGATACTTCTACTTGGCCACTCGTTTGATGATGGTAAGGTGTTGCTACCTTATGCCTCACACCATGCTTCTTAAGTAAGCTTTCAAACAATTTGTTGATGAAATGACTACCTCCATCACTAATGACCACCCTTGGAACTCCGAACCTTGGGAAGATTACGGACTTGAACAGTTTTAGAACGACCTTGGCATAGTTGGTCGGGCTTGCAATGGCTTCCACCCATTTGGAGACGTAATCAACCGTAACCAATATGTTTTGGTTACCATACGATGACGGGAAAGGTCCCATAAAATCGATGCCCCATACGTCAAACATCTCTACCACAAGGATTAGGTTTTGGGGCATCTCATCTCTCCTCCCGATGTTCCCTTTCCTTTGGCACGCATCACATATGGAGACAAAGAGGTGTGCATCTTTGAATAATGAAGGCCACCAAAAACCGGATTGCAAGACCCTTGTAGCGGTTTTGTAGGATGCATGATACCCACCATAGCTTGACCCGTGACAATGGAGTAGGATCCCTTGGACTTCTTCTTCCGCCACGCACTTTCTATACAACCCATCCGAGCACAACTTGTATAGGTAAGGCTCGTCCCAATAGTATCTAGTCACGTCGTGGAAGAATTTCTTCTTCTTATACCCATCCAAAGGCGGTTCCTTCCCGCACACTAAGTAGTTCACTAGATCCGCAAACCATGGTAGTCTCTCGTCTTGTAACCCGTTAGCACTCTCTGGTCCTTGCACGGCTTCGACCCCTTTTTCAAGACGCCAACCATCATGAGACTCTCCTCGGGGAGCTTATCATCAATTGGGACAAGGTCTTCAATCCTCATTCTAGACAAGTGATCCGCGACCCCATTCTCTATCCCCTTCTTATCAACTATCTCCAAGTCAAACTCTTGTAGAAGCAAGATCCAACGGAGTAGCCTTGGCTTGGTGTCTTTCTTGGCATGAATGTATCTCAAAGCCGTGTGATCGGTGTAGACAATCACCCTTGATCCCACAACATAAGACCTAAACTTCTCCATTGCAAAAACTACGGCTAGCAACTCTTACCGGGTTTGAGTATTGTCTAAGGTCCTACTTGCATAGTAGATGACATTGGTCTTCTTGTCCTTCCTTTGACCCAAAACCGCTCCAACCGCATAGTCACTAGCATCACACATGATCTCGAAAGGAAGATCCCAATCCGGGAGCACTAACCAACGCCTTCTTGATCTCTAGAAACGCTACCATAAACTCCTCATCACATATGAACTCAACCTCCTTTCAAAGTAACCTTGTGAGAGGCCTTGTGATTTTCGAGAAGTCCTTAATGAACCTTCGGTAGAATCCAGCTTGACCCAAGAAAGATCGGATGTCTTTGACCGACTTAGGCGGCTCCAAGCTAACCATCACCTCTATCTTGGCCTTGTCTAGCTCAATCCCCTTCTCGGAGATCTTATGCACGAGCACAATGCCTTCACGTACCATGAAATGGCACTTCTCCCAATTGAGCACCAAGTTTGCCTCTTCGCATCGTTGCAAGATCCTACAAAGATTAGACAAGCTAACACCAAATGAAGAGCCATACACGGAAAAGTCGTCGATAAAGACTTCTACCATGTCCTCAATAAGATCGGAAAAAATGGACATCATGCAACGTTGGAATGTTGCGGGCGCGTTACACAACCCAAATGGCATCCTTCGATATGCGAAGGTGCCATAAGGGCACGTGAAAGTCATTTTCTCTTGGTCATTCAGGTGTATGGGTATTTGAAAGAAACCCGAATAACCGTCTAGAAAGCAATAAAATGGATGATTAGCTAGACGTTCAAGCATTTGATCTATGAAAGGTAACGGAAAATGATCTTTACGAGTGGATGAATTCAACTTCCTATAGTCAATGCACATTCTATGCCCGGTTATTGTCCTAGTAGGTATCATTTCATCCTTTTGATTTTTAACAACCGTTATCCCCCCTTTCTTAGGCACACAATAAACCGGTGAGACCCAAGTACTATCCGATATTGGGTAGATAATGCCCGCGTCTAAGAGCTTAAGAATCTCTCTCTTTACAACATCTTTCAAATTAGGATTCAACCTTCTTTGATGTTCAATAGATGTCCTTGATTCATACTCTAAAGAGATTCTATGCGTGCACAAACTAGGGGAAATACCCTTTACATCATCCAAAGAATAGCAAATTTTCTCCTATACTTCCTAAGTTCTACAAGAAGGGAGGATAGTTCATTCTCATCTAGACTCTCATTCACAATAACCGGGTAAGACTCGTTGGGACCTAAGAACACATACCTTAGTCCTGCGGGAAGTTGCTTTAGGTCCACCTTTGGGGCCTTGAGCTCGCTCCAATAGTCCTCCTCAAGACAATACTTACCCTTGATAGCCTCTTCAATTGCAAGAATGGACTCCTCTTGAACCGTGCTAACCCTTAAACCATCTTGACATTTGGTATCGCGAACACACAACTCAACAAATGGTGTGTCCTTCTAGACCGGTTTGTGCGAGTCCATGAGTAGCTCATAACCTTGACTCTCCTTGCTCAAGAACCCATGATCGCCATGCTCCTTGGTCAAAACCACTTCCAAACCGTATTCTACTCTCATTTCCTCAAGTAGCTCGTCGGCTAGCTCATCCATGGTCTATATGTAAAAACATTGGCCATCTATAGTGGGCTTCTTCATCACTTTGTTGATATCAAACTCAAGGAATTCTCCTTTACCCAAATGGAGATCTATCTTGCCTTTCCTCACATCGATTATTGCTCCCGCGGTTGCTAGTAATGGCCTACCAAAGATAAGAGGGTCTTTTGGTTCTTCATCCATTTCAAGCACTACAAAGTCCGTGGGGACAATGAAATCCTTCACCACAATAGGAATATCCTCAAGCAGCCCAATAGGAACTCTCACGCTCCTATCCGCTAATATTAGGAAGATGTTGCATGCCTTGTAACGTGTGAAGCCTAGTCTCTTGGCTACCGAAAACGGCATGAGGCTTACACTTGCTCCAAGATCACACAAACAATGATTGAGAGCTAGAGGACCAAGTGCACAAGGTAGCGTGAATGATCCCGGATCTCCTAACTTCTTTGGCACCATCTTCTTTTGTATTATGGCACTACACTCGTGAGTTAAAATGACCATAGACTTCATCTCCTTAGCCCTCTCATTCACGGCATCTATCAAGAATTTGGCGTATTGAGGGACAAGTAAGAAAGCATCAACCAAAGGCATTGTGAGTTCCACCTTCTCCATTTGCCTATCAAAGATGGCTTTATACTTGTCCATAAGTTGCTTCTTGAACCGCCCGGGAAAAGGTAGCTTAGGAACGTATGGCTTAGGGACAAACACATTCTTTTTCGGTTTCTCTTGAGCAACAACAAACCTAGGCTTGACCTTCTCAACTTCTTCAACCTTGTTTTGCTCTCTCACTACCTCATCTTCAACCAATCCGTCATCTTCTTGAAGTTCCACCCCCCCCCCCCACTTTGCTTCTCAATGTCCACATTGAGAGGAGAAGGAGCTTCTCTTGGAGGCAAGACCGTGCCACTTCTCAAGGTGATGGCGTTTACATACTCCTTAGGATTAGCTTCGGATTTGCCCGGTAGTTGACCTTGTGGTCGGGAGGAAGAAGCAACACCTTTGTTCTCCATGTGTTTTACCTTGGAGTTCAAAGCCTCAATCTTTGTGTTGAGGTCATTGTAAGAGCAATCCACCCGCGTATTGATCTCTGCTTGTCCCTTGAGTAATTGTTGGAACATGGAGCTCAAATCAAGTTCTTGCGGTTTAGACGTAGTTGCATGACCTTGAGGCACAAACCTTTTTTGTTGGTCTTAAAAACCGGGTGGAGCTTTGGGTTAAAATCCACTTTGGTTCCCTTGGAATTGGTTCCTTGGGATAAAACCTTGTTGGTTGGTATTAGAAGCTTGACCTTGGGGTTGGAATTGCTTTTGTGGGGCTCCTTGAGCTTGATTAGGTTGCGGAGGGTAGACTTGGTCTTGTGGGTTCTCCACATTTGTGTTCCGGTAAGAGAAGTTGGGGTGGTTCCTATAGTTTTGGTTGAACCCTTGTCATTGGTAGTTCCCTTGATTCTCCACGTAGTTCACCTCCTCTTGAGTGTTCATGTCCGGGTTCTCCTCTTGATAATAACCTTGGTTCTCATCATAAGCATCCACAAAGTTGACCGTTTTTTGGGAAGACACTAGTAGTTTATCAATCAAATTGGCTTGCTTGTCCAATTTTTCATTAAGCGCTTTCATGTCCTTGGCCCGCTTGTTCTCATCAAAGTCCCTTGTCGTCCTTGTGGCGCGGTCATAATCGTCGCCATAGGTCCCGTCACTTTGGGCCAAGTTCTCCACTAGTTCCATGGCTTCGTCCACATCTTTGGCTAAGAAGTTCCCATTAGAGGTTGTGTCTAAAAGCATCCTTATCTTGGGTAAAGCACCGCGATAGAGGGTACTCAATAGAGAGGCGTTGGAGAAACCATGATGCGGGCATTGAGAGGTGTAGCTTTTAAACCGTTCCCAAGCTTCATTGAAGGATTCGGTTCCGCGTTGTGTGAACCCCGAGATTTCGTTCCTCAACTTGGCGGTCATTGAAGGAGAAAAGAACTTTGCAAGGAAAGCTCGCTTGCAATCGTCCCAAGACGTGATTGAACCTTGAGGAAGACTCTTTTCCCATTGGCGAGCTTTTTCTCCAAGAGAGAATGGGAAAAGTCTTAGCTTGAAACCGTCTTCCGAAACACCGTTCATCTTGGTTAAACCACATATCCTATCAAATTGATCGATATGATCCAATGGATCTTCCATAGATAGACCGTGGAATTTGTTGCTTTGAACCATGTTGATCAAACCCGGCTTCACCTCGAAGTTGTTGTTCTCAACCGGTGGAGCTTGGATCCCTTGACGGTTTTGATGGGCATTGGCGGCATCACCCGCACCAACCACGTTTTGAGCCCTTGGGGGATGGTTAGGGACTTTCATTGGCCGGCCGGGTGGATGTGGGGCGTTGTGAGCGTGGCCACCTTGTGCGGGGTGGTTTCCATTACCACCTTGTGCGGGGTGGTTTCCATTACCACCTTGTGCGGGGTTGTTTCCCACATTGTCATGAATCTCCCCAAGTGGAACACTTCCATAGTAATCCATGTCGTTCTCAACTTCTTGTTGTCTCACAAGTGCTTCCCTTGTTCTAAACCCTCGGTATGATCGATGTATGTCGTCTCTTGGTTGAACTACATTTTCATTGCCCCGAGATTGCATATGCATGCACCTATAGGTTTAGAGAGAGCAATGGAAAGCAAACAAGATTAATAACTTTGTAGCAAATAAAGCTTAATCTCACTAAGAGCCTAAATCTCAATGTTAAAACAAATCCAAATATGGCAACGGCGCCAAATTGATACAAGATTTTTTAATCTCTAGGAGGTATCAATAACTCCAATACGTGTAGTATGAAGGTTATCAATCCATAAAGGGATTCATCATAATCACTAAGAATGCAAGGGACTTAAAGCAAGTTAAGCTAAACAAGTGTGGTTGTTGTTTAAGTATCCAATTCTAATTAAGCAAGCAAAAGTACTAAACAAGATAGTAAATCAATAAATAAAGGCGGAGCAAGAGATAAGGTTATTGATGTAAGGTGATCCAATTTCAACTAGTGGTGTTCATTCACTCAAAGAAGCTCATTCCTAGGCAATAGATCTCTAGTCTTGATTAGTTCTCTATCGAGCAACTAATCACTATGTTAATTATCAAGCCCTTTAGCAAATCATCATTTGTGGATTAACAACTAGCAATCATTAAGAATCATAACAAGATCAACCAAAAGTATACTCTAAACAACTAATGTCTTAGGTTAGGAACATAAATCTCTTGTCTAGTTCATCAAGGCATTTCATCAAACACTTGGTGTGCATGAAATGCCTTATGATCTAGATCCACTCTTTCAAGCTGAATCTAGCATTAGGGACACTAGAAAAGAAGGAATATAAGACTATCTAACCCTAAACACCACTAATCAAACATTGGACCACCCTAATCTACCCTATCTCAAGATCCTAAGGACTACTCACTAATCATCATGAGTTCAACAAATCCAAGAAAAGAAGAGTTGAAACTCATGATCAAGATGATTGGATGATTAGAAAGTAGAAGATAGATGGATTCAATCAAGAAAACAATACTCAAATTGCATTAAACAAAAGGATCAATCTCTTACAAATCACTCTTAGAAGAGGGGTTTTGCATAAAAAAATACTTAGCCCATCAAAATTAAGTTTTTGGGCATAAATAGTGAATAGTGACGAACCGGGTCGACCCGGAACAAACCGGGTACCGACCCGGTTTATATGGATAAAAAGTTCGGATTGGCCAATACCGAGGTCACTGCTCGGTGCAACACCTCGGTATTGAGCTTGAGTTTGTGCACCGACGAGGGGCACTGAGCAGTGGTGTTGGTATTAAGGTGTTGTTGCATGGTGATCTTCAATGCATACCGAGGTCACTCCACAGTATCGTTGCTCCGTATTAAGGACTTTTTCCCCCGGGTTATCTCCGAGAACAGCACCGAGCAGTGACCTAGGTACAATCCCCTGAGGCTTCGATACCGACGTCACTCCTCGGTGTTGCACGTCAGTACTGAGGCTGTCTTCCTCCGTCTTCTATATCGAGCAGTTGGACCGAGCAGTGACCTCGGTGCAACCCGTCTTCCTTTAATACCGAGGACTAGTACCGACCAGTGACGTCGGTACAGTCTTTGTCCGTTCTCCTCGGGTCTCGAATCTCCTCTTTAGCACCTGAAATACGATCCAAAACATGCAAGGACTCTCTAGGACTAAATGTGGACACATTAGACTCTTAAAATGACTAAAATGCTAAAGAGACAACATGAACTATATGCAAATGACTCGAAACCTAAGTGAAACGAATGCTAGAATGATGCAAAATATGATGATATCACTTGTCCGGTATTGTTGTTGCACGACTACGTTCCCAGGATGAAATGTTTGGAGAGTTTTCTCGATCATATCAAAATCACTTATCTTTTCTCCACATAACATTATCATGGAAGTGATTCCGAATAGAGCTGAATTATATTCGCTTACTCTCGTATAATCCTAGAATCGGAGGTTCAACCACTCATGTTTTTCTTTCGGTAAGATCACATATTTCTGGTGATCAAACCTATCTTTGAGTGATTGCCAAAGATCTTCAGGATCTTCTTTCGTGATATATTCATCTTTTAAACCATCTTGGATATGGTGGAATAAAAATATCATGGCGTTTGCCTTTTTCTCTTCAGGAGTTGTTTTTGATTTATCGATGGTATCAATAATCTCTTTTCCTTTTAAATGCATCTTTGCAGCTACTGCCCATCTCATATAATTGTTTCCAGAGATATCAAGGGCATCGATTTCGAGCTTCGTTAAATTTGACATGATTATTGTAAACATAAATTAATATTTTATTAATCATAAATTTAAATAAAATATTGCGATTTTAAGGAATACATAGCAATTTAAAACATAGGAGGCGCCGGAATAAATAGCGCAATTAAAAGAAATACAAGTGCATAAAACATCACAATAAAAACCATCACATTTTCCTCGGGAGAAAATTCCCCAACAAGTAAACCGTAAAAAGCAACAAGTATAAAACCTATTACAAAAACTAAAAGCGGATGAACCATTTTTCTTCTTCTTCTTTGTAAAAACAAATAATTTTCTTAGAAATGATTTTTAGTGAAGATGAGAGATTTTGAGTGAAAAGAATGAATGAAAGATAAATATATTTATAGATTGAAAATACTATTCACTAGCCGCTGGAAATGGCGAAAAATCGATATGAAAACTTTTTATAATCAATCAGATAAATTTACCAGATTTCAGATAAAATGGTTATATACAGCATAATAACCATAAGATAAACAAATATTAACATCAAATTTATTAACCATATTTAAACAACAGATAAAAATATGTGGCAGCTCAGCCGTCCAATATAATATTGACAGTAAATAAATAAATCATGGTGACTAAAGTCATTAAATTATTGCGAAAATAATAAATTAATAATGGGGCGGCCGCGCCGTGCTCCGATAATAATCACTGTAATATATTCATCTTCTGGACGAAGCAGTTCTTCAGGAACGCTATCATGTATATCTTCTGGATATATATATATATATATATATATATATATATATATATATAGTTCTTTTGGAAATTTTTCATAAATGTCTTCGAGACATTCATTTCATGGGGATAAAGCCTGCCATATGATCTAAGGAGACATAGTATACCATATGATCATGATCGTGAATGCATAGCCTTTCATAACGATCAGTTCGGGGAAGGCATCGCCTATTATCCCGAAATAATATATAAACGTGTAAAAATTGAACATAAATTAAACCTCACCTTTTCGGTATATGAACGGATCGGGGAACGATCGTGCTGATAATGTGTTATAAAATATAATAAATATATTATATATAAGGTGAGATATGTTTGTATATATTTTATACTTATATCAGAAGAGAGACGATAGAGAGACACTGGAAAAGAGAGAGAGATGGAAAGTAAGTGAGAGAGATGGAGAGTAAGTGAGAATAATATTTCTCTTTGTATTCCCTTGTTACATGTGTATTGTATCTTTTACACAACACATATATATACAAGAGGAGGTGGTGGAACAATAATTGGTGTGTATAATTATCCATTTTTCAACATATAACTATTTTCATTCTGCAAATATTATTTACGAAGGATATTTGGCAAAATGATGAAAATATAGGAGTCGAACTGTTACCACATAATATTGTAGAGTCGAACTGTTACCACATAATATTGTAGTTTCATATTTACGACGGAAATGATGAAAGTACAGGGGTCGAACTGTAATAATAAAAAAAAGAAGGGAAAGTGTTTCGTTGTTTGCTCATTTCTCTGCCACTTCTAGTCTCCACGAGATCGCATCGTTTGTCCCCTCTCTGTCTCTCAATTGCGTTCAACCATCAGGTTCCTTAATCACAAATTCCCAATTCCGTAAGCTTTAAATTTCTCAGCTTGATGGGTTTCCTCAGTTTTCTATCCTTTTAAGTTTCCTGTCTTTGTGAAATAATTAGAGGCTTTAACGAAATGGATTTTTTTTTTTACTTTGGAATGCTTTTAATGATTGCTGCTAAGTTTGACTCTGGATTTGGATTTCGTTTAATAATCATATTTGTTCTTAGTTTTACTGTTTTTGTTTAATGTGGAGGAGAATAGAATGATAAATGGAATCTAGATTTGACGAATAGGTTAAAGTTGAAATGCAAAATAGAGTGGAAGAAATGCTCATAAAAAAGTTGTAGAAGCAGTATATTGAACCCGCTTTGTCTTTGGATAAATCTGTCTTGGTTCTTCTTATCCTTTGTGGCAACAAGCTCATTCACACAGGCAAGAAATCATTCACATGCACTCTTCCAATAAAGTTAATTCTCTAGCAGAAGGAGTTTAGAAATTGGACTTGGACGACGATATGGGCCCTGGAGCCAGTCAAACAATGGAATGCAAGTGTGGCATGCCTCTGTGCATCTGTGTAGCTCCTTCCCAATCAACCAATACACCGAACCCACAGGTAAATTCTCATTTCCTGAATTGTTTTCCTTACAACATACTGATAAGCTGAAGTTTGAAGAGGAGGTTAGAAAAATAGATGCATAAAGAAATTGTAAGTAGAAAATACATGTATTGAGTTGAGTAGCTTAGTCTTATCACATACATACCTCTCTTTTCAAAAATGCTTGGAACAGGCTACACGTGCCCCTGTGGCTCTCCCTCAGTCAGATCCTAAAACGAAGTCAGATACTTCAGCAAAAAGCAAAGGTTCCACTTCCAGCAGCAATGCTAGGTATGTTAGCATTTCGTCGTAGTATCAAGGAAAAGTTTGCGCATAGAGTTTTAGACACGAGAAAAAGTTGTTTGTCTAGGCATTTGTGCCTTTGGATTTACTTGATCATTGCAAGGAATTATCAACATGAAACTGGGTTGCTCTTGCACTTCAACTAGTAGATACATGTGTAATTGTTCATCTGCTTTTCGTGTAATTGTGTACAAAACTTCCTTCTCGTCTTTGTTGTGACATCTGACTGATGACCTGAAGTTGCTTCTAGCAGATAACTGATTGGATTTGAACTCGCTGTTATAGTGATTTTTCTATATCTTTCTAGTATTTTTTATATGTAATTAAGTTTTTGAAATTCTCAGATCGGCTCTGAATCCTGGACTAGACAACCCCCAAAGAGACTATGAAGTAAACGGGGAGGTAACTCTTCACATCTCATTGCATGGATAATCATACTTTCCTTGTCTATCAGATTATTCATATATTTTTATGGAATCTGTTTGTAAAAAGGGATTAAGGGAAGCAATTAAGAATGGTGACACTGCTGGTGTGAAAAAGCTTCTGAAAGAGGTACTCGTTTTCCAATTGAGAAAATGCTCTTAACTAAGATAACTTAATGCCCGATCAAGTTTGCAGTTGCCACAAATACATGAAGACTAAAACTGTAAGAATTTCAGGGCGTCGATGCAAATTACCATGACAAGCAGGGAATGTCAGTGCTTCATCTGGTGATCTTCCCAGTCCTCTCTCTTCGCCACTTGTGTGATCGATTTGCGTGGTGAGTCCAAATATACTAATTACATAATGTTTCGCTTCCACAGACTGCCCTATTCAACAAAACTGATATTGCGTTGATGTTAATGGAACATGGAGCAAGCCTTGAGCACAAAAATGCACAGGGTAATTCTCATGCTACACAAACTTTGCATTCATGATATGTTCTAATCAATGTCCTGCGAAAAGCATTTTGACGAGAAAAAATTGGTAGATAGTGATTCATTTTCTTGTGATAGTTGTACATACTCTTGTGTTGCTCTTAAGCATATAATTTGTCAACAGGAGAAACACCGCTAGATTGTGCTCCTGCAACACTGCAATATAAGATGTGGGAAAAGATGAAGAAGATGTAGTCGACTTAAAATAAACTACGCCAGAGCCCAGAGGTACAAATCTTCCCTACAAAAAGTCTGTAAGGGGCAAATCAAGGGGTCATGAATTAGCTTCTAGGACATCATATTGAACTTTGATTCTGTGTGCCATGTTGTGTGAACTTTGAAACGACGCCTCACTCTAGTAGGCTGACATACAAACTCACCTTTTGATGATAAACTATCCAGATTGTTTTGTATTCAAATTGTTTTGCATCCAGAAATAATTAATGTTATTTTGGTCAAACAAAAAGCATTTATGCATTTACATATGTATATATGTTCCGAGTGCAGAAACAAACAGCAATGTATTTAACAGCAACCACTCTGAAGTATTTGCCCGACTTTGTTTTACTCAACGCTTTTCAATTAAAAATTATCAAAGGATTCGATAGAGTGGATAACAATAGGTATTATAAAAAAAAACTCATGTAAATGAGAAACTAAGGAAGAGCCCAGACTTCAAAGTGAAGAGTGTGAAATAAACGACATGAATAAGAAGAAAACATATCTGATCAGCTTCATCTTCGTCCTTGAGCACTAGATTCTTCGATGGCCATACGACTTCGAAGCCAGAGAGGTTCATTCTGAGCGATGTATGATTGATATCTGTGATCCCGTGTCACACTCATGGCAATTTCATAGGCACTGTGGTTGCTTTCAGGGGGGATATAATCAATGCTCCAATGTTCAAAAGAGTTTAGAAACCTAATGATGTCTCCGATTATACCTTGGACCAGAGGGTGATTCATGTGTTGAAGGATGGCGATCTTACTTGATCGAAGGATGACTGGAAGAGGATTTTCCTTTGATGCATATTTAGAGCCAACACGAGAATACGATATTTAACAGCCCAGAATAAGCTTAACAACTCGAATTTAGAGCCAACACGAGAGTACGATATTTTACTATGGAATAGGACACATACCTTGGTTGTCACGGAGCTCCCCGATGCTCCGCAATTTTGGTGATCATTGGTACAAGGGGAACCCACATTGCATTTGAGAAAATTTACGGGTGGACTTCTCAAATCATTTGGCGTAACCCGTACTTCCAAATTTCTTGGGGTAGATTGTGGATTGTTGATAGCTGATATGCTCAAATTAATACCCTAAAAGTATCTCCACCCTGAGAGTATGGGAAGAGCTTGCAGAAAAGGAACTCGTTGGGCATCCCATTGTACTTCATGCCAGTGACCAAATCCTCGAACCTTTCGATATGATCCATGGGATGCTCATGAGGTAGGCCATGGAAGGGGTTCTGACTCACAAGAGCGTAATATGCTGGCTTCAGCTCGAAGTCATTCCTCTGAAAAGTTGGAATGCGAATCGCAGCTCGATTGGCAAAGAACTAATCAGGTCGGTTATGCTCACCAAGTGTTCTACCTCGATCATCTCCAGCATTCCCAACGTTGGCTTGCGCAGCTGGCGCGACAATCAGACCAACAACAGCAGGAGGGGCAATGACGTTTCCAGCCTCATCAAGTCGCTGCCCTCATTCATTGCACACTCGACCTTCTTGGTCTCTCAAGACTCCAGCTTTATCAGCTATCAAAACCATTGGGTTGTTCATCTCTGATGTTTGCTTTGTCTTTCTGTTTGTGCGTTCTAAACGTGCTAGGTTCTCTAACGATAGATTAACTAGCGGAGTGTTCTTATTTCTTCTGGTTTCGCGATTAGGCATGCACCTGAAACACAAAAATCAAAAACGTAAGTAACAAAATCGTGATGAGTATCGATCGATACCAAGTGGTGTCGATCGATATCAACAAAAGTAAAACGACGAGTATCGACCGATGCTAGATAGTATCGATCGATACTGACGAACTTAGTCGAAACTCGACAGCTAAAATCTAATGGCGAAATTGAGTCCCCGGCAACGGCGCCAAATTTGGTATGCTCAAATTAATACCCTAAAAGTACTAAGCAGTTGTTGCAGCAATAGTAGTAGTCGAACACAAGGACTCACAGAAATCACGCAATAGATTATATAGTATCAAATCAAGCTAAGCAGTTCAATTTAAATAAAAGCAGTAGGCAGTAAACGAGTTGTAATTCAATTGGAGAAAGATTAGGTTCAAGGATATTTCTCAGGAAATCAATGAATGCAAAATAAACTAACTAATCAGGGTTCAGATTTATCGCTGTTCTTGAACTCAAATCACTAAGCTATAATTAACCAACTGTCGTTGCGAGAATTATCTAAATCTAAACCTCAGAATCCCAAATCTCTTTGCAAATTCCTAAGAATAAATCAGCTTTAATGTTCAGGTTTGATATGTTCACAAATCAATTAAACCAAATCTCTTTACGAGTAATCAATTTGCTCACCCTAAGTTCTATCAGGTAATCAATCGCACTGTCTTGCCTAATTAATTATCCTAAGATCTAAGTTCTAGGTGATCAATCTAGAATTAGCTTTGAGAACAACCTAAGGTGAAGAACTAATTTAGATCGACGAACAGAGTTTCAGACTTGTCTCCCCTGGAAAGCTCTCTCACAAATTCAGAATAAAATAAAGCGTAGCCAACAAAGTGGCTGTAAAATCCCTATAAATAGCCTAAGACACGTTTTGGGGTTTCTTGTAATTATTAAAGACTTCTGGACCAAGTTGCAATTCTTCAACTCTTCATTAAAGCCGTGGGTTGTGTCTGCCTCGATGAGTGTCGATTGATACCAGGGGGTATCGATCGATGCTCGACGTGAAATCAGGTACTCAGCAACACGAACTTCAGTTTTGCTCCAAAATGCTCCAGAATGCTCCAATATCTCCAATTAGTCTCCAAACGTGCTAAAACATGTAAAAAACTCTAAAATACTACGAAATAGCAGAAAGACTCTATAAAACGGACTTATATCATGGCCTAAAATGGGTAAAAACCATGATATATCACATTCGTTTCGAGGTGGTTGATCACATATAACATCATAGTGGCGCATGAGCTTGTACATGGCCTCCGCACCAACATAATAGTAGCAGAAAATTGAGTTGAGGGGCCATCAAATTGGACAGGTCGAAAGCATACTACAAAGTTGAGTGGTCTTTCCTAGAAGTGTTAATGGAAAAGATGGGATTCGGTAGGGATTGGATACGATGGGTGATGTCTTGTGTGAGCACAATGACCTACACGGTTCTGTTGAATGGAGCGTCTGAATCATCTCGTCTGAATCACCCATCGTATCCAATCCCTACCGAATCCCATCTTTTCCATTAACACTTCGAGGAAAGACCACTCAACTTTGTAGTATGCTTTCGACCTGTCCAATTTGATGGCCCCTCAACTCAATTTTCGGCTACTATTATGTTGGTGCGGAGGCCATGTACAAGCTCATGCGCCACTATGATGTTATATGTGATCAACCGCCTCGAAACGAATGTAATATATCATGGTTTTTATCCATTTTAGGCCATGATATAAGTCCGTTTTATAGAGTCTTTCTGCTATTTCGTAGTATTTTAGAGTCTTTTACAGGTTTTAGCACGTTTGGAGACTAATTGGAGATATTGGAGATTTCTGGAGCATTTTGGAGCAAAACTGAAGTTCGTGTTGCTGAGTACCCGATTTCACGTCGAGCATCGATCTATACCCCCTGGTATCGATCGACACTCATCGAGGTAGACACAACCCGCGACTTTAATGAAGAGTTGAAGAATTGCAGCTTGGTCCAGAAGTCTTTAATAATTACAAGAAGCCCCAAAACGTGACTTAGGTTATTTATAGGGATTTTACAGCCACTTTGTTGGCTACGCTTTATTTTATTCTGAATTTGTGAGAAAGCTTTCCAGGGGAGACAAGTCTGAAACTCTGTTCGTCGAGAGAAGATTTCGAACCCTTTTGTTACTCTTTCTTATTTTCTATTAAGTATTTATTCAAACATGTTTATTGATTCAATTTCCATGTCTGAGTAGATCTCTTGTTAGGTTTAGGGATTCTCATAAAGGATTTCTTTGAATGCTAGGTTGATTAGTTATTTAGGGTTCACAATCTAAATTAGTTCTTCACCTTAGGTTGTTCTCAAAGCTAATTCTAGATTGATCACCTAAAACTTAGATCTTAGGATAATTAATTAGGCACGACAGTGCGATTGATTATCTGATAGAGCTTAGGGTGAGCAAATTGATTACTCGCAAAGAGATTTGGTTTAATTGATTTGTGAACATATCAAACCTGAACATTAAAGCTGATTTATTCTTAGGAATTTGCAAAGAGATTTGGGATTCTGAGGTTTAGATTTAGATAATTCTCGCAACGACAGTTGGTTAATTATAGCTTAGTGATTTGAGTTCAAGAACAGCGCTAAATCTGAACCATGATTAGTTAGTTTATTTTGCATTCATTGATTTCCTGAGAAATATCCCTGAACCTAATCTTTCTCTAATTGAATTACAACTCGTTTACTGCCTACTGCTTTTATTTAAATTGAACTGCTTAGCTTGATTTGATACTATATAATCTATTGCGTGATTTCTGTGAGTCCTTGTGTTCGACCCCTACTATTGCTGCAACAGCTGCTTAGTACTTTTAGGGTATTAATTTGAGCATATCAAATTTGGCGCCGTTGCCGGGGACTCAATTTCGCCATTAGATTTTAGCTGTCGAGTTTCGACTAAGTCCGTCAGTATCGATCGATACTATCTAGTATCGGTCGATACTCGTCGTTTTACTTTTGTTGATTCGATCGACACCACTTGGTATCGATCGATACTCATCACGATTTTGTTACTTACGTTCTTGATTTGTGTGTTTCAGGTGCATGCCTAATCGCGAAACCAGAATAAACAAGAACACTCCGCTAGTCAATCTATCGTTAGAGAACCTAGCACGTTTAGAACGCACAAACAGAAAGACAAAGCAAACATCAGAGATGAACAACCCAATGGTTTTGAGAGCTGATGAAGCTGGAGTCTTGAGAGAACAAGAAGGTCGAGTGTACAATGAAGGAGGGCAGCGACTTGATGAGGATGGAAACGTCATTGCCCCTCCTGCTGTTGTTGGTCAGATTGTCGCGCCAGCTGCGCAGGCCAACGTTGGGAATGCTGAACCTGATCGAGGTAGAACACTTGGTGAGCATAACCGACCTGATCAGTTCTTTGCCAATAGAGTTGCGATTCGCATTCCAACTTTTCAGAGGAATTACTTCGAGCTGAAACCAGCATATTACGCTCTTGTGAGTCAGAACCCCTTCCATGGCCTACCTCATGAGCATCCCATGGATCATATCGAAAGGTTCGAGGATTTGGTCACTGGCATGAAGTACAATGGAGTGCCCAACGAGTTCCTTTTCTGCAAGCTCTTCCCGTACTCTCAGGGTGGAGATGCTGCTTATTGGCTGAAGCAGTTAGCTCCTGATTCGCTGCCTACATGGGATGAGACGAGGAATGCGTTCCTAATCAATTTCTATGATGATGCTAGATCTGAAGAGTTGAGAAACAAAATCTCCCAATTCTCTCAGGGTCCAACAGAAGTACTCAAGGCTGCTTGGATTCGCTTCAAGTCTTATCAGAGAAACTGTCCGCACCAGGGGTTCACTCAGGTTCAGCTTCTTGGCACTTTCTACAGAGGGGTTGATTGGAGGTACCAGATGGGTATGGATGCTGCGAGTAATGGGAACTTCTTCACCAGATATCCTGATGATGTGGTCGTGCTGATTGAGAACTTGGCGTCTAGTAATAGCACCAAAAATGCTGATTTCGAGCGAAAGAAACTAGCCGGAGGAGTTGATGGATCGCAGATTGCTGATGTGCAGACCAAGCTGGATTTCCTGATTGGGAAGTCAAAGAAATCTGTGCACTTTGCTGATGAAGTCGCTAATGTGGAAGAAGAAGAGGAGGTTGTTAACTACGTTGGTGGTTCTGGTTTTCAGGGTCAGCGATTTGGGAACAACAACAACCGCAACTTCAACAACAACAATCAGCAAGGTTGGTACAAGTTTGAGGTGAACCAATCTGGTTTCGGAGCGAAGCAATTTACTCAGAAACCACTTCAGAGCAGCGATTTCGCCCGAAATTATGGAAATTATTCATACCAACCCATCTCCCCAAAAACCATGGAGAACAAGATGGAATCCATGATGGAACAGATCCTTCAGGGACAGCAGAAGTTGCAGGGAGATTTCAATGGGAAGTTTGACTCTCTGTACATCGATCTGAATGGCAAAATCGAAGCCATCACTCTTAGCCAGAGGAAGCTGGAAACTCAGGTCGCTCAAACAGCAGCAGCTGTAAAGAGGCAAAAAGGATTTTTACCTGGAAAAACTGAGAATCCAAGAGCACACATCAATTCCATCACCTTGAGGAGTGGAAAAGAGGTGCTTACAGGAGTGAAGAATAGCCCGATTGCTGGAAATCTCGTCGATCTTGCTGGAGATGACGATTGGGATTCTGAAAATCCCCAGGTATCGATCGATACCAGCCAGTGTCGATCGACACAAGTCCAGACATCTGCTCGACTGAATCCAAAAACAAGTGTATCGATCGATACCCCTCAAGTATCGATCGATGCTGAGACATAGCAAGAGGAGGAGCCCGAGATTGTCAAGGATATGGTGTATAAACCCAAGATGCCCTATCCTATACTTCATAAGCTGACAAAGAAACAATGGGAGGATGCCAGATGTAAGGCTATGCTGGATAAGTTGGTTGTGGAGCTTCCATTTGTTGATGCTATCAAGACTTCTCCAGCTTTCAGGAGATACGTGAAGAAGATGGTCTATAGCAACGTGAACCTGGAGGAAGGTGTCATGATGATCACAACTGAGTGCAGTGCGATCTTACTCAACAAAATTCCCAAGAAACTACCAGACCTAGGGAGCTTTGTTTTGGACTGCACTATCTTCACGGAGAGGTTTGAGCGAGCTCTCTGCGATATTGGGCCGAGTGTGAACCTTATGCCACACTCAGTTGCCAAGCGAATGGGGATGACAGATTTCCAATCTACAAGGATTTCGCTGGTACTTGCTGATCGCTCAGTGCGACTTCCAGATGGACTACTCGAAGATGTCCCAATCAAGATTGGGAATTGCTTGATCCCAACAGATTTCATCGTCCTGAAGTACGATGCTGAGCCTAAGGATCCCCTTATCCTGGGCAGACCATTCCTTGCAACTGCTGGAGCCTTGATTGACTACAGGAATGGAAAGATAGCTCTCAACATTGGTGACTTGATGATATCTTTGACATGGAGAAGATGATGAAAAGGCCAACCATCGATGGGCAGACATTCTATGTGGACAGCTTCAGTGACATAGCTGAGGAGTACTTCCTGGAGATGCACCCTGAGGATCCACTGGAGAGAGCGTTAGTCTGTTCAGCCACTTCGGAGGTCCGTTCATGCGACGAAACTGCTGGATACTCGAAGATGCTTGATTCAGCATCACCAGTATCGATCGATACCCCCCTGGTATCGATCGATACCCTACGGCCAGAAGGAGAGTCGGCCAAAGGTTCTAAGCAAGCTGCTGGGCTTGGAGAATGGAGTGTAGAGAACGCTCCTAAGGTGGAATTAAAGCCACTTCAAGCTTTACTGCTGAGCAAGCTGCGAAAGTATCGCAAAGCTCTTGGCTATTCTCTTGCTGACATTTCAGGTATAGCACCAGACTTGTGCATGCATCGGATTCACCTGGAGGACGAATCAAAGTCTTCAATTGAGTGTCAGAGGAGGCTGAATCCGAATATGAAGGAGGTGGTCAGGAAGGAGGTGATGAAGCTGTTGGAAGCAGGGATTATCTATGCCATCTCGGGTAGTTCTTGGGTTAGTCCAGTTCACGTTGTGCCTAAGAAAGGAGGCATAACCGTTGTGAAGAACGAGAAGGACGAACTGATCCCTACAAGGACAATCACTGGTCACAGGATGTGCATTGACTACAGGAAGCTGAATGCGGCTACAAGGAAGGACCAATTCCCATTGTCATTCATTGACAATATGCTGGAAAGGTTAGCGAGTCACCCATAATACTGTTTTCTCGATGGGTACGCATGCTTTTTTCAGATTCCTATACATCTAGAGGACCAGGGAAAGACGACCTTTACATGTCCCTATGGCACATTCGCCTACAGAAGAATTCCATTTGGATTATGTAACGCTCCAGCGACCTTTCAGCGATACATGATGTCAATTTTCACAGACATGACTGAGGAGTTTATGGACGACTTTTCAGTGTATGGATCGTCATTCAAAGACTGTATGGATAACTTGTGCAAGGTGCTTCAGCGATGCGAGGAGAAGCACTTGGTTCTTAATTGGGAGAAGTGCCACTTTATGGTACAAGATGGCATTGTTCTTGAGCACAAGGTTTCTAAGGCAGGGATCGAAGTCGACAAGGCTAAGATTCAGGTCATGACAAGCTTGCAACCTCCACGATCTGTTCCTGAGATACGAAGCTTCCTTGGTCATGCTGGGTTTTACAGTAGGTTCATCAAGGACTTCTCTAAGCTTGCACGTCCACTCACTGCCCTGTTATGCAAGGAAGTCAAGTTTGATTTTCACATCTGATTGCCTTGTAGCCTTCGAGGAAATCAAAAAGGCATTGGTGAGTGCTCCTGTTGTCCAACCACCTGATTTGAGCTTGCCTTTTGAGGTCATGTGCGATGCAAGTGATTTTGCTGTAGGAGCTGTGTTGGGCCAGAGGAAAGACAAGAAGCTTCACGCTATTTATTATGCCAGCATGACGTTGGATGATGCTCATCGAAATTACAGCACCAGTGAGGAGTTACTTGCAGTCGTTTTCTCTTTTGAGAAATTTCGATCTTACTTGATTGGGAGCAAGGTCATTGTTCACACAGACCATGCTGCTTTCAAATACCTGCTGAAGAACAAGGACCTCAAGCCTCGTCTATGCCGATGGGTTCTTTTGCTCCAAGGTTTTGACATTGATATCAATGACAAGAGAGGAGTTGAGAATGGCGTTGCTGACCACCTATCGCGACTAAAGGTCGATGAGGTCGTACCTATTGATGATTGCTTACCAGAGGAAGGTGTTTACCTCGTTGAAGCTCAACTTCAGGACCTGTATACCGAAAATTTGCAATTTCCACGGATGCAGACTTTCGGTATCGATCGATACTCACCTAGGGTCAATCGATACCCGTCGCGACTCGAGCCTGTTTTGTCCGTAGAGCACTTAAACTCCTATGATGTCTATCTAGTTGCTGACTCTAGTGCTGCACGTCCATGGTACGCCGACATTGCCAACTACCTTGCTGTAGAGACTGAGCCAAAGTATCCCACAACATATGCAAGGAAGAAGTTTGTGCGCGAGATAAGGAGATTCTTCTGGGATGAGCCTTACCTTTACAAGCATTGCTCACAAGTATTTACAGAAGATGCGTTGCAGAGTCTGAGATGCCGGCTATCCTTTTCCATTGCCATGGGTCTGAATACGCGGGTCACTTTGCTACTTTCAAGACGGTGTCCAAGGTTCTTCAAGCAGCTTCTGGTGGCCTACTATGTTCAAGGATGCTCATGCTTATATCTCACAGTGTGATGTCTGTCAGAGGAGAGGAAAGATCAACAAGAGACATGAGATGCCATAGAATTTCATCCTTGAGGTTGAAGTTTTCGATTGCTGGGGCATCGATTTTATGGGTCATTTTCCCTCGTCACACAAGAACAAGTACATCCTGTTTGCTGTGGACTATGTGTCCAAATGGGTGGAAGTAATTGCTAGTAAGAAGAATGACTCCGCGGTGGTTGTTAAGCTGTTTAAGACCATCATCTTCCCTCGATTTGGAGTACCTCGAATTGTCATCAGTGATGGTGGCTCTCACTTTATCAACAAGATTTTCGAGAGGTTGCTAAAGAAGTATGGTGTAAACCATCGAGTGGCTACTCCATATCACCCTCAAACCAGTGGGCAAGTCGAGGTCTCTAACAGACAAATCAAGGAGATTCTGGAAAAAACAGTGGGCGCTTCAAGGAAGGATTGGTCTACAAAGTTGGATGATGCGCTATGGGCTTACAAGACTGCTTTCAAGACACCGCTGGGTACTACACCATTTCACCTGCTGTATGGGAAAGCATGTCACCTTCCAGTGGAGATTGAGCACAAGGCAGCATGGGCGACGAAGTTGCTAAACTTTGACATCAAGCCTGCTGCAGAAAGGAGGTTGATTCAGCTGAACGAGCTGGATGAGATTAGGCACCACGCCTACGAGAACTTGAAGCTGTACAAGGAAAAGACTAAAGCCTATCATGATAAGAAGATCATCTCCAGACATTTCGAGCCAAATGACCAGGTACTTTTGTATAACTCTCGTTTGCAATTGTTTCATGGTAAACTGTGTTCTCGTTGGTCAGGTCCCTTCACGATAAAGGAGGTCAGACCACATGGAGCTGTTGTGCTGATAAGTCCTGCAGGCGATGAGTTCACAGTCAATGGACAGAGGGTGAAACACTATTGGACAAAAGCCGAAATTCCAACAGGGCAGATAATGCCTTTGGATGATGAACCGACAGCCTGAAAGGCGTTACAGTCAAGCTAATGACGTTAAACGAGCGCTTGGTGGGAGGCAACCCACTGGTGAGTCTGTTTTTGAGTCTTTTTCTTTTTCTTTTGCATTTTTCGTTTGTGTTTGTGTCAGGATAAACAACGAGCAAACTCGAAATCGCCTATTGTAGATCGATACCCCCTGGTATCGATCGACACCAATCGCGGATGTACGGTTCATCATATCGATTTAAGCCTGGTATCGATCGATACCAGGCCGTGTGTCGATCGATGCTAGATGTTCCAGCAAGGTAACTTCTTGTTTTTCCCAATTATATCCTATTTATTTGTGTTCTTTTACCTACTCTAGGCTAGATAACACTGGGGACAGTGTTGTTCTAGTTTGGGGGAGGTGTCTGCTGACATTGTGTTTGTTTTTCTTAGAGTCAGTTGTTTTATCGAGTCAAAAATGTTTTATTGAGTCAAAACTTGTTGGAGATGATGATCCTATGCTTGAATTGTTGCTTTGGTTTTGCTCTTGAGTGACCAGTGTTGCAGGATCAGCTCTAAATCGACTAATGAAAAATCCAAAGACTGACCAGTTGAGTAGAAAACATCCATGTCTCCAGTAGAGTTCTTCTGAAGCCTGAGCCAAATTTTTGCACTTCATCAATGCGGTTAGTGTTCATAGAGCTTGATTCATCATTCATATCTGATAAAGGAACCAATGTGTTTAGAGATATGGTATATCTCTCCCCTGTTATAAGTTGATGAATAAGAGCATAAAAGATGAAATAATTTTCTTCTGAGTAGAGGGCTAGGAAAATTTCCAGCGATCCCATTATTCTACTCGAGAGGGAATGATCACACAAAGGATTGGAAGCGAGGCTAGGATTTTCCTATGATGCCATTATTCGCCTACATCCTTTGATACATTGAGAGGGAAGAACCGGAGATTCGGTGGCAAACACCATCAATACTCGCGCTTCAGACCTTGATATGTATATGCAAGTTCTAAAAATAAAATAAAAAAAGAGAACATAATAAGAAATAAGTCTGGGGGAGAGAAAGTGATACAAAAAGTGTGAAAAAGGGTGGTTCCTTGTCATGATATCGTTTGGTAAAGAATCTAGAAGGTTCTTGAACATTAGCTGCAGCGATGAAACTGGTGATGAGGGCTTTATTTGAACAATGCTGCAAGATAATGTGTGGAGTCTGGAAAAGCTGCGAATGTCTACGGAGAAGTACATGGTGGTTAGATCAAAAGCTGGTTAGGTGACATTTGGGTGCTTGGGAAAAGGATCTTTGCTATGGTTCCTGAACAGGTGAGTCTCCGCGTTTTCAAACCTCTTTCTCTGGTTTAGTTTTTTGTTTTGCTTGAGGGCAAGCAAAGGCTAAGTCTGGGGGAGTTGATATATCATGGTTTTTACCCATTTTAGGCCATGATATAAGTCCGTTTTATAGAGTCTTTCTGCTATTTCGTAGTATTTTAGAGTCTTTTACAGGTTTTAGCACGTTTGGAGACTAATTGGAGATATTGGAGCTTTCTAGAGCATTTTGGAGCACAACTGAAGTTCGTGTTGCTGAGTACCCGATTTCACGTCGAGCATCGATCGATACCCCCTGGTATCGATCGACACTCATCGAGGCAGACACAACCCGCGACTTTAATGAAGAGTTTAAGAATTGCAACTTGGTCCAGAAGTCTTTAATAATTACAAGAAGCCCCAAAACGTGACTTAGGTTATTTATAGGGATTTTACAGCCACTTTGTTGGCTACGCTTTATTTTATTCTAAATTTGTGAGAGAGCTTTCCAAGGGAGACAAGTATGAAACTCTGTTCGTCGAGAGAAGATTTCGAACCCTTTTGTTACTCTTTCTTATTTTCTATTAAGTATTTATTCAAACATGTTTATTGATTCAATTTTCATGTTTGAGTAGATCTCTTGTTAGGTTTAGGGATTCTCATAAGGGATTTCTTTGAATGCTAGGTTGATTAGTTATTTAGGGTTCACAATCTAAATTAGTTCTTCACCTTAGGTTGTTCTCAAAGCTAATTCTAGATTGATCACCTAGAACTTAGATCTTAGGATAATTAATTAGGCACGACAGTGCGATTGATTACCTGATAGAACTTAGGGTGAGCAAATTGATTACTCGCAAAGAGATTTGGTTTAATTGATAGAACCTAAGTGGTGTCGATCGATGCTCAATCTCCGTGTCGACTCTTCTCCTCGACAGACTAGACAGTCTTCACTAAAACTGGCATAACTTTCGATCGCACCGTTGGAATAGCTTCAAACCACTTCCAAATGAAAGCTAATCCATTGATCTATCTTGTGTCAGAATTTGAGCTCAATCCATCAGTGGAAATGTCTTTAAATAATGCCAAACTTATGATGTCTCTGCATGACTCTGCATCTCAATATGCTCTAGAATGCTCCAAACGTACCTAAACCTGTAAAAGACTCTATAATAGAATAAAGAGTCTATAAAACGGACTTATATCATGGTCTAAAAGGGGTAAAAACCATGATATATCAGCGCTAAATCTGAACCCTGATTAGTTAGTTTATTTTGCATTCATTGATTTCCTGAGAAATATCCTTGAACCTAATCTTTCTCCAATTGAATTACAACTCGTTTACTGCCTACTCCTTTTATTTAAATTGAACTGCTTAGCTTGATTTGATACTATATAATCTATTGCGTGATTTCTGTGAGTCTTTGTGTTCGATCCCTACTATTGCTGCAACAACTGCTTAGTATTTTTAGGGTATTAATTTGAGCATATCAGAATACGCATTGAGTATCAGATATGATTGATGGAAAGTTTTCTTCAATCTTTCACACCAAACTTTTGAAATAATCTTGTAGTGTACCGAGCCGGACTTTAATATTTTCTGTTTTTCTTTTTCTTTTCTTATCTCAAATTTCAAAATTCTTGAAGCTAATAAAGATACAAATTTGTAAAGTTGAAATATGTCCAAACAGTTTTTGATTGTTATTGGGAAGTATGACGTCCTTGCAACCAATTTTTTGTTCTTACCTTTTATAATGTTTTTCATTTAATTTTGTTTTCACTGTTTATAATAAAGCAAAACATGATGAAGTTTCAAATTTGTGAGAAGAATGAGCCGAGTTTGATGGAGAAGATGGGCCTATGGAAGAGATGGTTGATGAGGAATAAGGGCAAGGTCAAGGAGAAGACCAGGCCGCAGAACACCTTGATTATTATGCCTCAATTTTGACCTTATCGCAATCTGGCGAGCAAGGAGGCCTCGAATCCATATTCTCCACAAACTCCCAACATGAAGTCGAGCCCTTCTTTCCATCATCCATGGAGAAAGGGGGACCAAGCTCCTCGCTCCCATGATACTCCAAGGTAACAATTCGACCTTTTTTGTATGTATCTTTATAGTTTTTTGAATTTTTGGTGTCTTGCATTTCACTTTTGTTTCCTCTCAGGTGCTTGTTTTTCACAGAGACGATGAAATGTAAGTCTGGGGAGGGGACCTCTTGCTAACCTTGCTTCAAGTTGTTTTGTTTTCTTTTCATGATTCATTGCATTCATCACATTGTAATTAAGTTTATGCATTGAAAACAGCCAAAAAATTAAAAAAACACATAAAGAAAAGCATGTAGTTTCATTTGTATTTGTAGGATTGAGTTTGGAAGTATATAGAATTGCATGCATATGCAAATGGAACAATGATATGATTGCCTCCCAAAGGATTTATGCTTCACACTCAATGTGATACCCTTGTTAATCATAATATATTGCTTGAACATCTCTTGAGAGACTTGGAAACTTTGTGTCATATATCAATTCTTTCTAGAGATGTGATAATATCAAAGCACGAAGTTTCTAAGTATTTCCAGAGATGTTACCAGTTGAAGCAAAGTTAGCAAACGTCCTCTCTCCCCTGATTTACTTCTCACCGTCTTAGTGAAAAATAAACCCGTGAGAGGAAACAAAAGACAAATGCAAGACACCAAAAATTCAAAAAACTACAAATATATATACCAAAATGTTGAATTGTTACCTTGGAGTATCATGGGAGCGAGAAGCTTCGTTCCCCTTGCTCCATGGATGATGGAAAGAAGAGCTCGACGTCTTGTTGCAGATTTGTGGAGAAGATGGATCAGTGGCTTATTTGCTCGTCGAATTGCGGGAAGGTTGGGATTGAGGCATAATGATCGTGGTGTTCCGCAGCTTTGTCTTCTTCTTGACCTTACCCTTTTTCCTCGTCAACCGTCTCTTCCATATGAGCCTCTTGTCCGTCAATCTCGGCTTGTTCTTTCTCTCGTCGGATGAGCTCCTCCTCGTCAGAAACATAACCCAGAATCATCCTAAGCTTGGACTTGATCCATTTCAATTCAATAATGGTGGCTTTGTTGATATTTTCTTGAATCTTTTATGCGCCATAGAAGATCTTTTCCCGAGGCGTCTTTGGTCTGTTCGTCAATTATGTTTGCTCGCGATCTTCCTTTTTATTGCTTTCCTCTGTGGGTGAGATTTCGCCTAGCTCACGATGTGGACCCGAAGTGTCATTCTCGTCTATTCCCTCATGTGTGAAAAAGATGTTGCTCAATGACGAGTGCGATGTCATTCCGTGGCAAGGTGGACAGTTTCATCTCTCGTTTCCTTGAAGAAATGGCAATTGACTAAGTACGGGGGGTCGAGGAAGAACCTATTCGGTTCGTTATATTGGAACTCGAGAATGATTCCCGCTTTCTCTAAAAGTGGTGTGAGCATTCCACCGATAAAAAGATGTTGTTTCGTTGTCTTCCTCATAAAACCCGTCGCTCTACCAACATCTTTGCGAAAAGGCACCCGAGGTTAACATCTTCACCCAAATGATCATCTAAAAAGCTCCCATCCTCATTCTTGAGGACCGCCTTCAACCCTTGGTAAAGGAGGCAAAACTCGTTGAGCCTCACAGAACTCGTCTCTTTCCTTTCAAAAATTGTGTTTGCAAGGAACTTTGCAACGAAACGAATTGATATATTCCGTATGAGAGACATCTTTGGGCATCCTTTAGCGCTCCTTTGTCCAATCACGTCCCAAAACTCGTCGATGTTCTTGAGATCATGAAACTTCACCAAGCTCCCACTGTGAAACCCGTGAATCTCGAAAATTTCCTCAATTGACACTTGATACGCTCTTCCCTCGATCTTGAAATGCAGCGTTCCATCACCCGGTAACGGGCGCTTCTTGTTCTTGTAATCAAAATCCACAGTAGCAAAAAGCTCCCTTGTGAGAATGGGAAAGAGGTGTATGATCGCTTATTGGCAAATTTGGTGAGCCCTATTAAATGCACAATGCGTGAGACATCTTCTTACATCACAATCTTAGTGAGAAACAACCTTTTAATGTATCGTGTCAGATATATTGTAATTAGCTTCAAGCGTTGGAAATCTGCTTTCTCTTGCGTTGTCCGCTCAATTTCTTTATGGAGGTTAAGTGGATGCTCAAACACGGGCTCAATCGCGGGTGCATTGCCCTCACCCTGCGTCTTCCTCTTTGATTTATGGCTCGGTTTGTTGTATTCATTGCCTTTTTCCTTGTATGAATGTGATGCTGCCTCGTTTAACGAGACAGTAAGGTTTTAAAGTTGTAAGACCCTAAATGTCTGCAAGTGCACATATGTGCGTTGTAGGACGTAGGGGTCGATCCACAAAGAATCTACGCCTGTCTGCAAAAGTGTGTAAGATGTTAGAAGAGAAGTCTAAGACCAAAATGATTTTGAGAGTGGTTGTCACGATTCCTAAATGCAAGCAAAGCAAAAATAAAAGCGATGTAAACTATGATAACGAAGCGTTGGGTATTTAGGGATATCGCAGAGATTCATATTGATTCAAACAAGATAACAAAACTCTAATCGATTCTAGCTCAAAGTCCCCTAAACTCGAACATGGAATTGTGTTTAACCTACTTTCGCAGCGCTAAACACCTATTCTTTAACAAATTAACTACTCAGCTTTCGTTGGTAGCTACGCAGCATATCACACAGTAGATTCAAGTTCATTAACGTTCACAAAGCCCTATAAGTATGCTTTCATATCTTATAGAGTAATTTCTCTCCTAAGATAGTTCCAGTCAATAAATTCAGCGCATTCATGGCTTTATCAATCCTAAGATTAGTAGCTAGTTCACGACGCTAACTCCATGCAATAAGAACAAACCTAAAAAAAAGAACTTCTAGAAATCTAGGTATGTTTAATACTTGTTATCCTTATCAATCATGAAATCCCATTTGATAAACCCTTTAAACCTAACTATTAAACTACTCGGACATGACTAGGCAAAGCAAAAACAAAGTGGATGAATAAATAATCAATAAATCAAAGTAGAAACAAAAGGGTTCAAGAGAGATCTCTATCTCACTAAACAAAGAACAAAAGAAGTTTGGTGCTAAGATATTTGTATCTAATGGAGGCACTAAAGGTTTCACACATTTTTAGAGACCTAAATTAACATATATATATATATATATATATATATATATATATATATATATATGTATTGAAATCTTCAAAAGGCGTATAAGGCATTTCCTTATCCAAAACGGCATAGGACTTTAGGCAGGCTTGCAAACGGGCCTGATCCGGAATGAAACAGAGCTGGCCGCGGGCACGAGCCTCTAGGTCGCAGCCATGAGCTTTTTTTGCTTCTTAGCTTCTACGTTTAACAGCTTGACAAGGCTTAGTAAATTTCATGGTTCGTGAGATTGAACCGTTGGATCGTCCTCAACCAAATTGCATGAGAAAGTTGGTTGATCCCTCTATATTGTATCCAAAATTGGGGTTGATCAGACGGTGAAAAGATTTTCATCTGGTGTCGAACTTTTGACGATCCGTATCTATCCAATAATGGGATTTTGTTCCAATTTTGCATTTGCTTTTGCCTTGATACCTGAAAAGAGTATTGACACTACAAATATGCTGAAAATGTAATAAAATGCTTAAAACCCGAGTGAGACACTTATTAAAGTGCTCGAAAACCGAATGAAAAAGGGTAAAAAACACAGTTATATCAGTATGGTGAGTCGCTCCAGACTTTCTTGGCGGTTGAAATTAGTGCTAGCACGAGGTTGCCTTGCGCGGAGCATGCGACCGGATTGCTCGAGCGATGTCATTGTTCCTGGGAGTGGTTGGAGGGAGAGGTCACTTGACTGCTACATAGAAATTATGGAACACATTTTTGGGTTTTTGAAAGGTGAAGTTCGCAACGGTCCGTAGTAACGAACATTTGACCGCTACGAGCAATTTCCAGATTTCTTGAGACATTGGGTAGCTGTTAATAGGAGCGGTCACTTGACCGCTACGAGACATTTACAGAATGCTTGTTTTCTTTTTTTAACGAGGCTTGTTGCAGCTTTACAAAAAAAACAATCACTTAACTGCTACAGAGAGTTCTCATGTACTTGACTCCTGCAACAGCCAGGCCGAGCGGTCTCTTGACCCATACTGCTTAATTTTTTCCGCATTCTTCTCTTTTTCGCTTTTTAAACCGTACCCGTGAACCTCACATGACTTCCTGAGATCAAAGCTAGTGAGAAACATACTAAAATGACTTAAAAACAAAAGAAAAATATATACAAAGAATACCATGGAATTTTCTCCCAAATGCGCTTGTTTTACCTCGGTAGCTTGACGGTGTTCATCGCCGTTAAGGTAGTTGGAGGGTCGGAGAGCGGTATCTTGATTCGCTGTCCATTAACTATGAACTCTCCTATTTATGAATCCAAAAGCACTGCTGCTTCGTATGGTGGAACCTCTTTGATCTTGAAAAGACCCAACCAGCTAGACGTTAACTTCCTGGGAAAAACCTTCAACCTTGAGTTGAACAACAACACTTGATCACCTTATTTGAACTCCCTCTTGATGATATTTTTGTCATGAAAAGCTTTGGACCATTTTTTGGTAATTTGTGAGGTCTCATATGCTGCATTGCGGATTTCATCAAGCTCACACAACTGCATCAAATGCTTTTCCGCTGCGGTCTTGATGTCAAAACTCATAGTTATTGTAGTCCAAATTGTCTTTGTACTCAAGTTCTAGCGGGAGATGGCAAGACTTTCCATAGATGAGATGGAAAACGGTTCAGTATTCCTATGAGAGTCTTGGAAGCAGTTCGGTATGCCCATAACGCATCTTATTGCTTCTTTGACTAATCTTTCATTGATCACCCAACGGTCTTCTCCAAGATAGTTTTGATTTGACAGTTAGAAACCTAAATTTGACCACTAGTTTGTGTATGATACGTTGTAGCAACCTTGTGCCTAACTCTATGCTTCTTTATCAAGCTCTCCAGGAGCTTATGGGTCACGGCCAGGAGCTTTTTCATTTTCTTGGCTTATAATATTGACAGCTTGGCGAGTCTCAATAACTTCATGTTTCTTGAGATTGAACCGTTGGAATCGTGCTCAAATAAATTTCATGTGAACTGTGGTTGATCTCTCTATCGTGTGTCCCAAATTTGGCTTGATCAGACGGTGAGAAGGTTTTCATCTGGTGTCGAACTTCTGACAGTTCACATCTTTCCAAAAATGGGATTTTGCCCCAATTTGTATTTGCTTTTGCCTTGATAACCGGAAGAGAGTCTTGAAATGCTTTAAAACCGAGTGAGACACTTATTAAAGTGCTCAAAAATGAATTAAAATGGGTAAAAAACACTGTTATATCAATATTTTTAGTCGCTTCAGACTTTCTTGGCGGTTGAAATCAGTGGTAGCGCGAGGTTTCCTTGCGCGGAGCATGCGAAGGGGCTGCTCGGGCGATGTCATTGTTCCTGGGAGTGGTTGGTGGGAGCAGTCATTTGAAAGGGGAAGCTGGCAACATTCAGTAGTAATAGCCATTTGACCGCTACAAGCAATTTCTAGATTTCTTGAGTCGTTGGGTAGCAGTTAATGGGAGCGGTCACTTGACCGCTACGAGACATTTCCAGAAGGATCATTTTTTTAACGATGCTCGCTGCAGCGGTACGCACGAACGGTCACTTAGCTGCTACGGAGAGTGCTCATGAAACTCGACTCTTGTAGCAGCCAGTCCGAGCATTCTCTTGACCCACATTGCTTCATTTTTACCGCATTCTTCTCTTTTTCGCTTTTTAAACCGTACATGTGAAGCTCACATGACTTCATGGGATCAAATCTAGTGAAAACATAATAAATTACTTAAAATGAAAATAAAATTATTTACAAAGAATACCATGGGATTGTCTCCCAAGTGCACTTGTTTTATGTCGCTAGCTTAACAATGTTCATTGCAGTTTAGGTGGGTTGAGGGTCGGAGAAAGGTATCTTGATTCTCTGTCCATTAACTGTGAACTATCCTCTCGATGAAGCCCAAAGCACTACCGAGTCGTATGGTCGAACCTCCTTGATATTGAACAGACCCAACCATCTAGACGTCAACTTCCTGGGAAAAATCTTCAACCTTGAGTTGAACAACAACACTTGATCTCCTTCTTTGAACTCCCTCTTGATGATCTTTTTGTCATGGAAAGCTTTGGCCATTTATTTTGTGATTTGTGAGGTCTCATATATTGCATTGCAGATTTCATCTAGCTCACACAATTGCATCAAACGCTTTTTCGCTGCGGTCTTGATATCAAAATTCATCGTTCTTGTAGCCCAAATGGATTTTTACTCAAGTTCTAGCGGGAGATGGCAAGACTTCCCAAATATGAGATGGAAAGCAGTTCAATATTCCTATGGGAGTCTTGAAAGCAGTTCGGTATGCCCATAACACATTTTCCAGCTTCTTTGACCAATATTTCCTTGATCTCCCAATGGTCTTCTCCAAGATAGTTTTGATTTGACGGTTAGAAACCTCAATTTGACCATTAGTTTAAGGATGATATGGTGTACCAACCTTGTGTCTAACTCCATGCTTCTTTACCAAGCTCTCCAAGACCTTGTTGATGAAATGACCTTGGGAAGATAATGGTCTTGAAAAGTTTGAGAACCACCTTAACATCTTTTGTGGGACTTGCAAAAGCCTCCAATCACTTTGGAAAAAGTCAACCGCCACCAAGATGTATTGGTTACCATAAGATGATGGAAATGGTCCCATGAATTCTATTCCCAACACGTCAAACACTCTAACCTCCAAGATAAAATTTTGAGGTATCTCATTATGTTTGCTTATGTTTCCTTTCCATTGGCAAGCGTCACATGTGGAGACATACTCGTGGGCATCCTTGAGCATAGTAGGCCACTAAAACCTCGCATAAAGCACCTTTGTCATAGTTTTGAAAGAAGCAAAATGTCCTCTATACTCCGAGTTATGGCAATGATACAAGATGCCTTTCATCCTCCTCTAGAATGCATCTCTGGTTGATATGCTCAAATTAATACCCTAAATAGTACTAAAGCAGTTGCTGAAGTAAATCAGGGGTGGAACACAAGAACTCAGTTATCACACAATAGATTATATAGATCCAAAATACACTAAATCAAAATATGTAATTGAAAACAAGTATGCAAGTAAAAGTGTTGTAAATTCAGTTGGAGAAAGATAGGTTCATGGTATTTCTCAGGAAATCAGTGAATGCAATTAAACTAGCAAATCAGGGTTCAGATTACGCGCTGTTCTTGAACTCAAATCACTAAAATATAGCTAACCAACTCTCGTTGCGAAAACTATCTAAACATAAATCCCAAGAATTCCAAATCTCTTTGCGAATCCTAAAATCTAAATCAGCTTTAATATCAAGTTTGATTCGTTCACAAATCAATTAAACCAAATCTCTTTGTGATTAATCAATTTGCTCACCCTAGTTCTATCAAGTAATTAACCGCACTCTCGTGCCTAATCAATTATCCTAAGATCTAAGTTCTAGGTGATCAATCCAGAATTAGCTTTGAGAACAACCTAAGGTGAAGAACTAATTCAGATTGTGAACCCTAAGAAACTAATCAACCTAGCATTCAACGAAATCCCTATGAGAAAACCCCAAACCTAACAGGTGATCTACTCAGACATGGAGATTGAAACAACAAACATTACTGAATAAATAATAAGAAATAGTAACAAGGGTTCGAAATCTTCTCTCAGACGAACAAAGTATCAGATTTGTGTCCCCTCAAAAGCTCTCTCTCAAATCCAGAATAAAATAAGCGTAGCCAACAAAGTGGCTGAAAATCCTATTAAATAACCTAAAACACGAATTGGGGTCTTCTTGTAAATATTAAAGACTTCTGGGTACTTTTGCAATTCTTCAAATCTTGGAAAACTCGCGGGTCGTGTCTTGCTGCGATGGGTATCGATCGATACTAGCCAGTATCGATCGATACCAAGGCTTCATATCGGGTTCTCAGCAACACGAACTTCTGTTCTGCTCCAAATGCTCCATAAAGCTCCCAACATGCTATGACCTTTAAGAGACTCTAAAAGACTCCAAAATGCTATAAAGACTCTATAAAAAGGACTTATATCATGGCTTAAATAGGGTAAAAACAATGATATATCAACTCCCACAGACTTAGCATTTGCTTGCCCTCAAGCAAGTAGAAGAATAAACCAGAGAAAGATGTTTGAAAACGTAGAGACTCACCTGTTCACGAACCATCGAAATGGCCCTCTTTCCAAGTACCCAAATGTCACCTGACCAGCTTTTGATCTAACCACTATGTACTTCTCCGTAGACATTCGCAACTTTTCCAGACTCCACACATTATCTTGCAGCATTGTTCAAGTAAAACCCTCATCGCCAATTTCATCGCTGCAGCTAATGTTCAAGAACCTTATAGATTCTTTACCAAACGATATCATGACAAGGAACCACCATTTTTCACACTTTTTGGTTTTATTTCCCTCCCCTAGACTTATTTCTTATTATGTTCTCTTATTATTTTTTTAGAACTTGCATATACATATCAAGGTCTGAAACGCGAGTATTGATGGAGTTTGCCACCGAATCCCCGGTTCTTCCCTCTCAATGTATCAAAGGATGTAGGCGAATAATGGCATCATAGGAGAATCCTAGCCTCGCTTCCAATCCTTTGTGTGATCATTCCCTCTCGAGTAGAATAATGGGATCGCTGGAAATTTTCCTAGCCCTCTACTCAGAAGAAAATCATTTCATCTTTTATGCTCTTATTTATCAACTTATAACAGGGGAGAGAGATACCATAACTCTAAACACATGGGTTCCTTTATCAGATATGAATGATGAATCAAGCTCTATGAACACTAACCACATTGATGAAGTGCAAAAATTTGGCTCAGGCTTCAGAAGAACTCTGTTGGAGACATGGATGTTTTCTAGTCAATTGGTCAGTCCTTGGATTTTTCATTAGTCGATCTAGAACTGATCCTGTAACAATGTGCACTCAAAAACAAAATCAAATCAATAGGTTCAAGCACAGGATCATCATCTCCAACAAGTTTTGACTCAATAAAACAATGTTGACTCGATAAAAACAATTGACTCTAAGAAAAATATACACAATGTCAGCAGACACCTCCCCCAGACTTGAACAACACTGTCCCCAGTGTTATCTAGCCTAGAGTCAGTGAAAAAAAACAAAAGAACATAATAAAATCGGGAAAAACAAGAAGTTACCTTGCCGGAACATTGAGTATCGATCGACACACAGCCTGGTATCGATCGATACCAGACTTAAATCGACATGAACCTTTCTCAATCGCGTAGGGTATCGATCGACACTATGGCAATTTCGGATGTGCTCCTTGTTCTTCCTAACACAAAACGAAAAATTAAAAAAAGACTTATATATATAGACTCACCAGTGGGTTGCCTCCCACCAAGCTCTCGTTTAACGTCATTAGCTTGACCGTAACTCCACTCAGGCTGTGGGTGCATTATCCAGAGGTGTTATGTGTCCGTCTGGAATCTCGGCTTTCGCCCAATAGTGTTTCACCATTTGTCCATTGACAGTGAACTCTTCGCCTGTACGATGGATGAGCACTACAACACCATGTGGTCTGACCTCCTTGATTGTGAAGGGACCTGACCAACGAGAACGCAGTTTACCAGGGAACAATTGCAAACGAGAGTTATACAGAAGTACCTGGTCGTTCGGCTCGAAGTGTCTGGAGATGATCTTCTTATCATGATAAGCCTTGGTTCTCTCCTTGTACAGCTTCGAGTTCTCATAAGCGTGGTGCCTAATCTCATCCAGCTCGTTCAGCTGAATCAATCTCCTCTCAGCAGCAGGTTTGAGGTCGAAGTTCAGCAACTTGGTCGCCCATGCAGTCTTGTGCTCAATCTTCACTGGAAGGTGACATGCTTTCCCATACAGCAAGTGGAATGGTGTAGTACCCAGCGGTGTCTTGAAAGCAGTCCTGTATGCCCATAGCGCATCATCTAACTTTGTAGACCAATCCTTCCTAGAAGCATTCACTGTCTTCTCCATAATCTCCTTGATCTGCCTGTTGGAGACCTCGACTTGCCCACTCGTCTGAGGGTGATATGGAGTAGCTACACGATGGTTCACACCATACTTCTTAAGCAACCTCTCGAAAATTTTGTTGATAAAGTGAGAGCCACCATCACTTATCACAATTTGAGGTTCTCCAAAGCGAGGAAAAATGATGGTCTTAAACAGCTTAAGAACCACCGCAGAGTCGTTTTTCTCACTAGCTATCGCTTCCACCCAATTGGACACATAGTCCACAGCAACCAGGATGTATATTTTCTTGTGTGACGATGGAAAGGGACCCATAAAGTCGATGCCCCAGCAATCGAAAACTTCAACCTCAAGGATGAAATTCTGTGGCATCTCATGTCTCTTACTGATTTTCCCTCTCCTCTGACAAGCATCACACTGTGAAACGAAGGCGTGAGCATCCTTAAACATGGTAGGCCACCAGAAGCCTGCTTGAAGAGCCTTGGACATTGTCTTGAAAGTGGCAAAGTGACCAGCATAGTCGGAGCCATGGCAATAAAACAAAACACCAGGAACTTCTGATTCAGCAATGCATCTCCTGTAGATACCATCAGAACAATGCTTGTTCAGGTAAGGTTCATCCCAAAAGAATCTCCTTATGTCACGCATGAACTTCTTCTTGTTATACTTTTTGAGGTGTTTTGGCTCTGCATCTGCGACGAGGTAGTTGGAAATATCAGCATACCATGGATCACCAGAAACAGTTGCAGCGACGAGATGATCTTCAGAAGCTACAAGACAATCAACAAGCAAAATAGGCTCGGAATCGCCAGGGTATCGACCGATACCAGAAGTGTATCGATCGATACCGGAACCTGCAACTCGTGAAAATTGTTGATTTTCTACGAGATTCGTCTGAAACACAATTTCAACGAAGGAAATGGCTTCCTCAGGTAGTTGATCATCAATAGGGACGTCTGCATCGATCCGCATCCGCGAGAGATGGTCAGCGACTCCGTTCTCTATTCCTCTCTTGTCCTTAACCTCGATGTCGAATCCTTGTAGCAAAAGAACCCAACGACAAAGACGAGGCTTGAGATCCTTGTTGTTCATCAGATACTTGAGAGCAGCATGATCAGTATGAACGACCACCTTGCTCCCAATCAGGTAGGATCGGAATTTCTCAAAGGAGAAGAAAACTGCGAGTAATTCCTTCTATGTGGTGCTGTAATTCCTTTGAGCATCATCCAATGTCCTGCTGGCATAGTAGATGACGTGCAGCCTCTTATCCTTTCTCTGACCCAGAACTGACCCAACAGCAAAGTCACTAGCATCGCACATTATCTCGAAAGGTAGAGTCCAATCAGGAGGTTGCACGATAGGAGCACTCACCAAAGCCTTTTTTATCTCCTCAAAGGCTGCAAGACAATCAGGTGTGAAATCAAATTTGATCTCCTTGCATAACAGAGCGGTGAGTGGGCGAGCTAGCTTGGAGAAATCCTTGATGAACCGTATGTAGAACCCAGCATGACCAAGGAAACTCCGAATATCCTTCACAGAAGTCGGTGGTTGGAGACTTGTCATGACCTGAATCTTGGCTTTGTCAACTTCGATCCCAGCTTCAGAGACCTTGTGCCCAAGTACGATCCCATCCTGAACCATAAAATGACACTTTTCCCAATTAAGGACCAAGTGTTTCTCTTCACACCTCTGGAGCACCTTGCACAGATTATCCAAACAGTCTTTGAACGATGGTCCGTAAACTGAGAAATCAATCATGAACACCTCCATAAAATCTTCAATCATGTCCGTGAAGATAGACATCATGCACCTCTGAAAAGTGGCTGGAGCGTTACACAACCCAAATGGCATTATCCTGTATGCGAATGTGCCATAAGGACATGTGAAAGTGGTTTTCCCTTGGTCATCTGGATGGATAGGGATCTGGAAGAAACCTGAATATCCATCAAGGAAACAATAGTAAGGATGACTAGCCAATCTCTCCAACATCTGGTCAATGAATGGCAATGGGAAGTGATATTTCCGTGTAGCTGCATTCAACTTCCTGTAGTCAATGCACATTCGATGTCCAGTGATAGTCCTCGTAGGAATCATCTCATCATTCTCATTCTTCACCACGGTTATCCCTCCTTTCTTAGGAACAACGTGCACTGGACTGATCCAAGAGTTATCTGAGATGGCATATATAACTCCTGCATCTAAGAGTTTCATGACCTCTTTCTTAACCACTTCCTTCAGGTTCGGATTCAGGCTCATCTGATGCTCAATTGAAGCCTTTGACTCGTCCTCAAGATGAATCCTATGCATGCACAGGTCCGGTGAGATACCTGAAATATCATCAAGAGAATAGCCAAGAGCTTTGCGATACTTGCGTAGCTTGCTCAGCAGTAAGGTAACCTATGCGTTGTTCAAGGAAGCATTAATGATTACTGGGAACGTGGAATTAGGACCAAGAAAATCATACCTCATATTCGCAGGAAGTGGTTTGAGTTCCACCTTAGGAGCTTTCTCCTCGCTCCAATCTCCAAGCCCAGCAGCTTGCTTAGTACTTTCGGACAAACCTCTTTCTGGCCGCAGGGTATCGATCGATACTAGATGAGTATCGATCGATACTGGCAGTGCTGTATCGAGCATCTTCCCGTATTCAGTAGCAGCATCATTCGCATTAACTTCTGACTCAGCTGAACAGACCAATTCCCTCTCCAATGGGTCTTCAGGATGCATCTCCAGGAAATACTCCTCAGCAATGTCACAGAAGGTATCAACGAAGAAAGTCTGTCCATTGATGGTTGGTCTCTTCATCATCTTCTCCATGTTAAAAGTCATGACCAACTCACCAATGTTAAGAGCTATCTTCCCATTCTTGCAATCAATCAGAGCACCAGCTGTTGCTAGGAATGGCCTTCCCAAGATGAGAGGATCTCTGGGTTCCGAATAATACTCCAAGACAATGAAATCAGTTGGGATTAAGCAATTCCCAATCTTAATCGGAACATCCTCGAGCAGACCTTCTGGGAGTCTAACTGAACGATCAACAAGTATTAGTGAGATCCTTGTAGAAGTGAAGTCGGTCATTCCGATTCTCTTAGCAACAGAGTACGGCATGAGGTTGACACTTGAGCCAAGGTCACAAAGAGAACGCTCAAATCTGTCTGTAAAGATTGTACAATCCAATACAAAACTCCCTGGATCTGGTAGCTTCGTTGGGATCCTGTTGGTTAGGATTGCACTGCACTCATGAGTGATCATCAGACAACCGTCTTCAAGATTCACATTGCTGGACACCATCTTCTTGACATATCTCCTGAAAGCAGGAGAAGTTTTGATAGCATCGATGAAGGGAAGTTCAACAACCAGCTTGTCCAAAATTTCCTTGCATCTAGTGTCCTCTATCTCCTTCTTAGTCTTCCCAATAGCTCTGGGATATGGTATCCTTGGTATGTAGACTCTCTCTGCAACCGCTTTAGGTTTATCCTCCATAACCTTAGGTGCTGTATCGATTGCAGGCTCAGTATCGATCGATACAGGGGAGGTATCAATCGATACACGGGATTTTGAGTTTTCCCGTGTAAGAATTTTGACCGGTGTCGATCGATGCTGGGTAGTGTCGATCGATGCCTTGGCGATTTCTGAGTCCTCATCGTCAGATATCTCGAAATTTTCAGCAGTTTGATCCATTCTCGCTCCTGAAGTGACCTCTTTACCACTTCTCAAGGTAATGACATTGATGTGTGCCCTTGGGTTCTCTCCTTTTCTTGGAAGAAAACCTTCTTGTCTTCTCGAACCTTCTGAAGTCTGAGCTACCTGAGTTTCCAGCTTCTTCTGATGAATACCAAGAGCATCGATCCTTCCACTCAGATCTTTGTACATGGCGTCCATCTTACCATTGAAGGTCACTGTGATCTGCTGCTGTCCTTCAACGAGCGTTTCAAGCATGGCCTCAATCTTGCTCTCTGTTGTTTTAGCAGTCACAGGCTCGTAAGAAGAACTTCCGTTGTTCCTGGTGTAACTGCTGTTTTGGGCAGGTTTCTGATTGAATCCTCCTTGCTGGAAGTTGTTGTTGAAGCTTCGATTGTTGTTGAATTGGTTCATCTGTCCCTGAAAACCAGAACCACCAATGTAGTTGACATCTTCTGCTTCACCCTCGTTAAAAACCTCAACATCTTCAGCAAAGTGAACGGCCTTTGTTGTCTTTCCCAGCAGAAGACTGTGCATAGAATCCAGCTAAGCCTTAACTTCATCGATTTGCGACCCAACATGATTACCAGCCAGCTTCTTGCGCTCGAAATCTGCACTCTGGGTGCTACTGCTAGATGCAAAGTTCTCAATCAGCACATAAGCGTCCTCAGGATACCTGGTGTTGAAATTACCATTGCTTGAAGCGTCCAAAGCCATCTGATACCTCCAATCTATCCCTCTGAAGAAGATACCCAGTAGCTGCACATCAGAGTATCCATGATATGGACAATCTCTCTGATATGATCTAAATCTCGTCCAAACAGCCTTGAACGCTTCAGTAGGTCCTTGAGAAAATGTGGAGATTTTATTCCTCAGATCCTCAGATCGTGTATCATCGTAGAATTTAATCAGGAAGACCTTTTTAGTGTCCTCCCAAGTAGTCAACGATCCAGGAGGTAGCTGCCTCAGCCAGTAAGTCGCATCTCCACCTAGAGAGTAGGAGAAGAGCTTGCAAAAGAGATAGTCGTAGGACACTCCATTGCTCTTGATGCTAGTGACCATGTCCTCGAACTTTTCCACATGATCCATTGTATGTTCATGAGGAAGACCATGAAAGAGATGCTGTCCCACGAGAGTGTAATATGTAGGTTTCAACTCAAAGTCATTCCTCTCAAACGCAGGAGGGCGAATTGCTGATCGATTGGCGAAAACCTGAAATTAACGACGGGGTATCGATCGATACTCAGGCGATTTAGACGAATTTCTTAGCTAAAATCTAATGGCGAATTGGGTCCCCGGCAACGGCGCTAAATTTGATATGCTCAAATTAATACCCTAAATAGTACTAAAGCAGTTGTGCAGTAAATCAGGGGTCGAACACAAGAACTCAGTTATCACACAATAGATTTTATAGATCCAAAATACGCTAAATCAAAAGATGTAATTGAAAACAAGTATGCAAGTAAAAGTGTTGTAAATTCAGTTGGAGAAAGATAGGTTCAGAATATTTCTCAGGAAATCAGTGAATGCAATTAAACTAGCAAATCAGGGTTCAGATTACGCGCTGTTCTTGAACTCAAATCACTAAAATATAGCTAACCAACTCTCGTTGCGAAAACTATCTAAACCTAAATCCTAAGAATTCCAAGTCTCTTTGCGAATCCTAAAATCTAAATCAGCTTTAATATCAAGTTCGATTCGTTCACAAATCAATTAAACCAAATCTCTTTGTGATTAATCAATTTGCTCACCTTAGTTCTATCAAGTAATTAACCGCACTCTCGTACCTAATCAATTATCCTAAGATCTAAGTTCTAGGTGATCAATCCAGAATTAGCTTTGAGAACAACCTACGGTGAAGAACTAATTCAGATTGTGAACCCTAAGAAACTAATCAACCTAGCATTCAAAGAAATCCCTATGAGAAAACCCTAAATCTAACAGGTGATCTACTCAGACATGGAGATTGAAACAACAAACATGACTGAATAAATACTCAAATAAATAATAAAATAGAGTAACAAGGGTTCGAAATCTTCTCTCAGACGAACAAAGTATCAGATTTGTCTCCCCTCAAAAGCTCTCTCTCAAATCCAGAATAAAATAAGCGTAGCCAACAAAGTGGCTGAAAATCCTATTAAATAACCTAAAACACGAATTGGGGTCTTCTTGTAAATATTAAAGACTTCTGGGCACTTTTGCAATTCTTCAAGTCTTGGAAAACTCGCGGGTCGTGTCTTGCTGCGATGGGTATCGATCGATACTAGCCAGTATCGATCGATAACAAGGCTTCATATCGGGTTCTCAGCAACACGAACTTCTGTTCTGCTCCAAATGCCCCATAAAGCTCCCAACATGCTATGACCTGTAAAAGACTCTAAAAGACTCCAAAATGCTATAAAGACTCTATAAAAAGGACTTATATCATGGCTTAAATAGGGTAAAAATCATGATATATCACTGGTAAAGATCATCAGAGGATCTCTTGTAGAGATAGGGCTCATCCCAATAGTAGTGGATAACATCCTTGTAGAACTTCCACATCTTGTATCCTTCAAGATTCGGTGGTTCTTCGTTCTATATTTGATTCTATTGCATGATTCTTTGCATGCCACGTAGAAGCTGAACTTAGGAAGATAAAACCACTAACGTACTGACTTTCACTACAAGAAATCAGGGGTTTTATAGCAGGACAGTATAGTATTTTTTCCGATTATGCTATGGTTGACATACCTCTGCTTTTTACATAGCGTTTGTATATTTGTAAACGCTATGATAGAGTCATAGATGTTAAAAACAAAATTAGGCGTCTCGTTTTATAGTAGAACCATAATTGAAACGTTATGAAAGTATTAAGCGGTATACTCTCCCGCGACACTTAGAAAATTTTCCCCCAAAACCACTTAGAAAAGACCATTCGTGCAAAAAAAAAATGATAATACAAAAGACCAAAAAAAAATGAACTCTCATCTTTGTTTCTAAGGCAAAACCTAGATCTAAACATCTTTGTTTCATCTCAAAATCTCAATTCCCCACTCCAATCCTCACTCTCCCTCTCGAATCCTCACTCTCCCTCTCGAATCCTCACTCTCCCTCTCGAATCATCACTCTCCATCTCGAAATCTCAATTCCCCAACCCGAAACCCTATGTTACTGTTTTCCAGGTAGCTTCCAGGGTGCAAGTGAGTAAAAGGTATGTGCAATTTATTGGGGTTTTGTTTCAATTTGTGTTTTTGATCCACTGTTTCTCTAATTGCAATCGATTTAGGGCTAAGCATCTCCAAGTCTAAGCGATGTATGGCTTTTATAAGTGTTTTTTCTAACTGTAATCAATGCTTCCATTTTTTGGAAGAGAGCTTTGGTTTTGCAGTCAACAAATACGGACACAAATTTAGCAGGTGATTCATTAGTTCTGTGACTCATTTCTTCTTATATTCTCTGTGTTGAATGGTATGGTGTTTGAGTGTCCGTTCACTACAAGAAATTTCTTAACTGATTTCTTCTCATATTCTCTGTGTTGAATGGTATGTTGAAAACACTCTAATGTAAATGGTAGCTAACAAGTCTCACAATTTAGTATTGTTTAATAATTACTAGTTACTAGTTTATCTTGTAGGTTACTTCACTGTTGTTGTTGTTTGAATTTAGCTATGACATTGATATGGCTTGACTTTGCAGTGTGATTTTTAAGTTGCCTAATTGTTTTGGGTATCACGATTCTTTTGTTGATGATCTTTGTTTTGCAGCTGTAGTATAGTTTTAAGTCTCTTTGAGATTGAGATTGAGATTGGTACCTAGCTAGTCTCACCTCTAAAATAGCTTAATAAGCTTTTGATTTGCATTGTGAAGTTACATAATATGATTTCTCACCACCTGCATAATAAGCTTTTGCTTTGCATTGTGAATTAATTGTATGCACATTTGCTTGGAGCTGTTGTAAAATGGATAAAGCTTCGCATTTCACTTCTCATTTATTCTGACTGCTATGATTGCGATCGTTTAATGACAACGAACCGATGATGAAGTTCCCATGAACTGTTTCACTATGATCTTTGTTTGTCTTTTGGACCAGTAACAAAAAGGAGGACATAATGGAAGCAAGGAAAGAGATCATTTGCGGACTACCAGCGTATGGAATCATACCACACTTCCTCCAATAGCGACGACAAGAATCTCAAGCTGATACAGGAAGTGATGTGGAGGAGATCACACAACTAGGGTATAGAAGCTCTCTCGCTCACCGGGGATACTTGATACGGGCTGAGGAAGACGATGAAGACATCGAACCTGATTTCCGAAGAATTATTCCACACCTCAGAAAGGAAGAACAAAGGCTCAGAAACCAACTCAACTCCGCTTCAATGAAACGACCAAAACAAGAACAAGGAGAATCCTCAAGAGGCAAGGGTCGTCGTCGAGACTAAGGAGCATAAGCTATGTATTTTGTAATGTGTAAAAAGATTAGTTGGTTTAATGGGAATCTATGTATTTAGTTTAAACTATGTATTTTGTAATGTGTTTGATAATATGAAACCTCGAGTTAATGTGAATCTTTTTTTTATATAATTTTTCTTTTTAAATTAAATGTATTTAAATTAAATTAATATTTACAAAAAATTAGGGTCGAAAAAATAAAAATATATTAATGACCAACCGAAATATATTAGTTTATAATGCATAAGAGTTAAATTGCATCTTGATCATAAATTCTAAATTTTAAATTGTAAAACTCTTTAAAATAAACATCAAATACTATACTTATATAAAATAATTTTTTAGCAAAAATTTAAAAAGGATTCAATTGTTGAGTATTTTATTTAGGGTTTAGGGTATTGGCGTTTAGGGTTTAGGTTATGTTGATTTAGGGTTTAGGTTATATTGATTTGTTAGGTTATGTTGTCAATTAACAAATGAAAATGATTGGAAATGATTGCAAAATCATTGCAAAATTAAAATGATTACAAACACATATACAAACCTTAGAAACTAATGCAATGTACTAAGAGTTTAGGGCATAGGGTTTGAGATTTAGGGCATATGGTTTGAGATTTAGGGTTTAGGGTTATGATATTTTTAATGGTTCTACTAACAATAGAATTATAATTTTAAGTATTAATGAGTTTAGGGCATAGGGTTTGAGATTTACGGTTTAGGGTTATGATATATTTTCTTGTTTTACTAACAATAAAAATATAATTTTAAGTATTAATAAGTGTTTGATATATCAAACACACTTGTAAGAATTTTGTTAATATTTCTCAATAAATTGTTTCATACTAATACCTAATATAGAACAGAAAAAACACTTTAGACAAAAAAAATTCATCAAAATTTTCACCCAAAAATTATCCCTCTTAGACACTCTTAGACCTTTTATTAAAAAAAAAAAAAAAAAAATTAAAGACACTCTTAGAACAAACCGCGACACTTAGCAAAAATTTGGGGAAATGTTTTCCCTCTTCCCTCTTGCCGCTTAGGCTCCAATTTCATCGACACTTAACCCTACACAAGAAAATCTTCCACATTCCTTAGCATTGCAGATCCTAAACCCTACACACGAAAATCTATTGTGATTTTCAGAAAATCCCAAACTCTCTCTTTCTTCCTTTGGCGATTATTTCCCATCTAATCGAAGCTTCATTGTTCAATCAAAAAGGTTTGTTCTCATTCAATAAGAGAAAAAATGGTCTCAACAAGAATCGATTTTAGACACATCGATTTTGAGGTTTAGACACATCGATTTTAGACACATCGATTTTGGGTTTTCATTCTGAGTTTCTGTTTGAGTTTTGATTTTTGTTTCTGTTTAAGTTTTGATGCATGTTGGGTTCTGTCGATTTTTTTTTTGATGCATGTTTGAGTTTTGATGCATGTTGGGTTCTGTCGATTTCAGTTTTGATTTTTTTATTAAGATTGAGTTTGAGTTTCAATATATTTTCTTTGTAAGTAATGAAACACGATTTTCACTATGCTGTTTTTCGTTTATTCATCAGTTTCAGAAATGGAAAAGCCAATACGAGGAGGACAAGTTGTTATCCGTTGTAGTAAACATAATCAAGGCTTGGAGGCCACACCTGCAACAACACTAAAGGTGATTAAGAGAAGAACTGGTAGAAAAAAAGACAGTGGCTGCTCAAGCTGATGATGTAGAAGATGCTGTGGAAGAAGATGTTGTGGAAGAAGATGATGTGGAAGAAGATGCTGTGGAAGAAGATGTTGAGGCTGAAGTTAATGAAGTTAATGAAGATGATGAGGATGAGGCTGAGAATGTAATGTCTGAAGATGAAGTTGCTGATAAAGAAATTTCTCAGAAAGAAGTTACTGAAAACCAAGGGTCTCAGCAAGAATTTCCTGAGATAGAAGCAGAAGGTTGTTTGACTGGACAGGAACTGAATGAGAATGAAGAAGAAGCTGTCAATATGGAACAAGATGGAGTTAGCAATGCTAAAACTGATGATGTAGTGAAAGAAAAAAAAGAAAAGAGGACCAACAAAGATGCGTAAAGTGGCTGAAAATCCTCATGAAAAGGTTGTAGTTACATTCACTGACTTTGGTATTCACGTTGGACCTGGTACTATCATCTTTTCTTGGTTCTCTTGTGAGGGAACACGTTCCGGTAACACTTACTGATTGGAAAAAACTTGATGCAGTGACAAGAGACACAATGTGGGAGGAAATTCAGGTATATATGCAACTAAGTTTTTTTTGAATAACTATGAAATTATAAACATGTTTGACCTTTGCATATTTTGATGCAAGGGAGGTTTAACGTGGAAGACGAGTGGCAGAAAGCTGTTATTTTGAAGCAGTTGGGATGTTTGTGGAGGGCTGGGAAGTCAAGGCTAGTGACACAAGTACGAGATGCAAAGAATGCTGCTGAGAGAATAGCTTTAAAACCCAGCAACATCCCATCCATTCAAATATGGAACTCTTGGGTTAGGAGCAAGACTACCACAACTTTCAAGGTTAATTATCCATGTTTAATAAGTTACTTTCTTGTTTATAGGTCATGTCTTATAGATTTAATCACACTCAAATTTATATTGTAGGAAATAAGTCACAAGTACAGAGAGTTGAGAAGAAATCAGATTCCTCGGACCACCAGCCGCAAAGGAATGCTTCGATTAGCTGATGATATGGTAAAAATAGTACTCAATCATCTATATTGTATGGTAGAATAAAATGGTACTCGAATATGTCTGTATTTAATATAGAAAAAGAGTAAAGACCCAAGTAAGGTAAGTAGGAGTAAGATATGGATTGCGGGACACACTCATTCTGATGGTAGACCTGTGAATCCTCAATTTGCTGAGACTATTGTAAGAATTCTGAAACTTGTTATCTTGTGTATAATTAAAGGATTATGTTCAATGAGTTATCTTGTGTATAAATGTTTGTATCAGGAACAAATAGAGTCACTTGATAGTGAAATGGACTCTACATCAGCTGCTGATAATATAAGGGAAGATGCTGTGAGCAAGATTTTGGGAAAAGACAAACCTGGCCGAGTAAGGGGATTTGGCAGAGGGATTACGGCTACTAAGCTAGCATTTCTGAAATCTAGAGACACAAAGATTACTGATATGCAAAGTGAGATTGAAAATTTAAAGGCAATGGTTCGAGACTTGGCTGGAAAGAAGGTAAGTATTTTCATATGACACTTGGTCAACTAGTCTTATGACATTTAATAATTCCTTTTTCTTTTGTTTAATGGTGATACTGAAACATCTGAGAGTGTTGCTGATTTTAAAGAAAGAGTGAGAGTACAAATACTGGATTGGTTTGAGTCAGAAGATGTTGTTATTGGTGAAGGAGAATTATGCTCTTGTGAACCGATGTACAAAATTGGTCGTATACCAATTGGTCTTAATGCAGTGGCTATTCTTGTTAAGTCTGCTTTAACCTCAGAAACTTATCTCTGGAGGCCTACACCAGATGTGTCATCTCTTCAGAAAGATGTGGGATGCAAAATAGCTTGGCCAATAGATAAATTGATTTTAGACAGGACTCCAAACTCATCTCTAGTTGTATCCAAGGTAAAGTTTTTCAATCTTGTTTTGTTTCCTTTTCATAACTCTAATCATTACCTTTTTACATTTTAGGAAACCAATGAAGATGAAATTCGGAGATGCAATATATATGATTGGACTAATGAAGACGATGAGGTTATTGCTGAAGGAATCATGTGCTCATCTAATTCAAAAGAGATGGTTAACAATATACCTCTAGGTCCAAATGCTGTTATTATTGAAGTTCTGAAGGTGTTTAATAATGATGCTCATTTGTGGAGGCAAACTGCTGATATGTTTTTGATTAATGATGCAATTAACGAGAAAATCGCATGGCCAGTCCTGAAGGTTGAACTCATGCCTATAACCACTACAAATGTAACACCTACAGTGGTATGTTATTGATATGAAGTTATTTTATTTGTTTGTATGTTGTATTGATGTTGAAACTTGCTTATATTATCTGGTTTGAAATATAGAGTCCAGTCACCAGCAATAGTTCCACCAAAAGTGCAAAAAAGAAGTGTATTCTTTTAGAATGCAACAACTCTGGACGCAAGGTAGCTGAAGGGAGAGTAACTTCAACGGATCCGAAAGATATGTGCCACTTTGTACCCCTAGGTCCAAATCCAAGCAAGGTTTGGGTTGAAGTAGCTAAGCTTGGTAATGCAAGGGTCTGGAGACCAAATTCAGAGATTGCATACATTTCTGATGCAATAGGTTCAACTGTGGCATGGCCAAATGATAAACTATTGTTCATTTGAAACTTAAGACATGGTTTGGTAGTCTAAGATGTTGGTCCAGTTTGGTAATTAACATATATGTGTATTTCCGGTTATGCTTCATGTTCAAATCAAACTTGATGTATTTTTGTACTAATGTAATATTATGTGATATATGTTTTATTTAAACCTTAAAACAAATTCGATAAAGTATTTCAAATTATACCGATACTTTTGGTTTCATATTTAGTGATTGAATCCTAATCCCTAAACCTTAAAAATTATACTTACATTTTTTTGATTTAAAACCTAAAATACAAAATACTATTACAAAATACAAAAAAGGTTAGTGAATTTGATTTAGAGTTTAGGGTATATGGTATATGGTATAGGGTTTGAAATATTTTTTAGTTTTATTGTTTCATATTAAGTGATTGAATCATAATCCCTAAACCTTAAAAATTATACTTATATTTTTTTGATTTAAAACCTAAAATACAAAATACTATTACAAATTTCAAAAAAAGGTTAGTGAATTTGATTTCGAGTTTAGGGTATAGGGTATATGGTATAGGGTTTGAAATATTTTGTAGTTTTGTTGTTTCATATTAAGGTTTAGGGTTTAGGGCATTGGAGTATAGGGTTTATAATTTACACTTGAAACATATTTTTACTATTTGTCTCTTAATAAAAGAAAATACAATAAAATTATTGTTTCGTACTGTAAAAACTTATTTGGGGTTTAAGTATAAATTTTAACCTTTATTGATATAAATACACAACACAAAATTTAAAATAAAAATAATTAGAAGAATTTCGTTTTTTGATTTAGTGTATACCACAATAGACTTAGTGTATAAGGTTTAGAGTTTGATTTAGTGTAGAAAGAGAAAGAGAACAGATTTGGAATTTGATTAGATGGTTCAAGAAGAATAGTGTGAAGAATCAAATGATCTATGGCGGTGGAAGAAGAGATCAATATTCTTTGAACTACCTTACTGGAAGGTAAAGTATAGTAACTGAACTATATTCTCAGATTGTTGTATACGAATATGCCTAATAGTTTATTGTTTCTTGTGTTAGGATATGCATGTTCGTCACAATATTGATGTGATGCACGTAGAAAAGAATGTGTCGGATGCTATATTGTCTATCTTGATGCAAAGTGCCAAGTCAAAAGATGGGTTGAAAGCAAGAAAAGACTTAGAAGATATTGGAATCAGAAAACACTTGCACACAGAGGTTAGGGGAAAGAAAACATACTTACCTCCAGCAGCCTATTGGTTATCCAAGAAAGAGAAGACCATTTTTTGCCAAAGGTTATCTAAGTTTAGAGGTCCTGATGGTTATTGTGGTAATATTGCTAATAGTGTTTTAGTTAATCCTCCTAATATAGGTAGTTTGAAGTCGCATGATCATCATGTGCTAGTACAGAACTTGTTACCAGCTGCGTTAAGAGGGTTGCTACATAAAGGACCTAGGATTGCCATAAACAGATTATGCAATTACTTCAACAGATTGTGTCAGCGTATCATTGACCCAGAGAAACTTATATCAATGGAGACTGAGTTTGTGGAAACAATGTGTCAACTGGAGCGGTTCTTCCCTCCATCTCTTTTTGATATCATGTTCCACCTTCCAATACATCTATCAAAAGAGGCATGTTTGGGAGGACCAGTACACTTCCACTGGATGTATCCCTTCGAAAGGTTTGATGTACTCATTTGCTTCAATAGATGTATTTCCTGCAATGATGTTTGACTAATATTCATATTTCTTGACTGAGTTGTAGGTACATGAAAAAACTAAAGGCTTATGTTAAGAATCATGCAAGGCCAGAAGCATGTATGGCTGAGGGGTATTTATCTGGAGAATGCTTTGCATTTTGTTTAGAGTTCCTTCATGATTCAGTACCAGTTAAAGAAACAATTAATCGTAATGAAGATATTGAGGATGATAGAATGGTGGTTGAAGGTCGACCTCTGCAGAAGGGTAAAGAGGTTACCCTTTCTGATAAAGATGGGTAAAAAAAAGGTTTTCATCTTAATTGGTTTTCTTGATTATCATTTTAGTAAATGTACATCTTGTTATCTTCCTGTATAATTATGTTCTGATTTTAGTTTAGTTAATTAATAGCTTGTTTGCTTGATGGTCATGCTCTGATTTTAGTTTAGATAATTAATAGCTTGTTTGCTTCATGATCATGTTCAGAATTTTAGTTTAATAAATACACAAATTGTTTGCTTGATGTTCATGTTCAGATTTTTAGTTTAGTAACAAATGTTTAGCTTGATTGCTCATTTAATTAACAAAACTGATTGTTCTGAAATTGGTGTATTTCCTGCATCAGATTCATTCAGACTCAACAGAAAGTCATTCTAAGGAGATAAGGTGGTTGGTATTTGGACCAAGAAATGATGCTTTAGCACATAGAGGATTTATCATTAATGGGCAACGATTTTATATAGATGCGGTTAAGCGGAAGACCCAAAACAGTGGAGTAACTTATGAAGCATTTAGCATGTGTAGATCAAGTGCTCGAGATACAAGACAAGTGGCTGATATGCTTACATATTATGGAGTGATAAATGAGATTTTACTTATGGACTACCACATGTTCAAAGTACCTGTTTAGATGCAATTGGGCCAACACAGGGAACGGTGTGAAGGAAGAAGATGGCTTCACTCCTGTGAACCTTCATATGAACCAATCAGCATATTTGAAAGATCCATTCATTCTACCTTCTCAAGCGAAACATGTTTTCTACTATAGGGAAGATGATTCTTCAAATTGGTATGTTGTTATGAGAGCACCACCTAGAGGCTATCATGAGTTGGAAGCAGAAGAGGATTTAGGTGGTGTAGCTTTGCCTGTCCAAGAAGTCGATGATCTGGATGGTCAAGCTTCTGATGATGATAGTGTTTATGTTAGGAATGATTGTGAAGGGTTATTAATGGTAGATTGATAGAGTCTAACTAATGTTTGATAGGTTTACGGTTTATGGTTTTGTAAACATGGCTTAATTGTTTTTATGGGTTTTATATTATGAATTAATTGTTTTTATTATTATTATTACAAATATTCCAATAATATATTACAATTAAAAAAAGAAATTCCATTTATTAATTTTCGGGTAATTATAAAATAAATTAATAACACAAATAATTTGCTATCTATGTAAAACAAACTGCTATAGGTACAACCCAATTATAATACAAATCCAATGCTATAGAAAAAAAATACCAAACACTATTATTAATGAGTTTTAATAACAATTATCAAACATTATTATAAATATTAACAATTGCAGAGAAAAGAACGCTATCGTTCTTTAATTAACTATAGCGTACGTCAAGTCCGCTATCTAAAGTGCCCGACCTAAAATGACGGGCGCTGTCAGAGCGTTTTAGTAAGCACTATGGTAGTTGAATCATAGCATTTAATAGCCGCTATTAATACCCACATTTCTTGTAGTGTTTATTAACCCAAACTAGTGTATGCGAGCAATTCCGCTATAAGATACAAAAGCATACTTATAGAGCGTTGTGAACGCCAATTGAACTTGATTTTACCAATGATTTAGCTGCGTGATTACCAAAGAATGCTGAGTAATTAAGTCCTTATGATTTAGGTGTTAGGTACTGCAAAAGTAGATCTAATACATTTTTCATGTCTGAGTTCTAGAACTGCTGTATTTGATTACCTTTATCATTGTTTTAATCTCTTAAACCGATCCATGAATCCCTACAAATTCCCTAAAGCCAAACGTTTCGTTTAATTGTTTACATCCATCATTTTTACTTGCCTATTTATTTTGATTGCTATTTTTTTGAAAATAAACTACAAAACTTCCACCGATTTGTTCTAGTTTGATTTTTAGTTAGAAAATTCGTTTTGAAATAACTACGTCACAATGGATTTGATCCCTTAATATACTATTGTGATTGTTGTGCACTTACAATTATTTTAGGGGTAAAACTTGCTAATCGTTTACCACACATCAAACTTGGTAGTCGTTGCCGTGGACATTGATTTGTTTTCTTGCAAATTTCTACTTAAATTCCAGAGAAAGCTTTCTGACTTTGTTTGTCTTTTGCACCTTTCAAGTCACCTTCCAATGGGAAACTGAAACCGGATCCATGAAGCTCAAAGAGATCCACTACTCTGTGATGGCGACCCGCGAGTTGATGAACCTAATTGATATAAGACTTGGAATCCACCTTGTCTTATTGATCTTATTGTGATCAAAGGTTATCAAGCCTTGCAGAAGTGGGTGATGTTAGAGATGGTGGTTTTGATTGACTCTCTCAATCTGTGGTGATTGACTCTCTCAATCCGTGGTGACTGATTCTCTCAATCAGGTGATCGAACAAACTATTTGAATCACACAAACAGCTTAATCCGAGGCTTCTAAAGAATAATTTGAATCACACACAATATTCACACTACAAGAAAATGGCACATTGGTAGCAGACCATTGTAGCACTAATTCACCAACTGCTACCAAAAGTGCCAGAATTGGATCCTAACTCTATCATAGCATTAAATTCGTGCTGGGACAAAATTTCATTATGCAGGAAACCAAAAATCATTACTATAGCTGAAATAATTTTGGAGGAAAAATACTTAGCTAATTTTTTTTATGCGCCAAACTAAAATTTTTTTTGGCAAATATCTCCATTTCCTCATTCAACCTAATTTTGGTTTGGCAAATATCTCGACACAGACGTTCCTCATTCTACTTTTTTTTGGCAAATCTCGCCCTCTCCAATCTCCTTCTCTGCCACGAATCTGAGTCTTCTCTAAACCAGGAAGAAGACGGCGATGAGACCAATCCTAGGAGATCTGAACAGACTCACTGTTTCGTCGCTGCTACAACGATCGGAGACGATGATGAAGATTATATGAGTAACAGTCTTCTTCTTTCTCTAATCGCTTCTTCCATTGATTTGATTTTTTCAGACGAGGACGAGATTCGGATTCCAACATCAAACATCATACATTGCAATTTCATACTTCGATATGCTTCTGGAGAGGAGATTCATCGGTGTAAGTTTGTCTTATTTGATTTTACAATTTTGAAAATCCTCTCTTTCAGATTCCCCAATCTGACAGAAGAAATTACTTTTCTTTTCTTGTTAGTTGTAGAGATATGAATTATGGGCGATTCGATTGTTATCCGTAGCTGGTTTATCATTAGCTGTGAAAATGGAGGAACGAATTGTTCCTGGATTATCACAATACCCACAAGATCAAGATTTCATTACTTGGAAGTTGTCATATTTGTGAAGAGCGTGAACAGAGCTAAGGAGCTGAACAAGTTTCTTGTTGAATGCAATTTTATCTCGATATGCATTCACTCAGGCATGTCTCAGGAAGAGAGGTTTGTATATTTTTCAAAACATTATCTTGTTGAACCTACCTGACTTGGTCTTAAATCCTCTGCACATGTACCAATTCTTAAGAATGCTTATGATCAAATATGCACAGGTTGACTCACTACAAAAGTTTCAAGGAAGGGCACAAGAGAATTCTGGTGGCAACCGACTTGGTGATATTCTCAAATTAATACCCTAAAAGTACTAAGCAGTAGTTGCAGTAAAGTAGGGGTCGAACACAAGGACTCACAGAAACACACAATAGATTATATAGGTAAGAATTAAGCTAAGCGATCAATGATATTGAAAACAGAATGTAAATTAAAACGGTTGTAAGTTCGATTAGAGAAAGATAGGTTTAGGGTATTTCTCAGGAATTCAATGAATGCAGATAAACTAACTATTCAGGATTCAGATTTAGCGCGTTTCTTGAACTCAAATCACTAAGATATATCTAACCAACTCTTGTTGCGAAAACTATCTAAATCTAAATACTAGGAATTCCAAATCTCTTTGCGAATCCTAAAGTCTAAATCAGCTTTTAAACCAGGTTTGATTTGATCACAAAACAACTAAACCAAATCTCTTTGGGAGTAGTTATTTTGCTCACCTTAGGTTCTATCAGGTAATTAATCGCACTCTCGCGCCTAATCAATTATCCTAAGATCTAAGTTCTAGGTGATCAATCTAGAATTAGCTTTGCAACAACCTATGGCGAAGAACTAATTCAGATGGTGAATCCTAATAACTAATCAATCTAACATTCAGAGAAAACCCTTATGAGAACCCTGAACCTAACAAGAGATCTACTCAGACATGGAAATTGAAGCAATAAACATGTTTGAATAAATCATCAAATAAAATTGAAAGAGTAACAAGAGGGTTCAAAATCTTCTCTCGGACGAACAAAGTTTCAGACTTGTCTCCCTTCAAAAGCTCTCTCACAAAACCAGAGTAAAACAAAGCGTAAAGAAAGCGTAGCCATCAAAGTGGCTGTAAAATCCTATTAAATAACATAAATCATGTTTTGGGGCTTCTTATAAATAATAAAGTCTTCTGGGCCATTTTGCAAATCTTCAACTCTTCATAAAAGTCGCGGGTCGTGTCTGCTTCGATGAGTATCGACCGATACTAGGTAGTATCGATCGACACTGAGACTACAAATCGGGTACCCAGCTAAACGAACGTCTGCTTCGCTCCAAAATGCTCCAGAAAGCTCCAATATCTCCAATCATGCTCCAAACGTGCTAAAACCTGTAACAGACTCTAAACCACTACCAAATAGTAGAAAGACTCTATAAAATGGACTTATATCATGGCTTAAACAGGGTAAAAACCATGATATATCAACTCCCCAGACTTAGCCTTTGCTTGCCCTCAAGCAAATAGAAGACTAAACCAGAGAAAGAGGTTTGAAAACATAGAGACTCACCTGTTCTTGAAACGTTGCAATGACCCTTTTCCTTAGTGCTCCACATATCACCTTACCAGTTTCAGATCTAACCACCATGTACTTTTTTGTAGGCATTCGCAGTTTCCCAGACTACACACATTATTTCACAGCATTGTTCAATAAAGCTTTCCTCGCCGGTTTCATCGTTGCGATTAATACCAAGAACCTTCTAGATTATTTTCCATACAATATCATGACAAGGAACCACCCTTTTTCACACTTTCTGGTATTATTTCTCTCCCCAGACTTATTTCTTATTATGTTCTTTCTTTTATTTTTAGCTTTGCATATACACATCAAGGTATGAGACGCGAGTATTGATGGTGTTAGCCACCGAATCCCCAGTTCTTCCCTCTCAACGTATCAAAGGCGTAGGCGAATAATGGCATCATAGGAAAATCCTAGCCTCGCTTCCAATCCTTTGTGTGATCATTCCTCACCAAGTAGAATAATGGGATCGTTGGAAATTTTCCTAACCCTCTACTCGGAAGAAATTCATTTCATCTTTTCATGCATCTTATTAATGAACTTGTAACATGGAGATAAATACCATTACTTTAAAACACAGGGGTTCCTTTTGTCAGATACGAATGATGAATCAAGCTCTATGAATACTAACCACATTGATGAAGTGCAAAAATTTGGCTCAGGCTTTAAAGAACTTTGCTGGAAACATGAGTGTCTTCTAGTCAACTGGTCAGCCTTTGGATTTTTCATTAGTCGATCTAGAACTGATTCTGTAACAATGGTCACTTAGAAGCAAGGTCAAATCAACAGATTCAAGAAAAAGATCACAGTCTCAAACAAAGTTTTGACTCAATAAAACGACGAATGACTCAAAAACGACTGACTCTAAGAAAAACAAAAACAATGTCAGCGACTACCTCCCACATACTTGAATAACACTGTCCCCAATGTTATCTAGCCTAGAGTTGGTGAAAGGAAGCAAAATAACCAAGTGGATAGATGAAAAATGAGAAGTTATCGTGCTGGAACATCGAGTATCGACCGACACACGGCCTGGTATCGAGCGATACCAGGCTTAAGTCGATATGATGAACTTTTTTAATCGCATAGGGTGTCGACTGATACCAATAGGGTATCGATTGACACTCAGGCGATTTCGTGTTTGCTCTTTGTTCATCTTGACACATACACAAAAAACGAAAAATAAAAAGAAAAAGACTCAAAAACAAACTCACCAATGGGTTGCCTCCCACCAAGCGCTCGTTTAATGTCATTAGCTTGACTGTACCGCCGTTCAGTCAGTGGATGCATCATCCAGAGGCATCATGTTTCCTTCTGGAATCTCGGCTTTCGTTATCTTGCCCATCAGAAGACTGTTCATAGAATCAAACTTAGCTTGAAAATCAGCAATCTGTGATCCATCCATGTTACCACCTAGCTTCTTCCGCTCAAAATCAGCATTCTTGGTGATATTGCTAGACACCAAGTTCTCAATGAGTACATAGGCTTCATCAGGATACCTGGTGTCGAAGTTTCTGTTGTTCGAAGCATCCAAAGTCATCTGATACCTCCAATCGAGTCCTCTGAAAAAGAAACCCATCAGCTGAACATCATAGTATCCGTGATGTGGACAATCTCTCTGATATGATTTGAATCTCGTCCAAGCAGCCTTGAACGCCTCAGTAGGTCCTTGAGAAAACTGGGAGATTTTGTTCCTCATATCCTCGGATCTTGCATCATCCTAGAAAGTGGTCAGGAAAGCAGTCTTAGTCTCTTCCCAAGTAGTCAGCGATGCAGGAGGCAACTGCTTCAGCCAGTAAGTTGCTTCTCCACCAAGAGAGTATGAGAAAAGCTTGCAGAAGAGGTAATCGTAGGACACTCCATTTCTCTTGTTGCTAGTGGCCAAATCCTCGAACCTCTCAATATGATCCATGGGATGTTCGCTGAAAAGACCATGAAAAGGGTGCTATCCCACAAGAGTGTAGTATGCAGGTTTCAGCTCAAAGTCATTCCTCAGAAAATCAGGAGGACGAATCGCAGAACGATTTGCGTAAAACTGGTAAGGCCTGTTGCATTCACCAATCGTTCTACCACTATCAACCACAACGTTCCCAGCATTCGCAGCGTTCTCAGCAACGTTCCCAGCGTTCGCGTTCCCAGCGACAACATGAGCAGGTGGAATGATGTTCCCCTCTCCATCCAGACGTTGTCCTCTATCATCTTGAACCAACTCCGCTTGATTGTTGTTCATCCTTGCTGGCTTCTTTGCTCTTCTGTTTGTGCATTTCAAAGGTGCTAACTGCTCGAGTGACATATCAACTAGCTGAGTGCTCTTGCTCTTTCTGGTTTCACGATTAGGCATACACCTGAAAACAAGAGTCAAAAACGTAAGTAACTCGGTAACACGATGAGTATCGACCGACACTGGTAGTGTCGATCGATATCAACAAAACAAAAACGACGAGTATCGACCGACACTAGAGAGTATCAACCGATACCGACGAGCTTAGTCGAAATTCTTATACTAAAATCTAATGGCGAATTGAGTCCCCGGCAACGGCACCAAAGTTGATATGCTCAAATTAATACCCTAAAAGTACTAAGCAGTAGTTGCAGTAAAGTAGGAGTCGAACACAAAGACTCACAGAAACACACAATATATTATATAGGTGAGAATTAAGCTAAGCGATCAATGATATTGAAAACAGAACGTACATTAAAGTGGTTGTAAGTTCGATTGGAGAAAGATAGGTTCAGGTTATTTCTCAGAAATTCAATGAATGCAGATAAACTAACTAGTAAGGATTCAGATTTAGCGCAGTTCTTGAACTCAAATCACTAAGATATAGCTAACCAACTCTCGTTGCGAAAACTATCTAAATCTAAATACTAGGAATTCCAAATCTCTTTGCGAATCCTAAAGTCTAAATCAGCTTTTAAATCAGGTTTGATTTGTTCACAAAATAACTAAACCAAATCTCTTTGCGAGTAGTTATTTTGCTCACCTTAGGTTCTATCAGGTAATTAATCGCACTCTCGCACCTAATCAATTATCCTAAGATCTAAGTTCTAGGTGATCAATCTAGAATTAGCTTTGCAAACAACCTATGGCGAAGAACTAATTCAAATGGTGAAATCCTAATAACTAATCAATCTTGCATTCAGAGAAAACCCTTATGAGAACCCTGAACCTAACAAGAGATCTACTCAGACATGAAAATTGAAGCAATAAACATGTTTGAATAAATCATCAAATAAAATAGAAAGAGTAACAAGAGGGTTCGAAATCTTCTATCGGACCAACAGAGTTTCAGACTTGTTTCCCTTTAAAAGCTCTCTCACAAAACCAGAGTAAAACAAAGCGTAGCCATCAAAGTGGCTGTAAAATCCTATTAAATAACCTAAATCACGTTTTCGGACTTCTTGTAAATAATAAAGTCTTTTGGGCCATTTTGCAAATCTTCAACTCTTCATAAAAGTCGCGGGTCGTGTCTGCTTCGATGAGTATCGACCGATACTGGGCAGTATCGATCGACATTGAGACTTCAGATCGGGTACCCCGCTACACGAACGTCTGCTTCGCTCCAAAATGCTCCAGAAAGCTTAAATATATCCGATCATGCTCCAAACGTGTTAAAACCTGTAAAAGACTCTAAACCACTACCAAATAGTAGAAATAATCTATAAAACGGATTTATATCACGGATTAAACAGAGTAAAAACCATGATATATCACTTGGTAGGAAGAGGCATTGACATTGAGCGTGTAAACATTGTTATCAACTACGACATGCCAGATTTTGCTGATACATATCTTCACAGGGTAAGAAGTATTCTTCTTATTCATAAAGAAATCCAGAAAATCTTATATATAGATTATTATCGATTCTCATGATCGTGAACTTTTGCACCATGTGTATTTGGTATAGGTTGGAAGTGCTGGTAGGTTTGGAACAAAGGGTCTTGCAATCACATTTGTCGCATCAACTTCAGATTCAAACGTTTTTAATCAGGCTTGGAGTTTGATCTTCATCTTTTTAAAGACCGTCTATCATATTCAAAGTGGCAATTTAGTAAAGTGGCAATTTCAAATGTGGACAAGTACAAGAGAGGTTTGAGGTTGATATTGAGGAACTTCCTGAGCAGCTTGATACTTCCACATACAGTAAGTGTGAATCTTTTATGCAAAAGCAAAATGAATTGTATGGTTTTGACCCTGACGATGTTTCTTCTTTCTATTCTTCGTTGTGCAGTGGCGTCCTAAAACCAGCCATCTTCAAATTACATCATGCTTCATATGTAACATGCAATGATAGATGGGGAAACAAAATGTTCGTTTGTCAGTATCTTTCTTTGACAACAACTTTTGTATTGCATAAATTTTGTGTCTGTGAGGTGATTCTAAAACTGAGTAGCTCAAGAATAGTTATCGAGTTTCTCTGTGCTGCAAAGGAGAAAAAGATCATTTCGTGTATTTGTCGCCGAAGCTGCACCAAGGTTTGGTGTCTCCTTTTTCTAATGTTTCATGATGACCATTGTTAGTGTCCATCTAACTCAGCTATATCACTTTTATTGTCTTTCTTCTAATTCTATCGTTAGGTTTCAGGGCCATCTATTAGCAAAAGAATTAATAGCCAGAGGTTTGCAGACCACTATGATCACTGACTCTGCAGTCAACATGGCTGCTCTTGCAGCACAAAAGCATCCGTCAACATGGCTGCTCTTGTAGCACAAAAGCATGCGTCCCATTTGTGGTCCTAGCCGGAAGTCACAAGGTTGGTTTCTGAGTTGTGTTTTTTTTTGGGGTCTCAAACCATTGATTGCTCTTAAGTATTGTGTTATGAAAAGTGAAGGGACAAATAGGAAGTAGAACCATAGAGGCAGATTTCATTAGCCCTTACACCTCAGCTAATGAACCGAACATGTTGCAAGCTTATGAAAACCTTTATGCAGAGGGATGATTGAAGAAGAGCAATTAAAAGTTGAATATAAATGTGTTTCGTTTGAAATAATGATTGTGAGAAAGATTGTAATATTGCATATATTGATACCAAAAATCAAGTTTACAAAATAAATAAATATAATAATTGTAATGGATTAACGAGTGTTTGTTTTATTTCTCAATTAAAAAAAAATATAACAAAATATTGTCTAATACTAAAATCATAAAACAAAATAGAAAATATTATCAAAAAATACAAAAAAAAAAGTTAGTGAATTTGATTTAGAGTTTAGGGTATAGGATATAGGGTTTGAAATATTTTTTAGTTTTATTATTTCATATTAAGAACGTAATTATTGTTTCATATTAAGAACGTAAAATAAAAAGGAAAGGTTAGAGAATATTTGATTTAGGGTTTAGGGCATTGGCGTTTAGGGTTTAGGTTATGTGAAATATATTTTGTCTATCTTTCAGAATTTCCGTTCGTCAAGTTCAACTCGTCTATTTCAGCTCGTCAAATTCAGTTCAGATTTCTCAGTTTTAGTTCATCAAATTTTAAAATTATACATAAAAGAAGAATTAAGTCTTGAATATTTGATTTAGGGTTTAGGGCATTGGCGTTTAAGATTTAGGTTATTGTTTTGTTTTTTTGGTTTATGATTTAATTTGTATCATTAAGGTTTAGAGTTTATGATTTAGGGTTTGGAGTTTAGGTTTAGGGTATAGGGTTTGGGGTTTGGGGTTTGGGGTTTTGGGTTTGGGGTTTGGGGTTTGGGGTTTGGGGTTTGGGTTTAGGTTTAAGGTTTACGGTTTAGGGTATAGGGTTTGGGGTTCGGTTTAATGTTTAGGTTTAGGGTATGATGAATTGTATATGGTTTAGGGTTTGCTTAGTCAATAGGGTTTTTAGAGTTTGAAATAATGTAATTGTAATTTCCCAATTAATGGAATATACAATAAATTATTGACTCATGCGTACGTACAACATAATCTATAAATAAAATTGTTTGAAAAATAAAAGAATAAGTCTTGAATATTGTATGTATATATAACTGTATGTTTTGTTTGTATAGTTTATGATTTTGTTTTTTTTTTTTGTCAATAGTCTTAATACCTATTCCGATTCGTCGAACCAAATAGGGGGTATTGAGTTTACATAACTGAAATCTGATGGGTAGACGCGAGCACCTCGTGCTAATTTGTCTGCCACTGTGTTGCTTGCGCGTGGGATGTGTGTGATAGAGAAAAAGGTGAAAACCTCCTTGCTCCTCTTGAACTCCTCCAAATGTAGTGTAAAAGTCGACCACTCCTTGGGTGTAGACACCATCTTCACCAACTCCGAGCAGTCCGTTGCAAAGGCTATCGCCGTCTTGTGATTTGCAATCATGCAATGCATTGCCCAGATGAGCGCTTCCAATTCTACGTGCAGCGGGATAAACTTCTTCGCAGATTACGAGACCCCATAATTACTCCTTCGACTCCCTCGTGAAAGCAGAACCATCCTAGACCAGAATAGTTATCCGTTTCCTTCCACGAACCATCAATATAGCATGTTAGTCCATTATTTTCATCTTGTTGACCCGTATTATGACCGATTTGTTGGGAAATTATGTCAGGTTCGCTATACTGCGCCGTTTCCCAAATTATTGCTTCTGTTTCCGCTAACCCCAGAATCTCTTGTGGATTTCTATCCACATTTGAGAACACCTTGTCGTTCCTTGCTTTCCAAATATTCCACACAATCCAAGGCAACATTGTATTCCTTTCCTCTTTTGGGAGTCTCCAAAAGAGATGATCAAAATTGGAGAAAACCAATGTCATCGGAAAAACTCCCGGGGCCGATGGAATATGAGAGAGTACCCATGTTTGTAGCACTGGTGTGCATTCAAACAGAACATGGTTAATCGTTTCCCCTTCCGCTCCACACCGAGGACATTGTGTATCACAATTTATTCCTCGAGTGCGTAAATTTGCTGAAATCGAGAGACATCCCGAAATGGTTTGCCAAATGAAATGTCGCAATTCGGTGGACATGTTAATTTCCATGTATGTGCCTGTAATTTCTTTATATCCGGACCGTAGAAGTAATTTCCGCCATTGTCTGAGTTTTGTTGTTCAATCTGGTATCCCGACTTTACCGTATATTTTCCTGTTTTTGTATAGTGCCAACCAAGAGTATCTGGTCGATATGTGCTGCTGATGGGTATACCGCAAATAATTTCCACATCGGCCGGGTCGATAATTGCATTTATCAACTCCCAATTCCACGTTTGTGTCGCTGGATCAACCAAATGATTGACCCTAAGATTAGGGTAATAATTATACCCCTTACATGTTGCTGACCTCGGGGGGAGAAGATGGTATCCAAGGATCATTCCATACTGAGATGGAGCCACCTGAACCAACTCTTTTAATTAGCCCTTTTGTAACCAGAGGTCTAGCCGAAATAATACTCCTCCACCCAAAGGACGGGGAGTATGATATTATAGGATCTAATGGGCCTGTGTTCCGAAAGTAACGACCCTTAAAAACTCGAACAAATAACGAATCCGGTTTTTCCATTAACCGCCATAGTTGTTTTGCCAGCAGTGCCGTGTTAAATTCCTCTATTGTTCGGAAACCAATTCGGCCATCTGATTTGCTCCGACACATCTTCTTCCAAGCTATCCAATGCATCCCTTTGTGGTGTCCGTCGGAACTCCACCAGAAACGCGCTGCCGCACTAGTTAATTTTGCGGTAATAGACTTGGGTAGTCGAAAGCATGACATAACGAAAGTCAGCATAGCCGATGCAACCGATTTAAGTAGAACCTCTTTTCACCCTTTGGTTAGTAGCCTTGATATCCATCCATTAACTCTGTCATTATGTCTTTCTACGACGAAATTAAAAATCTTGCTCTTTGCTCCTCCGAGACTTTCCGGGAGACCCAGATAAGTACCCACCCCTCCCATATTTTGGATTCCTAACAATTGTTTTATCTCGTCCTGTACCGCATCTCGTACTGTATGTCCAAAAATTAAGGAAGATTTTGAAAAATTAATTTGTTGCCCTGAGACCGACTCGTACTGTTTAAGTATATGTAATATGGTGTGACACTCCTGTACCGTAGCCTTGCAGAAGAACATAATATCATCCGCAAAGAGTAAATGTGAGACTGCTGAGCCTACCCTCGCCACTTTCAACTTTGTAAGTGATTTCTCTCTCTCTGTTTTCCGTATATTGGCTATCAAGGCCTTCGTACAAAGTATAAATAAATAGGGTGATAATGGGTCGCCTTGCCGCAGTCCTCTGAATGGCGTTATTTGCCCTTTGGGGTTACCGTTAATAAGTACCTTATATTATACCGATTGGATGCACCACATCATCCATGAGATCCACTTTTCCGCAAAACCAAATTTCCTCAAAACGTGTTCAATAAATGGCCATTCTACCCGGTCATATGCTTTGCTCATATCCGTCTTAATTGCCATAAACTTACTTTTGCAAGATTTATTGGTACGTAGACTGTGAAACATCTCCTGTGCGATCAAAATGTTATCATAGATCAGTCTCCCTGATATAAAGGTTGATTGGGTCTCTGAAATCAGGTCCGGTAGCAATCTCTTTAGCCTCTGACATAAAACCTTCGAAATGATCTTATAGCCCACATTACACAGACTTATAGGTCGTAATTCCGTCATACGAGTGGGCCGTACTGTCTTCGGGATTAGGCAAATATTAGTCATGTTTAGCCGTTGATCAAAAAAACATGTTTCCAGAAAACCGTTAACCAGTCCTACTACATCTGTCTTTATAATTTGCCATGATCGTTGGAAGAATAAATCCTTCATTCCGTTCGGGCCCGGAGCCTTTTCTGGGTGCATCATGAAAAGGGCTATGCGAACTTCCTCTTCCGTAGCCATTGCCGTAAGCATATCATTGTTCTGTTCCGAAACTAAAGCCGGAATATCACTGAGAGTATTCTCAAAATCCGTCGGGGAAGTTTATGTGAATAAATCCTCGAAATAGTTAACCGCCACTTGTTCCACCTCTTTATCCGATGTAACCCAAGATCCTGATGCATTATGTAGTCCAGTAATCCGATTTCGCACTCGTCTTTGCTTAACTTGCGCGTGATAGAACTTTGTGTTTCTGTCCCCCATCATTGCCCATAATGTGCGACTTTTCTGTTGCCAAAATAACTCCTCATCTAAATAAGCCTCTTTCAGTTTCCTCGTAATATCCATCAATTTCTCGAGTGTACTATTATCATCATTCTGGACCTCCTCTAAAGCTTGTTGTAAATCTCTAATTTTCTCCTTGCCGTATGGTAAATTATTTTTCCGCCATTTTGATATTTCTCTCCGGTAATTTGTTATTTTTTCTATAAATGAGGATCCGTTGCCACCTGGGTTAATTTCCCAGCCCTTTGAAATTGTGTCCATAAGGCCGTCCCGTCCAATCCACCGTTTATCAAACCGAAACTGGCCCCATTTCCGCGGTATTTTATCCTCAATGGTGGCAACAATTGGCATATGGTCCGACCCAATCATTTCCAAGTATTCGACATATGAATGAGAAAAAATTTCATGCCAATCCTCATTAGCTAAGGCCCTATCCAGACGGCACCGAACAATTTTTGAATTCCGTCTTCGCCTCCAGGACATGGTATTTCCAAGACACTGAAATTCCAGAAAACCGTAATGTTGAATCATAAGATTGAAAGACATAAAGGAGGATGCAGGTCGTAAATTTCCTCTTTGTTTTTCATTATTTCCAGTAATTTCGTTTAAATCGCCAATTATAAACCAAGGGGCATCTCGTGTTGTGCTTGTTCGGGTAAACCGTTCCCACACTTGATCTCGATTTTTCGGTACCGGATCACCGTAAATAAACGACAAGAAAACTTTTTTCCTTGAATAGTTGCCTCAATATCAATTATTTGTTTACTTGATAATAAAATAATAACATCCAATGAATCATCATAATATAAAGCGAGTCCACCACTCGCACCGCACGGCTCGACCGTGTATAATTTATTATAACCATAATAAAATTGAAATTTTTGCATAAAAGAAAAATCTTGTTTTGTTTCTGAAAGAAATAAAAATTATGGCTTATGTTTTTTTCCAAACCTCCCGCAAATAACCTATTGTGTACCTATTCCCGAGTCCATGACAATTCCAACTCATAATTCGCATAAATAAAACTAATTTGGTATTGCTAAATTGGCTTTTGGGTTTGATGAAACCTTCATAACCACCACCTTTGCCTCCTCTTCATCACGAGGCAAAGTCCTAACCACCTGATTCCTATCTCCCGTTACAGCCTGTATCTCCTCCTCAACTAATACTCCCTGCATTCTCTTATCAGCATCATTTCCGGGAATAAATGGTGCCTCTAAATTCTGAAGTGAACCCAGGGCGGTCACTGCTTGTATCTCCTCCACAGGACCATCAAATAATCCATCAATTAATTCTTCAATTATTCCAGAAATTCCTTCCTTGCCGAAAGAAGGAACAGCTTGGGAATAACCCGCTATAAGATCCGAGTTGTCGAATTGAGGTTTATGATTGAAGATTATGATTTATGATTTAATTTCTATGATTTAAGATTTTAAAGTTTAAGGTTTATAGTTTTTAATTTAGGGTTTGGAGTTTAGGTTTAAGGTTTAGAGTTTGGATTTAGGTTTAGAGGTTTGAGGTTTGAAATATAATTTCTAATAATATGGTTTTAGTTGATCATAAACTCTAAACTTTAAATTATAAATTCTTAAACATTTAAACATCAAAATTATATACAAAAATATTCCAATATTTATAACTTATTTCATAAAATCATAAGCTCTATCGTAAATAAAATATACTCATTTACAAAAGACTTAAAAAAAAACAAATCTAATCATTTTAGTAATCCAAAAGCCCAAGTCCAAAATCCTAAAACTTAACTCCCAAACTCTAAATTATAAATTCTAAACCTTAAACTTTACCCTCAAACAACAATATTTAATACAAAAAACTATAATACTAAATTACCACAAATAAATTTACCAACAAAATAAAGGTAACAAAATTTCTCATTGGTTATTTCATAAGGAGGACGATTGCACTTTGTTTTAACGTGTACCGTTGATGAGACTGAATCCAATGGACAGAAATATTCTCCTCTTCTCCTCTTCTCATTTGTCTCCTTCTCTTTCGTCTCTTCGTCTCTTTCGTCTCTTTCCTCCTCTATCGACTTCCCCCTTCGTCGTCCTCTTATCTTCTCATCTTCATATCTTTCCTCCTCTATCGACTTAAGGATTTTTTTTTTATCGACAAAAAGGTAATCAAAATCCCTATTTGTTGTTTCGTAAGATTTAACAGATTTACCGATCCTGGAAGGCAGAATCAGATATGGGTTTGCTGTCTCTATAGTTGAATCATGCTCGGAGGAGTTCGATTTGAAGAATTTCGACGTATAATCCACCCTGAATCAGGTAAGTTTCGGAAAATTGCTCACTCCTCTCTCTATCTCTCTCTCTCTCTCTCTCTCTCTCTGTCTCTCTCTCTCTCTCTCGTTTCTCATTGTTTCAATTGGTTCTACTCCGGTATAGCTTGTTAAGGCGTAACGATGTCATTTATTGATTATATCCAGGAAAATAAATATATAATGGCAGTTGACAATGACGAAGATGATAATGGCAGCGCTAAGAGCATGATTATCGGTGGTTATTATGAGTAAAGATACTGAGTTATTATAGATTAAATCCATTTAAATAAATAAAAATGGACTTAAAACCATATTACCGTATCTAAAATTGGACTCTATATTATCAGTAAATATACTGATTTTGCTTGCTCCTGATTGGTCGAAATGAATAAAGAAAGGGAAAAACTAATCTGACATCTCCTCACCTCTCTCTCTCTCTCGACATCTCCTCATCTCTCTCTCTCGAGATCTTTTTAAAAAAACTCCTCTATATTTACTACCTATAATCACATAAAACATCAACAAAATAAATTGGGGTTCTAAAATACAATAAATATTATAAAATTCATATATTACCTCAACATATTACCCACCCATAATCATGCTCTAATGACAGTGAGAACGAAGACCATGGTGATGGAGTTCAGATGACTCCAAAGACAGTGACGATGTCATTCTGAACGTCAAAGGTCAGGCCGCTAACCACATACCTTTTTTTGTAGACTATAGAATTCTGTTTCAAAAAATGTTATACATTGGTCAAGTTTGTGTTGTGCAGTTAAATCATCTTATAGTCTTTTTAACATTACAGATACACTGAACAAATGGAAGAGATTTTTGATGAGGTATATGACCGGTATATGGTGAAGAAAGAAGGAAGCGCAAATCAAAGGAAGAGAGCTAGGCAGTCACACGTTTATTGTCTTATAGTGCAGACAACCACAAGTGGATGTCCATGGAAGCATGCTTTGACTGTCTTACAGATGTAAAACCGGGCAATGATAATGTTGGACCATTGGTACTACTCGGACTTGGGGATGATTCTATGAAGCAGAAATTGTCACCTTCTCTGCCTGTCCATGTCTTCTGTTGCCAGACTAGCTATATTTGTCTTCTTCATCCTACTTCATCAAAGTGGTTTCATCTTATGGTCTTTGTCTTGTTAGAATCCTAATTACATGTATTTTTCTTATCTCAGGAGTATCCACCTGGTGTTATGGTTATGCGTAGCAGGACATTAAAACCTTTCAAGACAACAAATTTGGTTGTATTTGCTCAAGATATCAGCTAAGCTCAAAAACTAGCTTCGAAGAGGACCATCCAGGCAAAAAGAAATTCTCTCGACCTGTCCTTGAGACAACAGCCAAGGAAGAACCTGGACAGTCCTCACGAGGCCAAAACAAGAACAAGGACAGTCCTCACGAGGCAAAGCTCGTCGTAGAGACTAGAGACATGGTACCGATGCTGCTGTAAATACTAGTGTTTTGCTTTTGTCTATGTTTGATGGTTACATGGTCTGTTTAAGATTTCATGTTTTGTATGTTATGACTGTTGTTTTGGAATTTTAATGGAAAATCTAGTTATATTCTATGATATAATTGTCTTTAATTAGTGTTAATTATAGTAATTAGTTAATATCATCTCAATATATAGCAATACAAATAGCACGATACAAATATTCCGTTGCATTTTATATTTGTCATCATAATTTAGGTTACAACACGAGAAAAATGCCATGAAACAATACTCAATGGCATTTTTAATCTCATACTATAGATTATCTTACAACACGACAAAAACACCATTAAAAATATTCAATGGCGTTTTAAAATTGTCACTATAAAACAAATTACAGCTTTAAAAATATGATACGAAAAATCGAATAATAGCATGAATATGACGCTAAGAAAATAATTTCTATAGCATTTGATTCGCGCTATCAAAGGTCAAACTAACATAGCATTTAAAAAAATGCTACGATAGGGGGGGGGGTCTATTGTAGCTGCGGCGAACTTAGCGTTTTAAAATACGCTACCAAAGGCTACGGTAGCATTTTTTTCGCGCTACCAACGTGCCTTTTTCTTGTAGTGTCAAAAGAAAGAACAATTCTCGCAAAGACAATATTTGAAAGAAAACGAAAATACCTAGATTAATTATTGATTAGGACTCGTACAAGACTATTCTAATGGTCTAAAAATCTAAAAACAAGGAACAAATCGACAACACTAATGGCAAAGAGCCGTTGGGGCCTTTATGACCAAATCAGCCTAAATATGGAAACTCGGTGAAGCGCTTGTATCTGGTCAACTTGGGGAGGTAATTACGTGCCTTAGGAATATTCTGGATGGTGTAGACCACGTCCAAAATGCAGCAGCTTTGGCGAGAAAGGAGCTGTTGGTGATTGAAGTCGAGAGGCTCTAAATAAGGCAAGTGGGGCTCGAACTTGATCCGCCTGATCAAGTGAGGTGTGGTTCACCTTAGGACGTGTAGAATAGCTTCTAGATGATCTACTGGTTCCCATATCCTGGTTTGCACATAATTGAACCGGTCGGTCTTCTCAATCTCCATAATAACCTCCGGTTGGTTCAATAGAGGGACACATATGGATCCACCTGATTCAAGGCGTGCTGGTGCACTCTAGAGTGTTGTGGGGAACTTCTAGAATTAGCACAAAGTACCATGGATGCCAAGAAAACGTTTGGAGATTTTCAAATAAGGAAAGTTCCAAATATGGTAAATTTTGGCACTGTCAACTTGTTGGGTAAATCATGGCTTGTTCTGGTCCGTTAATGGGTGGGGTCTACTTCGCCGTGAGTCCTTGGTGGGTCAAGAACATGGATCGGGTCGGGTCTGAGATTAGGCCTTTGTGATTGGGCCTGAACTCCACAAAATAAGCCCATATGTCTTCTCGGGTGAAATCTGATCCATTATAATCATCATAAATGAATTTGAGAAACGAACTTACCTGATCAGAATTTTTGGTAAGTTCTGTTTTCCTTGATGCCATGGCATTTGGATTCAATGTGTGATCTGGTGGCTCTTCTTGGATCAGAGTGAAGCTGGAGACAACTTCATCTTTCTCAGGGGCAGGTTTGCATATTTTGATCTCTGCATAATGCTGCTCAGGTGTGGGTGGAAGTTTGACCCCTTGTTTTCCTGTATCCTCGGCAATTCCATCAAATGGTGGTGGTTCGTCTAGACCTTTAGATTATGGATCACAAGTGTTTTTCTCTGGTTCTGCTCTTCTCATCGTGTGCTCCTCTTCATGATCTAAACCTACAACAATAACCCTTGGCAAATACAAGCACATTATATCTGAATTGGAAATTTCAAAACCAGATTGTGCTAACCAATCACTTGGTTTAGATAATTTCATTGTCGGCTCAAGTGTTGTAACATTAATTACTTGTCTTTCAGGACATGCATCAGCAAAGTGACATCTCTTATGGCATCTATAACATATTGGTGCATTCGAATTTAAAGAGATTAAGGTCTTACTTTGAGGTTTTTCTTGGTGCTCACGTTTTGGTGTTGACATAGAAATTATCCTCGTAGTAACTTGAATTCGGCTGGCTCCAAGTTGATGTTCTCGTGGGTGGTAAGTTGTTGTGTGGCTCGGTGTGGTATGAATAGCGGTATGGTGGTTCACGATCAAACCCTTCACCATCTGTCTCATCTCCAAAACCAGAGCTCGTTTAGCCATCTCCTGGCCATGGTGAAGACTCATAGTCAGCTTCTTGGTCGTACCATCCTTGGCTCGACTCTGCATACTCGCCTCCATTGAATCCGATGGACTCATCTTCTTCTTCACTTGAATCCATGGCGGCTGTTGTGTCTTAGGGTTTTCCTTGCAAAAACAAAGAAGACAAGTGAATAAAAACTCGAGTTTTACAAGAAAGGAAAGAAAGAAATGGCAAAAATCACAAATGATGGTTTTCCTTTTTATTATTATATTTTTTTTTTGACTAAAACAGATTCGAAATTCAAATAACAAAAGGAAAAATTCTTATTTTTATTTTTCTGGTTTTATAAAAGAATTCTACAATAGCAAGGAATATTTTTATGAAAAATTAAATAACAAAATATTCAAAACATAAAGTTTTATTTTTGTTTTTAGTTTATGAGAAATCAAAACAATGGAAAACAGAAACGAGTAAGAAGAACGATAAAGCAAAACTTTTTATGGGTTTTCGATTTAATATAAAAAAAGAACAATAACAAAACAAAGAAGAACATAATTGAAACAATACAATTTTTTTATTTTTGTTTTGGATTTTTTTTTACTTATGAAATCGACACAAAACAGAAAATAAAACGAATAATACAATAGATAGATAATGGAACGAGTTCACCTTGGGGATAGGAGATTTTAAAGCTCTAATACCATATGATATAAGACTCGGAATTCACCTTGTCTTATTGATCTTGTGGTGATCAGAGGTTATCAAGCCTTGCAGAAGTGGGCGATGTTAGAGATGGAAATATGGTTGTTTTGATTGACTCTCTCCATCCGTGGTGATTGACCAATTGTGAAAAGATATTTTCGATTTCAATTATCCAAGTGTACTCATGTCATTGTAGCACTTGAGATGTCAATCCATATGGGGTTAAGATTGAAGCACTAAGAATGCAAGAAACTTCTTAATCTAGAACACATGTTTTTGGGTTTTTGTTTTATATCTAATCTAAAAAGTGCAAGAAAGTAAAACAAGATAAAAGCATTGGACCATGGGTTTAACTATCATAAGAATGAGCTAACAATCAAAGAATGATGTGAAAGATTGAATTAAGCCCCATCCTAGAACATGGAATTCACAAATATTACTAATCCATTTCCATGGCCCTAATAACTTCACTAATCACCTAAACAACATAAACTTCCGTTCGTAATTAGATAATCAATGAGCATTAAGAAAAAATTCTAATTAGTTCACTAAACGCCCTAATCATCAACTCCCATTAACTAGGTATGTAACGCTCATAAAATGTTTGGTTCAAGTATTTTCACAAACACCTTACGGGCATGAAATGTCTAAGTTCTAAATTTTAAGAGATCAAGCCATAACTAGCATTAAGAGAAACCTAAATGAAGGATCTTATAAGATGCAACCTAAATCATCATCATTTAACCATCAAATAATCCTAATCATATCATAACCCATGATCCAACTAAAAACTAGTTCTTAAACATAAAGAAAGATAAAAAGAAAAGACATAAACATAAATATAAGAGATAGAGGTGAAGAATCCTTCACTAGAGTGGCATGAGAACATGAATATCATCCAAAAATATCAAGAAAAGAATTTGGATCAAAACCCAACTCTAAAGAGAAGAAAACTTACTAAACAAATAGGTCTAGAACACTTAAATAGTAAAAGGGGTCGTATCGGGTCAACCCGGGACAAACCGGGATTTGACCCGGTGGATTTGGGTCCTGCGCAGGTGGCCGATACGACATCCCCAAAAACCCTCTGGTATTCCGTCTACATGCCAGACGGACATATGCTCACTAAATTTATCATATCTCTTGAATGGAGTGTCCGAATGACATGAAACTACACCAAACAAAAGTTAAATCGATTATATATGCCTTTTATCAAGATATCCAAAGCTAAATCCAAATGGAAATTCTTCATATGGTATGATATTTCAGTCACTTCGGATGGACTCCGTATTTTGATTTTTGGGCATAGCTCTTGCTCCAAACTGGTCCCTTTTTCCCCATGTTCTTCCTCCAAGCTCCTCAAAGCCTCCATAGCCTCCAAAAGTACCTAAAAAGACCAAAAATGCAATGCAAATGCAAAGAAACACACCTATGACTCTAAAATGCACGACAAAAGGAAAAGAGACTCAAATGCCTGAAAATATTCAAAAGCTATACAAAGAGGAACTAAAAATCTATGATACTGAACCTTTAAAACATGCAAAATACACCCTTATCAACTCTGCCGGACTTGCATTTTTCTTGTCCTCAAGCAAACAAGAAATAACAAACCGAGAAAGAGGTTTAAAAGTGGGAACTCAAAACCAAAATATCTTAATAAGCATTTGATATGATTACCTTGAATAATACTAGCATGTTGCAAAAACAAACACTTAATCCACTCCAACTCATTCAAGGCTTATCGCAACTCCTAATCTTTTCTCTAACAAAATAAAAATGTCTCATGCCTACAAGTTCTCTTCGCAAACAACCCATCATTTTCATTTGATCTTTCTTAAGGTGTGTGCGGTCTCACAAATGGGCAAGTGATCAAGTCCAATCGGTTTGGAAGAAAAAAGCTTTTGGCACTAGTTAATGTGAGTGCAAGGAGGTTCATTCTCTTTTTGGGACTTACTCTCAAGAAAACATAATGCTATATGTTATGAAAAAGCAAAGAAGACTATAAACAATTTATGCATACAAAGTTAAGCTCACATTGTTCTACCCCCCTAGCAAAGCATTCTACCTGAATGGAGATTCCATTTCCTCTTCTTATCTTACTTCCTTGAAGCTAATTAAACCCCCAAAGTCTTTTGGCTAGAACAAAAACCTCTTTTTAACCTCCTTTTCTTTTCCAAACTCCAAACTCCTAAAGACATTTTTAATCGACCCCTTCTTTTATTTTTACTCTCCCTCTAAGCTGTTTCTTTTGATTCTTTCTTTTTTCAAACATGGAGAGTGTTTTTTGTTTTCTTTTCCTAGGCTTTCTGTAAAGTTCTTCTCTAGAGTTTGCTTTTTCAACCAAGGATTCTTTGTCTACCATTTCTCATCTCACTTTTTGTGAGCTCATGTTCCCCAAACCCAATATCATTCATTCCTTTTATCCCCATCCTAATGCTAGTCCTTTTTCTTCGAACAACTTAGACTAGCTAAAAATGAAAGCTAACCTTTGTCGTTTCCAATACTTACAAGATTTTACACACAATAGCATTATCAATAAAAATGCCTCACTCAATCAAACAACGAGGGGGTGGAAATAAAACGGTTAAGGTTAAAGGTAGGAAACCATTCTTAAGAAGAGATTGGCCACTCGGGTTATTAGATAGTGGTAAAATTGGATAAGATAACCCGTGTATTTTATTTGAACCATGGTTATGTATCAGAAGCCCATAAGTGAGAGATTATATTCATTTAAGTCCAATATCAAAGGGGTTGATTTCAAATTAAACAAGTAATTACAAGATAAAGAGTTAAGAGTAGAGATATCAAATCAAAGAGTATACAAGTTTCAAAAAGGTTGTTCAAGCAATATGATAATATTACTAAATGTATCACATCGAGTTCTAAACTAAGTTTTTAGTGGTTTCTATCATTGTTACCTATGCATATGCAATGCAATCCTAAGATGCAGTAGAATCGATCCTAAAGGAATGCAAACATGGAAAGCTACGTGAATTTCTTTTTTTATATATTTTGTTTTTTCTCTTTTTTCAAAATTTTCAATTTTTATTTTATTTTTAGATGCTTTAGGTTCATGTACAATGCAAGACTCAAGACAATGAAAATAAAACAAAGAAAACAATGATAAATGACGAAGACCTCTCTCCCAGACTTAAATCACACCGTCTCGGTGTGAAAAGATTCCAAAGAGAGAGTAAAAATGCAAATAAAAAGTATGTACAAGAGGTCTAGTGTGGTACGTAGGAAGTATGGAGAGGAGGAGCTTGGTCCTCCTTATTGATGCTTGTTTAGTGTCTATAGCTTGACAAAGGATAGGTTTGGGAGAGTTTCCAAAGGCGCGTTTAACGTCATTCGCTTGACGGTTGCTTCCTCATTTTCACTCCCTTCTTGAATGTTTCTTTTCCTCATAGTTGTAAACCTAAGAAATAAAGATAACAAGAAAAGGAAAAAGATTAACAACAAAATAAAATAAAAAGCCTCTAGTCTCAAGAAGAATCCAAACCATAATGATCAATGCTAAACCCCAATGGAAATGGCGCCAAATTGATAAAAGATATTTTTTATTTCAATTATCCAAGTGTACTAATGTCATTATAGCACTTGAGGTGTCAATCCACATGGGGTTAAGATTGAAACACTAAGAATGCAAGAAACTTCTTAATCTAGAGCAAATGTTTTTGGGTTTTTGTTTTATATCTAATCTAAAAAGTGTAAGAAAGTAAAACAAGATAAAAGTATTGGATCATGAGTTTAACTATCATAAGAATGAGCTAATAATCAAAGAATGATGCGAAAGATTGAATTAAGCCCCATCATAGAACATAGAATTCACAAATATGACTAATCCATTTCCATGGCACTAATTACTTCACTAATTACCTAATCAACATAAACTTCCGTTCGTAATTATATAATCAATGAACATTAAGAAACAATTCTAATTAGTTCACTAAACGCCCTAATCATCAACTTCCATTTGCTAGGTATGTAAAGCTCATAAAATGTATGGTTCAAACATTTTCACAAACACCTTCCGGGCATGAAATGTCTAAGTTCTAAATTTTAAGAGATCAAGCCAAAACTAGCATTAAGAGAAACCTAAATGATGGATCTAATAAGATGCAACCTAAATCATCATCATTTAACCATCAAATCATCCTAATCATAGCATAACCCATGATCCAACTAAAAACTAGTTCTTAAACATAAAGAAAGATAAAAAGAAAAGACATAAACATGAAGATAAGAGACAGAGGTGAAGAATCCTTCACTAGAGTGACATGAGAACATGAAAATCATCCAAAAACATCAAGAGAAGAGATTGTATAAAAATCCAACTCTAAAGAGAAGAAAACTTACAAAAAATAGGTTTATAACACTTAAATAGTAAAGGGGGTCAAACCGGGTCAACCTGGGGAAACCGGATTTTGACCTGGTGAATTTGGGTCCTGCTCAGGTGACATCGGCATGCTCATGGCCGATACGTCATCCCGATAAATCCTCTGGTATTCCGTCTGCGCGCCAGACGGACATATACTCACTAAATTTGCCGTATCTCTTGAATGGCTGCTTCAAATGACATGAAAGCATGACCAAACAAAATTTAACTTGATTATCTATGACTTTCATCAAGATCTCCGAAACTAAATCCAAATGGAAATTTTTCATATGGAATGACCTTTCAGTCACTACGGATGGACTCCGCATTTTCTTTCATTTTTGGGCATAGCTTTTGCTCCAAACTGGTCCCTTTTTCTCCATGATCTTCCTCCAACCTCCTCAAAGCCTCCATAGCCTCCAAAAGTACGTAAAAAGTCCAAAAGTGCAATGCAAATGCAAAGAAACATACATATGACTCTAAGGGGAAAAGAGACTCAAATGCATGACAAGGGGAAAAGAGACTCAAATGCATGAAAATATTCAAAAGCTATACAAAGAGAAACTAAAAACCTATGACACTAAACATTTAAAACATGAAAAATACACACTTACCAATTGACTCTCTCAATCAGATGATCGAACAAACTATTTGAATCACACAAATAACTTAATCTGAGGCTTCTAAAGAATAAGGTGAATCGTACACAATATTCAATGGAAAAAACAATCCTCGCAAAGACAATCTTTGGAAGAAAATATAAATAATTAGATTAATTATTGATTAAAATGTGAGTTTTTACAATGAGATAAATGAGTCTTATATAGGACTCATACAAGACTATTATAATGGTCTATAAATCCAAAAACAAGGAACAAATCGACAACACTAATGGCAAAGAGCCGTTGGGGCCTTTATGACCAAATCGGCCTTAATATGGAAACTCGGTGAAGCACTTGTATCTGGTTAACTTGGGGAGGTAATGGCGTGCCTTAGGAAAAATCTGGATGGTGTAGACCACGTCCAAAACGCAGCAGCTTTGGTGAGAAAGGAGCCGTTAGTGATTGAAGTCGAGGGGTTCTAAATAAGGCAAGTGGTACTCGAACTTGATCTGCCTGATCAAGTGAGTTGTGGTGCACCTTCAGGCGTGTAGAATAGCTTCTAGATTATCTCCTAGTTCCCATATCCTGGTTTTCACATAATTGAACCGGTCGGTCTTCTCAATCTCCATAATCAGCTCTGGTTGGTTCAATTGAGGACACATATGGATCCTCCTGATCCAAGGTGTGCTAGTGCACTCTAGAGTGTTGTGGAGAACTTTTAGAAATAGCAAAAAGTCATCTGGATGCCAAGAAAACGTTTGGAGACTTTCAAATAAGGAAATTTGAAATATCGTAAGTTCCGACACTGTTGACTTGTTGGGTAAGTCATGGCTTGGTCTGGTCCGTTCATGGGTGGGGTCTACTTCACCGTGAGTCCTTGGTGGGTCAAGAACATGGATCGGGTCGGGTCTGAGCTTTGGCCTTTGTGATTGGGCTTGAACACTAGAAATAATCCCATATGTCTTCTCGTGTGAAATCTGGTCCAAAATCATTCCGTTTGTAGTGACTGTGGTTATCTCCAATTTTGATCAGAGACAAAGATAAAATATCTAGACCAAAATACTCCTTCGGGTCGGTTGGTCTGTGAAACTCAGGTCATGGGTCATGATTTGCCGTTCCTCGGCTATCGGGTGGCATATCTTGAGCAACTTGAAATTGAGGTCAAGTCAAAGGTAATCTGGTTCGACCAAAGTCTTCATCATAGCTGGTTGGTTGATCGTAATGTCCTCCCCATTTGATTTGGTGCGTGGTTGCGTCGGTTATGTTTTGGTAAGATTCTTCTTGGTTGGAATGCATCGAAAGTCTCACTACAAGAAAACATAGTTTTTGCGACCACCAAAATAGTCCCAAAATTGTCGCAAATGGAAAGTCTCACTACAAGAAAACATAGTTTTTGCGACCACCAAAATAGTCACAAAATAGTCGCAAATGACTTATTTGCGACAATTTTGGGACTAAAAAAAGTAGTCGCAAATTTTTCGTCGCTAAATAAAGTGGTCACAAACAGTCGCTCTTTTGCGACTAATATGTGACACCCATTAGCAGTCCTAATTTGTAGGCTGATTTGCGACTAGAAAAAAAAACAATTAAAAAACAAAAAAAATTCCAAAAAAATATTTTTATTTATTAATTTAATTAATTTACAAAAATCAAAATAAAAAAAGGAAAAAAAGAAAAGAAAGAAAAAAAAAGATCGAAGATCTTCTCTCACCGATCTGCTCCTCCGCCTGGCCAAGATCTGCTCAACACCACCGCCGCCCGGCGCCGATTTGCTCCTCCACCTGTCCAAGATCTGCTCAACAACGAACCACCCTCGGAGCAACGAACCACCCTCGGAGCAACCATCACAGCTCCTCCACCACAAACCACCTTCAGAGCAACCACCACGCAGCCCATCGGAGAAACCACCACGCGAGGCACAAACGGTGGCTGGAGAAGAAGAAGCCTCGCCTGCGGCCAGATCTCATTCTCCGGCCAGACTCGCGGGGTCCTCTGGCCAGACTCGCGGGCGCCATTGTCCTCGCCTCGTTGCAAGGTACATAGAACATCTCCGCGACGAGGTGAACCCAGATTCGTAAGCATCGGATCTGGAAAAAAAGGAGTTAGATTAAAAAGAGTTAGATTAAAAAAGGAAGAAGAAGAAGATCGTAGGAAGGAGAGAGAGAAAGAGAAGGAAGAAGATCCAAGGAAGAGAAAAAGAAAAGTAATAAAATCAATAAAAAAAAATAAAATAAAACAGTTTAAATCCTCCACCGTTGGATTAAACCAATCAACGGTGGAGGATCTCGATCCTCGTCACAAGGAACTAGCCAATGAGAAGCTTTCATTATTTTTGTCATTTGGTCGCAAATTAGTCACAAATTTGGGACTATTTTGTGACTACTATTAAAAAAAATCGACTGTGTTGCTAAACAGTCCCAAATTTGCTCGAAACCTAACACGTTTTGCCAAATTTGCTCAAAATATAGGCCTCTCCATCATTCACAAAAGTTTTAGGTTAGAGATGAGGTTTAGTTCAAGGTGTGGGGAACCATTCCAAAAGTGGGATATGGCTACTTGGATCCACAAGGGTGGTAAAAGGAAAAAGAAGATCCAAGTATGTATATAGGTATCCACAAGTTCATTCAAAGATGCACACACATGATAAATACAAGTCAAGATTAAAGTTCTTATTAATACGGTTGAATTCAATTCACAACTTGCTTCAATCAAGACAAGAACATTTATGCATGAAATCTAGAGATGGTGCATCCTTATTTTCAAAGTCAATTGAATGCATTGCGTTGAATCAATTTCTTAAAGTGATACCCTACAAGGTATGTACATCATTGCTCCCAATGCAATATGCAATGCACCATATGTGCAAACTAGACTCGATCATACACATGAACTGCAACTAGATGACTTCTTTTTGTGTTTCAAATTTTTCGATTTTTGTGTGTTTTTATATGCCATAAGTGAATGCATGATATGTATGAGACACAAGAGATGCAAAATCAAAAATAAGAATAAAGAACACAATGTTAGATACCGGCCCCTCCTCCAAACTTAAATCACATTGTCTCGCTGTGAAAGAAACTCAAGAGAGAGACCCAAATCAAAAAGTAAAATGCAAAGACTAAAAAGAAAAGAGTTACTTACAAAGGAGGAGTGGTACTCTGTGAATGGAGAGAATGGAGAGCTTTCCAACATCGAACACCGTTTTTGCTTTGCCATGACCTTGCTACCATCAAGAACCTTGCAACCACTTAACAAAGACATAAAAAAACACTTAAAAAGATAGAAAATATTTACAAAGATAGACATGGGAATGTCTCCCAAGTGCGCTTTGTTTAACGTCACTAAGCTCGACAATTGTTACCCTTTTTTGGCGGGGGTGAGAGGAGGAGTGATGGAACTCCTTGGTGAGTCCTTGAGCTCAAGATTAAGAACCATGCTCATGATTTCTTGAAAAACGTCTTACCCCTTATCTTTAAGTTCCGGTGTGAGGATTGCTTTAACCGAGGCAAAAGGCTTGGACCATCCTTTGCACTTAATCTTGTATTCGATCACCCCCATCTTCATACTTCCAAGGAGTGAGTGTCATGGTGGAAGGCTGGTCTAGCATGGTCTCATCCCCATCACGGGGATAGAAACTATCACCATCACTATCAGCCACGCCCACAACCACCACCTCAGACCTAAAATCACGTCCCCAACGAGTATTTGGAGACCATGATACATGCACTATTGAAAAACCAGCAAGAGTCCTCGTCTGAGCTTGATGCAAGGATGGACCATATCAAAAAGATCTCGGTGGGAAATTTGATGATATTCATGCCCAAGTGCAAAAACTCGAAGAAAGGGTATAACAGATAGAAGAGATGAAGCTACAACAAACCCACTAAATTGGGAAGAACCAGATTCTCATCGATCATGTCAACAAATCCATGGAACTCATGGAAAACAACTTTGAAGAGAAATTAACAAACTTGAGGGAGAGCCTCTCGACTATGGCCACAAACCTCAGAACCACTGCAAACAAAGCACACAAGTTTGAGAGAGAGATGAAAGAGATTGGCAGGCAAAGAAGAGAGACTAATTCGATCGTTCATATCCTTTGCAATGGGCAAAGGCAAGCTGGGGAAACGCTCCAAAATATTCGTTTCGACATGGATGGTAGGTATAATGATATCCTTGGCAAAACCATGGGACTCGGAGACATTTCTTCTGATCTTTCTGAGGAACTAAAGACGATCCAAAAGCGTGTATCCGATGTCGAAGACACCATCAACCTTCACCTTGAATCAGATTCAGTGGACGCCATTCATGTTCTGAGATCTTTAGGGGAAGAAGAGATTTCTACAATAGCGCCAAGAGATACAGATAACACATCCAAATCAAAGGTGGTTCATCAATGCATGATGGTAAGACAGACCGCGAGGATCAGAGGCAAAAGGCCATGCGAAGGAATCCCATTGGCCAACCGAGAACAACCTCTCAGATACGAAGATTGGGAAACTCGTTCTAGAAATAGAGAGCTTCTAGACGATTTCCACTACATTGTGAAGAAAATTCAACTTCATATCTCGTTTACCCAAGCCTAGGAGAAATACCTAGAAATGAAGAGGGTCTTTTGTTATAGCAAGGAAGATAAGTATGAGATCGAAGACTTGTTTGACGAAGCTAGGAAAACACTGTCTAGACCAAGAACCTTGCATAAACTCGAAGAACCAGGCTGCTTCGTCGTACCATGTGAGATTTTTGGCTCCTACATCAGCAATGCTCTATGTGATTCGGGAGCCGCTATAAACCTTATGTCAGTATCATATGCAAGGCGATTGAAAATCGATACCATGAAGCCTTCAAGGATGAGAATCAAACTTGCAGATGGTTCAACCACCACCCCGGTTGGCATGATCGAAAATCTCCCCCTCAAATTTGGAAATTGCATCGTCCCGGTCGATTTTCAAATAGCAAGAATACGTAGCATGAAGAATGAACCTTTACTTCTTGGGAGACCATTTTTAGAGACAGCAGGAGCCATTATGGATTGGCCAAATAGGAGAATGTGTCTAGCAAATGTTGACAAAGAAACCTTCTACCTAGAAGCACCTCCTAGTTTCACCTCTAAACACATTCCTTACACAATCGGAGGCGGAGGAGGATACGAAGTGAAGGACGCCTTTGACGATTGTTTAGGCAAGGATGAAGATACCGAGAGACGAAAAAAGAAGCCAAGGCGTGCTACCACATTGATCTATCATCCACCTAGAACACAAAAGGAGTCGAGCTATAAGACTTAAAACAAGCGCTTGGTGGGAGGCAACCCACCAGTAAGTGAAGGAACCAGAATTTGCACATATCGTAGATCGGAGAATTCTGTTTAGGGTTTAGGAGAATTATTTTTATTAGAATCATAGATGTGCCGTCGAAGGCTGCCTACGTACCCTTTGAAGTGATCAAGCCAAAACGTAGTTCTTGTTACATATGATGTTTCTGTCTAAGTTCTCCATTCAGAGATAGTCAGATTAGATGATTCTTATGAATAGGGGGTTTCCCTATTTATAAGTCTTGAAGTCCTTAGCTCTTCATTTTTCCTTCTTGACTTTGTATTGGCAATTGTCTTTTTTCCTTTAAGCCGATAAGGATAATCTCATTTTTCCTGAGATTTGCTTTTTTCCAATAAAAGGAAATTTTCTTTTTATCAAATAAAACGAAACTTCCTTTTATTTCGTAGATCGGTCTTGATGGGTCTTGAAGTCGATTGTTGGGCTGATTTCAACTCAAAACGGGTTAAACCGGGGGAGTGCTAAATCCCCCTCTAACAATTAGTCCCCCCCCCCTCAGTTCGGCGAAGTAGTGTTCGAGTTCGGAGGATTTCTTTGGAGAATTTTTAGCCCGATTGGAGTTGAAATCAGCATCTGGTCGAATTTCCTTTTAGACGTTGTTCGGCTTTGTTCCTGCAAAAATTACTAAAGACGAGAGATTGAACTCGAGGCGGAGCTCGGTGTTTGTTAGTTAAGTGCGAGGTCGGCCTCAGCTTTTTCAAGTTCGGTTTCGATAGTTCGTGCGAGATTGCGAGGTCGGCGAGCTGTGATTGCGAGTTGCCATACTGTGAGGTCGGCGAGCTGCGACGTCGGAGAGCTGCGACCGCGAGATCGGCGAACTGCGAGGTCGATGAGCTGTGATTGCGATGTCAGTGAGCTGCGAGGTCGGCGAACTGCGATTGCGAGCTACCTAACCGCGAGGTCGACGAACTCTGACTGCGAGCTGCCTAACTGCGTGTTCGACGAACTCTAACCGCGAGATGCCTAACTGTGCAGTACGCGATATGTCTGATTGAGAGTTAGGCAGACGTCTCTCTTTTTCTTTGTTGTCCGTGGTTTGGCGTTTAAAAGGATAGATCCGGTGATATAATCTGAAAAGAAAATATATTCGAATAATAAATTAAAATATTTTGATAGGTGATACCTGAATTTTAGGGAGCTCGGTGAACGTTTTTTTTTACTCCCGAGCTTCGGTGGATGTATCAATTTTGCTTCGAAACATATGGTTTAGTTCGGTAACCGATCTGAGATCTTGAACTAGAACCGGTCTGGTTTTTGGATTAAATCAATTGGTTCGCTTCCTTCTTCCACGTTTTTCTTCTACCTTCGATACACCAAAAGTTATGGGTTGCACTATGGTAAAGAACCAGCAGTCTTAGAAGGCTATAGTGATGCCAACTGGATTTCAGATTCTAAGAACTCGAAATTAACAAGTGGATATGTGTAACGTCCGCGTTCCGGAGGAATTAATTATTGGGGAAAAATAATTAATTCGGAATTGTTCCGGGCTAGTATCGATCGATACTAGGGGTATCGATCGATACCAGTCGGGTTTTCTCCTTATAAGTCTTCTTCCTCTTCTCTTCTTGCGCGTGGAAACCATTCTTTTGGGAAAGAAAAGTCTTGGTCGCGAGAGAGAGAGAGAGAGAGAAGGAGAGCGTGAGAGAGGTGGAAGCTTGGTGAAGCTTGGATCTTGCGAGATCGAGAGAGATTCGAGCTTGGGAGAAGCTTGAAGAAGAGATCGGAAGAGTTTGGTCTTGGTTTTGGGCGTGAGCTTGTGGGAAGCAAGGGAGGTCGATTTTTAGCTCGATCCAGCCGATTTAAGGTGAGTTGGGACCAAAGGTTAGCAAGTAAGCTTGTGTGGTGCTTAGTTAAGCTTGATTGTTGAGTTTGGGGCTTTGCCTTGGTGATTTGTGGCGATTTCTGGGTTTAGATCTCGCGGAAGGTTGTGATTTGCAGGTGGGTATCGATCGATACCATGTGTGTGTCGATCGATACTAGACTCTTGTCGGTGGACTCGAGTCGTGTAGGCATCGATCGATACCAGGTGTGTATCGATCGATACCAGTTGTTGCCTGTGGGCATGTGTTGCTTGGCATCGATCGATACCAGGGGTGTATCGATCGATACCGGTTGTTTGCCTGAGGGCATGTGGTTGGGGTATCGATCGATACCAAGGGGGTATCGATCGATACTGGTTGTGGTTTGTGCTTTGAAAGCGTGTTGCGTGTATGCCTTTCAGGCTGTGTGTCTAACAGTTCTTGGGATAGAATTGTTAGGCGTTGGTATAGTTTTCATGGTGATGAATTGCTATTGTGTTAGAAGTTTTAATTGGTGTTAATTAATCATGCGTATTGATAATTGTTGCTGTTTGTGCTTATTGTTTAGCCTGTTGTTGGGATGATCTCTCACTCAGCGTTTGGTTAGCCAAATGTTGATGCATCACTTTTGTCGATGCAGGTAAAGGTAAGGTGTGATCGTGGAATCGAGGCAGTGAAGAGGGGATGGTTAGGACCCGGGGTTTTTATTGTTGGTGTTGTTTGCTTTTGCTGTTTTAGAACTGTTGGCTTGTGTAAGCTGTAGAACTTGGATTGTTCTTGTATTTGTAATGTTTAATTATTTCTGCAAAAAAAAAAAAAGTGCGGTCGTTTCAATATGTCTTTACGCTTGGTGGTGCAGCAGTATCCTGGAAATCTTCCAAACAAACTCTCATGGCCATATCAACCATGGATTCAGTGTTCATAGCTTTAGATAAAGCTGCAGAAGAAGCTGAGTGGCTTCGGAACTTCTTGGAAGATATCCCGATGTGGGAAAAACCAGTCCCAGCATTACCTGTACACTGTGATAGTCAATCGGCTATATCTCGGGCACTGAATAATGTATACAATGGTAAATCTCGTCATATTAGAATACGACACAAGACCATTAGACAATTGATCTCGAGAGGTGTACTCACGATAGATTACATCAAGTCGGCTGAAAACTTAACAGATCCTTTTACAAAAAGTCTGGCGCGAGATCAAGCTGTTAAATTATCAAGAGGAATGGTTTTAAAGCCTATAAATAAAGATGACGCTTAATAGAAACCCCACCTATGTGGCTGGAGATCCCAAGATCTAGGTTCAAAGGGAAAACTAAATCAAGCTGATTCAGTAGTGATCACTGTGAGACTATGTCTCTACCCAGTTCCTAAGATGAAAAACATTGAAACCTGTATGTGTTGAGGTTAAGCGATGGCTTTTAATGAATTCATAGCTTTGAGATATTTGTGGAGTAAGACATGTTACTTCTTAAAAACAAAGCTAATGACAGATCGCCTAATGAGTGTGAAATGAGGCCGTTTCTAGGAGAATGAAAGTGAGACTATATTCTCTAAGTTCACTCATGAATAACCAGGAATGTTCAGTGCCAAAATGAACACAATAGAGAACTTAGTTCAACGAAAAATTCTGCTGCGCGATAGATGTTGTCTCGGTTTACATAAAAGTTCGGGTGGTTCAAGACATCATGTTCACCTCCTGGCCAAGTAAATCCGACATATATTAAAAATGATTGGTTCAAAGCTGAAAAATTCTACCTCTCAGATACAGTTACATTTTCGCATACTCGCGAAAGTATGTCTAGTCTAGTCAAGTTGTGTCTAGTCCAGTCAAGTCTAGTTTATCGAGTCAGTCGAGTCTTCGTATGTTTAGGGTCATTTCTATTCATGTGGGGTATTGTTGGACCGATTTTTGTTTACTTAAGCCAATTGGGCTTAGTAAAATAAAATTGTGTGAATAAGAAATGGGCCGGGCTCAAGTCGGAGCTCCGGTAGTTGCTGGGTCGGGATTGAACGGAGAAAATCAAGCTCCATTTTCAGATTACCGTGAGACTCGGTCTCCTTGTTTTCACGATTCCTTGAGAATCAGAATCATGGAGAGATTGTTGATTGCTCACGTTGCCCATATCCCTGATTTTGTTGTTGACTTGGTTGAAGGATCTAAAATTCAACGCCATCCAAAAACCAGCATATATACACACAAAGTTTTAGTCGTCTTCTTCAATCAATTCTGATTACAGACTTCAAAACTCTAAAATTCCAGCAATCTCTCTCAATTTCTAAAAGTAAGTATATCGAGAGTATCGTAGTTTTTTTAGTTCGTTTAGAACCGTGTGTTCGAGTGATAGCGAAACCGGTTATGATTGGTTGTATCCTGAACTCTTGGATCTCAGATTCCCGTCGCACTACGGGTGATTCAAAGAGTTAAGGAAAGAGTTCTATAAACTCGCCTCCTCTCGTTATTCTTTCCTTAACTCGTTTATGTTTTCCTGTTTCAATTACATTTCCGTAGTGCTGCAAATATTTTGCTCCTACATTCTTAACTCTTTGAATCCGTTGTTGTTATATAAAATCTAAGGGATTGAAACTGAGTTTTCATAAACGTGTGACAAGAGCTTGTGATTGATTACAAGTCTCTGATTTAGTTTACCAATTGCGATTGGTTAAAACTTCAAACACACTACGACGAGAGCTTGAGAGTCTCGGAATTGTGTAGTGATTGATTCAATCGAGAAAGATGATTGATTTCAGTCTCAGTTGAGTTGCAATAACAAAACCTGCAGCGTTTTATACTAGTGGTCTGAGACTAGACCTGCAAGTTTCCTGCAATTTGTTTTTTAAGAGACCTGCACGGTTTTTTTTTTTTTAACAATTGCAATTTTTAAAGCCTGCAATTTCTAAAATCAGCAACAAAAGTTGTTCCAGGTTTTGTAATACGCTTCTTGGAAGTTAATTTTGAACTTATCTAAAAGAAGTTGAGACCCAATATTATTTTGCAAATCAAAACCTGCTGTTTTTAACTATCGCTTGAAGTGGTTAGATTGTTGTTGTGTTTTAGCCAATCTAACACTTAGGCAACGAGATTTATTGTCTCTTGGCTATAATTATTGAAATTTTTTTTTTCAGTAAGATTGATGTTGTTCTTTAGCAATTCTAACAATTGATCACTTGTAAATTCCGGTTTGGATTTACATTGATTTGGATTTCTGGTTTTGCGAAACCTGCAAATTCCGGTTCGATATCAGACTTGAATTGAGATTCTACTGTATCGTAATCTGCTGCAACGAAACCAATTGTTTTGTTTTTTTTTAAAGAAACCTGCAATTTTGAGAAACCTGCAATTTCTTGAGAAACCTGCAATTTTTTTTGGAAACGTGCATTTCTCTGGTTTTAACTTAGCGATGAAAGCTTTGGTTCTTAAACTTGATATTATTGAACAAGGCTGACTTTGTGCACGTTAATTGGAGAAGCGCATGTTGTGGATAAAAGTCAAAACCTATGATTAATAAATGGTTAATCGTTTGGTCGTTTGATGATAATTAGAAATATTGTTAATTGTTTAAGTCCAAGATCGTGTTATTGCAGCTTAATACACATATTTCACTCAAATCGTTTTTAATTAGCATCTGTTTTTTGTTTTCAGAATGGAAAACAACAACGCCAACGTCTCCAACGTGACTACGGTCGACGAGACTAACACCATTGGAGTTACTGGAGTGACGATCGCTAACACTATCGCGACCAGTAATGAGCAGATCCAATTTGGGAATTTTCCAACGGTGACAGTTTCCATCCCTGCTCCGATTGCTGTTACTGTTCAAACTGCGGTCACTGAACAGTTTCAGGCGGTGCAAATGTCATCTGCGAATCCAGCAGGCGTCCTACCCGACAAGTTCGATGGGACAGCCTTCAGGATGTGGCAGAAGAAGATGTTCTTCTATCTGGCCACGCTGAAGCTGGAAAAGTATACCCGTGAAGAGAAGCCAATTCTCCCAGCGGATAATACTAATCCTCGCGCGCTTGCGAGCAAGCTGGCATGGGAACACAGAGATTTTCTGTGCAAAGGGTACATCTAGAATCGCCTTGCTGATACACTGTTCAACGTGTACAGCAATGCCGAAACGTCTAAAGACCTGTGGGATTCTCTAGACAAGAAGTACCGCACAGAAGATGCTGGATCTAAGAAATACAGTGTGGCGAAATTCTTAGATTGCAAAATGGTGGACTCGCGGCCATTAATGGAGCAAGTTGGAGAGTTGCAGATAATTCTTCACGAAATACACGCTGAGGGAATGAGACTATGCGAGACCTTTCAGGTCGCATGTGTCATTGAGAAGCTCCCGCTTAGCTGGACGGTCTTCAAAAACTACCTCAAGTTGAAGAAGAAATGGATGAGTCTCAAAGACTTAACCATGAAACTCCGTATGGAATCAACGAATCGGAGAAACATTGGTATAGGTGTGGAAATTCGCCAACCCAACGTGAATATGGTGGAGCACCAAAACCATAGGAAGGAAAAATGGCAAAACAAAGGGCGCCAAGACAAAGAAAAAGGCAAAGTTCCACCAAAGAACTCTCAGAAGTTTAAAAAGAAGAAATTTGGTGGTGAGAGCTCGCACAATTGTGGCAACACTGGCCATAAATCCTTTGAGTGTCGCATCAAAAAGGCTCCAAAGAAAAATGAGGCCAACCTGACTCAAGATGATCTGTGTGCGGTGGTCACAGAAGTCAACATGGCTGAGGAGAATCCTAACACGTGGTGGTATGACACTGGGGCAACCACGCACATCTGCATTGACAGAAGCCAGTTCTCCACCTACAAAAAGAACAAGACTAATTGATATATCATGATTTTTACCCCTTTTAGACCATGATATAAGTCCGTTTTATAGAGTCTTTATTATATTATAGAGTCTTTTAGAGTCTTTTACAGGTTTAGGTACGTTTGGAGCATTCTGGAGCATATTGAGATGCAGAATCATACAGAGACGTCAGAAGTTTGGCATTCGTTGAAGACCTTCCCAACAATGGATTGAGCTCAAATTCTGACACAAGATAGATCAATGGATTAGCTTTCATTTGGAAGTGTTTGAAGCCATTCCAACGGTGCGATCGAAAGTTATTCCAGTTTTCGTGAAGACGGTCTAGTCTGTCGAGCAGAAGAGTCGACACGGAGATTGAGCATCGATAGACACCACTGCAGACGGGAAAAAACGCGATTTTACAAGTTTAAAGACTCTGCAACTTGCCCAGAAGACTTTATTAATTACAGAAAAGGCCCAGAACGTGTTTTAGCTTATAAATTAGGTTTTCAGCCACCTGTTTAGGCTAAGCTTTATTCTACTTTGATTCTACTTTTGGTTTTCGGAGAGACAACTCTGAAATCCTGTTTTTATTGTTTTCTTTGATGATCTATTCAATCATGTTGCTTTCATTCTCCATGTCTGAGTAGATCAACTTTAGGTTCAGGGTTCTCATAAGGGTTTTTTCTGAATGCTAGGTTAATTATTCTATTAGGATTCATCATCTGAATTAGTTATTCGCTTAGGTTGTGTTCAAAACTTGTTCTAGATTAGCTACCTAGAATCTTAGGATAATTGATTAGGCACGACAGTGCGATTAATTACCTGATAGAACCTTAGGTGAGCAAATTGATTATTCGCAAAGAGATTTGGTTTAATTGATTTGTGAACATATCAAACCAGATATTAAAGCTGATTTAGACTTTAGGATTCGCAAAGAGATTTGGAATTCCTAGGATTTAGATTTATATCATTCTCGCAACGACAGTTGGTTAATTATACTTTAGTGATTTGAGTTCAAGAACCGCGCTAAATCTGAATCATGTTAATTAGTTTATCTGTATTCAATGATTTCCTGAGAAATACCCTGAGCCTATATTTTCCTCCATCGAATTTACAACTCTTTACTATTTATTGTTTTTGTTTCATCTGATTGCTTAGTTTAATTCGATACTATACAATCTATTGTGTGATTTCTCTGAGTCTTTGTGGTTCGACCCCTAGCTATACTGCAACTACTGCTTAGTACTGTTTAGGGTATTAATTTGAGCATATCAAATTTGGCGCCGTTGCCGGGGACTCAATTTCGCCATTAGATTTTAGTCTGAGAATTTCGACTAAGTTCGTCGGTATCGATCGATACTCTGTAGTATCGGTCGATACTCATCGTCTTCTTTTGTTGATATCGATCGACACCACTTGGTATCGATCGATACTTAATGTATGTTTTTGGTTACTTACGTGCCTTGTCTAGTGTTTTGTTTTCAGGTGTATGCTTGTTCGTGAAACCAGAAGCAACAAGAGCACCCAACTAGTTGAACTGTCATTGCAACAGCTAGAACTTGTGGAACGCATAAACAGAAATACAAAGCAAACATCAGGGATGAACAACCCAGTGGTTTTAAGAGCTGATGAAGATGGAGTCTTGAGAAACCAAGAGGGTCAAGTGTGCAATGAGAGAGGGCAGCGACTTGATGAAGCTGGAAACATCGTTGCCCTGATACTGTTATTGAGATTGTAGCGCCAACGTTGGGAATGCTGCAGGTGATCGAGTTAGGACACTTGGCGAGCACAACAGACCTGATCAGTTCTTTGCCAATCGAGCTGCGATTCGTATCCCAACTTTTCAGAGGAATGACTTCGAGCTGAAACCTGCATATTACGCTCTTGTAAGTCAGAACCCTTTCCATGGCCTACCACATGAGCATCCCAAAGATCACATCGAAAGGTTCGAGGATTTGGTCACTGGTATGAAGTACAATGGAGTGACCAATGCGTTCTTTTTCTGCAAACTTTTCCCGTACTCTCTTGGTGGGGATGCTGCTTATTGGCTGAAGCAGTTAGCTCCCGATTCGCTGACTACATGGGATGAGACGAAAAATGCATTCCTGATCAATTTTTATGATGACGCGAGATCTGAAGAGCTCAGGAACAAGATCTCCCAATTTTCTCAAGGTCCAACAGAGGCACTCAAAGCTGCTTGGATTCGCTTCAAATCATATCAGAGATATTGCCCTCACCATGGGTTCAATCAGGTTCAGCTGTTGGGTACCTTCTACAGAGGGATCGATTTGAGGTACCAGATGGTTTTGGATGCTGCGAGTAATGGGAACTTCAACACCAGATATCCAGATGATGCGGTTGTGCTGATTGAGAACTTGGCGTCTAGCAATAGCACCAAGAATGCTGATTTCGAACGGAAGAAGCAGGCTGCAGGAGTTGATGAATCGCATATAGCTGAAGTTCAAGCCAAGCTGGATATTCTGATTGGGAAGTCGAAGAAGGATGTACACCTCGCTGATGAAATGGAGGATGTTAACTACGTTGGTGGTTCTGGATTTCAGGGTCAGCAATTTGGGTACAACAACAACCGAAATTTCAACACCAACACGCGCAACTATGGGACTCTTCGTACCAGCCCATCTCCCCAAAGTCCACTGAGAATAAGATGGAAACCATGCTTGAGCAGATTCTTCAGGACAGCAAAAGCTGCAAGTGGATTTCAATGGGAAGATTGATAATTTGTACACTGGTCTCAATGGGAAGATAGACCATCTGAATGGGAAGATCAAAGCTGTCAACCTTTGTCAGAGGAAGCTGGAGACTCAGGTTGCTCAGACCGCATCAGCTGTGCAGAGGCAGGTGATATGCTCAAATTAATACCCTAAAAGATACTAAAGCAGTTGTCGTAGTATAGCTAGGGGTCGAACACAAGGACTCACGGAAACATACAATAGATTATATATGTGAAAATTAAGCTAAACAATTCAGATGTAATTGAAAGCAGTGCAGAAATTAAAAGTGTTGTAATTCAATTGGAGAAAGGTTAGGCTCAGGGTATTTCTCAGGGAATCAATGAATGCAGATAAACTAACTAACATGATTCAGATTTAGCGCAGTTCTTGAACTCAAATCAGTAAGGTATAATTAACCAACTGTCGTTGCGAGAATTATCTAAATCTAAATCTTAAGAATTCCAAATCTCTTTGCGAATCCTAAAGTCTAAATCAGCTTTAATACTGAGTTTGATATGTTCACAAATCAATTAAACCAAATCTCTTTGCGAGTAATCAAATTGCTCACCTAAGGTTCTATCAGGTAATTAATTGCACTGTCGTGCCTAATCAATTATCCTAAGATCTAAGTTCTAGATTCGTCAACCTATAATTAGCTTTGAACACAACCTAAAGCGAAGAACTAATTCAGATGGTGAATCCTAATAACTAATCAATCTAGCATTCAGAGAAAACTCTTATGAGAACCCTGAACCTAAAGTGGATCTACTCAGACATGGAGAATGAAACAATTAACATAACTGAATAAATCATCAATAAAATATAAAGTAACAAGAGGTTTTGAGATCTGATCTCGGACGAAGGGAGATTCAGACTTGTCTCTTTAAAACCAAAGTAAAATAATACATACAAAAATAAAGCTTAGCCAACAAAGTGGCTGTAAAATCCCTATATAACCTAAAACACGAGTTGGGGCCTTCTTGTAAATATTAAAGTCTTCTGGGCAAGTTTTGCAATTCTTCAAATATTCATTAAGTCGCGACTTGAAATCTGCTACGATGGGTATCGATAGATGGTTGACGCTTCGATTGGGCATTTAGTGTGATTTCTCTGAGTCTTTGTGGATCGACCCCTAGCTATACTGCAACTACTGCTTAGTACTGTTTAGGGTATTAATTTGAGCATATCACTGATACGCACCTGATGATGGGAAACGAGACTCAATCCAAGATTGAAGGCATCAGAGACGTGGCATTGAAGATGACTTTAGGCAACGTAGTCACTCTAAAAAATGTGAAGCACGTGCCAAACATGAGGAAGAACCTGATTTATGGGACTAAGATCCTCAAGCATGGATTCGAAGTCAACATGAAGTCTGACCAGCTGATTTTAAGAAAAAATGGGGTTTTTATTGGGAAGGGTTTTGTTAAGGACGATCTGATCAAAATGTATGTAATGACAGTCGTCAAAAATGATGTAACCACTTCCAGTTCAATTAATAAGAATGCATCTTCTTACTTGGTTGAGTCTTTCGATATGTGGCATGAACGGTCAGGGCATGTGAATTATAAATCTATCCAAAGATTAATGAATTCTAATCTAATCCCGAAATGCAAAACAATTAAAAATAAATGTGAGACATGCGTACAAGCAAAAATTACGAAAATCCCATCACCTCGTGTCGAACGAACCACCGAACCTCTGGGTTTAATACACACTGATTTATGCGACTTAAAATATGTGCAATCTAGAGGAGGGAAAAAGTACTTCGTGACCTTCATAGATGATTGCACAAGATACTGCTATGTATATTTACTACGCAGTAAAGACGAAACTTTGGAAAAGTTTAAAGAATACAAGTTGAAAGTAGAAAACCAACTTGGTAGAACTATTAAAATAGTTCGTAGTGATAGAGGAGGGGAATATGATGAACCTTTTAATGCATTATGTAGACAACACAGAATTATTCATCAAACTACCGCTCCCTACTCACCAGAATCCAACGGAGTTGCGGAACGAAAAAAACCGAACTCTTAAGGAAATGATGAATGCAATGTTGCAAGAATCTGGGTTGCCCCAGAACATGTGGGGGAAGCACTGCTTACCACAAATTATATCCTGAACAAAATACCGAATAAAGTAACTGGAAAAACTCCATATGAACTTTGGGAAGGTAATGTACCTTCGTATAAATACATGAAAGTGTGGGGGTGTCTGGCAAAAGTTGCAGTTCCACCTCCGAAAAAGGTCACAATTGGACCAAAGACAGTAGATTGCATTTTCATCGGATATGCTCATAATACCAGTGCCTATCGATTTCTGGTACATAAGTCAGATGTACTAGATATTCATGTAAACACTATAATGGAGTCAAGAAATGCTTCATTCTTTGAAAACGTGTTTCCATGCAAAGATAGAGAAATTAATAAACGAACTTGTGATCAACGAGATGCTTGCACTTCTGGAAACGAAGCAAGTAGTTCAGGCACGACTATTAATGACGATGAAGAAGAAGAAGAACCTAGACAAAGTAAAAGATCTCGTAAGGAAAAAACATATGGTTTCGAGTTTCTAGTAGTTTTTCTCGCTGAAAATGAGCCTAGAACATTTACAGAAGCAATGTCTACCCCAGACGGTCCTCTTTGGAAGGAAGCCATTAATAGTGAGATGGACTCAATCATGCAAAACTATACTTACGAGATAACTGATTTACCTCAAGGGTTTAAAGCCCTAGGGTGTAAATGGATTTTCAAAACAAAATTAAAAACCGATGGCTCCATCGACAAGTACAAGGCTAGGCTTGTGGTGCAAGGTTTCTGGCAAAAAGAAGGTTTGGATTTCTTTGACACATATTCTCCAGTAACGAGAATAACTTCAATAAGAATGCTGATAGGAATCGCAGCATTAAGAGATTTAGAAATCCATCAAATGGATGTGAAAACTACTTTTCTAAATGGTGATTTAGAAGAGGAAATTTATATGAAACAACCTGAAGGGTTTTTCGTCCAAGGACAAGAACACAAAGTATGTAGACTTGTGAAATCATTGTACGGACTTAAACAAGCTCCGAAACAATAGCATGAAAAATTTGACAATGTAATGATGTCAAATGGTTTCAGCATAAATGAATGTGACAAGTGCATATACATCAAAAGTACTCCGCACGGATACGTTTTGCTCTGTTTGTACGTAGATGACATGCTCATTATTGGTAGCAATAAAGACGTGATCAGTCAAACAAAGAACTTACTAAATAGCAAGTTCGACATGAAAGACATGGGATTAGCCGTAATTTTAGGAATAAAAATCGTCAGACATTCTGATGGAATAATCCTAACACAAAATCATTATGCTGAAAAGATCCTTGAGCGGTTTAAGAACTACTCAAATGGGACTGCAAAAACTCATGCTGACCCTCATCTTCACTTGACGAAAAATTCAGGTGAACCAGTGTCACAGGTGGAATATGCCAGAGTAATCGGGAGTCTGATGTACTTAACAAATTATACTAGACCCGATTTAGCGCACTCATTAAACGTACTACATCGTTATACGAGTAATCCATGACACAATCATTGGAAGGCCATAACTAGAGTATTGAACTACCTTCGATACACCAAAAGTTATGGGTTGCACTATGGTAAAGAACCGGCAGTCTTAGAAGGCTATAGTGATGCCAACTGGATTTCAGATTCTAAGAACTCGAAATCAACAAGTTGATATGTCTTTACGCTTGGTGGTGCAGCTGTATCCTGGAAATCTTCCAAACAAACTTTCCTGGCCAGATCAACCATGGAGTCAGAGTTCATAGCTTAAGATAAAGCTGCAGAAGAAGCTGAGTGGCTTCGGAACTTCTTGGAAGATATCCCTATGTGGGAAAAACCAGTGCCAGCATTACGTGTACACTGTGATAGTCAATCGGCTATATCTCGGGCACTGAATAATTTATACAATGGTAAATCTCGTCATATTAGAAGACGTCACAAGACCATTAGACAATTGATCTCGACAGGTGTACTCACGATAGATTACATCAAGTCTGCTGAAAACTTAGCAGATCCTTTTACAAAAAGTCTGGCGCGATATCAAGTTGTTAAATTATCAAGAGGAATGGGTTTAAAGCCTATAAATAAAGATGACGCTTAATGGAAACCCCACCTATGTGACTGAAGATCCCAATATCTAGGTTCAAAGGGAAGACGAAATCAAGCTGATTCAGTAGTGATCATCATGAGACTATGTCTCTACCCAGTTCCTAAAATGAAAAATAGTGAAACCTGTATGTGTTGAGGTTAAGCGATGGCTTTTAATGATTTCATAGCTTTGAGATATTCGTGGAGTAAGACGGGTTACTTCTTAAAAACAAAGCTAATGACAGATCACCTAATGAGTGTGAAATGGGGCCGTTTCTAGAGAATGAAAGTGAGGCTATATTCTCTAAGTTCACTCATGAATAACCAGGAATGTTCAGGGCCAAAATGAACACAATAGAGAACTTAGTTCTACGAGAAAATGTCGCTGCGCGATAGCTGTTGTCTCTGTTTACATAAAAGTTCGGGTGGTTCAAGACATCATGTTCACCTCCTGGCCAAGTAAATCCGACATATATTAAAAATGATTGGTTCAAAGCTGAAAAATGCTACCTCTAATATACAGTTACATTTTCGCATACTCTCGAAAGTCTGTCTAGTCTAGTCAAGTTGTGTCTAGTCCAGTCAAGTCTAGTTTATCGAGTCAGTCGAGTCTTCGTATGTTTAGAGTCATTTCTATTCATGTGGGGGATTGTTGGACCGGTTTTTTTTACTTAAGCCAATTGGGCTTAGTAAAATCAAATTGTGTGAATAAGAAATGGGTCGGGCTCAGGTCGGAGCTCCGGTAGTTGCTGGGTCAGGATTGAACGGAGAAAATCAAGCTCCGTTTTCAGATTACCGTGAGACTCGGTCTTCTTGTTTTCACGATTCCTTGAGAATCGGAATCATGGAGAGATTATTGATTGCTCACGTTGCCCATATCCCTGATTTTGTGGTTGACTTGGTTGAAGGATCTAAAATTCAACCCCATCCAAAAACCAGCATATATACACACAAAGTTTTAGTCGTCTTCTTCAATCCATTCTGATTACAGACTTTAAAACTCTAAAATTCCAGCAAACTCTCTCAATTTCTAAAAGTAAGTATATCGAGAGTATCATAGTGTTTTTAGTTCGTTTAGAACAGTGTGTTCGAGTGATAGCGAAAGCGGTTATGATTGGTTGTATCCTGGACTCTTGGATCTTAGATTCCCGTCGCACTACGGGTGATTCAAAGAGTTCAGGAAAGAGTTCTACAAACTCGCCTCCTCTCGTTATTCTTTCTTTAACGTCGTTTATGTTTTCTCTGTTTCGATTACGTTTCCGTAGTGCTGCAAATATTTTGCTCCTACAGCCATACTGTAAGGTCGGCGAGCTGCGAGGTCGAAGAGCTGCGACCGCGAGATAGCATCTTGGACGAACGGGGATGGCGACTATTTTTTTTTTTTTGACACGATCTGTTGCTGGGTAGATCGGAGAATTATTAAACCGGTCATGTCGGTGATCGATGATTCGATCTCAATGAACATGACGATACGTTTATGTCGTCTTCGAGTTTCGGATTCCTTTTAATAATTCTTCATAAACCCCAAATTTTTCTAGGCCCCTCCTTCTAGCGCCAATTGAAGGAACCAGAATTCTCACATATCGTAGATCGGCGAATTCAGTTTAGGGTTTAGGAGAATTATTTTTATTAGAATCATAACTGTACCGTTGAAGACTGCCTACGTACCCTTTGAAGGGATCAAGCCAAAACGTAGTTCTTGTTACAAAGGATGTTTCTGTCTAAGTTCTCCATTCAGAGATTGTCAGATTAGATGATTCTTATGAATAGGGGGTTTCCCTATTTATAAGTCTTGAAGTCCTTAGCTCTTTTTTTTCCTTCTTAACTTTGTATTGGCAATTGTCCTTTTTCCTTTAAGCCGATAAGGATAATGTTCTTTCTTCCCGCGATTTGCCTTTTTCCAATAAAATGAAATCTTCTTTTTATCAAATAAAAAGAAACTTCCTTTTATTTCGTAGATCGGTCTTGATGGGCCTTGAAGTCGATTGTTGGGCTGATTTCAACTCAAACCGGGTTAAACCGGGGGAGTGTTAATCCCCCCTCTAACAATTAGTCCCCCCTCAGTTCGGCGAAGGAGTGTTCGAGTTCTGCGGATTTCTTTGGAGAATTCTTTAGCCCGATTGGAGTTGAAATCAGCATCTGGTCGAAATTCCTTTTAGACGTTGTTCGGCTTTGTTCCTGCAAAAATTAATAAAGACGAGAGATTGAACTCGAGGCTGAACTCGGTGTTTGTTAGTTAAGTGCGAGGTCGGCCTCGCCTTTTTCAAGTTTGGTTTCGATAGTTCATTCGAGATTGCGAGGTCGGCGAGCTGTGATTACGAGTTGCCATACTGTGAGGTCGGCGAACTGCGAGGTCGCAGAGCTGCGACGGCGAGATCTGCAAACTGCGAGGTCGATGAGCTGTGACTGCGGTGTCGGTGAGCTGCAAGGTCGGCGAACTGCGATAGCTGCGATTGCGAGCTACCTAACCGCGAGGTCGACGAACTCTGACTGCGAGCTGCCTAACTGCGTGGTCGACGAACTCTGACCGCAAGCTGCCTAACTGTGCAGTACACGATATGTCTGATTGAGAGGTAGGCAGACGTCTCTCTTTTTCATTGTTGTCAGTGGTTTGACGTTTAAAGGGATAGATCCGGTGATATAATCTGAAATAAAATATATTCGAATAATAAATTAAAATATTTTAATAGGTGATACCTGAATTTTAGGGAGCTTGGTGAACGATTTTTTTTACTCCCGAGCTTCGGTGGATGTATCAATTTTGCTTCTGGTTTAGTTCGGTAACCGATCTGAGATCTTGAACTAGAACCGGTCTGGTTTATGGATTAAATCAATTGGTTCGCTTCCTTCTTCCACGTTTTTCTTGTACTTTATAATATCAGGTGGGTCAATTGCTTCTTTAATCCCAATAAGAAATCTGACCCCTTTCAAACGTCGGCTTTAGCTTGTTGCCGAGACGTCGGAGATTAACGGATGTGGCTTGGCGGCGGTGAAGGCTGAGCTTGACGAGCTCGTATTAAATCCGCGAGCTGATTGGTTGTCGAGGCTGATGACGGTGAGTCGGCGAATTCGTGATTTGAATCTCGATTGAACGGTCTTCGTGACTGAGAAGTTGTGGAGTAGCGAACATGGGCTGCGAAGTCGGAGAATGGAGAGAGAGGAGAAGGTGTGGTCTTCGGAGCCGAAGGTGGAGACGGCTCTGGTCGGAGATGCGGTGTTGCAGTGGAAGATGCAGGTCTGAGAAATCTCCTCGTATGTCTCTAAATCTAAAACACAAGTCTCAAAACTCCCCGTTATAAAATTATATTAGATTTGATTTATTTTTAATTCGAAAAACAGGAGTTTTACGAAGTTACCCTAGCCAAAACTCTGAAATTATAATTTATTTCAGGGTTTTATCTGCCCACCCAAATACTCTCGGATCATCTCACGGATCTAACCAAATACTCTCGGATCATCTCACGGATCTAACCCGATTACAAACAATTCAAATTCAAATCGACGAAATCAAAGACCGAAATCAAAACCGCTTTGATCGATAACCTATGTTCGCACGAAGATGGCAAAGACAAAGGGGAGAAAGAAAAGGGTTGCGCGAAATAAAGAGAGGGGTTCAGATACTCAAGATGGAGAGAGAGGTTCGGATCCGGTTGTGGAAGGAGTCCGAACGAATGAAGAGATAGAAGAAGAAGGGTTGAATTTGCGATCTCCGCCTCGGATAGATGAGGAAGTCGGTCCGGGTGAAGAAGAAGGTGATGAAGGAGAAGGAGAAGGAGATGAAGAAGAAGGAGAAGGTGATGAAGGAGAAGGAGAAGGTGGTGAAGAAGAAGGTGATGAAGGAGAAGGAGAAGGAGATAAGGACTAGGGTAGTACCCACTCGGGAAGAAGCAGCAACCAAACCGTGAGCGACCCCGTCGAGTCAACGGTAAGTAGTTGGATTCGATCGAATAATTAGGTAGAACTAGGGGAGCATTCATCTTTGAATAATTGGTGTTCGTATTTGAATTTCTGGGTTTTAAGTAATACTGGTATAAATAGGTAAAACTATCTTGTGATTTTGTAATACTGGTAAAACTAGATAAAACTAGTCGGATTTTACAGGATTCCGAGGAAGAAACGACACCACTACAACCTCTGAAAATGTAATTCCCGCCGACGGAGTATAAGAAGAAAATTAAGATATTGACGAGGTGTTATATCCACGAAGCTTTGACAACGCTAGAGAATTTGAATCCTCTGCTCACTTTGGTTGAGAGGAACTGGTTTGAGAAGCGTCCGCAAATCAAACACATTATCCACATGCCAAGGGACAAAAACCACAAGCTTATGGGCATGTGGATGCTCCTTCTTCGAACGGCATGCATCGAAAAGGAAAAGGAAATTTGGTTCATCGTAAATGGTGTTCCCATCCGCTATGGTCTAAAGGAACACGCCTTGATATCGGGATTAGACTGCCGCAACTACCCACTCGATTATAAGAAAGTTGGCAGTTTGAACTTCGTGAAAAAACATTTTACACGATCAACAATTAGACTTCAAGACGTGAAAGAAAAGCTAGAGGAAATGGTACCGACAGAACGTTCTCGAGAAAGGTTGAAGATGGCGGTGCTCTACTTCTTAGCCAGTATTGTTATAGGGCAGACAAAGTGTGGAGCAGATGCTACACCCGTGGAGTCATTCTTTCTAAGAGCGGTGGATGATCTTAAATTCTGTAAGAAATTTCCTTGGGGGAGATTGTCATTCGAACACATGTTAGGAGAGATCAAGCACACGATGACTCATTTTGGAGGGGTCGTCAAGGAGGGTGTATTATGGCCGATTCCAGGTTTTTGTATTCCTATGGAGGTAAGTAAAACTTATTTGAGGTATTGGTCATTGTTACTAGTTCTTATAATTGAAGCTATATGTGTGTTGTGTAGCTTTTAGTATTTGAGGCAATTTCAGAATTGGGAAATAAATTTCGAGAAGGTATTCCAGGTGCAGACATAAATTGTCCTAGGATGTGCACGAAAAGGTTCAAGAAAAGCGAAATGAAAAGGTTTCCTCTTTCGAAAATAAATGAAGAACTTGGTACTACTAAGGTTAGTATCCTTTGCATATGAATTATTTTGTCTTGTTATGTTTTTAATCTTTCTTCATTGTTTACATTCACAGGACATTGATAGTATCCTGGCAGCTATAGGTGAAGCAAAACTCTGTTATGGTTGGAATCACGGAAGAAGATGACGACGATGATAAGCATGATGTCATTGTTGTCAGTTGGATGCAGCGTCTTAATAAAGGAAATGCCATATTGTTTGAAGAGACGTACAACCAAGATGTGGCTTCCCGATTAGGAGAAGAACATGAGAAGGAGGCGAACGAGGAAATATCCACCAATGAAGAACCGGGAAACACGCCTTTAGCTGAATTGGTGGATCTCGTAAACACCATGAAAGAAGAGATGGGAGAAAGGTTGAAGAAAATTGAGGATAAAGTTGATGGGTTGGACAAAAGAGTCACACCGTTGGAAGCTTATGTGAAGGAGCAATTACAGAACTCAAAGGTAACATTTTGGATTCGTAAATTTGATAATTTTAAAAGGTAACACTTGATAATACTTGGTAATATTGGAGTATAACTGTATTCAATTGCAGGCTCCTGCAGACCCACCAGCCAAGCATGTTGGTCTTTCTCAAGAAGAAGACAATGATTCGAGCTCCAATGATTCACGAAACAAAAAAGGGTGTTAAACGGACTGGAGTAGACAATCACGTGAGTAGGCCAACGACAAGGTCAAGAAAAAATGCCATGTGAAGAATGATGGTGGTTGTTTGGATTTGTACTACTGAAAAATGCCATGTATTACTGGTTTTATTAGTTAAAACTATATTGTCCGTTTTGTATTTTAATACGTATTACTGGTAAAACTGGGTAAATTAGTTTGTTTTGAAATTGATTTCGTAGTACTGGATAAACTAAGATGAATCGATTTTCTGTATCTGACTCCTTCAGCTTTGCAATATCTTCACGTAGTTGTTGTATCTGAAATTCATGGTGTCCGAAGCTTTGAATCTAAACTAAGTTTGTGCTCGATGTGCGAGGAGATCTCATGTGCAAGTGCTCTGTGTGGATGAGAAAGAGTAATAAATGGAGGGAAACCCAAAAAATTCGAGGGAAATGATGGAGGGAAAACGCGTAGCGCGCGCCGTCTTTAGAAGGGAAACACGTGGGCCGTCTTTTACTCACACGTGCGCCAAAATATTTACACATAGTTTTACAGGATATAGTAGTTATACGAAAGTTCTCAGTAGTTTTACTTTGGGTGTTTACAATTTTAATTAGTATTATCTATCCTTAAATTTTGTTTTTTTAGGTTTACTGTTGATTTAACTAGATAAACATATAATTCTGAGTGTTTTATGCATTAATATGTTTTAAAACTAGATTTTTGTAACTTTTTCATCCTAAGTTGGTTATTATTTACAAAATGACATTAAAAGTATAATGACTATTGTGTAGATTACTTCATTACAACCCAATATGATATACTTTCTCAATTTCCAACTTAATACATGTTGTAAAATCAAAATTATGTTGAGTCAACTTGGTTTAGGTTTTGTAAAATCAAATTTTGGTTTAGGTTTTGTAAAATCAGATTTTGGTTTAAGTTTTGTAAAAGACAATTACTAATACAAGTTTGACCAGTTCGACCAATTACTAATACCTGTTTTACTAATATCAAATTTTGGTTTAGGTTTTGTAAAAGAAAATTAGTAATACCAGTTTTACGGAGTTTAATAAAAACAAACACTACAATATATTTTCTTATTATTAGAATGGAGTAAATCCAAGCTTGTGGTCGTTGTTGTAGGTTGCTGGGTCTGGTGGAGGATATGGGTACCTATAAACATTTATAAGTTTAGAAAATTAGTAAACATGCTAATTGAATAGGATAAGAGTACCTATATATATATTTGAAACGCATAATCTTACCGAATCAGAAAACTATATAGTTCTGGAAAAAGGGCATAATCTTCAAATTCAATGTTTGAGAGGCCTTCTTCTGCTTTAAGCCATGAATTATATACAAAAAAAAAGATTTAAGCCATGAATTCAAAGTTTGGTTGTTAGTATTTCACTACGATATATATCATAATAGACAATGACTTAAATCGTAGTGATATAAATCAGGGCTCCTTCAAAACTCACTTCCTAATGTTTCGACCCGGAAACATCTTAAAATGCAAAAGATGTGCCAATCATTCGCGCTTGTAAAACTTGAAGATAGTTGCTCGGCCAGTTCTCCATGAGCCAAACACTCTAACCCTTTAAACCTGTCACAAAACATAACATTTACTAACAAAACACGATAACCCTTTAAACATGTCACAAAACAAAAACAAAACAAAACACATACTCTCTATCTCGGATGGTAAACTGAACGGTTGTCTTCATCCGTGGATTACCAACCCACGTGATTACTCCTAAACATCTATAAAACAAAACAAAACACCAGTTTTACGCAGTTTTACCAAAACCCACAGATCCAATATATAGTTTTACAGAATAAAACACCAATTTTACGGAGTGTTACATAGGTTTAAAACACAAACGGTTAAGATACAATCAAAGTTACTCATACCTATAGGATACCGTTCTGAAACTTCTTGCCGAATGATGTCAATGATGGGGGTAAAAACCAAAAAATGATTTTGGTTTGGATAGTCTTTGAGCAAACTAAAGGTTGTCTTTCCATCGAAATCTAATTCATAGGAGTTTCGATTTGTTCGCATAATAATTTGACCCCACGACACTGTAAAAATCCTTGAGATTGAACCAATACCGCTCAAAGTTCTTCACCCACTAGAACAAACGAAATGATTCACCATAAACATTCGCTTGTATTCTTGTTCCCTGAAGATAACAAAAACAGTGGTGTCTATCCTATTAGATCTCCTATCCTATCCTTGTTCCTTGATAGAGAAATTTAGAAGAGAAAATGATATATATATCTTACCTCTTCATCACAAAGAAGCAGGTTCATATTTGGGCCAGATCCCCAATTTCTTATCCACACAAGCAGGATCTTCGCCGTGAGGTTACAATCCTGTTTATCCTTTTTCTTTATGCTTAACTCCGATATCATGTTGACCGCCGCTCTTGCCATCTCTTAACTTTTTTTAAAAAATAGAAGAAGAGAAAAATGTGATCGCTCACTAGTTCTTTTTTTGTTTGCAGAAGAGGGAAGAGGAAGAGTTGGAAGAGAGAGCGATATACAGTTGAGATATAAGAGTTGGAAGAGGAAGAGTTGCGAAATACAGATGAAGACGTCATTATGAGATGAGACAGTTTCGAGTCTCTTCGAGTTTCCCACTATCATCATTTATTAGAAGAAAATATTTTGTTTAGATTTGATTTGAAGTTGTAGTTAATATATAACTATTTATATGACTTGACAGTTATCTTGGTGCAAGTTATCGTTTTGGCGCCAAAAAATTGCACTTAGTTTTACCAAAGATAGTAGTTTTACAAAAGTTCCAAATAGTTTTACTTTGGCTGGTTTCAATTTATTTAGTTTTACCCATTCGTAAATTTTGATTTTTTAGTTTTACAGTTGATTTTCCCCCATTAATATGTTTTAATTCTACATTTTTGCAACTTTACGCCAATTATTCTGTCGAGTAATTTTGAAATACGCCAATTACGCCAATAAATAGTTTTACAAAACAAAACACCAGTTTTACTTTGATTTAAAATACTAAGATACATTCAAAGAGGGCTACAAAATACATTTGTTACCTCTTTATAGACCTAATCGACCATAACACCCAATGCGCATACCATATCAAATCCAATTCAATCCCTCAAATCCAAAATCCAAAACACATAACTTGAAGAACAAAACTCGATGCAGCAACAGAGGAGAGAACGAAGAAACGGCGGCGATGGAGAGCTCGGCGGCCGAGGAAACGGCGGCGAGAGGGCTCCCTCCGGCGGTGATGGAGATCGAGCTCGATGGAGGAGGAGCCGACGAGGAGGAGAGCGTGAGATCGTTTTTTTCTTCTTTTTTTTTTTTTTTTTTTTTTTAAATTCAAACCAAGTGCAAATTAGGAAGGACACATTTGTTTAATGAAATGAGGGATATGAATATGAAAGGGGGATATAGGAGACTTCAAAATCTGTTTTAGGGAGTTTTGAGAACATGTCACTGCAGGTCTCGTCGGTGTTCATCACCGAGAGATGGTCGTGAGGTAGAAGGAGATTGCAGGTCGGGGATTGGGCTTTTAATTTTCAGATTACTTGGGCCTGAAGCTGGGCGTGATTTCTTATGACACCAGGTGGGCCACAAGTATGTTTTGAGCCCAATAGAAGAAAGGAAATCTGATCCCTTCCATCGTCGGTTTTTGTTGCAGGTCGGCGGTGCTCCAGAGAGCTCGAGCGACGGCGGCGATGGCGGCGAAGCCGGAGCTCCATAAAGCCTGAATCAGCGGAGGATTTATGATGTAGTCGTGTGGTCGTGATATGAGCCGAGATAGCATCTTGGACGAACGGGGATGACGACTATCTTTTTTTTTTTTGGGTAGATCGAAGAATTATTAAACCGGTCATGTCGGTGATCGATGATTCGATCTCAATAAACATGACGATACGTTTATGTCGTCTTCGAGTTTCGGATTCCTTTTAATAATTCTCCATACCCCAAATTTTTCTTGGCCTCTCCTTCTAGCGCCAATTGAAGAAACCAGAATTCGCACATATCGTAGATCGGCGAATTCTGTTTAGGGTTTAGGAGAATTATTTTTATTAGAATCATAACTGTGTTGTTGAAGGCTGCCTACGTACCCTTTGAAGGGATCAAGCCAAAACGTAGTTCTTGTTACAAAGGATGTTTCTGTCTAAGTTCTCCATTCAGAAATTGTCAGATTAGATGATTCTTATGAATAGGGTATCCCTATTTATAAGTCTTGAAGTCCTTAGCTCTTTCTTTTCCTTCTTGACTTTGTATTGACAATTGTCCTTTTTCTTTTAAGCCGATAAGGATAATCTCCTTTCTTCCCGGAATTTGCCTTTTTCCAATAAAAGGAAATCTTCTTTTTATCAAATAAAAAGAAACTTCCTTTTATTTCGTAGATCGGTCTTGATGGGCTTTGAAGTCAATTGTTGGGCTGATTTCAACTCAAACCGGGTTAAACCGGGGGAGTGCTAAATCCCCCTCTAACAATTAGCCCCCCCCCCCCCCCCCCCTCAGTTCGGCAAAGGAGTGTTCGAGTTCTGCGGGTTTCTTTGGAGAATTCTTTAGCCCGATTGGAGTTGAAATCAACATCTGGTCGAATTTCCTTTTAGACGTTGTTCGGCTTTGTTCCTGCAAAAATTACTAAAGACGAGAGATTGAACTCGAGGCAGAACTCGGTGTTTGTTAGTTAAGTGCGAGGTCGGCCTCGGCTTTTTCAAGTTCGGTTTCGATAGTTCGTGCGAGATTGCGAGGTCGACAAGCTGTGATTGCGAGTTGCAATACTGTGAGGTCGGCGAAGTGCGAGGTCAGAGAGCTGCGACCGCGAGATCGGCGAACTGCGAGGTCGATGAGCTGTGACTGCGATGTCGGTTAGCTGCGAGGTCGGCGAACTGCGATAGCTGCGATTGCGAGCTACCTAACCGCGAGGTCGACGAACTCTGACTGCGAGCTGCCTAACTGCGTGGTCGACGAATTCTGACCGTGGGCTGCCTAACTGTGCAGTACGCGATATGTCTGATTGAGAGGTAGGCAGACGTCTCTCTTTTTCTTTGTTGTCTGTGGTTTGGTGTTTAAAGGAATAGATCTGGTGATATAATCTGAAAAAAAATATACATTCGAATAATAAATTAAAATATTTTAATAGGTGATACCTGAATTTTAGGGAGCTGGGTGAACGTTTTTTTTTTACTCCCGATCTTCGGTGGATGTATCAATTTTGCTTGGAAACATCTGGTTTAGTTCGGTAACCGATCTGAGATCTTTAACTAGAACCGGTCTGGTTTTTGGATTAAATCAATTGGTTCGCTTCCTTCTTCCACGTTTTTCTTCTATTTTATAATATCAGGTGGGCCAATTGCTTCTTTAAGCCCAATAAGAAATCTGACCCCTTTCGAACGTCGGCTTTACCTTGTTGACGAGACGTCGGAGATTAACGGACGTGGCTTGGCGACGGCGAAGGCTGAGCTTGACGAGCTCGTATTAAATCCGCGAACTTATTGGTTGTCGAGGCTGATGACGGTGAGTCGGCGAATTCGTGATTTGAGTCTCGATTGAACGGTCTTCGTGACGGAGAAGTTGTGGAGCAGCGAACATGGTCTGCGAAGTCGGAGAATGGAGAGAGAGGAGAAGGTGTGGGATTCGGAGCCGAAGGTGGAGACGGCTCTGGTCGGAGATGCGGTGTTGCAGCGGAAGATGCAGGTCTCGTCGGTGTTCATCGTCGAGAGATGGTCGTGAGGTAGAAGGAGATTGCAGGTCGGGGATCGGGCTTGTAATTTTCAGATTAATTGGGCCTGAAGCTGGGCGTGATTTCTTATGACACCAGGTGGGCCACAAGTATGTTTTGAGCCCAATAGAAGAAAGGAAATCTGATCCCTTCCATCGTCGGTTTTTGTTGCAGGTCGGCGGTGCTCCAGAGAGCTCGAGCGACGGCGGCGAAGCCGGAGCCCCAGAAAGCCTGAATCAGCGGAGGATTTCCGATGTAGCCGTGTGGTCGCGGTATGAGCGGAGATAGCATCTTGGGCGAACGGGGATGACGACTATCTTTCTTTTTTTTTTTTTGTTGACCCGATCCGTTGCTGGGTAGATCGGAGAATTATTAAACCGGTCATGTCGATGATCGATGATTCGATCTCAATAAACATGACGATACGTTTATGTAGTCTTTGAGTTTCGGATTCCTTTTAATAATTCTCCATAAACTCCAAATTTTTCGTGGCCCCTCCTTCTAACGCCAATTGAAAGAACCAGAATTCACAAATATCGTAGATCGGCGAATTCAGTTTAGGGTTTAGGAGAATTGTTTTTATTAGAATCATAATTGTGCCGTTGGAGGCTACCTACATACACTTTGAAGGGATCAAGCCAAAACGTAGTTCTTGTTACAAAGGATGTTTCTGTCTAAGTTCTCCATTCAGAAATTGTCAGATTAGATGATTCTTATGAATAGGGTATCCCTATTTATAAGTCTTGAAGTCCTTAGCTCTTTCTTTTCCTTCTTGACTTTGTATTGACAATTGTCCTTTTTCTTTTAAGCCGATAAGGATAATCTCCTTTCTTCCCGGAATTTGCCTTTTTCCAATAAAAGGAAATCTTCTTTTTATCAAATAAAAAGAAACTTCCTTTTATTTCGTAGATCGGTCTTGATGGGCTTTGAAGTCAATTGTTGGACTGATTTCAACTCAAACCGGGTTAAACAGGGGGAGTGCTAAATCCCCCTATAACAGTAAGTTATATATATGTTTTAGATTTTTAGGACACTGACTTAATAAATTTTGTACTTTTTAGATTAATGTTCCTAAAACAAAAAAAAGGGGGGTTGCAATCGATCGATGCAGAAGGTGCATCGATCGATGCAGAAGAGTTCGAAGTCCGAAAATAGATAGATGCAAGGTGTGCATCGATCGATGACAAGGGCTCCGAGAAGCAGAAATCGATCGATGCATCCTCCGCATCAATCGATTGCCAACCCAGGTAAGTATTTCGGTTTTCAATTCCGGTTTAATCCAGTTTATTTCCACTTATCTTCTTCTTCCTTCTCGCGATTTTCACTCTCCTCTCCTCTAAAATCGTATGATACTCTTGTTTCTCACAAAAACAAAACCTTCAATCTCCAATAACTTCTTTGATTCTCAACGGATTTGAGCGATTTTGGTGTCTATCCGCACCGATGTTTCGTGTTCTACAAAACCCCCAACCCAGATTTATCGATTAGAAAATGTATGAACTCCGAAATCCCCCTTTACAGTCGTGATTTTGGTGAGAAAATCACCCAAGGTTTGTTACTTTGTTTCATGCATCCACAAGTGGATACACTGTGTTATTTACCTTGTAGGTTGTTAGGGCATGAATTTTGACCACCCCTTTGCTATTTTTGTGAGATTTTGTAGAAATGTTAATACATAGGATTTATGTGCTTAGGAAAATTACGGGTTTAGCCTAATTCTTGCAGAAATTCGATTTGTGTCGTAGACGGATTGTGTTTATCCTCCGCCATTTGTCACTTTGCATAAGCGCACACCCTGGATCCCCATGAATTCACAAGTTCTTAGATTATCTTGGTTCATAAATTTCATATGCGTCGCGAGTCGTGGAATTGAGTTGTTGAGATGATCTGTTAAGGCCAATAGATTATGATGTATGGCTGTTTGCTATCGCAAAACAACATCTTGGTATATATGTGTGCTAATAATTGTACTTGGTACTCACTTTGCCACACATTGTTGTTCGTTTTACAGAAAAATGTCAAGGATTAGCCAGCATAACAAAGGCAAGGGCAAGGGAAAAGCACCTAAAGTTGAACATAAGACGCCTTGGCCTCGACCTGCTGGATTGGCTTTTCCGGTTCCGACGATGTCCAAGAAGGAGATACAGACGGATCGTGTATACAAAAAAACGAGCATTGTCCAACAAATGGGGAAAGTATGAGAGCGTGTTCTACAATGGGTTGCTGACAGTGGAGATGTGTCCCACGCATTTTGCGAGTTCCTACGCCTTGGTAAAAATGGGTATCCAGCAGGACATCGAGACATTGATTGCACGCGTTGGTTTGGGACGGTTGGCCACTCTCGACCAATTTTTCGTTGCCGATCTCACTCGCCAGTTCTTGGCATCCGTTGAGCTGTTATATGAAAATCCGAGGGAAACCGTCACTAGTGAAGGGACACTCGTGTTCTTCGCTTATGGCATCCTCCTCCAGATCTTGATCCCCGATCTCTGCATTCTCTACGGTTCCGAGGCGAGCCACGAGGAGATTTCTTTTCCTGAATTTTCCAATGCAAGGAGTTTTTGGAAGAAGATAGCCAATGGGAAATACGATGGTATTTACTCGAAGCAGTCAAGCATTCGCAACCCCGCACTCAGGGTGTTTGCGAATATGCTTAGCCAAATGCTCTTTGCTAGAGACGAAGTTGGAGCTATGCGTACTGATGAGCTCATCATGCCTTACTACAGGATTGCACCCGATATAGGTCATCAGCTCATACATCCCTTCCCTAGATCTCACCGTGTCAACCTTGGAGCCATTCTTGCTCAAGTCTTGGTAGGGAAGAAAACCCGAGGCCTTTCTTGGTTAGGAGTACGTCGAAAGCCTCCTAACACCCATCTTCGACCACTTCAAGATAAAGCGAGAGTCTTTTGGCGATGGAATAGCCTGCATGCACGAGAAGTACTTCCAGAACTGTCAGATCCTCAAACTGACGCTCATCTACCAGTTTCAGAACTCAGACAGAGAGATCTTTTATTTCCAGCTGCCGGATCAAGACTTGACCACACTGGATGATGAAGCGAACATCAATTGGATGCCACCAGAGCACAAGTTAGTGCCTGGCACTTCTACTTCTCAGCGCAGACGAAGAGGATCATCCGCTCGAGCTTCTAGCTCATCTCCCAGAGCATCTGCTTCTCACATACATGATGACTTTCCTGAGGGCGTCCCTGTGGACACATCTGATCATATCGAATACCTTATTCCTACAAATTGCCGTGAGTACCGTCTCACGCCTTGCCCGTTCGAGACAGATGATTAAGAGAAGTGGAAATTTGTCAGTGGGGGATTGCAGAAGAACAACACCATGATGATGAAGATTTGGGGAGCACTTGCTAATATACCGACTCCTAGGGTACCTTCCTGTTTCAGGGCACATGCCACTACAGATGATCGTGATGATGAACCAGCTGATGGCATGCACGACTTTGGGACCGAACCTGACGTTGCTGGATGCATGTTTGATGTTGGTGGATCCAGTGGTTCACATCCACCCGACGAGACACTTCCTAGGAGGAGGCGCAGGCTAGGACATGATGCGAGCGGTAGTTCGGAGGACCACTGATTCACCAGTAACATTCTCTATCGTTAGTTTTATTTTCCTTCTTTTTGTTTTATTTTATTTTCGTTGAGTCTGTTTTGCCTTCTTCTTGATTTATTTTTACACCGAGACGATGTGAAGTAAATATGGGGGATGGTCTTTATCATTACTAACACTATTTTCTTTCTTTTGTTTTCTCTTTTGAGTCATTTTGATGTTTTCTTTTTAGTTATTCTGTTTCATTGAGTCAAAACTTGTTTGAGATTATGATCACGACCTTTGAATTTTTATGTGATTTTGCATCTAAGTGACCGTTCTTGCAGGGCTAGTTTTAGATCAGACTAATAAAAAATCTAAAGGCTGACCAGTTAATCAAAGGCATCCATGTTTCCAGAAAAATTCAAAAAGCTTGAGCTAGTTTCTGAGCTCTTCCTTTTACCTCATCATCGTGATTGGTGTCTTCAAAGCTTGACTCCTCATTCGTATCTAACAAGACGACCCGTGTGAAAGTATGGTACTCCTCTCCCTTATTTAAAATAAAAAGCAAAAAAAATGAAATAATTTTCTTTCGGGTAAAGGGCTAGTAAAATTTCCATCGATCCCATTATTTTACTTCGAAACAGATGATCACACTAAATTTGAAAGCGAGGTTGAGGAAAATTTCCAGGGATACTACTATTCGCCTACACCTTAGAAATAAAGGGTGGCACTAAAATGAACCGGGGATTCGGTGGCAAAAACTATCAATACTCGAGTTCCATCCGCCATTGACCCTACGAAAAGAAAATGAGAAAAGAATAAGTCCGGGGGAGGGAAAAAGTACCAAAGGCTGTGTTGTTGTCTTGTCACGACATCGAAGGGGAAAGAGTCTAGAAGGTTTTTGGCACTATGATCTTTGATGAGACCCAGCGATGATAGTTTTTGATTATTCCGCGAAATAATGAGTTGAATCTGGGAGGCTGCGATGTTTGCAGAGAAGTACATGGTGGTTCGATCTAGAGCTAGTTTGGCAATACGTGGATTATAGTCATTGCCAAGTTCTAAAGGAAATGTGAGTCTCTGTATATTTCAAACTTTTTCTTCTTGCTTAGTTTTATGTTTGCTTGAGGACAAGCAAAATACTAAGTCTGGGGGGAATTGATATGCTTGGTTTTTTACTGTTGTCTCACACTTGTTTGGTGTTTCATTTGAGTATTTTATCGAGTCAAAGTCCGTTTCTAGAGTCTTTTAGTCCTTTATTTAGTTATCTCAGGTAAAAAGGCGTATAAGGAAGAAATTGGAGTTACGTGGGCAAAAAGAGAAAGAATCGATTGATGCAAGGAGTGCATCGATCAATCATCAGAAGATCCAAATTAGATCGATGCAAGGAGTGCATTGATCGATGCAACATGCTCAGAAAGTTCAAAGTCGATTGATGCACAATTGGAGCCGATCAATGCATCACCCTCTGAAGAGCCATAATCAATCGATGCAAGGAGTGCATCGATTGATGGAACATGCCCAGAAAGTCAAAAATCGATCGATACAATATGTGCATCGATCAATGCAAGTCGACGAGAAGGAAAAAGAAATTTCTGATTTTCCTGTTTTGCCCCGGAAACTGCATATTCTGACCTAATTCACCCAGAACCCTATATATACTTTATTCTCAGCCACTTTTTAGGCTATCTCTCTTTTTGCTGCTCTCTATTCTACTCAGATTTTTGGCTACTGATTTTGCAAGCACGAAAAAGAATCTATGCATCTATTGAAAATAATTCTAAACCCTTTCCTCTCTTTAATTATTATTATGAGTTTCTCTCTATCTCCTTGCTTGTTTTCCGTTGCCATGTCCGAGTAGTTTCATAGTTAGGTTAGGGTTTCAACGGGATCCATGAATCATTGAATTAGACATAGATAGGGATTTATGGTTTGTGGTTTTCACTTATTGTTGTTTTATTGCTTAGGCTAAGTTGACCGCTTTGCCTCTAAACTAGGGTTTAATCTATACCACGGAAGTGTTGTAGGTTGCTAGAAAGAACATAAGCGAGCGAATTGTCCTTAGCTAACGGAAGTTGATGTTAAGGCGATTCGTGAACATATTGAACCTATTCGTTAATGCTGGTCTAGAACTCTATGTTCAACGAAAGTTAGGATTTTAGGTTGCTAGATTTAGTAATCAATGCCACGGAAGTGGTTTGGTTAGATATTTATGTTTGAGTTTGAACTTGTGTTTAATCGTTCCCTGAATAGTTGTTTGATTCATGATCTCTGGATTCCCGCGAAGAAACCCTTGACCTAACGCTTTTTCTTTTATTGAATTTATACCGTTTTTAGTTATTTTCATTACTTCGCAAATCAAACCTTATTATCGTCTTAGCTTAATTTCATCTTGTGAGAATCGTAGTGTAACCTTGGTCTCTGTGGATTCGATCCTAAAGTACTACATTGACATACTGTTATGATTGCAGTAGTGTGCACTTTAGTTATTAATTGACTACGTGGTAAAACACCTAAATCATTTTTAAATTCCATTTTTGCACCACTGGTGTTGAGGAATGGGGTTCCAAGGAGGAGTGGGAGCTTGGGGGCCGTCTTCATCTTTATAACAACAAAATCCGTTGGAACTAGACAATCCCCGACTTTAAGCGGATAATCCTCAACAAGACCAAGTGGTTTCCTTGAAGAAGCATCCTCAAAGGTGATGGGTGATGGGTCACGCTTCTTATCCCTAGACTCTTAAGCATCTCAAGGGACATAACGTTTACACTTGAACTAGAGTCACATAAAGCATCATCGATCTTCAAATCTCCAAGAGAGAAAGAGATGGAAAATTTACCCGAATTTCCAAGCTTTGGAATCGACTTAGGCGCAACCCTTGGCAATCTTTGTGAATCAATGCAAGAAACACTACCCTTTTTAACCTTGAGAGCCTTCTCGACTATGCTTTTACACTTGTCTTCAACCAAAATCACGTCATCATCATTCCCACGGTCACCCCTACCTTGTTCCTCAATGTGCTCATTGAGCTTTGAGAGAACATCTCTAGAGGGAAGTTCTTTGACTTGTGAACCATAGAGTATAAGCTCCATTTCTCTAATAGCGGCTTCATTCTCATCATTGGGATGTGATTCATTTGAGGATATAGCATTGCAATACTCCTTTTGGTTCTCATCGACTTTCCCTTTGAGCTTCTCCATAGGTTTAGAAGAGATTGAGCTTCCTTGAGTACCTTGATTCTCCAAATGTTTGATCTTAGAAGCCATGATTTCAAGCCTTGAGTTGAGATCGTGGTATGAGAAATCTATCATTGTTGTAGTCTTGGCGTGACCCTTGAGTATTTGTTGAAACATCCCATTAAGGTCAAAGTCTTGTGGCTTGGAAGAGCTATGTTGACTTTGAGGATCAAAACCTTTTCGGAAAATTTGTTGAGGTATAAAAGGAACCTTTTTTGGGTAGCCTCATTGGTTCCCTTGAAATTGGTTTCGAGGAACAAACCCTTGTTGTTGAAAGTTGGATCCTTGAACTTGGGGCCCTTGGTTTTGAGGATTTTGGAAGTTTGGGTTGAAGCTTTTATTGTAACCGCCTTGTCCTCCAGCATAGTTAACCTCTTCTTGTGTACCCAAATCCATATTGTCCTCTTGAAATCGTTGGTTTGCATAAAAATCTCCAACAAAGTGAACTGATTTTTGAGACCCATTGATGAGCTTATCGATCATGGTGGATTGCTTGTCCATCATGGTAGAGTGCTTGTCTATCATGGCAAGGATAGCCTTCATTTACTTGTTTCTCCTTTGTTGTTCATAATCCCTTGTGGTCTTTGAAACTCGATCATACTTGTCACCATATGATCCATCACTTTGTGTGAGATTCTCCACTAGTTCCATCGCTTCATTGACGTCTTTGGCTAAGAAATTACCGTTTGAAGTCGTGTCTAGAAGAATTCGGATCTTGGGCAATTCTCCACGGTATAGAATACTCAAGAGAGAAGCATCCGAGTTTTCTCTAAATCGCTCCCTTGCCTCATTGAAACTCTCATTTGCTCTTTGGGTGAAGTTTGAGATCTCATTTCTTAGCTTGGTCGTCCTAGAAGGTGAGAAAAACTTTGCAAGGAAAGTTCTCTTGCATTGATCCCATATAGTGATGGACCCTTGGGGCAAATTCTTTTCCCATTGGTGTGCTTTGTGTCCAAGTGAGAATGGAAACAAACGTAACTTGAAGCCATCTTTGGAAACTCCATTCATCTTGGTTAGACCACAAATTCGATCAAATTGATCCAAGTGATCAAGTGGATCTTCGACCGCCAAGCCATGGAACTTGTTGACTTGCACCATGTTGATGAAGCTAGCTTAGCTTTGAACTCAAAGTTGTTGTTCTAAACCGATGGGGCTTCAATTCCTTGACGGTTGTGCTGTGCATTAGCGGCATCACCCGCTCCAACATTGTTTTGAGCTCGTGGAGGGTGGTTTGGAGCTATATCATTACGGGCGGGTGCTGGTCGGTGTGCTTGAGCTTGTGGGTTTCCATTTCCACCATTTGCTCTGTGATTTCCATTACCATTGTTCCCTTGTTGTTTTCCATTAGCAACGTTGTCATTGATGTTATCAACCGGAGGCTCTTCAACGTTGTCAATACCCAACATTTTAATGTGTGGAGCTCGTTCTCTTTCTCTTTCTCTTCGTGCTCTACTTCCTCGTTCCAAGAGATGTATGTCGTCTATTGGATCAACAAGGTTGTGTCCACCTCTAGCCCTTGTGTTCATACACCTATATGAGAAGAGTAGCAAAGGAAGTGAAAGAGATTAGTAATCAAAAGAAAAATAAAGCTTAATCTCAAGAAGATTTAAAATCCAAATGTTGAAAGCTAAACCCAATCGGCAACGACACCAAATTGATAACAAGGCTTTTTACTCTTATCTAGATTCAATTACTCTAGATGCTATATAGCATAAGAGGTATCAATCCAAATGGGTTCAGTTCCAAACACCAAGAATACATAAAACTTTTTAATTTAAGCTAAACAAAGTTGTTTTTGAGTTTTCATCTAGCAACCTAATTCAATTTGAAAGCAAACAAGCTAAGCAATTAACTAAACGAGATTAAGATGATAATAAAAAGGCAACCCTTGGGTGAGATTATTGATTGGGGGATCTAATAGCTAATCTTAATGTTCAAGCAATTAAACAAATGCTAATCCTTAAGTCTAGATCATTATTTAAGACTAATCCACTCTCATGGTACTAATCTCTTTGCTAAGCAATTAACTAAACAAGATTAAGATGATAATAAAAATGAACCCTTGGGTGAGATTATTGATTGGGGGATCTAATAGCTAATCTATAATGTCCCTTGGGTGATCTAAAAAGCTAAGCAATTAACTAAACGAGATTGGGGGATCTAAAAAGTTAAGCAATTAACTAAACGAGATTAAGATGATAATAAAAAGGTAACCCTTGGGTGAGGTTATTGATTAGGGGATCTAATAGTTAATCTATGATGTTCAAGGAATTAAACAAATGCTAATCCTTAGGTCTAGATCATTAATTAACACTATTCCACTTTTATATCACTAATCTCTTTGCTAATCACTTAATTAAGAACAAACTCGCATTTGTGAAAAGTAATTACCAAACATTAATAACAAGATCAATCAACCAAAATGCTCTTTAAACATCTACTCTCATAGGTTAAACAAGCAAATCCTTTATTTAACTCTCTGGAAAATTTCATCAAACACCTTGTGGGAGTGAAATTACCTAAGGTCTAAATCAACTTTCTCAAGCTAATCAAGCATTATGAACACTAAATAGAGAAATAAAACAAGTATCTATAACCTAGACAGCAAAGATCAGCCATAAAATCCCCCTAATCTACCACACCAATGAGTTCTCAAAAAGACTACTCACTAATCATGAAGAACACACCAAATCTTATGAAAAAGTATTGTTAATCATGATTAGAGATTAAGAAAGAACTAGATTAGAGAAATGAAACTTCAAATTGCATTAATCTTCAAGATATCTCTTACAAACTTTGCTAAGAACCATCAAAGGAAAGAGTTTTCAAAAGGCAGAAAAGAAGATAAGATACCCCTTTCTAAAAATTAGGTCTAAGGCCTTATATAGATGGTTGGGCCGAGTCCCAACACCTGGTGGAGGTCATTCGGTGTGCTTGGCCGTTGTGAGTCGGCCGGTGTGCTTGGCTGGTATTCTCATTGGCCAAGGTTTGGTTTAACACAGGGTGGAGTTGGGGAGGTGTGATTGGGCCGGTGTGGAGGTTTGTCTTCAACACCGGGCAGTCTTCAAGCGGTGTAGGCGGCAGGTATTCTCCATGTCCAAGGTTTTGGTTCAACACCGGTGTGGAGGTTTTGGGCGCCAGACGTACGTGTACTTGGTAAATTCGCTATATCTCTTGAACCACCTATCCAAATGACTTGAAACCACCTCCAGACAATAGCTAACTCAATTGGCTAAGATTCTTATGAAGACCGTAGAAGCTGAATCCGAATGGAATTCTTTCATCTGGCTCGATCTTGCAATGACTTTGGATGACTTCTACATTTTCCTTTGCTCCATCACTCCAATCATATCCAAAATGTCTCCAAGTACCTAGAAAATACTCCAAATGATGCAAGACTCACTAGGTCCTAATGGAAATTAGCTAGACTCTAATTTGGACCAAAACACTAAAACAATGCTATGAGAGCATATGCAAAAGAGACAAAATCTAAACTAAATAAATGCTTAAAATGGGTAAGATATGATAATATCACTCTTCTCACAGTGTGCTCCTATTCATGATATAAACCTGCAACAATAACATGTGGCAAAGAAAAACACATTATGATGTGATCATGGATACGCAAACATTGGATGAGGTTCCGGAGGCAGCATTGGTCATTCCCGAAGGTCCTATTACGCGGTCCAAGTCTCAGAAACTAGCCGGAGCTGTTCAGAGTTTGCTAAGTGAAGTTCAGATCAAAGAGGATCAACTTACACACTTTGTCCTAACCTCAATATCATTCGTGGATTCTTCTTGAGGATTGGCCGCAAGTGTAAGTTGTTGTACTCTTTTTCCTATGCTCGGTTTTGTCCCATTGGGTTTTCCGAGTAGAGGTTTTAACGAGGCAATGGCTTACACTTACATTCTAGGTCCAATCTCATGATGAATTCCAGGGGGACTTTTCCGAGGGATTTTTCTGAGGGATTTTTCGGGGGACTTTTTCGGTGGAGACAAGTCAAAGTATCCGAAGAGTCATTCAACTATTTTAAGTCCTAGTCAAAACTCTATTTAATGTTAGTCTTGTTTCATTTTCGAGATTAGTCTTGTTGACTACATCTCTTGCTTTTCTTTATAAATTCTTCTCCCCCTTTGTCGAAATCATTCACCATTTATCAATCAAATATTTTAGAGAAGTCTCTCTTTTTTTCCTTTGTGAACTCTTTCGATTCCTTGGTGGTTGGTCAAAAAATCAAACTCGGTTTATCAAGTGCCGTTCATAGCATTTGACGCAGCCTTCAACCCTTTGTCTCGTTGAATTCGTTGTAAGCGTTTAAGGGGCACAAGGATTTTCAGGAGTCATCTCTCACGCCTTGTCATCCTTTCACCGCGAGTTCGATCAGCCATTGAAGTCACCCCCTTGTTTCGAATCTTCACCGCAAGTCTGGGCCTAAGGATTTTTGAGTTCACACTCATGCCTTAGCATCTTTCTTTGTGGAGTCCTTTGGAGTCAAGGATCTATTCAACGTTCATATCGATCTCGAGTGTGCAATCTTTGGGAAAACGTATCAAGTGGTATCAGAGCCACGCTCTTGATAATCGGTAATATCTATCCATCTTCTATCTCTTCATATTCTATCTTCTTCTTTTCTTTCTATCTTTTGTATTAAAAAAAAACAGAAACGAAAAGACAATTCAAAAAAAAAAAGGAAACAATTTGGTTGTGTAATTCTTCTCTATCTATCTTATACACTTGTTTGACGATTTGGTTGTTGAAGCTAGCATCGAGTTTTCGATTTAGTTCCTTAAGAACCGAGGAGAACTTCTAGTGTGTGTGAGGTCATTACGAGAGTTGAGTGAAACACTTGTGAGGATATTTTTTTTACTAACGTGTTTGTTTCTTTTTGCGAGGAAAAATTTCTGATGAAAGTGAAACCGGTACTTCACGAACGAGATGCCGTCATGAATCGCAAGATGGACGCCATAACTCAATTACTAAATGAGATGAAAGATTGTATGGCAACTCTAGAGGTCAGGACACCGACGAGACAAGAAAGAAATCACGGTGCCAACCATGGCGTTAATCAAGGAGCTAATCAGGTCGAGGATCAAGGATCCGAACAAGGTATTGGTCAAGGGAGTCGTCATATGCCGACTAGACGAAGAAGAGCCCGATCAAGGAAGAACGAGCAAAACGACAACCCGTTCTACGATCAAGGATACTCATCCGGTGGGAACCAAGCTAGACGTCAACCAGCCCGAGGACGGAATGACAATGACCTTGGCGGATTGAAGCTACGAATTCCACCGTTCTACGGGAAGAACGATCCCGATGCCTTCCTTGAGTGGGAAAAGAAAATCAATTTGGTTTCTGATTGCCAAAACTATTCCCAGCAAAAGAAGGTCAGGTTAGCCGCGACTGAATTTCATGACTATGCTATTGATTGGTGGGATCAATTATTGACTAATAGGAGATGCAATGGAGAGAACCCCATTAAGACATGGGATGAGATGACCATGTTTATGAGGAAACGGTTTGTGCCAACTTACTACCACTGCGAGGTACACCAAAAGATGCGACGTCTATCACAAGGAAGTAAGAGCGTGGAGGACTACTTCCAGGAGATAGAAAATCTCATGCTCAAAGGCGATGTTGATGAGCCAGACGATGCCACAATGGCTAGATTCCTAAGCGGAATGAACCGTGACTTGCATGATCGGATGGAGATGCAATCTTATGCTACTCTGGAGGAGATGTTGCATAAGGCAATCTTAGTGGAGCAGCAGCTCAAGAGGAAAGGTGTCTCACGACAACCTTATGCTTCTAGTTCAAAACTGAATCCTTTCAAAGGAGAAAAGACCAACTACTGATATATCATGGTTTTTACCCTTTTTTACCATGATATAGGTCCTATTTATGGAGTCTTTCTACTATTTTGTAATGTTATAGAGTCTTTTACAGGTTTTAGCACGTTTGGAGCATAATTGGAGATATTAGAGCTTTATGGAGCATTTTGGAGCAAAGCAGACGTTCGTGTAGCTGAGTACCCGATTTGAAGCCTCAGTATCGATCGATACTGACTAGTATCAGTCGATACTCACTGCAGCAAGACACGAGTCGCGACTTTTATGAAGAGTTGAAGAATTGCACAATTACCCCAGAAGACTTTATTATTTACAAGAAGCCCCAAAACGTGTCTTAAGTTATTTATTAGGTTTTTGAGCCACTTTGATGGCTATGCTTTATTCTACGCTTGATTTTACTTTGGTTTCTAGAGAGACAACTCTGAACTCCTGTTTCTTATTGATTTCTTTGATGATCTATTCAATCATGTTGTTATATATCATAGTTTTTACCCCGTTTAAGCCATGATATAAGTCCGTTTTATCGAGTCTTTATTCTATTATAGAGTCTTTTAGAGTCTTTTACATGTTTTAGCACATTTGGAGCATTATTGGAAATATTGGAGTTTTATGGAGCGTTCTAGAGCAAAACTGAAGTCTGGTGACTAAGTGCCCAATCGAAGCGTCAAGCATCGATCGATACCTCCTTGGTATCGATCGACACCCATCGAGGAGATTACGGGTCGCAACTTTTAATGAAGTTTGAAGAATTGCAGAACTTGCCCAGAAGACTTTAATATTTACAAGAAGACCCCAATTCATGTTTAGGTTATTTAATAGGATTTTAGAGCCGCTTTCATGGCTATGCTTATTTTATTCTGGTTTTGTGAGAGAGCTTTGAAGGGAGACAAGTCTGATACTCTATTCGTCTGAGAGAAGATTTCGAACCCTCTTGTTACTCTTTCTGATGTATTTGATGATTTATTCAGTTATGTTGATTTTTTCATTCTCCATGTCTGAGTAGATCCCTTGTTAGGTTCAAGGTTCTCAATAGGGTTTTCTCTGAATGCTATGTTGATTTATTATTAGGATTCATTATCTAAATTAGTTCTTCACCATAGGTTGTTTGCAAAACTAATTCTAGATTGATCACCTAGAACTTAGATCTTAGGATAATCGATTAGGCACGAGAGTGCGATTAATTACCTAATAGAACCTAAGGTGAGCAAAATAACTATTCGCAAAGAGATTTGGTTTAGTTGTTTTGTGAACAAATCAAACTTGATATAAAATCTGGTTTGGACTTTAGGATTCGCAAATAGATTTGGAATTCCTAGGATTTAGGCTTAGATAATTCTCGCAACGAGAGTTGGTTAATTATACTGTAGTGATTTGAGTTCAAGAACCGCGCTAAATCTGAATCATGTTAATTAGTTTGTCTGCATTTAGTGACTCCCTGAGAAATATCCTGAACCTATCTTTCTCCAATTCAATTCACAACCATTTTAGATTACATTCTGTTTTTCAATACTATTGATTGCTTAACGTAATTCTCTTCCATATAATCTGTTGTGTGTTTCTGTGAGTCCTTGTGTTCGACCCCTACAATTGCTGCAACAACTTCTTAGTACTTTTAGGGTATTAATTTTAGCATATCAAATTTGGCGCCGTTGCCGGGGATTCAATTAGCCATTAGATTTTTAGTCTGAGAAATTCGACTAAGCCCGACGGTATCGATCGATACTATCTAGTATCGGTTGATACTCGCCGCTTTCTTTTTGATATCGATCGATACCGCTTGGTATCGGTCGATACTCATCGTGTTACCAAGTTACTAACGTTTTTGACTCTTGCTTTCAGGTGTATGCCTAATCGTGAAACCAGGAAGAACAAGAGCACTCAGCAAGTTGATCTGTCACTCGAGCAGCTAGCACTCGTGGAACGCACAAACAGACGAGCAAAGAAGCCAGCAAAGATGAACAACAATCAAGTGGAGTTGGTTCAAGATGGAGCTGGAGCTTACAGAGACCGAGAGGGTCGTTTGTGCAATGAGCAAGGACAACGTCTGGATGGAGAGGGGAACATCATTCCACCGCTCCTGTTATCGCTGGGAATGCCGCTGGAAACGCAATCGCTGTGAATGCTGAGAACGCTGTGGTTAATCGTGGTAGGACGATTGGTGAGTGCAACATACCTGACCAGGTTTACACAAATCGCTCTGCTATTTGTCCTCCACCTTATCAGAGGAATGACTTTGAGCTGAAGCCTGCATACTACACTCTTGTGAGCCAGCACCCTTTTCATGGTCTTTCCAGCGAACATCCCATGGATCACATTGAGAGGTTCGAGGACTTGGTCACTAGCATCAAGAGCAATGGAGTGTCCTACGAATACCTCTTCTGCAAGCTTTTCCCATACTCACTTGGTGGAGAAGCAGCTTACTGGCTAAAGCAGTTGACTCCTGGATCGCTGACTACTTGGGATCAAACTAAGACTGCTTTTCTAAACAATTTCTATGATGATGCACGATCTGAGGATCTGAGGAACAAGATCTCCCAATTTTCTCAAGGACCTACTGAGGCGTTCAAGGCTGCTTGGACGAGATTCAGATCGTATCAGAGAGATTGTCCACATCACAGATACTCTGATGTTCAGTTGATGGGATTATTTTTCAGAGGGCTCGATTGGAGGTATCAGATGACTTTGGATGTCTCAAGCAATGGAAACTTCAACACCAAGTATCCTGATGAAGCCTATGTACTGATTGAGAACTTGGCGTCTAGTAATAGCACCAAGAATATTGATTTTGAGCCGAAGAAGCTAGCTGGTAACATGGATGGTTAACAGATTGCTGATGTTCAAGCCAAGTTGGATTCTATGCACAGTCTTCTGATGGGCAAGACACCAAAGGTTGTTCACTTTGCTGAAGATGTCGAGGTATTCAACGAAGATGAAGTAGAGGATGTTAACTACATTGGTGGTTATGGTTTTCAGGGTCAGAGAAATCAATTCAACAACAACCGAAACTTCAACAATAACTCTCAGCAAGGAGGTTCGAATCAGTTTGATCAGAAACCATCTCAGAACAGTGGGTATGTCAGAAACTATGGGAACTCATCTTATCAGCCCATACCTGCTAAGCTTCCAGATAGCAAGATCGAGGCTATGTTTGAGCAGCTTCTCCAGGGACAGCAGAAGCTTAAAGTGGATTTAAATGGGAAGATTTATGTCCTATACAATGATCGGAATACTATTAATATTCAGCAGAAGAAGCTGGAACTTCAGATAGCTCAGACTTCAGAGGCTGTAAAAAGGCAAGAAGGTTTTCTTCCAGGGAAAGTAGAGAATCCAAGGGCTCACATCAATGCAATCACCCTGAGAAGTGAAAAAGAGGTCACTCCGGGAGCGAAAAGTGGCCAATCTACAGATGTTCTCGTCGATCTTGACGACGAGGATACCAAAATTGCCACAGCATCGATCGACACTACTACAATATCGATCGATAATGATCCCGCAACCAAATTAACTCCTAAGGTTTCGAAGGAAGTTCCTAATGTGGTCGCAGAAAGAGTTTACACGCCGAGGATACCTTATCCCAGAGCTGTTGGGAAGACTAAGAAGGAGGTAGAAGACTCTAGATGCAAGGCAATCATGGATAAGTTGATCGCTGAACTTCCTTTTATCGATGCCATCAAGACTTTTCCAGCCTTTAGGAGATATGTTAAGCGGATGGTATCCAGCAACGTGAACCTTGAAGAGGGATGCTTGATGATTACTCATGAGTGCAGTGCAATCCTAACCAACAGAATACCGAAGAAACTGCCAGACCCAGGGAATTTTGTGTTGAATTGTACGATATTCACAGACAGGTTTAAGCGTTCTCTTTGTGATCTTGGTTCAAGTGTCAACCTCATGTCATACTCAGTTGCCAAAAAGATGGGGATGACAGACTTCACAACCACGAGGATATCCCTGATACTTCCTGATCGTTCAGTTAGACACTTCCAGAGGGACTACTCGAATATGTCCCGATTAAGATTGGAAACTGCTTGATCCCAACTGATTTCATCGTCCTGAAGTATGATGCCGAGCCTAAGGACCCTCTTATCTTATGCAGACCCTTCCTTGCAACAGCTGGTGCTTTGATTGATTGCAAGAACGGGAAGATCGCTCTTAACATTGGTGATTTGGTCATGACTTTCCATATGGATAAGATGATGAAGAGACCAACCATAGATGGGCAGACCTTCTTTGTTGACACCTTCAGTGACATAGCTGAAGAGTATTTCCTGGAGATGCATCCTGAGGACCCACTAGAGATAGCATTGGTCTGTTCAGCCACTTCAGAGGAGCACCCGTGTGATGATACAGCTGGCTACTCAAGGATGCTCGATTCAGCATCGCCAGTATCGATCGATACCCCCTTGGTATCGGTCGATACCTTGTGACTCGAAGGAGAGTTGGCCGAAAGTTCTAAGCAAACTGCTGGGCTTGGGGATTAGAGTGCAAAGAACGCTCCTAAAGTGGAACTAAAGCCACTCCCACCAAATCTGAGGTATAGTTTTCTTGGTCATAATTCTACATACCCAGTCATTGTTAATGCTTCTTTGAATAACGCAGAGATTGCCTTACTGCTGAACAAGCTGCGCAAGTATCGCAAAGCTCTTGGCTATTCTCTTAATGACATTTCAGGTATATCACCGGACCTGTGCATGCATAGGATTCACCTTGAGGACGAGTCAAAGGCTTCAATTGAGCATCAAAGGAGGCTGAATCCGAATATGATGGAAGTGGTCAAAAAGGAAGTGATGAAGCTTTTAAAAGATGGTGTTATCTACGCTATATCGGATAGCTCTTGGGTAAGTCCAGTGCACGTTGTCCCTAAGAAAGGAGGGATAAACGTGGTGAAGAATGAGAAGGATGAGATGATTCCTACTAGGACTATCACTGGACATCGAATGTGCATCGACTACAGGAAGTTGAATGCAGCTACACGGAAGGATCATTTCCCACTGCCATTCATTGACCAGATATTGGAGAGGTTGGCTAGTCATCCCTATTATTGTTTCCTCGATGGATATTCAGGTTTTTTCCAGATTCCAATACATCCAGATTACCAAGAGAAGACGACATTTACATGTCCATATGGCACATTCGCATACAGAAGAATGCCATTTGGATTGTGTAACGCTCCAGCCACTTTTCAGAGATGCATGATGTCTATCTTCACAGACATGATTGAGGATTTCATGGAGGTGTTCATGGATGATTTTTCAGTGTATGGATCATCGTTCAAGGACTGTTTGGCTAACTTGGGCAAAGTGCTACAGAGATGTGAGGAGAAACACTTGGTCCTTAACTGGGAAAAGTGTCACTTTATGGTTCAGGATGGTATCGTACTTGGGCACAAAGTGTCTGAGGCTAGGATCAAAGTTGACAAAGCAAAAATTCAGGTTTTGACGAGCCTCCAACCACCAAATTCTGTGAAGGATATTCGAAGCTTCTTTGGTCATGCTGGGTTTTACAGGACATTTATCAAGGATTTCTCCAAGATAGCACGTCCACTCATAGCTTTATTATGCAAGGAGATCAAATTTGATTTCACATCTGACTGTCTTGCAGCCTTTGAGGAGATAAAAAAAGGCTTTGGCGAGTGCTCCTATTGTGCAACCACCTGATTGGACTCTGCCCTTTGAGATTATGTGCGACGCTAGCGATTTTGCTGTTGGATCTGTTCTCGGTCAGAGGAAGGATAAGAAGCTGCACATCATCTATTATGCCAGCGGAACTTTGGATGATGCTCAGAGAAACTACAGCACCACAGAGAAAGAACTACTTGCAGTCGTTTTCTCTTTTGAGAAATTTCGATCATACTTGATTGGGAGCAAAGTGATTGTCCATACTGATCATCTTGCTCTCAAGTATCTGATGCAGAACGGGGACCTTAAGCCTCGTCTTTGTCGTTGGGTTCTTTTGCTACATGTTTTCGACATCGAGATGAAGGACAAGAAGGGCATATAGAACGGGGTCGCTGACCATCTTTCGAGGATTCGGATCGATGCAGACGTCCCCATTGATGACCAACTACCAAAAGAATCCATCTACTTCATTGAGTCTGAATTTTGGATGGGCTTCGCAGAAACACAACAATTCCCACGAATTGCAGGTCTTGGTATCGATCGACACTCCTATGGTATTGGTCGATACCCTGCGATTTCCGAACCAGTATTGACTGTTGAACACCTTGGTGTTTCGGAGGAATACCTAGTAGCTGCCGCCGATTTTGATCAACCATGGTATGCTGACATCGCCAACTACCTCGCCGCAAATGCAGAACCAAAGCACCTCAAGAGCTATCAAAAGAAGAAATTCTTGCGGGACATAAGGCGATACTTCTGGGATGAACCTTACTTGTACAAGCATTGTTCTGATGGTATATACATAAGATGTATTGCTGAATCAGAGGTACCGAAGCTGTTGTTTCATTGCCATGGATCCGACTATGCTGGACACTTTGCCACTTTCAAGACAGTGTCCAAGGTCCTTCAAACAGGCTTCTGGTGGCCTACTATGTTTAAGGATGCACATGCTTTCGTTTCGCAGTGCGATGCGTGCCAGAGGAGAGGGAAGATCAGTAAGAGACATGAGATGCCACATAATTTCATCCTTGAGGTTGAGATTTTCGATTGTTGGGGCATTGATTTTATGGGTCCCTTTCCCGCGTCGTATGGACACAAATACATCTTGGTTGCTGTGGATTATGTGTCTAAGTGGGCTGAAGCCATTGCTAGCAGAACCAATGATTTTTCGGTGGTCCTTAAGCTGTTTAAGACCATCATTTTCCCTCGATTTGGAGTACCTCGAATTGTGATAAGTGATGGTGGTTCTCACTTTATCAACAAAATTTTCGAGAGGTTGGTGAAAAAGTATGGCGTGAACCATCGTGTTGCTACTCCGTATCACCCTCAGACAAGTGGACAAGTTGAGTTTTCCAACAGGCAGATCAAGGAAATTCTGGAGAAAACGGTGAATGTTACAAGAAAGGATTGGTCTGTGAAGCTGGATGACGCACTTTGGGCTTACATGACTGCTTACAAGACACCACTTGGGACTACACCGTTTCACTTGCTGTATGGGAAATCATGCCATCTTCCAGTGGAAATAGAGCACAAGGCAGCATGGGCTACAAAGTTGTTGAACTTCGACATCAAGTCTGCTGCTGAGAAGCGATTGATCAAGCTGAATGAGCTCGATGAGATTAGGCATCTTGCCTATGAGAACTCAAAGTTGTACAAGGAGAGGACTAAGGCTTAGCACGACAAGAAGATCATCTCCAGGAACTTTTAACCTAATGATCAAGTACTTCTGTATAACTCTCGTTTACAACTGTTTCCTGATAAATTGCGCTCTCGTTGGTCGGGTCCCTTCACAGTCAAAGAAGTTAGACCACATGGTTCGATTGTCCTGGTGAATCCTTCGGGAGAGGAGTTCACTGTCAACGGACAACGGGTGAAACACTATTGGGCGAAGGCCGAGATCCCAGAAGGACACATAATGCCTCTGGATGATGCACCCACTTCCTGAACGGCGGTACAGTCAAGCTAATGTCGTTAAACAAGCTCTTGGTGGGAGGCAACCCACTGGTGAGTTTGCTTTTGAGTCTTTTTCCTTTTATTTTTTGTATTTTGGTCTTTTACAGGTTAAACAAGGAGCACAACGAAATCGCCAGAATGTCGATCGATACCCTCGGGTATCGGTCAACACCTTACGCGCCTGAATGGTTCATCATATTAACTTAAGCTTGGTATCGCTCGATACCAAGCTTTGTGTCGGTCGATATTCTATGTTCCAGTACGGTAACTTCTTGTTTCTCATGACTCCATTTGATCCATTTGTTTTCTTTCACCAACTCTAGGCTAGATAACACTGGGGACAGTGTTGTTTAAGTCTAGGGGGAGGTAGTCGTTGACATTTGTTTTTGTTTTTCTTAGAGTCAGTCTATTTTTGAGTCATTCGTTGTTTTATTGAGTCAAAACTTTGTTTGAGACTGTGATCTTTTTTTTGAATCTATTGACCTGACCTTGCTTCTAAGTGACCATTGTTATATAATCAGTTCAAGTTCGATTAATAAAAAATCCAAAGGCTGACCAGTTAACTAGAAGACACTCATGTTTCCAGCAAAGTTTCTTAAAGCCTGAGCCAAAATTTTGCACTTCATCGATGTGGTTAGTACTCTTAGAGCTTGATTCCTCATTCGTATCTGACAAAGGAACCCATGTGTTTGAAATTATGGTATTTCTCTCCCTGTTACAAGTTAAATAATAAGATGCATTAAAAGACGAAATGATTTTCTTCTGAGTAGAGGGTTAGGAAAATTTCCAGCGATCCCATTATTCTACTTAAGAGGGAATGATCACACAAAGGATTGGAAGCGAGGCTAGGATTTTCCTATGATGCCATTATTCGCCTACATCCTTTGATACATTGAGAGGGAAGAACCGGGGATTCGGTGGCTAACACCATCAATACTCGCGTCTCATACCTTGATGTGTATATGCACAGCTGAAAATAAAAAAAAGAACATAATAAGAAATAAGTCTGAGGGAGACAAATAATACCAAAAAGTGTGAAAAGGGTGGTTTCTTGTCATGATATTGTATGGGAAAGAATCTAGAAGGTTCTTGGGATTAATCATAGCGATTAAACTAGCGAGGATGGCTTGATTGAACGATGCTGCGAAATAATGTGTGTAGTCTGGGAAGCTGCGAATGTCTACGGAGAAGTACATGGTGGTTAGATCAAAAGCAGGTTAGGTGACATTTGGGTGCTTGGGAAAAGGGTCATTGCAACGTTTCAAGAACAGGTGAGTCTCTACGTTTTCAAACCTCTTTCTCTGGTTTAGTCTTCTATTTGCTTGAGGGCAAGCAAAAGGCTAAGTCTGGGGGAGTTGATATATCATGGTTTTTACCCCGTTTAAGCCATGATATAAGTCCGTTTTATCGAGTCTTTATTCTATTATAGAGTCTTTTATATTCTTTTACAGGTTTTAGCACATTTGGAGCATTATTGGAAATATTTGAGTTTTATGGAGCGTTCTGGAGTAAAACTGAAGTCTGCGGACTAAGTGCCCAATCGAAGCGTAAAGCATCGATCGATACCTCCTTGGTATCGATCGACACCCATCGAGGAGATTACGGGTCGCAACTTTTAATGAAGTTTGAAGAATTGCAGAACTTGCCCAAAAGACTTTAATATTTACAAGAAGACCCCAATTCTTGTTTAGGTTATTTAATAGGATTTTAGAGCCGCTTTCATGGCTATGCTTATTTTATTCTGATTTTGTGAGAGAGCTTTGAAGGGAGACAAGTCTGAAACTCTGTTCGTCTGAGAGAAGATTTCGAACCCTCTTGTTACTCTTTCTGATTTATTTGATGATTTATTCAGTTATGTTGATTGTTTCATTATCCATGTCTGAGTAGATCCCTTGTTAGGTTCGGGGTTCTCAATAGGGTTTTCTCTGAATGCTAGGTTGATTTATTATTAGGATTCACTATCTAAATTAGTTCTTCACCATAGGTTGTTTGCAAAGCTAATTATGGATTGATCACCTAGAACTTAGATCTTAGGATAATCGATTAGGCACGAGAGTGCGATTAATTACCTGATAGAACCTAAGGTGAGCAAAATAACTATTCGCAAAGAGATTTGGTTTAGTTGTTTTGTGAACAAATCAAACTTGATATAAAAGCTGGTTTAGACTTTAGGATTCGCAAAGAGAATTGGAATTCCTAGAATTTAGGCTTAGATAATTCTCGCAACGAGAGTTGGTTAATTATACTGTAGTGATTTGAGTTCAAGAACCGCGCTAAATCTGAATCATGTTAATTAGTTTGTCTGCATTCAGTGACTCCCTAAGAAATACCATGAACCTATCTTTCTCCAATTGAATTCACAACCGTTTTAAATTACATTCTGTTTTTCAATACTATTGATTGCTTAGCGTAATTATGTTCCATAAAATCTATTGTGTGTTTCTGTGAGTCCTTGTGTTCGACCCCTACTATTGCTGCAACAACAGCTTAGTACTTTTACGGTATTAATTTGAGCATATCATGTTGTTTTCATTCTCCATGTCTGGGTAGATCCAGTTTAGGTTTAGGGTTCTCATAAGGGTTTTCTTTGAATGCTAGGTTGATTAGGATTCACCATCTGAATTAGTTCTTCACCATAGGTTATTCTCAAAGCTAATTCTAGGTTGAAGAATCTGGAACTTAGATCTTAGGATAATTGATTAGGCACGAGAGTGCGATTAATTACCTGATAGAACTTAGGGTGAGCAAAATAACTATTCCCAAAGAGATTTGGATTAGTTGTTTTGTGAACAAATCAAACTTGAACTAAAAGCTGGTTTAGACTTTAGGATTCGCAAAGAGATTTGGAATTATAGGATTTAGGCTTAGATAATTCTCGCAACGAGAGTTGGTTAATTATACCTTAGTGATTTGAGTTCAAGAACCGCGCTAAATCCGAATCATGACTGGTTAGTTTATCTGCATTCATTGATTTCCTGCGAAATACCCTGGACCTATCTTTCTCCCATTCGACTTACAACACTTTTAATTTACGTATTGCTTTCAATTACATCTTTTGGTTTAGCTTAATTCGAATATATTTAATATATTGTGTGATATCCTGAGTTCTTATGTTTGACCTCTACATATACTACAACAACAACTTTAGTACTTATAGGGTATTAATTTGAGCATATCAAATTTGGCGCCGTTGCCGGGGACTCAATTTCGCCATTAGATTTTAGATTAGAATTCCGACTAAATCTGTTGGTATCGATCGATACTAACCAGTATCGGTCGATACTCAACGTTTTATTTTGTTTTATTTTTCGATTTTTAGTTACTTACATGTTCTTGACTTTTGTGTTTCAGGGAAGCAAATAAGCCAGTAGAGATGAACAACCCAATGGTTCTAATTCAGGACGAAGCTGGAGTTTTGAGAGACCAAGAGGGTCGCGTGCGCAATGAAGTAGGGCATCTACTTAATGGAGAGGGAAACGCGATTATCCCTGCAGCTGTTGTGAATGCTGGGAATGCTGTGGCTGCTCGCGGTAGAACGATTGGTGAATACAACATGCCTGATCAGTTCTACGCCAATCGATCAACGATTTGCCCTCCTGCTTTTCAGAGGAATGACTTTGAGCTGAAATCTGCATATTTCACTCGTGTGGGTCAGCATCCTTTTCATGGTCTTTCTCATGAAAACCCAATGGATCACATAGAGAGGTTTGAGGACTTCGTTACTAGCATCAAGTGCAATGGAGTGTCCTATGATTATCTCTTTTGTAAGCTCTTCCCATACTCTCTTGGTGGGGATGCATCCTATTGGCTGAAGCAGTTACCAGCTGGTTCGCTGACTACATTGGCGGAGACGAAAAATGCGTTCCTGAATAATTTCTATGATGACGCGAGATCCGAAGAGCTCAGGAATAAGATCTCCATGTTTTCTCAGGGACCGACTGAGGCATTTAAGGCTGTTTGGGTGCGATTCAGATCTTATAAGAGGGATTGTCCACATCATGGGCTCACTAATGTTTAGTTGCTGAGTATTTTCTTCAAAGGGATTGATTGGAGGTACCAGATGCCTATGGATGCTACGAGCAATGGAAATATCTACACGAGGTATCATGACGATGCGTATGTGCTCATTGAGAACTTGGCATCTAGCAATAGCGCCAATAGTGCAGATCTCGAGCGGAAAAGGCTGCATGGAGGTGTTGATGGATCGCAGATTGCTAAAGTGCATGCGAAGCTGGATTCGGTGCATAATTTGTTGATGGGCAAGCAGCAGAAGGCTGTTCATCTTGCTGCAAATGATGAAGTGGAATATGTTAATTACATTGATGGAGTTGGATTTCAAGATCAAAGGTATCAATGCCCACCCACACCACCGAAAACTTCTAAGAGCAAGGTTGAGTCTATGCTTGAACAAATTCTTCATGGACAGCAGAAGATGACAGTGGACCTCAATGGGAGGTTGGACGCTATGTACACAGACCTGAATGGGAAAATTGAATCTCTCTGTACTCATCAGAAGATGCTGGAAACGAAAGTAGCCCAGACTACAGCAACTGTTAAGCACTCCAAGAAAACATGATTTTCGCGACTACATGTTGCGACTATATGTGTAGTCGTAAATAATCACGACTAATTAGCGACTAATGTGCGACTAGATTACGACTACATGAATATAGTCGCATTATACTCGGTAATTTGCGACCAAATTTATTAGTCGGGCAATAGTCGCGTATTTACGACCAAACTACGACTACTATTGAGTCGGAAAACTTTAGTCGTAAAGTAGTCGCAACTTTACGACTAGTTTGCGACTTTTTCGGCGGGTCGCAAACCAGTCGTTTGTTGGTCGTAAAATAACAGCATTTAACACGTGTAATTGTTGTTGAACCTACTTGTACCTACTTTTTGCGGCTACAACTCGTAGTCGTACAGCAGTCGCTATATAGTCGCAAATCAGTCGGAAAATTGGCTATAAATGAAAACTTCAGACCATCGATCTCCTCATTCTCACAATCTCCTTTCTCTTAAAAAAAACACGAAATTTAGAAGAGAAACATATTTTTTTTATAATGTCGGGAAATTGCAATTATAGTAATTTTCGGGAGTGGATGTATAAGCGGATCGATGAAGAGACGGGAAATTTCTCGGTAAAGTTCGGCACGGGGGTGGAACAATTCATGGCATTTGCAAATAACCAGCCTCTAGCGCATAGCAATGGGGATAAGTTTTACTGCCCTTGTAATGTTTGCAAGAACGACAAATTTCTCCCGGGGACTAGAATTTGGAATCATCTATATAGTAGAGGATTTATGCCAGATTATTATGTTTGGTATAAGCATGGAGAAGAAAGCAATATGGATTTAGGAACGAGTTATGTTGATCCGACGCATTTAAGTGGGAGTGAAGAAGTGGGTAATGTAGTAGAAGATAGATATGTGGATATGGTGAATGATGCATTTAGTGATAACGTGAGTTTTTATAACTATCATCAGGATGGTAGTTACCAGAATGTAGAAAAACCGGTACGTAACCATTCAAATAAATTCTATGACTTGTTAGAAGGAGCGAATACTCAATTATATGATTGTTGTCGTGAAGGTCACTCGCAGTTATCCTTAGCTGCTCGAGTCATGCATAATAAGGCAGAATATAATATGAGTGAAAAGTTAGTGGATTCGGTTTGCGGAATCTTGACATACTATTTACCAGAAGGAAACAAGTCAACCGGTTCACATTACGAGACAAAAAAATTGATGCGCAATTTAGGTCTCCCATATCATACAATTGATGTTTGTATTAACAATTGTATGATCTTCTGGAAAGAGGACGAGAAGGAGGATAAATGTCGGTTTTGTGGTGCACAAAGATGGAAGCCTAAGAACGACCGGCGTAGAACCAAAGTACCATACAATCGTATGTGGTATCTACCTATTGCTGACAGATTAAAGAGAATGTATCAAAGTGAGAAGACTGCAGCGGCAATGCGATGGCATGACGAGCACCAAGCAAAGGAGGGAGAAATGGGTCATCCTTCTGATGCGGCGGAGTGGAGATATTTTCAAGAGCAAAATCCCCGGTTTGCCGAAGAACCCCGTAACGTTTATCTTGGATTATGTACGGATGTGTTCAATCCATTTGGCATGTCTCGTAATCATTCGTTGTGGCCTGTCATCTTGACTCCATATAATTTACCCCCTGGTATGTGCATGAATACAGAGTATTTATTTCTTACAATTCTGAATTCTGGGCCAAATCATCCGCGAGCTAGTCTTGATATCTTCCTCAGACCTCTCATTGAGGAGTTAAAAGAGTTGTGGTCTAATGGCGTCGATGCATACGATGTGTCCTTGAATCAAAATTTCAATCTAAAAGCAGTGCTGATGTGGACGATAAGTGACTTTCCAGCGTATAGCATGTTATTCGGATGGACAACCCGTGGTAAATTGTCTTGTCCAGTTTGCATGGAAGATACAAAGTCTTTTTATCTACCTAAGGGAAGGAAGACGTGTTGGTTTGATTGTCACCGAAGATTTTTTCCTCATGGTCATCCACTGAGGAGGAATAAAAAAGACTTCCTAAAGGGAAAAGACGCTTAGAGAGAGTATCCACCTCTGTCTTTGATAGGTGAGTAAGTTTATTACGAGCGGTTGGCTGGTGTAAGTCCATCGAAAACAAAGGACGTCGGTGGAAACGGTCACGAAAAGAAGAAGCCGGGTTATGGGAAGCAACATAACTGACACAAGGAAGCATATTCTGGGAGCTGCCATACTGGAGGGACCTCAATCTCCGTCATTGTCTTGATGTGATGCATATAGAGAAGAAAGTTTTTGACAACATCATGTATACTCTTATGAGTTCGAAGGGTAAATCGAAAGACAACATCATGTCAAGATTGGATATAGAACAATTTTGTTCTCGGCCACACTTACATATTGATAGTGAGGGTAAAGATCCATTCCCAGCCTTCACAGTGACAGAAAAAGCCAGAAAAAGTTTATTGGAATGTGTGAAACATGTAGTTACTTCCAGATGGTTATTGTTCAGACTTAGCTACATGTGTTGATATGAACAACCAAAAGTTTTCAGGCATGAAGAGTCATGACTGCCATGTTTTTATGGAGCGGTTACTTCCATTTATCTTTGCAGAACTCCTAAACCGGAATGTACACCTTGTGTTATCAGGTACTAATTACGACTATTTCTTATATAGAAAGATAATAGTAACTTATATAGTAACCTCATGCAATTTTCACGTATATTGTAGGGGTTGGAGCATTTTTCCGAGACTTATGTTCGAGAACTTTGCATACAAGACGCATTCAAATTCTAAAACAGAACATAGTTTTAATACTATGCAATTTAGAAAAGATCTTTCCACCTTCATTTTTCGATGTGATGGAGCACCTTCCTATACATCTCCCCTACGAAGTTGAATTAGGAGGCCCTGTCCAGTATAGGTGGATGTATCCTTTTGAAAGGTTTTTCAAAAAGTTGAAAGGGAAAGCAAAGAACAAAAGATATGCGGCAGGATCGATTGTTGAATCATATATCAATGACGAGATTGCTTATTTCTCAGAGCACTACTTTGCTGCGAATATACAAACGAAATCAAGGTAACTGCTAAAATCAATCACATCATGCCCACTTTGCCATTTAATTTGTATACACATGCTATGTATTTTAATGTGAATAACGTTTTCACTCATTTGGTCAGATTAACAAGATTCGACGCATGTGAAGTCCCCGTATATCATGTCCCAGGAGTACCTTCTATATTTACTCACGTAGGGTGTCCAAGTGGAGAAATACATGAAATATGGCTCTCAGAGAGAGACTATCAATGCGCACATGCATATGTTTTACGAAATTGTGAATATTTTCAGCCAATTGAGAGGTATATATATATAAGTCGGCATCTCTCCCATATTGCGTTTTAATATATATTTCTTGTTTAATTTCTCATATTTATGTTGGTCTTGTGTAGAATGTTCGAGGAATTTATTTCTGCAAAATATCCGGGACTTTCCGAAAAAGAACTCTCTGCGAAAGGAGCTGACGAATATCATTTATGGGTGAAAGAATATGTATGTCTAAAAAATATTCATAAATTTGCATATATTTATACTTATATATATTTACGCTATTTTTTATATATATATGCAGGTTACTTACTGGAACGACACGAATCCATTTCCTACTTGGGTTCAAGAGATAGTGCATGGGCCTTTGAATAAGGTCAAAACATGGCCAATTTATTTTACAAGAGGCTATTTGTTTCATACGCAGACTCACGGCGCTGGACGAAAGACATGTAACTACGGGGTCTGTGTTTAAGGTCAAAATTACACTGATGCATCTGATGAAGCATATTTGTACGGGACCTTTAATGATATCATAGAACTCGAGTACGAGGGGATGGCCAATTTGAGAATCACACTTTTTAAGTGTAATTGGTATGACCCTGTTATCGGTAGAGGCACTCGGAGGAGCAATGGTGGTGTTGTAGACATTCTTTCATCGAGAAAATACAATAAATACGAACCATTTATTCTAGGTACGTACTTATTAATGTCGGTATCATATATATATATATATATATATATATATATATATATATATATATATACTGATGTATAACTTATATATATTTTTTATATTGCAAGCAGCCTCGCAAGCGGATCAAGTTTGTTATATTCCGTACCCATACATAAAGAAACCGAAGCAGTTGTGGCTCAATGTTTTAAAAGTGAATCCGAGGGGAAACATTTCAGGGGAATATGATAAAAAAGAACCGACTCTTTTGCAAACAGAAAATGATGATGCTGTATTGATGACTACAATTGAAGATCTCGTACTCGACAATTTTGTACAAGGAGACCAAATAAACCTCGATTACGATGTCGGAGATGCAGATTTAGAAGATGAATTGCGTTGTAATTTGTCTTCTTCTGATGAAGAATCAGATGACGAAGAACCGTACTAATTACTATGTTACTTATGTTACAATTTCGGTGTAATTTGTCTTTAACATTACTTGTCGTTTTGAATAATAAAAACAAAAAAACTTGTCCTCACCACAACTCAAACCTTGGGGGAGGGGGGGATTTGAAACAAGTGTGAGAGATTTACCATTTTGCTAGAGTAACTAATTGGTATATATCACACATAATAATACTTAACCAGATGATTTTTCATTCAGATAACATTTAGGAGTTTAACCGTTATGCCTAAGTAACTAATTGCTATATATCACACATAATAATACTTACCTATATGATTTTTCATTCAAATTAAAAAAAAATCAAGCCTGGTCCTCACAACAATTCGAACCGTGGTGTGGAAGGGAAATTTTCTTGAGTTTTACCATTATGCCAAAGTAACTAATTGCTATACCCGAAAAGATAAAAAAATAAACCTACAAAACCCTAAGTCCCTCACCTTTGTATATGATTAATCGAAATCCCTTTCAATCGCCTCTTCGCCATTTCGCAATTCCGGTTCTTCTTTACCATCGAATCTCTTCATCTCCTTTCAATTTTCCGGCGAGTCTTGAGTCACACGATGCCGGCAGATAAGAACGGTGGGGGACGTCGGAAAAGACTCGTTCCCAACGTTTCCCAACGACCCGGAGCTTCGTCGCGAGTACCACCGCAATACACCTTTACGCCGGCGGCCCATGTTCTTCCAAATCTGTCGTCACCACCTCCGAACCCCGTGCAGACTCAACCGACAAGGTCTGCACCAAATGTCCGGGACTTTCCACCGCCTACAGCACTTTTTGACAATCCTCTGAACCACCAGCGCAGTCGACTCCAAGACATGCCAATCCGAGTGTTCCTCTGTAGAACTCCGACGGTCAGAGCAGTCAGTCATCTGAAGCTCATAACTCCAACAACTTTGAAGTTAATCCCATTGACGACAATGCATAGATTGGAGCCGGTCTCCAGGAAGAGGAACTTAGGGTGCTTGAGGCGCTGCTAAAGGTGCCTAACCGGCATGAGTATACAACCATGCTATCTCCGACACGCCCTCAGCCGCCAAACACCACTTGGTAAGTTTGTAACCATTCCTGTCTAAATTCATGAGTCTTTGTTAGTTTGTTAGTTTCCATTCCGAGACATGATTATGCAGTTTATGAAATGGATAAAACAGTTTGTTATTTTGTTGATATTGCTTGTGTTTCCTGATATTGCTTGTGTTTGCTTGTGTTTAGAAATTGCTTGTGTTCACATAGATATTGTTGTTGTCACTTGTTCTGCGAATAATCATTGGAAGCCTATTCTGTCTTATTGTGTAGTGAAGAAAATGTGGCAAATATAAGGAAATGAAATTAATCAGATAGTCAATGTATCTGTTGTGTTTTTGAGATTGGAACCGGCTCTGTGTTTTATAAATTGAGCAGACATTGGTCTTGTAATGATATCATCAGCTTATGTTTGGTTGTAATGATATCATCAGCTTACAAATTGAGCAGACATCTGTGTTTTACAAATTGAGCAGACATTGGTCTTGGATCCGGCCATTTCTTTGTTGTTTGTCTGAGTTTCCTAACTCTGAAATTTCCTTTCTTTTGTTTACTTTGGATCATCACTAGTGTTCACAAACAAGTTTGCCATTCATGTCTTCTCTGATATGTGGTTAGTGTTCACAAACAAGTTTGCTAATTCATGTCTTCTCTGTGTAGGTTTGGCCGTGACAAGGGGAAGCTGACAAGGAAGATCACCAAGGTGTTCACAAACAAGTTTGATGGTCCATACTACAGTTGGACTGTTGTGCCTCGGGATAGACAGCAAAGGTACTTCGTCGAGTTCGCGGTAAGCATTGCTCTTCTGTCCATGCTATTCTTCATATGTCTTTCTTTCTATTATGTCCACTAACCAGAATCACAGTTCTCTTGTAGAAAACGCACACATGGGATCCATTAATCTCAGGGGTTGTACAACAACATTTCGAGAGGATTTGTCAAAGGCGAATGAAGGATATGGTAAGCACCGCAAGGACTTCTCGACAGCGACCACACTAGATTAACCCAACTCTGTGGACAACAATGACAGAGCAATGGGACACTGACGAAGCTAAAGATAGGTCTCATACCACATCCGCTGCTCGGAAATCTGACCGTAAAGGCCTTGGCGTGCACAAGCACGTATCAGGCCAAAAGTCATATCAACAAATCCAATAAGAAATGGTAAGTTTAAATTCTATATCTAATGCTTTGCAACTTTCTATTATGTAACAACTTTATATGTTACATTTTCAGGAAGAGGAATTGGGAAGACCGGTTAGTATCGGTGAGGTTTTTGTGAAGACTCACACAAAATCAGATGGGACATTTGTTGATCTGAAGGATGAGAGGATCGCCCACACTTATGAGAAGAACATGCAAGCTAAAATGCAAGAGATCGGGCCTGAAACTTCAGACGGTACGTCGGTACCGCGAGAGCTAACCACAGAGGACTACAACGAAGTCTTTCTTCAGGTAAATAGAAAATCCATTCATGTTATCTTTCATTTTCTGTCCTTTGCATTTTATAAATCTGGCATTCCTGTCCTTTGGTTTTTCTGTCCTTTGCATTTCATAAGTCTGTCATTTGCATTACTGTCCTTTGCATTTTATAACTATGTCATTCCTGTCCTTTGGTTTTTCTGTCCTTTGCATTTCGTAAGTCTGTCATTTGCATTACTGTCCTTTGCATTTTATAACTATGTCATTTGCATTTCATAAATCTGTCATTTGCATTTCATAAATCTATGGTTTATTGATGCAGTCAACTTTCACAGATGAAAGAGGCATCCCATATGGAATAGGAAGCCTCGCAGAGTCTCATGTTGGTGGAAATAGCAAGTTCGAGGAAAGCTCATCATCGTTTCAAGCCTTGCAAGATAAGTTGGAAGAAGCTCAACGCCAAATAGAAGAACAAGCTACTTCTAACGCTCAGCGTGAGGCTGACAACCAAAGCAAGCTTACCCAACTTGCAGCTGGGCACAAAGACAAGTTCGAGCATTATTCACTCGTGGAAAGGTATCTTCGTGAAACCGATCAAAATTTTCTGGACTTCATGGCTTCTCATTCTGGTCCGCAACATGATTCTACACCATATTCTATCATTTATTTCATGTTTTTGAACTTTAGAACATTAAGTTTTCTTTGTATTCGGTTTGTACTTGATATGTTAAAATAATGTATGATGATTTCTTTGTATTAATGTTTCTTTCATTTTAATGTGTGTAGTATTCTTATTAGTTTGCATATGATTTACAAATTTATAGGTAATACAAAACTGGTACAGTATTAACATTTTGAATTTCGTCAATAAAATCAGTCGCTACGTAGTCGCAAATTAGTCGCTACGTAGTCGAAATTCAGTCGCAACACAGTCGTAAAAGATGACCAAATCGCTATTCGGATTAAAATATTAGTCGCAAATCAGTCGCTAATATAGACGCATAGTAGTCGGGAAGTAGTCGGAAAATTTCACGACTATTTAACGACTACGGCAAAACGACTTCCACACGACACAATATATAGTCGCATATTGGTCGTTAATTTAGTCGGTACATGGTCGCACATATTTACGACTGATTTGCGACTAGTATGCGACGGAATTATGTAATCGCACCGACGTCGTAAATCAGTCGTAAAATTACGACTGATGTGCGACTACGTGTTTTTACGACTAAACATTTCCGACTATGTCACTTAGTCGTAATGTAGTCGTAAAACCAGTTTTCGCGACTACATTGCGACTGTTTATGTAGTCGCGAAAACCTTGTTTTCCTGTAGTGAAGGGACTGATGGTTCATTCACAGAACGAATACGTCAATCCTGCCGAGGATGACGATGAGATTTCGAACACCACGATGGTATCGACTGATACTCCCTTGTATCGATCGACACACGTCGAAAATTCTGCTAGGGACGATCCCAGAGCGAAAGCATCGATCGACACTACCTCTGTGTCGGTCGATACCAGTTCAGTTGCTGAAACGAAACCCGAGTTGAGTGCAGAGCGGGTTTACAAACCTAAGGCGCCATACCCCATGCCACCCAAACACCTCAGAGACCCCATTTCTCCAAAACAGCTGCTTGGCTTTGAGAAGATGGTACGAAGGATTCCCCACACACTGACTTTTGAAGAAGCTCAAGAGTACCGCCCTCTGCTGAGTCACTTCCGAGATTGCAGAGAAACGCTGGAAGAGATCGAAGTACACTTTATCAAGGCAAGAAGCAAGTCACTACCGCTGAGGTAGTTGACCAAGAGGGAAGACCCATGAATATTCTCAGTTCCATGCTCTATCTCTGGAGTTGAATTCAAAGAGTCTCTCGTTGACTCGGGGGCTAGCGTCAATGTCATGTCAAGGGCAATTGAAGAGAGAGTGGGAGCTGATATTCGATCTCCCAAGAAATCTATCACATTCGCGAACTGTTCCACCTCACTTCCATATGGTAAAATCCCTGATTTGCTGGTTAAAGTAGAAAATTGTCTGGTTCCTGCTGATTTTCAGGTTGTGGAGATGAGTGCAAGATCTAATACACAGTTGATTCTTGGAAGACCATTCATGGCTACGGTTAGTGCCATTATGGACACACCCAGCAAGAGAATCTCGTTCTCATACATTGACAAGGAGGTGTACTACAAAGCCATTCCTACTAGAGGAGCTCCCACACATATCTCTTGCATCACCATTGTTACAAGAGAGACGTTGGTAGTTGATCTTTTGGAAGAGCCTCCTGACAAGCCAACTGTCATAGACCTTCTAGATAGTCCTTTTGTCATCACCAAGAAAGACGTCAAAACAGCTAAGGCAAAGAAGAAGGTGAAGAGCAAAGAAGTAAAAGGTGCTCCTTCTATGAGCTTAATCCCCCAGAAGTGTGATGGAGATTCGATTGAATACAAGGTGAAGTGCAAAGGAACCTCAAAACCATTCTCTAAGGCTAGAGTCATTCTTACTTCGGAGCTGAAAGAGAAAGGAAAGGAGGTTGTGGAGAGCATTTTGAGCAGAACTCTGAAGCTGGAAGTGTGTAGTTGTAGAACTTTCCTTGGAGTAAGTTCTCAACCTCGCTCTGACAGATCACATGAGCCAGAATCAAGCTACTGACTTAAAACAAGAGTTTGGTGGGAGAAAACCCACTGGTAAGTCTGTATATAAGTCCTTTGTTTTTGTTTTTGTTTTTGTTTTTGTTTTTGTTTTTGTTTTTGTTTTTGTTTTTGGTTTTGGTTTTTTGTTTTGTGTCTTGTGTTTTGCGTGAAGCAGTTACAGAGGATCGGTATCGACCGATACCACCTGGTATCGATCGACACCACATGCATCAATGACGATGAGAATAAGTTTCTGTGTAGGCCTAAGCCTGGTATCGCTCGATACCAGTGATGTGTGTCGGTCGACACCCTTACCCCAATTCGGTAACTTCTCTGATTTTCACGTTTCAACTCGATTGTTATGTTTCTTTTACTGACTCTAGACTAGATAACACTGGGACAGTGTTGTTCAAGTCTGGGGGAGGTAGTCGCTGACATTGTTATTGTTTTTCTTAGAGTCAGTCCTTTTTGAGTCATTCGTTGTTTTATTGAGTCAAAATCTGTTCTGACTTTGATTATAAGTGACCATTGTTACAGAATCAGTTACAGATCGACTAATGAAAAATCCAAAGGCTGACCAGTTAACTAGAAGACACCCATGTTTCCTGCAGAGTTCTTTAAAGCCTGAGCCAAAATTTTGCACTTCATCGATGTGGTTAGTATTCATAGAGCTTGATTCCTCATTCGTATCAGACAAAAGAACCCACGTGTTTAAAGTAATGGTATTTCTCTCCCTGTTACAAGTTAATTAATAAGATGCATTAAAAATGAGATGATTTTCTTCTGAGTAGAGGGTTAGGAAAATTTCCAACGATCCCATTATTCTACTTCAGAGGAAATGATCACACAAAGATGGAAGCGAGGTTAGGAAAATTTCCTGTGATACCATTATTCGCCCACACCTTTGATTACTTTTGAAGGAAGAACCGGGGATTCGGTGGCAAACACCATCAATACTCGTGTCTCGAACCTTAATATGTATATGTAAGAAACATAATAAGAAATAAGTCTGGGGAGAGAAAACAATACCAAAAAGTGTGAGATTTGATGGTTCCTTGTCACGATATTGTATGGGAAAAAATCTAGAAGGCTCTTGGTATTAATCACAGCAATGAAACTGGCGAGGAAGGGATAAATTAAACGATGCTGTGAAATAATGTGTGTAGTCTGGGAAGCTGCGAATGTCTACGGAGAAGTACATGGTGGTTAGATTTGGAACTGGTTAGGTGATATGTGGAGCACTAAGGAAAAGGGTCATTGCGATGTTTCAAGAACAGGTGAGTCTCCGTGTTTTCATACCTCTTTCTCTGGTTTTGTCTTCTATTTGCTTGAGGGCAAGCAAATGCTAAGTCTGGGGGAGTTGATATATCATGGTTTTTACCCCTTTTAGACCATGATATAGGTCCTATTTATGGAGTCTTTATACTATTTTGTAGTGTTTTAGAGTCTTTTACAGATTTTAGCACGTTTGGAGCATAATTGGAGATATTGGAGTTTTCTAGAGCATTTCGGAGCAAAGCAGACATTCGTGTAGCTGAGTACCCGATTTGAAGCCTCAGTATCGATCGATACTGACTAGTATCGGTCGATACTCACTGCAGCAAGACACGAATCGCGACTTTTATGAAGAGTTGAAGAATTGCAAAATTGCACCAGAAGATTTTATTATTAACATGAAGTCCCAAAACGTGTCTTAGGTTATTTATTAAGTTTTTGAGCCACTTTGATGGTTATGATTTATTCTACACTTGATTTTACTTTGGTTTTTGGAGAGACAAATCTGAACTCATGTTTCTTATTTATTTCTTCGATGATCTATTCAATCATGTTGTTTTCAATCTCCATGTCTGAGTAGATCCACTTTAGGTTTAGGGTTCTCATAAGGGTTTTCTCTGAATGCTAGGTTGATTAGTTGATTAGGATTCACAATCTGAATTAGTTCTTCACCATAGGTTGTTCTCAAAGCTAATTTTAGGTTGACGAATCTGGAACTTAGATCTTAGGATAATTGATTAGGCACAAGAGTGCGATTAATTACCTGATAGATCTTAGGGTGAGCAAAATAACTATTCACAAAGAGATTTGGTTTATTTGTTTTGTCAACAAATCAAACTTGAACTAAAAGCTGGTTTAGACTTTAGGATTCGCAAAGAGATTTGGAATTCTATGATTCAGGCTTAGATAATTCTCGCAACGAGAGTTGGTTAAATATATCTTAGTGGTTTGAGTTCAAGAACCGCGCTAAATCTGAATCCTGACTGGTTAGTTTATCTGCATTCATTGATTTCCTGAGAAATACCTTGAACTTATCTTTCTCCCATTCGACTTACAACACTTTTAATTTACGTATTGCTTTCAATTACATCTTTTGGTTTAGCTTAATTCGAATATATTTAATCTATTGTGTGATATCCTGAGTTCTTGTGTTCGACCCTTACATATACTACAACAACTGCTTTAGTACTTATAGGGCATTAATTTGAGCATATCAAATTTGGCGTCGTTGCCGGTGACTCAATTTTACCATTAGATTTTAGATTAGAATTGCGACTAAATATGTTGGTATCGATCGATACTAACCAGTATCAGTCGATACTCAACATTTTATTTTGTTTTGTTTTTCGATTTTTAGTTAACAGCTGTACCAACGTTGCTAGCAGCTGTACCAACTTTTTATTTCGATACTCAACAGATGTACCAACGTTGCTAGCACAACTTTGGTGGAATAGTTGAACCTGGAAACTAGGAGACTTCCGCGACCGTATAGCCTTAGATGGTTGAATAACCAAAGGCATCTGAAAGTTACCCGTCAAGTCTCGGTACCTTTGACAATTGGTCTATATGAGGACGAGATCGTTTGTGATGTGCTACCTATGGAGGCCGGTCATATCCTACTTGGAAGACCTTGGCAGTACGATCGAAGGGCAGTCCATGACGGTTACACAACCAAGCATTCCTTCGAGCACAAGGGTCGGAAGATCACTCTTGCACCATTGTCACCACACGAGGTCTACCTAGATCAGCTCAGGCTTGAGCAAAACCAAGGCAAAACCAATGTGAGTGAACCCCCAAACACTACTTCTACTAAAAATTAGAGTGAGAGTTCGAGAAAAACCAAGTCAAAAGCCGTTGAGAGTAAACCCGTGAGGAATGAATCTTTTTTTGTGAGGCCGAGTGAGATTAAGCATGCTCTCATCACTAAGCAACCGTTTGTCTTGCTTATTTTTAAGGATGCTCTCACAAGCATGACTAACCCCGAGTCGGATATTTCGAGTAGTGTGTCTTCTCTTTTGAAGGAATATTCTGATGTCTTTCCGGAAGAGAGCCCATGCGGCTTACCACTGATCCGCGGGATCGAGCATCAGATTGACACTACAAGAAATATGCTTATTGTTAGCACACGAAAAACGCTATCATTGGGGGAACTATAATAGGTCGACCCTATACGATAGCGTTTTTGAGATGTGCTATTATAGATCATTATATTATAGTGCTAATCAAACGATATCATATTTTTTATTGTAGCACATTTTTCATGCTATGTATGCCAATATATTTGAAGCCTATTTTGTAGCATATAATCAATTTGATTTATATATAAAAAAAAATATTTGAAATTTGGTTCAAATGATTATTTTAATAAACCAAAATATGTCTTACACAAACATGTCTTACACGAATATTTTACGCTAGAGAAATCAAAGCAAAATACATTTGAAGCTATTGAACCACATAAGCTCCAAGTGATTCATTTCCAAACTCAGCAGCAACTCGTAATGTGTCCAATACTTCTTTAACTTCAGGAACAACCTTCAAAAATTAGAGACCACAATCATCATCCAAAACAAACACTTCACCGTGCTCAAATGGAGACTTGGTTCCAGCATCGTACATAGCCCTGTCTCTGAATTTTGCCTGGCATCTCTGAAGTGTCCCTAGTAGAAGACAATATGGTTTAGGAGTTATATACTAAGAACACCACTAGCAGAATACTAGTTAACTTTTTAAGTTTTAAGTAGGAGCTTGAAGAAGTCAGATACTTGATAAGGCCGAAACAATTTACTTGAACTGAATAAAAAGGTCCTCACTCTTCAAGCAGTTTATAAACTATATTTAAAGTGCCAATCTCAAATCTCAAAATCTGATATGGCGTAGAATCTGTAAGTCCTCGCTAGTTTGGATACCTACAAGAGAGTGATCAGAACCTTGCCTACATTCACTTACAAAAGAAAACATAATTCAAATTGAACGACAATTGTTCTAAGTTATATTGAACATATGTAAAATTGAAGAAAATGTCACCTAAAAAGATTTCCAAAGACTTGTTTCTGAGCTCTTCTCCTAATCAGATTTCCAGAGATGTAAAATTGTAGAAAATGTCACCTAAACAAATCAAACTTCCACATATATCAGGTCGAATAAAGAACATTTGTAATTTATACACACAACAATCGATTGTGGTCTTAAGCTTTCTAGTGAAGATAAGGCAAACAAAGATAAGTCTTCAACAGTTTTCAGATTATCCGCAAAATTGGAAAATGAAAGAAAAAATATGGAAACCTAAGTCGAAAAGAAAAAGATTATTCAGAGATAAAAGAGACTCAACATATATAAGATAATCATTGTTCCCACAAGCTCATCATTTCCAGCAGATATTGTAGCCACCACTGAAAAATAAAGCACGATATCATGAAACAGATTTGATTAGTAACTAGCATCAACATTGTATCACATGAAGGTCACTGAAAGAAGTTCGTACCTTTGATGTCATTATGACCTTTGACAGGTCTAGCTCTCTTCTCAAGCTCTTCAATCAAACCCTGGACAGACTTATCAATTCCCCTCTTGAGCGAAACGGGATTCACACCAGAAGTGACACTCAATAATCCATGTTTGATAATTTCCCGAGCAAGGATAGACGTAGTTGTTGTCCCATCACCAATCGAGTCATTAGTCTTACTAGCCACCTTTCACAGAACGACAACAACAAACCCACCAATCGGAAAAATGCAAATTTGACTTTTGCTCATTGAGAAACCGAATGAAACATAGCATATTTAATCTCTAAAATCATCAATCGGAAAAAACCCAAAAAAAGCACATAAAATTCTTAGCAAATTTGGGCATAAACAGGTCACCGACTCTATGCTTGTTTGCAGAAAAAAAATTGGCAAAAGAAAACCCAGAATTTAGAATCAGATTCCCGATCATATCCCACTCAGATTTTCCTTGACATAAATCGATTTAACGCCCAATAAATTGTAAATAAGAACCCTAGATCTCACATTTCTCATCCGTTTTTTCCGTAATCGACGCTCAAAAAATAGTAAGACAAACCTCGAAATCGGATCCCAATTAAACGAAGATCCAGAAAAACATTTCCGATGAAAATTGAGATACCAGACCTCTTCTTGTTTGGACTTGGCTAGTTGGTTTTGTCTTCTTCATCGAGACAAAACCCTAAGTGAGGTTTCTCATTGAGATACCAGACCTCTTCTTGGAATTGGGTGTAGAGATTTCGAAGTCGAACGAAACTGAGGCTGAAGGAGATCTAGCTCGTAATGAGACCTAGGTCGAAATGAGATCGAGCTCACCAGGAAATCGAGGCCGACAGAGACCGAGATTGTCGCCGGCGAGGTGGAGATCGATGAATATGGCGAAACCCTAAGTGAATTTTTTTTTATGTTCCCAAATTTTTTGTATGCGTGTGTTTGGTTTCTCGAAATATACCCTAAGGCGCTAATTCCTTATTTTTTCGCTAAGTATTGGCGGTATTAAGTGAATTTAAGAGAGCCAAAATGGATTTTAGCTTCCCAGTTAGTTTTTTTTGGGATAGCATTTTTAGAATGTTATGATAGAGTACCCCAATCTCTGATACCACCTATAATAGCATTTACCGAAACTGAGCTATCGTAATGTGTTATCAATAAGCATATTTCTTGTAGTATGATTTTGTTCCCGTAGCCACACTTCCAAACCAGCCAGCTTATAGAACCAATCATGTTGAGACCAAGGAGCTCCAAAGGCAAGTTGGTGAACTAATGGAGAAGGGTCATATCCAGGAAAGCATGAGTCCGTGTGCAGTTCCTGTTTTGCTAGTGCCTCAGAAGGACGGATCTTGGAGGATGTGCATAGACTGCCGAGCCATCAATAACATCACAGAAAAGTATCGCCATCCCATACCTAGGTTAGATGACATGTTAGACGAACTGCATGGGTCTAGTGTGTTTTCGAAAATTGATTTGAAAAGTGGTTATCACCAAATCCGGATGAAGGAAGGTGATGAATGGAAAACCGCTTTCAAAACCAAACACGATTTGTACGAGTGGCTTGTTATGCCATTTGGTCTTACTAATGCACCAAGTACTTTTATGCGCTTAATGAATAATGTTCTTAGGTCGTTTATAGGTGTCTTTGTTGTTGTGTATTTCGATGACATATTAATATACAGCAAAACCTTAGACGAACACGTAGATCATTTGCGAAAGGTTCTAGATGTGCTTAGGAAATAGCAACTTTTTGGCAATTTGAAGAAATGCTCTTTTTGTTCAGATAACGTGGTCTTTTTAGGTTTTGTGGTGAGTTAACAGGGTATACAGGTCGATGAGGAAAAGATCAAGGCAATCCGAGATTGGCCAAGCCCTAAGACGGTTGGAGAAGTCCGAAGCTTTCACGGCTTAGCCGGTTTTTATCGACGGTTCGTTCGGGACTTCAGCACCATAGCCGCGCCATTAACCGAGTCTTCAAGAAAGACGTGGGCTTTAGATGGGAACAAGAACAAGAGGATACCTTCCAGCATCTAAAACACAAGCTTACTCACGCCCCTCTTCTTGTTTTACCAGATTTTTTGAAAACCTTTGAGATTGAATGCGATGCTTCTGGTGTAGGTATGGAGCCGTGTTGATGCAAGAAAAGAAGCCAATTTCCTTCTTCAATTAGAAACTCGGTGGAGCTACTCTTAACTACCTAACCTACGACAAAGAGCTCTATGCCTTAGTCCGTGCACTCCAAACTTGGCAACACTATCTATGGCCAAAGGAATTTGTGATCCACACCGATCATCAATCCACTACAAGAAAACAACGTTTTTACGACTGTAGAAGTAGTCGCCAAGTAGTCGCTAAAAGGTCTGTTACGACTACTATGCGACTAAACCATGTAGTCGTTAATATTTACTCGCTAAAGTATGTAGTCGTAAAATTAGTCGCCAAATGGCGACTACATTACGACTACATTGTGTAGTCGTTTAGTAGTCGTAAAGTAGTCGCAAATCTTTACGACTAAACGGCGACTACTTTTGCGACTAGGTTACGACTATAGAAAGGGTCTAGATGCAGTCGGATAGTTTTAGTCACTAAATAGTCGTACATTTTAGTTACTATTTACCGACAATTTTACGACTAATAAAACGACTATTTGGCGACTAATAGGAACATCAAGTTTCAAAGATGTAAATATTGTGCGACAAATTAGCTACTCTTATGCGACTAATTGGCGACTAATAGGGGACTATATTTGCGACTAGTTAACGACTATGGAGTGTGTATAGATGCAGTCGGAAAGTTTTAGTCACGAAGTAGTCGTAAATGTTAGTAACTATTTAGCGACTATTCTATGACTTAATGAACGACTAATTGGCGACTAATTGGAACATCAAGTTTCGAAGATGAAAATATTTTGCGACAAATCAGCTGTTCTTCTGCGACAATTTGGCAACTAACAAACTACTGTTTAGTGACTGAAATTGAAAGCAAATTAAGAATATGGTGTTCGTTTTGTTTCGCAATTGGTAATCTGTGTTACAAAATTATAGAAATTTGATTCAAACTAACATTTGATTAAAAATATTAACTACAGTATTCAACCTTCATAACAAATGCGAAAACGTAAACAAAAATAACAAATTCATGAGTTCACAAGTAGCAAGGTTCAGAAAATTAAGCACAAAACCTAAGAAGCAGAACCAGAACCAGATGGGGTTGTTCTTGGATATGGTCGAGGAAGATTGGTTGATGGAAGCAAAGCAGTTGTTGCTGGAGCTGACTGAGAAGCCATGAAGTCTAGAAACGCCGGATCTGTTTGTCGCAGGTACTTCTCCACCAAGGATAAATGCTCAAGCTTGTCCTTTTGCTCAGCCGCAGCTCGGGAGTGCTCTGCTACACGGACAGCAATCTCCGCATCACGTCGTTCATTATAAGCTGCCTGCTCTTCTATTCTATGTTGAGCTTCCTTCAGTTGCTCTTGGAGTATAACAAACGATGAAGAGTCTCCCGGTTGCTTGCGCTTGCCATTGAGAAGAGTCTCCTTGAGGCTTCCAACTCCATAAGGAGTTCCTCGTGAATCCAACTCAGTGGACTGTCAAAAGTAAGAGAAAAACCGTAATGACAAAATTCAAGACTATATAAATGTGAAGTGTAGTCTATATGTTACTTTACCTGAAGAAAGATACTTGTATATTCATCTGTTGTTAGCGCACGAGGTTGCAAAGCACCGTCCGAAACTTCTGAAGGCTCTGTCACGAGCTCAGACAACTTCTCTTGCACCTTCTGCTCATATGTTTGAACGATTTTCTCTGCCTTCCTATCGACATACGTACCATCTGGCCTTGTATGTGTCCTAATGAAAACATCACCAAGACTAACCGGTCTTCCCAATTCCTCTTCCTGCAATGTTACAAATTAAGCAAGGATAGCAAGTAAACAAGAAACATGAAACCAATCAAACATGAAACCAGAAACATGAAAGCAGAAACATAATTTAAAGTTGTTGAGGAGAAAGAAAAAGTTAAAGTAACTAACCATTTCTTGTTGGATTTTTTATACGACTTTGGCCCTGATAAGTGGATGTGAGGACCGAGACCTTTACGGTCAGACATACGAGCATTGGAATAGGTGAGACTCTTGTGCTTTGCTTCTTCAGTGTCCCAGTAGTCCGTCATTGTTTTCCAGAGAGTGTCGCCGATCCAATTAGGTCGCTCTCGACTAGTCCTCGCGGTGCTAACCATGTCTTTCATCCGGCGTTGACAGATCTCCTCGAAATACCCTTGAACTGTCCCTGTTATCAAGGGATCCCAGGTGTGGGTTTTCTACAAAACAAAGAGAATAGGATGATGTTAGTAAAAACATCACAAGCAAACCTATATGTGAAGGCTATAGGACCGAAAACTGTACCGCGAACTCGAGGAAGTATCTTTCTTGTCTGTCCCGAGGCACACATGTCCAGCTATAGTAGGGAGCATCGAATATGTTTGTAAAGACTTTAGTAATTGCCCGAACCAGTTTCGATCCCTTGTCGCGAGTAAACCTGCAAACACACATGAAATAAAGAAGGACATAATACAAACCAGAAGCCTGTAATACAGAAACATGAAACCAATCATACATGAAACCAATCAAACATGAAACATGAAACCAGAAAACATGAAACCAGAAATATGAAACATAATTAACCTGCAAACCAGAAACATGAAACCAGAAAACATGAAACCAGAAAAATGAAACATAATTAACCTGCAACCCAGATACATAAAGACAGAAGCATGTAATCTCTTACATGCCTTGTGATCAATACTACACATTACAGATTTGACAAGACAATTAAGGAAAGAATACAATCAAACATGAAACATGAAACCAGAAGCATGTTTCTACACTTAGACACCAAACTGACCCTAAGATTAACCAACCGCAACAGAAAGACAATGACTGGAAGCTAAGCCAATAAACAAAGGCAACAGAAAGAGAAGCTTTGTTACCCCATTAAAACAAACCAAGAAACAAACACTTACAATCCAACACTTAGCTAGAATCTAACACTTATAATCTAACAATTAGAAGAAACAAACCAAGAAGCCAACCTTGAGATGCAATAACTTACCAGATATCAGTTAAGAAACAGCTAGAACAATACAAATAAGAGACCGATTGGATGTAACACTTAGAGCCGACAGCAAAAGACAGTAATCTTCCAAAACAGCTAGAACAATAACGATTCAAATCAGCTAGAACAATAATCTAACACTTAACAAGAGACAGTGGTGAACAATACAATCCCATTTAGTGAACAAGATGTGATACAATTACCAAGTCAGATTAACTGGTCAATACAATCGCATTTTACCAGATGTGATACAACTACCAAGTCGAGTTTGGCGTTGGTGTGGGAGAGAAAACGGTTGTGAACTTATCCCGGTCTGGCACCATAAGCAGAGCATTCAGATCCCGGAGCGTGTCGTCAAGGAGATCCGGCAACACTGGAGCAGTTTCATCATGGCAACTGTGTCCTTGAGAAGAAGCATGACTCTGACCATGAGAGTCACGAAGTGGTGACCCAGGAGATTTCTCCAGTGGAGCTGAAGCAGTCGCAGGGAGGTCTTGTCCACGGGGTTGAGGAATGGAGTTTTCGAAAATTTGTTGTGGCGGTGGATAGCTCCGGACAGTTGGTGCTGACGTTGTCGATTTATCATGGACGGGGAGTTGCGGTGGTGCCGGCGTGAAATTGTACTGCTGCGGTAGATGGTTGGGTGTTCGCGATGAAGAGGCAGAGCGATTTGACCCTACGGCTCTCTGAGAAACGTTGGGGATGATTTTTCTCTTTCGTCCGTTAGGGCCCTTCTCTGTAGGCATCGTGTGATCTTCTCTGATATATGAAGAAGAGGAATCGAAGAAGAGGAGTCGAAGAAGTGGAATCGAAGAAGTGGAATCGAAGGAGAATCGAAGAAGTTTATAGCAAAAGTGGAATGGAAGGAGAGGAATGGAAGAGGAATCGAAGACGAAGGGGAAGAACAAAACGCATGACTTAGGGCTCCGTAGTTAGGTTCACGGGCTTTGTGGGAAATTAGGTTCTGTTTTTGCGAAATTGGTTTGGGCCTCAACCCAAATTTTTTATGTTTTTTGTGTTTAGTAGTCGTAACTTAGTGGCTAAACCTGAGATATTTGTTGTCTCACGCATCCAGACTTTTTACCTACACAAAAAAAAAAAATTTCAGAGATAGGATGTGAGATCGGCTTTCAATCGTGGTTTCATAGATCAATCTGTAGAGGTAAAATCTAGCCCGTAATCATGGTTTCATAAATCAATCTGGAAAAATATTTGATATGATTTTTTTATTTCTGAAATTCTGAAACTTCTTTTGTTGTTAGGCCAATTTTTTGTTGTCGGAGAAGAGGATTCACGGCTACGACAACCAGACTAAACATATACTTAGAGTGGTCATTCCGGTGGATCTACAATGGAAAAGAATACAAGATCATAAGGTAAAATCCTGACCGCAATCATTCCTGTTTTAATGTCTACTTTGCTTGAAAACAGACATTATCCGAAAACATAAGTACTTGAAAACAGAATGACTTGAAATCAGAATTAGTTCAAATAACAACAACATCCGAAATGAGTTCTTAGTTCAAGACCAACGAAATATCCAAATAACAAACTTAACCAAAATATCCGGGAATTCGAGACAATGAACAAGATAAGATGAAGCAGGATTTAAAGGTGTAATGGCTTAAATCCAATCTTGTGTTCATTGCTGTATCTTTCAGGCAGAGGATAAGGGTACCTGTAAACATTTAAAGGTTTACAAAATTAGTAAACAACATCAAATCTGAAACTATAATATTCAAACTCAAATCAACATCAAACTCAGTACAATTTTGATTCCTATTATCTGAAACTAGAATCTTAAACCTCACTTCTGAAACTATAGTGTTCAACCTCACTTCTGTCCTATAATCAGAAACTATAAGCAACCTGCAAACTCAGATTACAGTTTATGCCCTATAATCTGAAACTATAAACTTCTGAAACTATAATGTTTAACCTCACTTCTGAAACTATAATGTTCAACCTCACTTCTGTCCTATAATCAGAAACAATAAGCAACCTGCAAACTCAGATTACAGTTTATGCCCTATAATCTGAAACTATAATCTGCGTTTTCTGTCATAAACATTGATCTTAACCATTCATAAATGAGTAGATATGTGGGATATTATAATCTTCAGCCTCTATATTTGAAAGCCCTTCTTCTGCTGTTAGCCAGGTATGACCTATAGTTGAAAGAGTTTGAGGTTGTTAGTAAGGTCGTTGATATAACAGAAAATAGACAACGATTAACAAGATAAACTGACCGCAGAAGTTTTGTACACGGAAACAGCGTAGAACACATAACATGTGCCATGAATTAACACTGGTAAAACTTGAGGATATGAAGTCAGCCAAATCACCATATGCCACACACTCTAACCCATTAAACCTGACATGCATATAGGAATATGAAGTCAGCCAAATCACCATATGCCAAACTTGAGAATTAGATTTCACTTACTCTCTGTGACGGATAGTAAACTCAACACTTGATTTCATCCTTGCAATCTGATAAGAAGACTCATCCGACAATCTTCTTTCCTTCTTTCCAACCCACGTTATTACTCCTAGAACGTCTATAACAACAAAAATATGTAACTTTATAAACAATACAACATATTTGAGTAGTGACAGTGCCTCGGGTGATGATACCTATAGGATAGCGTTCTGGGACAGTGCCTCGGGTGATCTCGAGGATGGGAGTGAAAACCAAGAAATTTGAGTAGTTTGGGTGATCTTTGAGCAAGGTGAACTCGGTGTAATCCATGAAATAAATTTGATAGGTGTGGCGATTGGTTTTGCCAAAAATATCGGCAAACATCACATAAAAACCATTTAGTGAGAACCAGTACCATTCATAGTGCTTCACCCAAGAAAACTTGCTCAATGTCTGAGAACCAGAAACGTCTGCTTGTATTCTTGTTCCCCGAAGACAAAATAGTTAGTTTTTAGAAGCACTATAAAAGAATAGAAGATAGATGAAGCTACCTCTTCATCACAAAGTAGTAGCTTCATAGATGGTCCAGACAAATCACAGTCTCTGGTCCAAGCACGCATGATCTTCACTTTCAGATTCCAAAGAGTTTTTTTGTGTTGATTTGTGATAGTAAGTGGGAAGCTTCGGTTGCCATTTCTGCAGTTCTTCGGATTTTTTTCTGGAGTTATGAGTATATTTTTCTTTTTCCGCAGGAAAATAAGTAACTTTTAGGGGTTACCGAAGAGTTTAGAAGCGGGAGAGTCGAGGAAGGCTAAAAAGGAAGATACAGTTGAATCCGTAAGATTCTCAACTGTCATTTACACTTCCCATTTTTCAAAATGGCAATGATTAACCGCAGGAAAACTTTTGAGATATATTTATTGTAACATTACTAGGCAGAAACCGAAGAGTTTCGAAGGGGAAGAGTCGAGGAAGCCGAAAAAGTAGGGAACAGTTGCATCGGTAAGATTAAACTGTCATGTACAAAACCAATTTTTCAACTAAGGCAATGATTCACTTTGATTTTGTTAGAAGATTATGTTAATATATATAATATATAATTGTAATATATATCATGAGCCTAATATTGTAATAAAATTGTGATGCAGGGACAGAACATATTCAGGAAAAGAAAGAGCCCAATTTTGCATCAGGTTTACGTCAGTACCGAGTTCCTGGGATGTTTTACAGATGTTGTAATTGACTGAACCGGTTTGGTTAGGGTCATTGGTACAAAGATCAAAATTTAAATTATGTTGACAATAATTTTGAAAAAACTCATTGGTACAAAGGTTCAACCAAAAATTAATGTTTAATTGGTTCTGTTAAATTAATTTGAAAAGTTTTGAGTTGTTGATTAGAATGTTATGTTAAATTAATTTGAAAACTTTATTTTTGAGTTCAATAATGTAAACGACAAATTTATAGAATTTTAGCTCTCAAATTTGACATAAATAACATAATTAATATTGTCACATAAGTAATATAGTTAATTAGTATGGTTCTTCGTCATATGGTTCTTCATCAGAAGACGACAAATTACACCGAAATTCATCTTCTGGTTCTGCATCTCCGACATCATAATCGAAGTTTATTGGGTTTACTCATTGTACGAAATTGTCGAGTTCGAGATCGTCAATTGTAGTCATCAATACATCATCATCATTTTCGTTTTGCAGAAGAGTCGGTTCTTTTTTATCATATTCCCCTGAAATATTTTCCCTCGAATTCACTTTTAGAACATTGAGCCACAACTGCTTCGGTTTCTTTGTGTATGGGTACGGAATATGACAAACTTGCTCCGCTTGCGATGCTGTTTTCAATATAAGTTATACATATGGATATATATATATATATATATGATATCAACATTAATAAATTGCTATACATATATATAAGTACGTACCTAGAATAAATGGTTCGTATTTATTGTATTTTCTCGATGAAAGAACGTCTACACCGCCATCATTGCTCCTCCGAGTGCCTCTACCGATAATAGGGTCATACCAATTACACTTAAAAAGTGTGATTCTCAAATTGACCATCCCCTCGTACTCGAGTTCTATGATATCAGTTAAGGGCCCGTTGAATCCGCTTCATCAGATGCATCACTGTAATTTACACCTTTAACACATATCCCATAGTTACATGTCTTTCGTCCAGCGCCGTGATTTTGCGTATGAAACAAATAGCCTCTTGTAAAATACATTGGCCATGTTTTGGCCTTATTCAAAGGTCCATGTACTATATCTTGAACCCAAGTAGGAAATGGATTCGTGGCGTTTCAGTAAGCAACCTGCATATATATAAACAATATCATCAATATTTATAAGTAGAAATGTATGCGTAGTTATGAATATTATTTAGACATACATATTCTTTCACCCATATATGATATTCGTCAGCTCTTTTCGCGGAGAGTTCTTTTTCGGATAATCCTGTGTATTTTGCAGAAATATAGTCCTCGAACATACTATACAAGACCAACACAAAAATGAATTAATATAGTGGAATACATATTAAAACACATGGTGCGAGAGATGCCAACTTATATATACCTCTCAATTGGCTGAAAATAGTCATAATTTTGTAAAACATATGCATGTGCGCATTGATAATCTCTTTCTGAGAGCCATATTTCATGCATTTCTCTACTTGGACGGCCTACGTGCGTAAATATAGAAGGTACCACAGGGACATGATATACGGGGACTTCACTTTGATCGAATCTTGTTAACCTGGCCGAATGAGTGAAAAGTAATTAACATTAAAATACATAGCATGTGTATACAATATCAATGGCATTGTGGACATGAAGTGATTGACTTTATCATTTACCTTGAGTTCGTTTGTATATTCGCGGCAAATTAGTGCTCTGAGAATATATGATTCAATTATCGATCCTGCCGCATATCTTTTGTTCTTTGCTTTCCCTTTCAACTTTTTGAAAAACCTTTCAAAAGGATACATCCACCTATATTGGACAGGGCCTCCTAATTCAACTTCATAGGGGAGATGTACAGGCAGGTGCTCCATCACATCGAAAAATGAAGGTGGAAAGATCTTTTCCAAATTGCATAGGATCAAAACTATGTTATGTTTTAGAATTTGAACGCAAGTGTTATGCAAAGTTCTCGAACATAAGTCCCGGAAAAATGTTCCAACCCCTACAATATACGTGAAAATTACGGAGCGGTTACTATATAAATTACTATAATCATATTTATTTAAAGAAATAGTCGTAATTAAATAATTAGTACCTGATAACACAAGGTGGACATTCCGGTCTAGGAGGTCTGCAAAGATAAATGGAAGTAACCGCTCCATAAAAACATGGCAGTCATGACTCTTCATGCCTGACAACTTTTGGTTGTTCATATCAACACAAGTCGCTAAGTCTGAGGAATAACCATATGGGAATTTAACTGCATGTTTCACACATTCTAGTAAACGTTTTCTAGCTTCTTCTGTCAATGTGAAGGCTGGGAAAGGAGTTTACCCTCACTATCAATATGTAAGTGTGGCCGATAAGAAAATTGTTCAATATCCAATCTTGACACGATGTTGTCTTTCGATTTACCCTTCACACTCATAAGAGTATTCATGATGTTGTCAAAAAAATTATTCTCTATATGCATCACATCAAGACAATGTATGAGATTGAGGTCCATCCAGTACGGTAGCTCCCAGAATATGCTTTCCTTGTGCCAATTATGTTGGTTCCCGTATCCCGACTTCTTCTTTTCGTGTCTGTTTCCACCGACGTCCTTTGTTTTTGATGGATTTACACCAGCCAGTCGCTCGCAATAAACTTGCTCACCGGTCAAAGACTGCGGTGGGTACTCTCTCGACGCGTCTTTTCCCTTAAGGAAGTCTTTTTTATTCCTCCTCATTGGATGACCATGAGGAAGAAATCTTCGGTGACAATCAAACCAACACGTCTTCCTTCCCTTAGGTAGATAAAAAGACTTTGTATCTTCCATGCAAATTGGACAAGACAATTTACCATGGGTTGTCCATCCGGATAACATGCTATACGCCGGAAAATCGCTTATCGTCCACATTAGCACTGCTTTTAGATTGAAATTTTGATTCAAGGACACATCGTATGCATCGACCCCATTAGCCCACAACTCTTTTAACTCCTCAATAAGAGGTCGGAGGAAGATATCGAGACTAGCTCGCGGATGATTTGGCCCAGAATTCAGAATTGTAAGAAATAAATACTCTGTATTCATGCACATACTAGGGGGTAAATTATATGGAGTCAAGATCACGGGCCACATCGAATGATTATGAGACATGCCAAATGGATTGAACCCATTGGTACATACTCCAAGATAAACGTTACGGGGTTCTCCGGCAAACCGGGGATTTTGATCTTGAAAATATCTCCACTCTGCAGCATCAGAAGGATGACACATTTCTCCCTCCTTTGATTAGTGCTCGGCATGCCATCTCATTGCCGATGCAGTCTTCTCGCTCTGATACATTCTCTTCAATCTGTCAGCAATAGGTAGATGCCACATATGACTGTATGGAACTTTGGTTCTACGTCGGTCGTTCTTAGGCTTCCATCTTTGTGCACCACAAAACAAACATTTATCTTCCTTCTCGTCATCTTTCCAGAAGATCATACAATTGTTAATACAAACATCAATTGTATTATATGGGAGGCCTAAATTGTGCATCAATTTTTCTGTCTCGTAATGTGATCCGGTTGACTTGTTTCCTTCTGGTAAATAGTCTGTCAACATTTCGCAAACCGAATCGACTAACTTTTCACTCATATTATATTCTGCCTTATTTTGCATGACTCGAGCAGCTAAGGATAACTGCAAGTGACCTTCACGACAACCATCGTATAATGGATTCTTTGCACCTTCGAACAAGTCGTAAATTTTCTTTGAATGGTTACGTACCGGTTCTTCTACATTCTAATAACTACAATCCTGATGATAGTTATCAAAACTCACGTTATGACGAAATGCATCATTCACCATATCCACATATCTATCTTCTACTACAACTCCCACATTTTCACTCCCACTTATATATGGCGTATCAACATAACTCGATCCTAAATCCATATTGATTTCTTCTCCATGCTTATACCAAACATAATAATCTGGCATAAATCCTCTGCTATAAAGATGATTCCAAATTCTTGTCCCCGGGATAAATTTATCGTTCTTGCAAACACTACAAGGGCAGAAAAACTTACTCTGTGATAGAGGCTGGCTATTTTCAAATGTCATGAATCCATCCACCCCCGCTCTGAACTCTTCCGAGAAATTTCCAGTATCTTCATCGAACCTCTTATACATCCACTCCCGGAAATTATTATAATTAAAATTTCCCGACATTATATAACTGAAAAATAGAATGAAGAGAAGATATATGTTTGAATTTGTGTTGAAGATCGAATGAGGAGGAGAAATGGGATTAATTGAGCTTATATAGACATTTCTGCCGACTAAATAGCTACTACATGGCGTCTGAAAGGCGACTACATCTTCTAGTCGCATAAAATCATTACACCAACCCCAAAACGAAAAACACGTGTTTTTCACCGGTCTTTACGATAAATTACCGACTGCTATGCGACCCTCCCAAATAGTCGTATATTGATCGCCAAATGGCGACTATTATGCGACTCCTGTTACCCGTCGGCAAATTAGTCGTAATTTGGTCTTAAATCAGCGACACGCCGGAATAGTCGCATATTAGTCGTCATTTAGCGACTACTATAGCGACAATATGGTTTGGTCGTAAAATAGCGACTCAATTACGACCAAATCGTATTAGTCGCTAAATTGTCGGGCAATAGTGGCTACTTAGTCGCAACGTTTAGCGACTAATCGTTTAGTCGCCAGTTGTAGTCGTAAAAACGCTGTTTTCTTGTAGTGATCGCTTAAGCACTTGAAGAGCCAACAAAACCTTAACAAGAGACATGCTCGGTGGGTGGAATTCATTGAGACCTTTCCTAACGTAATTCAGTACAAGCAAGGCAAAGAGAATGTGGTGGCCGATCCCTTATCTCCGAGATACACGTTGATATCAACACTTGATGCCAAGATACTCGGATTTGAGATGATCAAAGGAACATATGCAACCGATTCTGATTTCCAGGAAGTATTTCTATCTTGTGAAAAGTTTGCTTCGAGAAAGTACTTTAGAAGTGATGGTTTCTTATTTTATGAGAACCGTCTTTGCATTCCTAACTCGTCTTTGCGAGATCTTCTTGTTAGGGAAGCACACGGTAGTGGCTTGATGGGAAACTTTGGCGTAGCCAAAACTCTTCTTATTGTGCAAGACCATTTCTTTTGGCCACATATGAAGCGTGATGGGGAGAGGATTTGCAGCCAATGCACCACATGTAAGTTAGCCAAGTCCAAAAGCCAAAGCCAAGGTATGTATACTACCCTACCTATTCCTAGTGCACATTGGACCGATATATCAATGGATTTTGTGTTAGGTCTGCCTAGGACTAGAAAAGGTAGTGATTCGGTCTTTGTTGTGGTCGATAGGTTTTCTAAGATGGCCCATTTCATACCATGCCATAAGACCGACGATGCATCTAATATTGCCGATTTGTTCTTTAGGGAGATCGTTCGTTTGCATGGAATGCCTAGGACCATATTCTCGGATAGGGATACAAAGTTATTGAGTTATTTTTGGAAGACCATATGGTCTAAGCTAGGAATCAAACTTTGTTTTTCTACTACTTGTCATCCGCAAACCGATGACCAAACTGAGGTGGTTAATAGGACTCTAGGGACACTTTTGCGAATTGTGATTAAAAAGAACCTTAAGTCTTGGGAGGATTGCTTGCCTCACGTAGAGTTTGCATATAATCATGTCGTGCATTCTACTACTTAGTTTTCTCCTTTTCAGCTCGTTAATGGTTTTAATCCACTTACGCCTCTTGATCTAACCCATTTACCCTTGAGTGAGCGTGTAAGCATGGACGGAAAGAAAAAGGCTGAGCTGGTAAAACAGATGCATGAAAAGGCGAAACAAAACATCGAGCACAAAACTTAGCAATACCGAAAGTATGCCAACAAAGGTCGGAACAAGAAAACATTTGAACCCGGCGACCTTGTTTGGATTTACTTGAGAAAAGAACGGTTCCTGGAAGAAAGGCAGTCTAAACTCTTGCCGAGAGTTGATCGACTGTTCACCATTTTGGAGAGGATCAACGACAAGGCCTACAAGATTGACCTCCAAGGTAAGTACTCTGTGAGTTCTAGCTTTAATGTTGCTGACATTATTCCTTTTGTTGCAGATGAAACAGATTTGAGGGCAAATCCTTTTCAAGTGGAGGCGGATGATGTGATCATGGATACGCCAAAATTGGATGAGGTTCCGGAGGCAGAATTGGTCATTCCCGAAGGTCCTATTACGCGGTCCAAGTCTAAGAAGCTAGATGGAGCTGTTCGGATTTTGATAAGTGAAGTTCGGATCAAAGAGGATCAGCTTAGACACTTCGTCCTAACCTCAATATCATTCGTGAATTCTTCTTGAGGATTGGCCGCAAGTGTAAGTTGTTGTACTCTTTTTCCTATAATCGGTTTTGTCCCATTGGGTTTTCCGAGTAGAGGTTTTAACGAGGAAATGGCTTACACTTACATTCTCGGTCCAATCTCATGATGAATTACGGGGGGACTTTTCCGAGGGATTTTCCGAGGGACTTTTTCGAGGGATTTTTCGGGGGACTTTTTCGGTGGAGATAAGTCAAGGTATCCAAAGATTCATTCAACTATTTTAAGTCCTAGTCAAAACTCTATTTAATTTTACTCTTGTTTCATTTTCGAGCTTTGTCTTGTTGACTACATCTCTTGATTTTCTTTATAAACTCTTTTCCCCCTTTGTCGAAATCATTCACCTTTTATCAATCAAATATTTTAAAGAATTCTCTCTTTTGTTCCTTTGTGAACTCTTTCGATTTTTTGGTGGTTAGCCAACAAATCTAACTCGGTTTATCAAGCGCCTTTCATAGCATTTGACGCAGCCTTCAACCCTTTGTCTCGTTGAATTCGTTGTAAGCGTTTAAGGGGCACACGGATTTTCGGGCGTCATCTCTCACACCTTGTCATCCTTTCACCGCAAGTTTGATCAGCCATTGAAGTCACCCCCTTTTTTTGAATCTTCACCGCAAGTCCGGGCCTAAGGATTTTTGAGTTCATCACTCACGCCTTAGCACCTTTTTTCGTGGAGTCCTTTGGAGTCAAGGATCTATCCAGCGTTCATACCGATCTAGAGTGTGCAATCTTTGGGAAAACGTATTACATTATATCTGAATTGGAAATTTCAAAACTAGATTGTGCTAAACAATCACTGGATTTAGATAAGTTCATTTTTGGCTCTAGTGTTGCAACATTAATTACTTGTCTTTCAGGATATGCAGCAGCAAAGTGATCTCTCTTATGGCATCTATAACATACTAGTACATTCGAATTTAAGGAGATTAAGGTCTTACTTTGAGGTTTTTCTTGATGCTCACGTTTTGGTGTTGAACTATGCGTGTGGACCCGTGATAACACCATATTTTTACCCATTTACCCCTTATTTTAGAATAATTTAATAAGTGTTTCATTCGTTTTTATATGTTTTTATTATGTTTTTATCATATTTTTAGTTTCAAGACTCTTTTCAGGTTACTTAGGCAAAAACATTCCAAATTGGAAAAAAACAAGATTTTCGGCTCATAGTCAAACCGTTAGAAGTTCAACTGCCAAAGAGGTTCTTCTCACCGTCTGATCGAGCCCAATTTTGGAGATATTCAAGAAGGACCAGCTACCTTTCAATTACAATTGATTTGAAGAGGATCCAACGGTTCAATCAAAAGATACATGATGATATGCTTGGTTTTTGTCGTTTTCTAACGCATGATTAATATTCCTTTCAAATGTTTTATCGAGTCAAGGTTCGTTTTTACAGTCTTTTAGTCCTTTATTTAGTTATCTCAGGTAAAAAGGCGTCTAAGGAAGAAATTAGAGTTACGCGGGCAAAAACGCATGGAACCGTGAAGAAAAGGGCATAATCGGTCGATGCAAGGAGTGCTCAAGAAAAACTTGAGACAAAGATTATTCTACTTTGGTTTCTTATTGATTTATTTGATGATCTATTAAATCATGTTGTTTTCATTCTCCATGTCTGAGTAGATCCACTTTAGGTTTAGGGTTCTCATAAGGGTTTTCTCTGAATGCTAGGTTGATTAGTTGATTAGGATTTATCATCTGAATTAGTTATTCACCTTAGGTTGTGTTCAAAGCTAATTCTAGGTTGACGAATCTGGAACTTAGATCTTAGGATAATTGATTAGGCACGAGAGTGCGATTAATTATCTGATAGAATCTAGGGTGAGTAAAATAACTATTCGCAAAGAGATTTGGTCTAGTTGTTTTGTGAACAAATCGAACTAGATCTAAAAGCTGGTTTAGACTTTAGGATTCGCAAAGAGATTTGGAATTTTAGGATTTAGACTTAGATAGTTTTCGCAACGAGAGTTGGTTAACTATACTTTAGTGATTTGAGTTCAAGAACTGCGCTAAATCTGAATCCTGATTTGTTAGTTTATCTACATTCATTGATTTCCTGAGAAATACTATGAACCTATCTTTCTCCCAATCGAATCACAACTTGTTTAATTTACGTATTGCTTTCAATTATATCTTTTGGTTTAGCTTAATTCGAATCTATTTAATCTATTGTGTGATATCCTGAGTTCTTGTGTTCGACCCTTATATATACTACAACAACTGCTTTAGTACTTATAGTGTATAAATTTGAGCATATAAAATTTGGCGCCGTTGCCAGGGACTCAATTTCGCCATTAGATTTTAGCTGAGAATTTCGTCTAAATCGTTGAGTATCGATCGACACCCTAGTGGTATCGATCGATACATGTCGTGAATTTCAGTTACTTACGTTCTTGACTTTTGTGTTTCAGGTGCATGCCTCTTCGTGAAACCAGAAGGAACAAGAACACTCCGCTAGTTGATCTGTCAAACGAGCAGCTAGCAAATTTGGAACGTGCAAAAAGGAGAGAAAAGTAGCCAGCAGAGATGAACAATATAATGATTTTTATTCAGGATGCTGCTGGAGCTTTGAGAGACCAAGAGGGTCAACTGTGCAATGAGAGAGGGCCGCGACTTGAAGAAGCTGGAAATATCGTTGTCCCTGCAGCTGCTGTGAATGCAGGGAATGTTGTAGATGTTCGCGGTAGAACGATTGGTGAATACAACAGGACTGATCAGTTTTATGCCAATCGATCAGCGATTCGCCCTCCACCATTTCAGAGGAATGACTTTGAGCTGAAACCTGCATACTACACTCTTGTGGGTCAGCATCTTTTTCATGGTCTTTCTCATGAACACCATATGGATCACATTGAGAGGTTTGAGGATTTGGTTACAAGCATTAAGTGCCATGGAGTATCCTATGATTACCTCTTCTGTAAGATCTTCCCATACTCTCTTAGTAGGGATGCAGCTTATTGGTTGAAGCAGTTACCAGCTGGGTCACTGACTACTTGGGATGAGACCAATACTGCGTTCCTTAATAACTTCTATGATGATGCGAGATCCGAAGAGCTCAGGAACAAGATTTCTCAATTTTCTCAAGGTCCGACAGAGGCACTTAAGGCTTCTTGGATTCGTTTCAGGTCATATCAGAGAGATTGTCCGCACCATGGGTTCACTCAGGTTCAGTTGCTGAACTTCTTCTTCAGAGGGATCGATTGGAGGTACCTGATGGCATTAGACTCTGCAAGCAATGGAAATTTCTACACGAGGTATTCTGACGTTTCTTATATGCTTATTGAGAACTTGGCATCTAGCAATAGCGCCAAGGGTGCTGATCTCGAGCAAAAAAAGATGCACGGAGATGTTGATGGATCGCATATTGCTGAAGTTCAAGCCAAGCTAGATCTTCTGATCGGAAAGTCGAAGAAGACTGTACACTTTGCTGATGAAGTCGATAATATTGATGAAGACGAAGTGGAGGATGTTAACTACGTTAGTGGTTCTGGTTTTCAGGGTCAGCGATTTGGGTACAACAACAACCGAAACTTCAACAACAACACTCAGCAAAGTGGGTACAAGTTTGAGGGAAACCAATCTGACTTTGGAGCAAAACAATTTGCTTAGAAACCACTCCAGAGCAGCGATTTCACTCGCAATAATGGGAACTCTTCGTACCAATCCATCTCTCCAAAGTCCACAGAGAGTAAAATGGAATCCATGTTTGAACAGATCCTATAGGGACATAAGAAGTTGCAAGTGGATTTCAATGGAAAGCTTGACTCTCTGTACACTGATCTGAATGGGAAAATTGAAGCTATCAATCTTTCTCAGAGGAAGCTGGAAACTCAGGTTGCTTAGACAGCAGCAGCTGTGAAGAGGCAAGAAGGTTTTCTTCCAGGGAAAACTGATAATCCAAGAGAATACATCAATGCCATCACCTTGACGAGTGGAAAAGAGGTGATTACTGGAGTGGAGAACAGCCCGATTGCAGAGAATTTTGTCGATCCTGCTGAAGATGACGACTGAGAATCTGAAAATCCCTGTGTATCGATCGATACCAGCCAGTATCGATCGACACCAGTCCAGACAACTCCACGAGAGGATCCAAAATGCCGTGTATCGATCGATACTACTTATGTGTCGATCGATACTGTGTCGCTGATATATCATGGTTTTTACCCTGTTTAAGCCATAATATAAGTCCGATTTATAGAGTCTTTCTACTATTTCGTAGTGGTTTAGAGTCTTTTACAGGTTTTAGCACGTTTGGAGCATAATTGGAGATATTGGAGCATTTTGGAGTCTCAGTGTCGATCGATACTGCCTAGTATCGGTCGATACTCACCGAAGCAGACACGACCCGCAACTTTTATGAAGAGTTAAAGATTTGCAAAATGGCTCAGAAGTCTTTATTATTTACAAGAAGCCCCAAAACGTGATTTAGGTTATTTAAGAGGATTTTACAGCCACTTTGATGGCTACGCTTTCTTTACGCTTTATTTTGGTTTTGTGAGAGAGCTTCAGAAGGGAGAAAAGTCTGAAACTCTGTTCGTCCGATAGAAGATTTCGAACCCTCTTGTTACTCTTTCTATTTTATTTGATATTTATTAAAACATGTTTATTGCTTCAATATCCATGTCTGAGTATATCTCTTGTTAGGTTTAGGGTTCTCATAAGGGTTTTCTCTGAATGCTAGATTGATTAGTTATTAGGATTCACTATCTGAAATAGTTCTTCACCATAGGTTGTTTGCAGAGCTACCTGCATTTCCAACATCTTCTGATGAGTATCGAGAGCATCGATCCTTCCACTCAAATCCTTGTACACAACATCTATCTTTCCATTGAGATTCACTGTGAGTTGTTGCTGTCCTTGAACCAGCTGTTCAAACATAGATTCGATCTTGCTATCTGGGAGCTTAGCTGGTACATGTTGATAATATGAATTTCCATAGTTCCTGGTATACCCACAGTTCTAAGATTATTTATGACCAAACTGATTCGAACCTTCTTGTTGAGAGTTGTTGAAGTTTTGGTTGTTGTTGAATTGATTCCTCTGACCTTGAAAACCAGAGCCACCAATGTAGTTAACATCCTCTGCTTCATCCTCGTTAAATACCTCGACATCTTCAACAAAGTGAACAACCTTCGTTTGCTTGCCCATCAGAATATTGTGCATATAATCCAACTTAGCTTGAAAATCAGCAATCTGTGAACCATCCATGTTACCAGCTAGCTTCTTCCGCTCAAAATCAGCATTCTTGGTGCTATTGCTAGACGCCAAGTTTTCAATCAGTACATAGGCTTCATCAGGATACCTAGTGTTGAAGTTTCCATTGCTCGAAGCATCCAAAGTCATATGATACCTCCAATCAAGTCCTCTGAAGAAGAAACCCATCAGTTGAACATCAGAGTATCCGTGATGTGGACAATCTCTCTTATATGATTTGAATCTAGTCCAAGAAGCCTTGAACGCCTCAGTAGGTCCTTGAGAAAACTGGGAGATTTTGTTCCTCAGATCCTCGGATCTTGCATCATCATAGAAGTTGGTTAGGAAAGCAGTCTTAGTCTCTTCCCAAGTAGTCAGTGATCCAGGAGGAAACTGCTTCAGTTAGTAAGTTGCTTCTCCACCAAGAGAGTATGGGAAAAGCTTGCAGAAGAGGTAGTCGTAGGACACTCCATTGCTCTTGATGCTAGTGACCAAATCCTCGAACCTCTCAATATGATCCATGGGATGTTCGCTGGAAAGACCATGAAAAGGGTGCTGTCCCACAAGAGTGTAGTATGCAGGTTGCACCTCAAAGTCATTCCTCGGAAAAACAAGAGGACGGATCGCAGATCGATTTGCGTAAAACTGGTCAGGCATGTTGCACTCACCAATTGTTCTGCCAATATTAACAACAGCATTCCCAGCGTTCGCGTTCCTAGCGACATTTCCAGCGAAAATCTCTTCGACAACAGGAGCAGGTGGAATGATGTTCCCCTTTCCGTCCAGACGGTGTCCTCTCGCATTGAACAAATGACCCTCTCGGTCTCTGTAAGCACCATCTTCATCTTGAACCAACTCAACTTGATTGTTGTTCATCTTTGCCGGCTTCTTTGCTCATATGTTTGTGCGCTCCAAAAGTGCTAGCTTCTCCAATGACAGATCAACTAGCTGAGTGCTCTTGTTCCCTCTGGTTTCGCGATTAGGCATACACCTGAAAACAAAGGCAAGAACGTAAGTAACTCGGTAACACGATGAGTATCGACCGACACTGAGTGGTGTCGATCGATATCAATGAAAAGAGAAAGGTGAGTATCGACCGATACTAGATAGTATCGACCGATACCGTCGAGCTTAGTCGAACTTCTCAGACTAAAATCTAACGGCGAATTAAGTCCTCGGAAACGGTGCCAAATTTGATATGCTCAAATTAATACCCTAAAAGTATTAAGAAGTAGTTGCAGTAAAGTACGGGTCGAACACAAGGACTCACAGAGACACACAATAGATTATATAGATGAGAATTAAGCTAAGCGATCAATGATATTGAAAACAGAACGTAAATTAAAGCGGTTGTAAGTTCGATTGGAGAAAGATAGGTTCAGGGTATTTCTCACGAATTCAAAGAATGCACATAAACTAACTAGTCAGGATTCAGATTTAACGCGGTTCTTGAACTCAAATCACTAAGATATAGCTAACCAACTCTCGTTGCGAAAACTATCTAAATCTAAATCCTAGGAATTCCAAATCTCTTTGCGAATCCTAAAGTCTAAATCAGCTTTTAAATCAGGTTTGATTTGTTCACAAAACAACTAAACTAAATCTCTTTGCGAATAGTTATTTTGCTCACCTTAGGTTCTATCAGGTAATTAATCGCACTCTCGCGCGTAGTCAATTATCCTAAGATCATATTAGAACTGTGGGTATTAATCAATTCGCTAAGTTGGATTCTATGCACAGTATTCTGATGGGCAAGCAAACGAAGGTTGTTCACTTTGTTGAAGATGTCGAGGTATTTAACGAGGATGAAGCAGAGGATTTTAACTACATTGGTGGTTCTGGTTTTCAAGGCCAGAGGAATCAATTCAACAACAACCGAAACTTCAACAACTCTCCGCAAGGAGGTTCGAATCAGTTTGGTCATAAATCATCTTAGAACTGTGGGTATACCAGGAACTATGGAAATTCATATTATCAACATGTACCAGCTAAGCTCCCAGATAGTAAGATCGAATCTATGTTTGAACAGCTGGTTCAAGGACAGCAACAACTCACAGTGAATCTCAATGGAAAGATAGATGTTGTGAACAGGGATCTGAATGGAAGGATCGATGCTCTCGATACTCATCAGAAGATGTTGGAAACGCAGGTAGCTCAGACTGCAGCAGCTGTCAAGGGAAAGACGACTCAGGCACAGAAAGAGTACATCAATGCAATTACCTTACGAAGTGCAGGAAACTTCGAAACCTCTGTCGAAGGTGATTCCGAATCGACCGACACCATTGCTAGTATTGATCGACCGACACCACTGCTAGTATCGATCGACACCAACCTGAAGAAACGACACTTGAGCCTTGTGTCGATCGACACCAACCTTGTATCGATCGACACTCCTCGCAGTCTGAACCGGAGATTATAAATAAGCCAGAGATGGTTGAGGAACGTGTCTACAAGCCTAAGATACCATACCCTCGACTACCCAAACACCTCAGAGACCCCATTTCTCTAAAGCAGCTGCGTGGCTTCGAGAAGATGGTGCGAAGAATTCCACACACACTGACTTTTGAAGAAGCTCTAGAATACCGCCCTCTGCTGAGTCACTTCCGAGATTGCAGAGAAAATGAGGACGAGATTAAGGCACTATTCATCAAGGTCAGGAGTACACCACCTCCACTGAAGAAGCTGACTAAGAGGGAAGACCCAGGAAAATTTTCAGTTCCATGCTCTATCTCCGGAGTTGACTTCAAGGAATCTCTGGCTGATTCAGGGTCTAGCGTCAATGTCATATCAAAGGCACTTGCAGAGAAGCTGAAAATCGATGACATAAGATCTACTCAGATGCCTCTCACATTCGCGAACTCTTCCACATCAGTTCCATATGGTACAATCCCTGATTTGATGGTTAAGGTAGGAGACTGTCTGGTTCCTACCGACTTTCAGGTTGTGGAGATGCATACAAGGTCTAGCACACCTTTGATTCTTGGAAGACCGTTAATGGCTACGGCTGGTGCAGTTATGGATACGCACAGTAAGAGTATCTCGTTCTCATACATTGACGAACAGGTCTCCTACCAATCCATCCCCCTTAGAAGAGCTCCCACACATATATCTTGCATCCCCGTTGGTGTGGGAGAAACATTGATGGTTGATCTTTTGGAAGAGCCTAATGATGAGCAGATTGTCACAGAAGCTCTAGATCGTCCTCCTATTATCACCAAGAAGGTCATCAAAAAGACTAAGGCAAAGAAGGAGGTGAAGACCAAAAGAGTCGAGAGTCCTACACATGTAACCTTAATCCCTCAGAAGTGTGATGGGGATTCGATTGAATACAAGGTGAAGTGCAAAGGAACTTCGAAACCATTCTCTAAAGCTAGAGTTATTCTTACTTCGGAGTTGAAAGAGAAAGGAAAGGAGGTTGTGGAGAGCATGTTGAGCAGAACTCTGCGTCTGCAAGTATCTAGCTGTAGAACTTGCCTGGGAGTAAGCTCTCAATCTTCTCCTACCTGATAACATGCGCCAAAGTCAAGCTACTGACTTAAAACGAGCGCTTGGTGGGAGGCAAACCATTGGTGAGTTTGTTTTTAATGAGTCTTTTCTTTTTATTTTTTGTTTTTGTGTTTGTGTCAGGATAAACAAGGAGCAAAAACTCGAAATCGCCTGAGTGTCGATCGATACCCTGTTGGTATTGGTCGACACCCTACGCGAATGAGAAAGTTCTTCCTATCGACTTAAGCCTGGTATCGCTCGATACCAGGCCGTGTGTCGGTCAATACTCGATGTTACAGCAAGGTAACTTCTTGTTTTTCCTCAATCCACTTGGTTCTTTTTGCTTTCTTTCACCAACTCTAGGCTAGATAACACTGGGGATAGTGTTATTCAAGTCTGGGGGAGGTAGTCGCTGACATTGTTTTTGTTTTTCTTAGAGTCATTCGTTTTTGAGTCATTCGTTGTTTTATTGAGTCAAAACTTTGTCTGAGACTGTGATCTTTTTCTTGAATATGTTGATTTGACCTTGCTTCTAAGTGACCATTGTTACAGAATCAGTTCTAGATCGACTAATGAAAAATCCAAAGGCTGACCAGTTGACTAGAAGACACTCATGTTTCCAGCAAAGTTCTTTAAAGCCTGAGCCAAAATTTTGCACTTCATCGATATGGTTAGTATTCATAGAGCTTGATTCCTCATTCGTATCTGACAAAGGAACCCATGTGTTTTAAAGTAATGGTATTTCTCTCCCTGTTACAAGTTAATTAATAAGATGCATGAAAAGATGAAATTATTTTCTTCTAAGTAGAGGGTTAGGAAAATTTCCAACGATCCCATTATTCTACTTGGTGAGGAATGATCATACAAAGGATTGGAAGCGAGGCTAGGATTTTCCTATGATGTCATTATTCGTCTACGCTTTTGATACATTGAGAGGGAAGAACCGGGGATTCGGTGGCTAACACCATCAATACTCGCGTCTCATACCTTGATGTGTATATGCAAAGCTGAAAATAAAAGAAAGAACATAATAAGAAATAAGTCTGGGGGAGAGAAAATAATACCAGAAAGTGTGAAAAAGGGTGGTTCATTGTCATGATATTGTATGGGAAAGAATCTAGAAGGTTCTTGGTACTAATCGCAGCGATGAAACTGGCGAGGAAGGATTGATTGAACGATGCTGTGAAATAATGTGTAGTCTGGGAAGCTGCGAATGCCTACGGAGAAGTACATGGTGGTTAGATCTGAAACTGGTTAGGTGACATGTGGAGCACTAAGGAAAAGGGTCATTGCAACGTTTCAAGAACAAGTGAGTCTCTATATTTTCAAACCTCTTTTTCTGGTTTAGTATTCTATTTGCTTGAGGGCAAGCAAAGGCTAAGTCTGGAGGAAATGATATATCATGGTTTTTACCCTGTTTAAGCCATGATATAACTCCGTTTTATAGAGTCTTCCTACTATTTCGTAGTGGTTTAGAGTCTTTTATAGGTTTCAGCATGTTTGGAGCATAATTGGAGATATAGGAGCATTTTTGAGCAAAGCAGAAGTTCGTGTAGCTAAGTACCCGATTTGAAGTCTCAGTGTCGATCGATACTGCCTAGTATCGGTCGATACTCACCGAAGCAGACACGACCCGCGACTTTTATAAAGAGTTGAAGATTTGCAAAATGGCCCAGAAGTCTTTATTATTTACAAGAAGCCCCAAAACGTGATTTAAGTTATTTAAGAGGATTTTACAGCCACTTTGATGACTACTCTTTCTTTACGCTTTATTTTACTTTGGTTTTGTGAGAGAGCTTTTAAACCCTCTTGTTACTCTTTCTATTTTATTTGATGATTTATTCAAACATGTTTATTGCTTCAATTTCCATGTCTGAGTAGATCTCTTCTTAGGTTTAGGGTTCTCATAAGGGTTTTCTCTGAATGCTAGATTGATTAGTTATTAGGATTCACTATCTGAATTAGTTCTTCTCCATAGGTTGTTTGCAAAGCTAATTCTAGATTGATCACCTAGAACTTAGATCTTAGGATAATTGATTAGGTGCGAGAGTGCAATTAATTACCTGATAGAACCTGCAAAATAACTATTCGCAAAGAGATTTGGTTTAGTTATTTTGTGAACAAATCAAACATGATTTAAAAGCTGATTTAGACTTTAGGATTCGCAAAGAGATTTGAAATTCCAAGGATTTAGATTTAGATATTTTTTGCAACGAGAGTTGGTTAGCTATGTCTTAGTGATTTGAGTTCAAGAACCGCACTAAATCCGAATCCTGACTAGTTAGTTTATCTGCATTCATTGAATTCCTAAGAAATACCTTGAACCTATCTTTCTCCAATCGAACTTACAACCGTTTTAATTGACGTTCTGTTTTCAATATCATTGATCGCTTAGCTTAATTCTCATCTATATAATCTAATGTGTGTCTCTGTGAGTCCTTGTGTTCGACCCCTACTTTACTGCAACTAATGCTTAGTACTTTTAGGGTATTAATCTGAGCATATCAGGCGCAGGTCGAGAAGGAACCAGAGATTGTCAAGGAGAGGGTGTACAAACCCATAATACCTTATCCTATGCCTCCTAAGATGACAAAGAAGGAATGGGAGGACGTCAGATGCAAAACTATGCAGGATAAGTTGGTTTTGGAGCTTCCTTTTGTTGATGATATATCTGACGATGAGAATTCGACACACGTCCAAAGTTCTGCCAGGACGATTCCAGAGCGAAAGCATCGATCGACACCACTCCTGTGTCGGTCGTGGTGTCGATCGATACCAGTTCAGTCGCTGAAACGAAACCCGGTTTGAGTGCAGAACGAGTTTACAAACCTAAGGCGCCATACCCCATGCCACCCAGACACCTCAGAGACCCCATTTCTCCAAAGCAGCTGCTTGGCTTCGAGAAGATGGTATGAAGGATTCCCCACACACTGACTTTTGAAGAAGCTCTAGAGTACCGCCCTCTGTTGAGTCACTTCCAAGATTGCAGAGAAACTCTGGAAGAGATCGAAGTACTCTTTATCAAGGCAAGAAGCAAGTCACTACCGCTGAGGCAGTTGACTAAGAGGGAAGACCCATGAATATTCTTAGTTCCATGCTCTATCTCTGGAGTTGAATTCAAAGAATCTCTCGTTGACTCGGGGGCTAGCGTCAATGTCATGTTAAGGGCCATTGCAGAGAGATTGGGAGCTGATATTCGATCTCCCCAGACATCTATCACATTCGCGAACTCTTCCACATCGGTTCCATTCGGTACAATCTCTGATTTGATGGTTAAAGTAGGAGATTGCCTGGTTCCTACTGATTTTGAGGTTGTGGAGATGAGTGCAAGATCTAATATGCAGTTGATTCTTGGAAGACCGTTCATGGCTACGGTCGGTGCCGTTATGGACACACCCAGCAAGAGAATCTCGTTCTCATACATTGACAAGGATGTGTACTACGAAGCCATCCCTACTAGAGGAACTCCCACACATATCTCTTGCATTACCATCGTTACAGGAGAGACGTTGGTAGTTGATCTTTTGGAAGAGCCTCCTGACGAGCCAACTCTCATAGACCTTCTAGATAGTCCTTCTGTCATCACCAAGAAAGACGTCAAAACAGCTAAAGGCAAAGAAGAAGGTGAAGAGCAAAGGAGTAAAAGGTGCTGCTTCTATGACCTTAATCCCTCAGAAGTGTGATGGGGATTCAATTGAATACAAGGTGAAGTGCAAAGGAACCTCAAAACCATTCTCTAAGGCTAGAGTTATTCTTACTTAGGAGCTGAAAGAGAAAGGAAAGGAGGTTGTGGAGAGCATGTTGAGCAGAACTCTGAAGCTGGAAGTGTCTAGTTGTAGAACTTGCGTGGGAGTAAGTTCTCAATTTTCTCATGACTGATCACCTGAGCCAGAGTCAAACTACTGACTTAAAACGAGCGCTTGGTGGGAGACAACCCACTAGTGAGTTTGTATAAAGGTCTTTTTCTTTGGATTTTTTGTTTTGTGTTTTGTGTTAGGATAAACAAGGAGCAATCACGAAATCGCCTGAGTATCGATCGATACCCTATTGGTGTCGGTCGATACCCTACGGGCAGTGATGGAATCTTTGAAGAGATATCTCCTGTGTCGACTTAAGCCTGGTATCGATCGATACCAGGCTGTGTGTCGGTCGATGCCCATGTTCCATTACGGTAAGTTCTTGTTCTTCATGATTCTACTCTGTTCTTTTGCTTCTTTTACTGACTCTAGGCTAGATAACACTGGGGACAGTGTTGTTCAAGTCTGGGGGAGGTAGTCGCTGACATTGTTTTTGTTTTTCTTAGAGTTAGTCATTTTTTAGTCATTCGTTGTCTTATTTAGTCAAAACTTGTTGGAGATGATGATCGTGTGCTTGAACCTAGTGTTCTGATTTTGTTTTTGAGTGAAGAGTGTTACAGAATCAGCTCTAGATCGACTAATGAAAAATCCAAAGACTGACCAGTTTACTAGAAAACATCCATGCCTCCAGCAGAGTTCTTCTGAAGCCTGAGTCAAATTTTTGCACTTCATCAATGTGGTTAGTGTTTACAGAGCTTGATTCATCATTCATATCTGACAAAGGAACCCATGTGTTTAAAGTAATGGTATCTCTCTCCCCTGTTATAAGTTGATACATAAGAGCATAAAACATAAAATGATTTTCTTTTGAGTAGAGGGATAGGAAAATTTCCAGCGATCACATTATTCTACTTGTGAGGGAATGATCATACAAAGGTTGAAAGCGAGGTTAGGAAAATTTCCCGTGATACCACTATTCGCCTACATCTTTGATACATAGAGAGGAAAGAGCCGAGGATTCAGTGGAAAACACCATCAATACTCGCGTTTCAGACCTTACTATGTATATACAGATCTAAAAAAGAAAGAACATGACAAGAAACAAGTCTAGGGGAGAGAAACAATACCAAAAAGTGTGTAAATTGGGTGGTTCTTTTGTCATGATATTGTATGGTAAAGAATCTAGAAGGTTCTTGAACATTGGTTGCAGCGATGAAACTGGCGATGAGGGCTTTATTTGAACAATGCTGCGAGATAATGTGTGGAGTTTGGGAAAGCTGCGAATATCTACGGAGAAGTACATGATGGTTAGATATGGAGCTGGTTAGGTGACATTTGAGTGCTTGGGAAAAGGGTCATTGCAATGTTTCATGAACAGGTGAGTCTCCGTATTTTCAAACCTCTTTCTCTGTTTTAGTCTTCTATTTGCTTGAGGGCAAGCAAAGGCTAAGTCTGGGGGAGTTGATATATCATGGTTTTTACCCTGTTTAATCCATGATATAAGTCATTTTAATAGAGTCTTTCTAGTGTTTTCGTAGTCTTTTAGAGTCTTTTCAGGTTTTAGCACGTTAGGAGCACAATTGGAGAAAATGTGCCGTTTTGGGTGAAAATGAGCATATGGAGATGCAGAGTCATGCAGAGACGTCAGAAGTTTGGCATTCGTTGAAGAACTTCCCACCGATGGATTGAGCTCAAATTTGGATACAAGACAGATCAATGGATTAGCTTTCATTTGGAAATGGTTTGAGGTGCGATCATGTCTTGGTTGGATACAAGGCAGATCAATGGACCAATGGTGCGATCGAAAGTTATGCCAGTTTTCGTGAAGACAGTCCAGTCTGGCGAGCAGAAGAGTCGGCACAGAGGATGAGTATCGACCGATACCGACTTCAGGAAGAAGGAAACGTGACTTTTTACAAGGTTGAAGTTTACAACTTGGTCCTGAGCTCTTCGGATCTCGCATCATCATAGAAGTTATTAAGGAACGCAATCTTGGTCTCATCCCAAGTAGTCAGTGACCCAGCTGGTAACTGCTTCAACCAATAAGCTGCATCCCCACTAAGAGAGTATGGGAAGAGCTTACAGAAGAGGTAATCATAGGATACTCCATGGCACTTAATGCTTGTAACCAAATCCTCAAACCTCTCAATGTAATCCATAGGGTGTTCATGAGAGAGACCATGAAAAAGATGCTGATCCACAAGAGTGTAGTATGCAGGTTTCAGCTCAAAGTCATTCCTCTGAAATGGTGGAGGGCGAATCGCTGATCGATTGGCATAAAACTGATCAGGCATGTTGTATTCACCAATCGTTATACCGCGAGCAACTACAGCATTCCCTGCATTCACAGCAGCTACAGGGATAACGATATTTCCAGCTTCATCAAGTCGCTGCCCTCTCTCATTACACAGTTGACCCTCTTGGTCTCTCAAAGCTCCAGCAGCATCCTGAATCAAAATCATTGTATTGTTCATCCATACTGGCTTCTTTGCTTTCCTGTTTGCACGTTCCAAATTTGCTAGCTGCTCGTTTGACAGATCAACTAGCGGAGTGTTCTTGTTCCTTCTTGTTTCACGAAGAGGCATGCACCTGAAACACAAAAGTCAAGAACGTAATTAACTGAAATTCACGGCGGGTATCGACCGATACCACTAGGGTGTCGATCGATACTCAACGATTTAGACAAAATTCTTAGCTAAAATCTAATGGCGAAATTGAGTCCCTGGCAACGGCGCCAAATTTGATATGCTCAAATTAATACCGTATAAGTACTAAAGCAGTTGTTGTAGTATATATAGGGGTCGAACACAAGAACTCAGGATATCACACAATAGATTAAATATATTCGAATTAAGCTAAACCAAAAGATATAATTGAAAGCAATACGTAAATTAAACAAGTTGTGATTCGATTGGGAGAAAGATAGGTTCAGGGTAATTCTCAGGAAATCAATTAATGTAGATAAATTAACTAATCAGGATTCAGATTTAACGCGGTTCATGAACTCAAATAACTAAAGTATAGCTAACCAACTCTCGTTGCGAAAACTATCTAAGTCTAAATCCTAGAATTCTAAATCTCTTTGCGAATCCTAAAGTCTAAACCAACTTTTAGATCAAGTTCGCTTTGTTCACAAAACAACTAGACCAAATCTCTTTGCGAATAGTCTTGCTCACCCTAGATACTCTCAGATAATTAATCGCACTCTTGTGCCTAATCAATTATCATAAGATCTAAGTTCTAGATTCTTCAACCTAGAATTAGGTTTGAACACAACCTAAGGTGAAGAACTAATTCAGATGGTGAATCCTAATCAACTAATCAACCTAGCATTCAGAGAAAACCCTTATGAGAACCCTAAACCTAAAGTGGATTTACTTAGACATAGAGAATGAAAACAACATGATTAACTAGATCATCAAAGAAATCAATAAGAAACAGGAGTTCAGAGTTGTCTCTCCAAAAAACCTAAGTAGAATAATCTCTGTCTCAAGTTATGAAAGCGTAGCCATCAAAGTAGCTGAAAAACCTAATTATAATGCTAAAACACGTTCTGAGATTTTGTGTAATAATTAAAGACTTCTAGACCAAGTGGTAAACTTCAAACTTGTAAAAATTCACGTTTCCTTCTTCCTGAAGTCGGCATCGGTCGATACTCATCCTCTGTGCCGACTCTTCTGCTCGCCAGACTATACTGTCTTCATGAAATTTGGCATAACTTTCGATCGCACCGTTGAAATGACCTCAAACCACTTATAAATGAAAGCTAATCAATTGATATTTCTTGTATCCAAATTGGAGCTCAATCCATTGGTGGGAAATTCTTCAACGAATTCCAAACTTCTAACATCTCTACATGTCTGTTCATCTCCAAATGCTATTTTTCACCCAAAACGGCTCATTTTCTCCAATTGTGCTTCGAACGTGCTAAAACCTGAAGACTCTAAAAGACTACAAAACACTAGTAAGACTCTATTAAAAGGACTTATATTATGGCTTAAATAGGATAAAAACCATGATATATCAACTACCAAGTCGAATGGGGTACCAGCTGATTACCTCAAGTGCAAGCTCATCCCTTTCTCTTTGGCGGACAAGACGCTAAGATGGATAAAGTCACTTCCACCTGGGTCGTTGACTGCTTGGTATGAATGCAGAGCTACTATCTTGGACCACTTCTACACCAAGTCTAAGACAGCTTCGCTGCAAAACAAGATCACTACTTTCCAACAGCACGCGGGAGAGTCTTTTTGCGAAGCTTGGGAGAGATTCAGAGAGTACCGCACAGAGTGCCCCCGTCACGGGTACTCGGATGAGCATATTATGAGCATAATCTACGATGGAGTTACTGGGACTATTGATATGCTCATACTAAAACAGTAGTTGTAGTAAAGTAGGGGTCGAACACAAGGACTCACGGAAACACACAATAGATTATATAGATGAGAATTAAGCTAAGTGATCAATGATATTGAAAGCAAAGCGTAAATTAAACTGTTGTAAATTCGATGGGAGAAAGATAGGTTCATGGTATTTCTCAAGAAATCAATGAATGCAGATAAACTAACTAAAATGATTCAGATTTAGCGCGGTTCTTGAACTCAAATCACGAAGATATAGCTAACCAACTCTCGTTGCGAAAACTATCTAAGCCTAGATCCTAGAATTCCAAATCTCTTTGCGAATCCTAAAGTCTAAACCAGCTTTTATTCAAGTTTGATTTGTTCACAAAACAACTAAACCAAATCTCTTTGCGAATAGTTATTTTGCTCACCATAGGTTTTATCAGGTAATTAATCGCACTCTTGTGCCTAATCAATTATCCTAAGATCTAAGTTCTAAGTGGTCAATCTAGAATTAGCTTTGCAAACAACCTATGGTGAATAACTAATTCAGATAGTGAATCCTAATAACTAATCAACCTAGCATTCACAGAAAACCCTTATGAGAACCCTAAACCTAACAAGAGATCTACTCAGACATGAAGATTGAAGCAATAAACATGTTTGAATAAATCATCAAATAAAATAGAAAGACTACCAAGAGGGTTTGAAATCTTCTCTCTGACGAACAGAGTTTCAGACTTGTCTCCCTTCAAAGCTCTCTCACAAAACCAAAGTAAAATAAAGTATAGCCATCCAAGTGGCTGTAAAATCCTATTAAATAACCTAAATCACGTTTTGGGGCTTCTTGTAAATATTAAAGTCTTCTGGGCAATTTTGCAATTCTTTAACTCTTCATTAAAATCGCGGGTCGTGACTATTTTGGTGAGTATCGACCGATTCTAGTAAGTATCGATCGACACTGAGACTTCAAATCGGGTACTCAGCTATATGAACGTCTGCTTTGCTCCAAATGCTCCAAAAAACTCTAATATCTTCAATTATGCTCCAAACGTGCTAAAACATGTAAAAGATTCTAAAACACTACAAAATAGTAGAAAGACTCTATAAAACGGACTTATATCATGGCTTAAACGGGGTAAAAACCATGATATATCAACTCCCCCAGACTTAGCATTTGCTTGCCCTCAAGCAAAACAGAAAACTAAACCAGAGAAAGAGGTTTGAAAACATAGAGACTCACCTGGTCATGAAACATCGTAATGACCTTTTTCCTTAGAGCTCCACATATCACCTAACCAGCATTTTGATCTAACCACCATGTACTTCTCCGTAGACATTCGCAGTTTCCCAGACTACACACATTATCTCACATCATCGTTCAATCAAGCCTTCCTCGCCAGTTTCATCGCTGTGATTAATACCAAGAACCTTCTAGATTCTTTCCCATACAATATCATGACAAGGAACCACCATTTTTCACACTTTCTGGTATTATTTCTCTCCCCCACACTTACTTCTTATTATATATCTTGCATATGCTTATTAAGGTTTGAGACGCGAGTACTGATGGTGTTTGCCACCGAATCCCCGGTTCTTCCCTCAAAAGTAATCAAAGGTGTAGGCGAATAATGGTATCACAGGAAATTTTCCTAACCTCGCTTTCACCTTTGTGTGATAATTTCCTCTGAAGTAGAATAATGGGATCGCTGGGAAAAAAATATCTTAACCCTCTACTTTAAACACGTGGGTTCCTTTGTCAGATACGAATGAGGAATCACGCTCTATGGACATCAGTCACATCGATGAAGTGCAAAAATTTGGCTCAGGCTTTAAAGAACTTTGCTGGAAACATGAGTGTCTTCTAGTTATCTGGTCAGCCTTCAGATTTTTCATTAGTCCGATCTAGAACTGATTATGTAACAATGGTCACTTAGAAGCAAGGTCAGATCAATAGATTCAAGAAAAGATCGCAGTCTCAAACAAAGTTTTGACTCAATAAAACAACGAATGACTCAAAAACGACTGACTCTAAGAAAAACAAAAACAACAATGTCAGCGACTACCTCCCCCCGGACTTGAAGAACACTGTCCCCAGTGTTATCTAGCCTAGAGTTGGTGAAAGAAAGCAAATGAACGAAGTGGAATTATGAAAAACAAGAAGTTACCGTGCTGGGACATCGAGTATCGACCGACACACGGCCTGGTATCGAGCGATACCAGGCTTAAGTCGACACGATGAACTTTTCTCATTCGCGTAGGGTGTCGACCGATACCAACAGGATATCGATCGATACTCAGGCGATTTCGTGTTTGATCCTTGTTCATTCTGACACAAAACACAAAACGAAAAATAAAAAGAAAAAGACTTATATACAAAATTCACCAGTGGGTTGCCTCCCACCAAGCGCTTGTTTTACGTCACGAGCTTAACTTTACGGACAATCAGTCAGGAGAAGAAAGAGAACTTTGACACGTCTGCAAGGGGAACTTTGTAGACACGTTCCTCTGTTAACTCCGGTTTTTTCACAATTTCCGGTTTAGTCTGCAAGGGGTGTCGATTGACACAAGTAGTGGTATCGATCGATACGGACTTTGACACGTCTCGAGAAAGTATTTGGACTGGTGTCGATCGATACTCGGTGGTGTCGGTCGATACTTGAAATCATCTCTGGCAGAACTTTGGACGTGTGTTGATCGATACAAGGGAGTATCGATCGACACAGGGGTGGTGTTCGAAATCGCATCGTCATCCTTGGCACGAGGGACGTATTCATTCTGTGAATGAACCATCAGTCCCTTGACAATTGCTATAGTCTGGGCTACTTGCGTGTCTAGCATCTTCTGATGAGTACTGAGGGATTCAATTTTCCCGTTCAGATCTGTGTACATAGCGTCCAACCTCCCATTGAGGTCTATTGTCATCTTCTGCTGTCCCTGAAGAATCTGTTCAAGCATAGACTCAAACTTGCTCTCAGAAGTTTTGGGTGGTGTGGGTGGGCATTGATACCTTTTATCTTGAAATCCAACTCCATCAATGTGGTTAACATATTCCACTTCAGCAAGATGATTAGCCTTCTGCTGCTTGCCCATCAACAAATTGTGCATTGAATCTAACTTAGCATTCACCTCGGCAATCTGACTGCAATCCAAGTTACCAGCTTGCTTCTTGCGCTCCATGTCTGCATTCTTAGTACTATTGCTAGAAACCAAGTTCTCAATAAGCACATAGGCATCGTCGGGATATTTGGTGTTGAAATTCCCATTACTTGCAGCATCTAAGGACATCTGATACCTCCAATCGACTTCTCTGTAGAAAGTTCCCAGCAGCTGAACCTGAGTGAAACCATGGTGCTGGCAATCTCTCTGATATGACCTAAAACGAATCCAAGCAGCCTTGAGTGCCTCAGTCGGTCCTTGAGAAAACTGAGAAATATTGTTCCTGAGATCCTCGGATCGTGCATCATCATAGAAGTTGTTCAGGAAAGCAAACTTAGTCTCTTCCCAAGTAGTTAGTGATCCAGGAGGTAACTCCTTCAGCCAGTAAGTTGCATTTCCACCAAGAGAGTATGGGAAGAGCTTGCAGAAGAGGGATAGGACACTCCGTTGCTTTTGATGCTAGTGACCAAATCCTCAAACCTCTCAATATGGTCCATGGGATGTTCATTGTAAAGACCATGAAAAGGGTGCTGACCCACAAGAGTGTAGTACGCAGGTTTCAGCTCAAAGTCATTCCTCTGAAAAGCAGGCGGACGAATCGCTGATCGATTTGCATAAAACTGATCAGGCCTGTTGTACTCACCAATCGTTCTACCACAATTAACCACAGCATTCCCTGCGTTCACAGCAATTTCAGGGACAATGATATTTCCAGCTTCATCCAATGATATTTCCAATTATGCTCCAAACGGACTTATATCATGGCTTAAACGGGGTAAAAACCATGATATATCATCTTGACCTCTCACTACCACGTCCTCATCGAAGTCTTCATCTTCTTGAAGTTTCACCCCACCACTTTGGTTCTCAACGTCCACGTTGAGAGTAGAAGGGACATCTCTTGTGGGTAAGGCCGTGCCACTCCTTAGGGTGATAGCGTTCACATATTCTTTGGGGTTTGGTACGGGTTTACTGGGCAAAATGCCTTGAGCACGTGAAGAAGATGAGGCGTCCTTGGTCTCCATGTGTTTGACCTTGGAGTTTAAAGCCTCAATCTTGTTGTTGAGGTCGGTGTAGGAGCAATCTACCCATGTATTGATCTCCGCTTGTCCCTTTAGCAATTTTTGGAACATGGAGTTCAACTCAAGCTCTTGCGGTTTAGACGTAGTTGCTTGACCTTGAGGCACAAACCCTTGTTGTTGGCCTTGAAAACTGGGTGGAGCTTTGGGTTGGAATCCACTTTGGTTCCCTTGGATTTGGTTCCTTGGGACATAAATTTGTTGGTTGGTGTTAGAAGCTTGGCCTTGAGATTGGAATTGCTTTTGTAAAACTCCTTGAGCTTGATTAGGTTGTTGAGGGTATACTTGGTCTTGTGGATTCTCAACATTTGTGTTCCGGTAAGAGAAGTTGGGGTTGTTCCTATAGTTTTGGTTGAACCCTTTTCTTTGGTAGTTCCCTTGCTTCCCCACGTAATTCATCTCCTCTTGGGTGTTCAAGTCCACGCTCTCCGCTTGATAGCAACCTTGATTCTCATCATAAGCATCCACAAAGCTAACCGAATTTTGAGAAGACACTAGGAGTTTATCAATCAAGTTGGCTTGCTTGTCCATCATGGAGGCTTGCTTATCCAACTTTTCATTAAGCGCTTTCATGTCCTTGGCCCTCTTGTTCTCATCAAAGTCTCTTGTGGTCCTTGTGGCGCGGTCATAATCGTCGCCATAGGTCTTGTCACTTTGGGCCAAGTTCTCTACTAGCTTCATTGCTTCCTCAACATCCTTATCCAAGAAATTACCGTTTGATGCCGTGTCAAGTAGCATTCGGATCTTAGGCAAGGCACCTCGGTAGAGAGTGCTAAGGATATAGGCGTTGCTAAAACCATGATGAGGACATTGAGAAGTGTAGCTTCTAAATCTCTCCCAAGCTTCATTGAAAGACTAATTGGACCGTTGTGTGAAGCTTGAGATCTCATTGCGCAGCTTGGCGGTTTGAGCCGGTGAAAAGAATTTGGCAAAAAACGCACGTTTGCAATCATCCCACGAGGTTATAGATCCTTGGGGTAAGCTCTTTTCCCATTGGTGAGCCTTGCCACCTAAAGAGAACGGGAAGAGACGAAGTTTAAAACCATCTTCGGATACCCCATTGATCTTGGTGAGACCACATATCCGGTCAAATTGGTCTATGTGATCCAATTGATCTCTTCCAACTTTTTGGATTGAACCATGTTGATCACCCCCGGCTTCACTTCGAAGTTGTTGGTTTCCACCGGTGGAGCTTGAATGCCTTGCCGGTTTTGGTGAGCATTAGCGGCGTCCCCCTCTCCAACAACGTGTCTAGCTCTTGGTGGATGGTGGAGACGGTTTGGTTGGTGATGGTTTCTATTGCCACCACCTCCTTGGTTGTTCCCATTCCCACCGTTCCTTTGGTGGGGAATGTTTTCGTGAATGTTCCCAAGTGGAATATCATGAAGATCTTCCATTTCGTTACCAGCTTCTTCTTGTACTCTTACTCGGCTTCGTCTTGCTCTTGAACCCCTCTCAAGTTGATCGATGTCGTCCCTTGGTTCTACGAGGTTAGTATTGGCACGGGAATGGGTATGCATGCACCTATAGAGAGAACGAGCAATAGGAAGTAAAGAAGATTAGTAACTTCGTAGAAAATAAAACTTAATCTCACAAGGAGCCTAAATCTCAATGTTAAAATCAAATCCCAATATGGCAACGGCGCCAAATTGATACAAAGACTTTTCGGTCTTAAAGAGGTATCAATAACTCTAAATACAAGTAGTATAAGAGGTTATCATTCCGAATTGGGAGATGATTATAAGTACCAAGAATACAAGGAACCTATGTAAATTAAGCTAATCAAAAAGGTTTTGTGATTAAGTATCCAATTCAAAACAAGTAAAGTAACTAAACAAGATGTAAATCAATAAGCAAATTCAAAGATGGGATTATGGATATAAGATGACCCAAGTTCAATTCATGATGATCATTTACTCAAACAAGCTAATCCCTAGGCATAAGACCCTTAACTTGACTAATTCTCTTTCAAGCAATTAATCACTATGCTAATCACCTAATCCATTAACAAACTCTTATTTGTGGATTATTGATTAGCAAGAATTAAGTTTATATAAACAAGATCAACCAAAAATACACCCTAGACAACTATTATCATATGCTAGGAGCATAAATCTCTTGAATAGTTCATCAAGGCATTTCATCAAACACTTGGTGTGCATGAAATGCCTTATGATCTAGATCCACTTTCTCAAGCTATATTTAGCCTTAAAAACACTAAACAAGAAGGGATATAAGAATATCTAACCCTAAAAACCATGAATCAAGCCTTGGATCATCCTAATCTACCCCATCTCTAAACCTTAAAAGACTACTCAAGACCCATTAGAACCAACCCAAAATCGATGGAGATAGGGGTTGAATCCGTGGATGAATGTTGACTAATCAAGATAGAAAAAGATAGATGGAAGAGATTGATAGAAATAGATAGTAGATTGCATAAACCAAAAGATCCTCTTACAAATCTCAAGAACTCTCCCAAAAAGGTAAGGGTTTTTGAATCAAGAAAATCATATGTTGCAAAACATAGGTAAAGTGGTTTTTATAGTCAATAGTGCTCGACCGGGTCGACCCGGAACAAACCGAGTTCCGACCCGGTCGAGTTGGATCTTTTTGGTCGAACATTGCAGATTAGGTGGCTTCTGGCCGGTTGGGATTTCATCTTTGGGCCGGTTAAGATCCATGTGCCAGGACCGCACGGATTGGACCTGGTGGATCTCGGACGGTTTAGGCGACGAAGGATGCTTGCTGGCTTGCAGACCGGGTGGCTTATGGCTGGTTGGGATTTCATCTTCGGGCCGGTTAAGATTCATGTGCTAGGACCGCACGGATTGGACCTGGTGGATCTCGGACGGTTCAGGTGACGAGGAATGCTTGCTGGCTTGGACCGCGTGGCTACGGGACGGTTGAGATTTCGTCTTTGGGCCGGTTAGGATTTCTGTTCCAGGACCGCGCGGATTGGACCGCCTAGATGCTGGTAGGTTGTGCAGCCAAGATACTCCAATTCTGTGCTAAGTCCTTCTCTGCATCCGTAGTCGATCGTGCTTGAGCCTCGGGACTTCCTGAATATCTCCGAACTTCTCCAAAGTACCTAGAATATACTCCATAACATGCATGACACTCTAAGACCTAATGCAAAACATCATATTGTCTAAACAAGACCAAAACATGCATGAAAGACCTAGATATGCTCGAATGTGACTCAAAATGCAAAGTGAAATGTATGCTTTGAAGGCTAAAATGAGAGGATATCACACATACACCCTGGAGGAAGTGGAATGGGCCGCCAAGGACAAGCAATACGCCTTCTCGAGACAACCCTAACCAAAGGAAAAAATCAGGGAAGAAGCCCGCGAGCTGCGATCTCTGTACGAGGAACGACTTACAACGCACCAAGTAAGCGCTATCCCCCCGCAACAACCATGGAACACCTGGGTCAAACCGGAAGAACAGCAAGACGATCCATAGGAACTAGCAAACAATGCCGAATCATACTGCAAATTCCACAAAAGGAAAGGCCATATAGCACCGAGGAATGCCGACACCTCAGGGATTTGTTACTTCGAAGCAAAGGAGGACCCCGACACCGATACCGACCTGCCAAAACGAGATCGTGAGGACCAATCCAACAATCAAACGGCCCCGAAAGCTCGGAAGCTGGTTCATATGATCATGGGCACGATCGAGCCTTGCAATTATTCAGTTCGGACCATCAAAGAGCACAGCCACGAAGCAATCAAAGCGAGACAACCGAGTTCAAGAGAACGGCATGCCAATAACTTTCACATAAGCCGATAGAATCGGACTCCACATGCCCCAAAACGATCTGCTAGTCGTCGAGATGCTCATTGGCGACGTGACTATTGAACGAGTCCTGGTCGACACCGGCAGCTCGATCAATGTTATCTTTAAACAGACTTTAAAATACATGGATATCCCGAATTCCGAAATCAAACCATACATCGAACCCCTGACCGGTTTTTCTAGAGAACAAATTATGACTGCGGGGACAATCAAGATACCGCTATACGTCGGCAGAACGATGAGAATAATGAAATTCTTGGTCTTGAACAAACCAGCAATCTATATTGTCATACTCGGGACACCGTGACTATTCGCAATGAATGGCATTCCTTCAACTTACCATCAATGTGTCAAGTTCCCTACGCAACATGGCATCTTCACTCTTAGGGGTAATCAATCGATGTCCCGCCTATGCGCCGTCCAAGAATACAAACTCAGAACTGCACCTCGCACGTGTGTAATCGGTTCAACTCCAACCGACTTGCTCAACAAGAACAATGACCCCGATCTACCGAATCGAGAGTCGGTCATTCAACTCAGAATTGGCGATATCGACATTGAGAAGCGCGTCGGAATAGGGGCCGAGCTAGACGAGAAGATCAAGAGCGACCTCATCCGCTTCCTCAAGAAAAATGTGTCTTCCTTTGCATGGTACATCAACGACATGCCCGGGATTGATCCACAAATCGCTTGTCACAAACTCTCCATCGACCCGACGTTCAAACCAATCAAGCAGAAAAGATGGAAGTTCGGTCCTGAAAAGGCTCAAGCTGTGAACGACGAGGTAGAGAGACTACTCGGAGCAGGGTCGTTCACCGAAGTCAGATATCCTGATTGGCGGGCTAACCCCATAATTTTCAAAAAGAAGAACGGTAAATGGAGAATATGCGTTGACTTTACCGACCTCAATAAAGAATGCCCGAAAGATAGCTTTCCACTCCCGCATATTGACAGATTGGTCACGAGCTCCTCTCCTTCATGGATACCTTCTCCGGTCACAACCAGATCCTCATGCATCCTGACGATCGCGAAAAAACGTCATTCATCACAGATCGGGGCATCTATTGCTACAAAGTTATGCCTTTCGGCTTGAAAAACGCCGGCGGTACTTATCAAAGGCTCGTCAATCGCATGTTCGCCAGCCAGCTCAGGCGAACAATGAAGTTTAAATCAATGATATTCTCGTAAAATCTCTCATCGCCAAGGATCATGTCGGACATCTCAACACGTGCTTCGACATTCTGAACTTATACGGCATGAAGCTCAACCCCATCAAATGCACATTCGGGGTCACATCCGACGAGTTCCTTGGCTATATTGTCACTCATAGGAGAATCGAAGCTAATGCCAAGCAGATCTCGGCAATCCTTGACCTACCTTCACCAAATACAAAACGAGAAATCCAAAAGCAAACAGGTCGATTGCCGCACTCAACAGATTCATCTCCCGATCTACGGATAAGTGCCTACCTTTCTATCAGCTACTCCGCGGTAACAAAGATCTAGAATGGGATGACAAGTACGAAGCATCATTCAAACCGCTCAAAGAATAATTGTCAACTCTGCCTCTCCCAGCTAAACCCGAAGACGGGGAAAATCTCTACTTATATATCGCAGTCTCGGCCTTAGCCATAAGCGGAGTCTTAGTTCGAGAAGATCGAGGAAAGCAAAAACCCATCTTCTACATCAGAAAGTCTTTCAACGATGCCGAAACGAAATACCCAACACTCGAGAAACTCGCACTTGCCGTAATCATCGTAGCTCATAAACTGTGTCCTTACTTTCAATCCCATTCGATCGTAGTTCTCACCAACCAGCCTTTGCGGACAATCTTGCACAATCCGACCCAATCTTTTAACTGATTTCCTCATCGTGCTACCACGAGAGTTGACAGTCACCGAGCTCCCATGAACAGAAAAATGGCTCCTTCACGTTGATGGCTCATCGTCACACAAAGATTATGGGGTCGGTATACGCCTTCAATTTCCGAAAGGAGAAATCTTAGAACAATCTTTCCGACTGGAATTCCAGGCCTCAAACAACAAAGCAGAATATGAAGCGCTTGTAGCCGGACTACGATTGGCCAAGGCAATCGGAGAAAAACATATACATGCGTTCTGCGATTCGCAACTCGTCGCCAGCCAATTCAGTGGTGAATACAACGCAAAGAACGATCGCATGGATGCATATTCGAAATTGGTAAAGGAGCTCGAAGCCGAGTTCCAAACCTTCGACCTCACTAAGATACCTCGAGGAGAAAATACCACAGCTGATGCACTCGCGGCCTTGACATCAAGCTCATATCCTCATCTCCGACGAACTATCGCGGTCGAAAGCATCCCACGTTCGAGCATCGAACCAATCACGACCTGTAATGTAACCACACGAAGGCGTGATTACGAGATCCGCCCTGTCATCAATTCAAACCAATGCAACACCAGCGATCGATCGCTCCCCGAGTTCAGCGAGAACACGGAAACCAGACATGTTCCGGGCGACCCCGGCCTCCGAGATCAATCCGAGGAAGACAAAATATCGGAAGGTCTCCACGCTCCTGTAGGCATTGAGGCAGAAGATAAACAAGAACCTGAAGACTGGACTATCGAGATCAAGACGTACATCTCAGAAGGAACGGTCCCAACCGATCGTTGGGAATCTCGGCGACTTAAAATGCGGTATGCCCATTCCGTCATTCACAATGGTGAACTCTTCCGATGGAGCGTGATTTCGTGTGTTTTAATACCCGCACCAATTAACCTAATGCGCACACTACCGCAATCATAACGGTATGTCGATGTAGCACTTTAGGATCGATCCCACAGAGAATAAAGATTACACACCAAAGATACGAGAAACAAACTAAGCTAGAGCAAAAACGTTTTTATGTTTTTATACAGAAAAATGAAAAGAAAGAAGAAAGAAATCAAAATGCAAGAAAGAAATTAAAAGAAAGAAAATGAAAGAAAGGAAATAAAACACAAAGAGAAAACGTTGGATCATGGCTTAAACTATCGAAGAGATGATTAACAATCAAACGATGAATAATTCGGAAGCATTAAAACCTATCTTAGAACATGGAACACAAACATAAGACTAATCCACTCTCGTGGTATCAATCTCTTCATCGATTACCCGATTAAGCTAAACTCTCGTTTGCAATCAATGATAATCGATGAGCATTAATCACAAGTCCATTTAGTTCACTAAACACATCAAACTACAATTGCCAATTGTGAATGATACGTAAAGCTCGCAAAAGATTCGGTTCAATCAATTCATCTAACTCCTCTCGGGTGTGAAATGCCTAAACTCAAGACTCGAATGAATAAACCTAATCTAGCACTAACACCGTTCACTCGAATCTCTTCCCTAAAGCATGGGACGAGACCAAAAATCCAAGGGTGTAACTCTAGTTCGGTTTGTCATGCCAAACTAGAACTACATAATCTAGGTGCAGTTCTAAACTTCGGTTTACCAAGTCAAGTCTAGCATTAAGAATCAACCTAAGAACCTAAGTGAAAGAATTAACAAAGATCATCCAAAATCACCATCATCAAACCATCAAGACAAATTACTAGTGATGCATAAATATTCAATGCAAATTCATTCTTTGGCAAGGAACACAAGAATAGCTTAACTCACTCTCGTGATGCTAAACCCTTTGTTGATAATTCAAATTAGCTAATCTCTCAATTGCAACCAAATTATCAACAAGCATAAAACGTAAGTCCTTTTTAAGCCAACAATTCACCTTAATCATGATGGCTAACAGTTAAGAATGAAAAGCACGTTTAGAAATCTTCTAGACGATCTACCGAACCTCTCTCGAGTGTAAATCGACCATGATCTAGAAACTGAGTGATCAAGTCAACTCTAGCATTAAGATCACTTCTAAACATGTGAACAAATGAGTATCTAAGCCTAAACATCAACAAGCAACCATCAAACCATCCAAATCAAGTCTAATCATGATCCAACAAAAAGCTATTCACAAGAACACCAAGAACATGATGAACCCAGAAAAGTCAACTCACATAAACAACACAAATCACAAAAGTAAACCATAGAAAAGAAAGAAGAAGATACAAATAAAGATAATATGAAATAAAAGTGAAGAAATCTTCCCTTATGTGAAATATACATGAAGATCCATTCAAGAACACCAAGAGGTGTTCTTGAGCTCTCCCAAGAGAGACTTTTTGTTTTGGGGAAAACGACTTATGTTTTTAATGAGTAAAAGTGACTAAAATAGAAAAATGGGCAGTAAAAGTGACGGCATAGGTTACGGGGATCGGTTATAACCGATCCCGCTTGTTAAAATTTTGCCATCGATCCTGGCGATCGGTTAGACGATTTCTGCCTGACAGGTCTTCACTATATTGGCCATAACTCTTGAACCACAGCCCCGAATGACACTTATCCAACTTTCACGCGAAGCTAACTCACGTGTCTATCTTGTGTCCAAATTTGAGATTAAACTGGGTAAGGAAAGGCTTCCATCCGATATAATCTTTCAGCTGCTTCGAATTGCCGCTGCATTTTCCGGTAATGACATGTCTTCAGTAAATCAAACGTATCGCGTGAACCGCTGATGAGAATGACATGAAACCACTTCCATAAGAAAGCTAACTCAATTTCAAATAACTTTTGTGAAGAGCTTCCAGTCTAATTCAAAGGGCAAGGTGTTCCTCCGGTTGGATCTTTCAGACACATGTCTTGATCAGGAAATCTTGATCGGTTTCAGTGATCGGTTAGTAACCGATCGGACGTGTATTTTGCTCCTTTTGCTCCTCTTTCGATCTTCCTTCGATCTTCCTTCGAACTCCAAGTGTCTCCTTTGCTCCAAGCACTCTTAAACACCTGAAAAAGGCTCCAGCAAGCCAAAAACGACACAAAACTATCTAGGACTTCTAAAATGCAAGTTAAAACTAAATGAGACTCAAATGCATGAAAAGATCCCAAAACTATACAAAGTGGGATTAAAACCTATGAAAATAAAGCCGTAAAAAGATGTAAAATATGGTGTTATCAGAGCGCATCAGGCGTCCTTTTAAAATGTGTTGCCGAGAAAAATATTCACACAATCATGAGTAAAGTACACGATGAAGACGGTGGAAACCATTCCGGAGGTCGCTCTTGGGCTTTAAAAATCAAGAAGGCCACTTACTATTGGCCAACTATGCTAGCAGACTACGAGAAGTTCGCCGCCAAATGAGAGAAATGCCAAAGGCAACGACCGATGATAAATCTCCCAACCGAGTTATTAACCATGTCAACATCCCCTTACCCTTTCATGAGATGGGCAATGGACATCATCGGTCCACTCCGCCCTTCCACCAACCAGATGCAATATATCTTAGTCATGACATACTTATTCACCAAGTGGGTCGAGGCCGAATCCTATCATGAGATACATGCTCACAACGTCCTCGTCGGCACTTCAAAGACGGCGACCTCGTTCTTCGCAAAGTCTATCACAACACAGAAGAAAGAAACGCCGACAAACTCGGTGCTAACTAGGAAGGACCTTACCAAATCATGCGCGTCATGAAGCCCGGCGTCTACGAACTTATGAAAATGAACGAAACTCCAATCCCAAGATCATAGAATTCAATGAACCTCAAACGGTTCTACTACTAGTTCGGCCGAAGCGCCAACAAAAAAATATATATATATATATATATATACTTCTATGATGTAATATGAACTACGAATGGCTTGATCCCTCTTTGGAGGGTACGTAGGCATCCCACACCGGGTTCAGCTATGACTTTAATAAAAATTATTTACTTATTAAAAGTCTTAAAGCCGAGCTACTGCAGCTCGCCGAATTCTACAAAGTTCGCACCTTTCAGAAGTCAAAATTGAAAACTCATAAAAGCCAAGCCAACTGAGGTCGCCGAACTCATTTAGTTCGTATCTCCCCAAACCAAACTCTCTTAGACACATGTCTAAAAGCGACTAAAAGTAAACCGAACCATCACACTTCGTCAAAAGATTCACATCTTTTGATCCCGAAGCCAATGAAGCAAAATTGAGCTCTTTAGTTCAGACCTAAAACCATCGCGGTTTCACACATCGGCGTCCTGGCCAGATGATCAATAGTACTCCTTAGGGATACAAATAATTATAAAGCCGAGATCCATCTCGCAAAAGCCGGGACATTTCCCGCATTCGAACACATCCTTAGACCATCCGAACTAAAGTAAGCTGAATCATCTCGCAGTCGGATTCGATCTTAGGACCCGAAGTATCTTGAGATGAGCAAATCTTCGCAGTCTCATGCCGAGCTCTCGGGTTGAAGCCGAACGACACATTCCCGCAAAAGCTAAGCCAATTTCACAAAAATTGCAAATTTGATAAGCTGATTTCTCAACAGTCACAAACTATATAAGCCGATTTCTTAACAACCGCAAACCTATAAGCTGATCTCCAAACGATCGCCGATCTTCAAACGATCGCCGATCTCCAAACGATCGGCGATCTCATGTTGATCGAAAGCCGACTTTAACTAATGCGCCCAGGATAAGACCGTATTGAGTACGGCACCAATTGTGGAACGTTAGTGAATTCGAGAAGATTGTATCATTTTACAACTTTACAAAGAAAACTCGCACAAACCAAAATCAATAATTCAAAGTCAAAATCGACCAAACATAACTCATTGTATTTCTTAAGGTAAAGGTTTAAAAACCCCATTGGACAAACAAAGTACAAATTACAAATTACAAAAATGCCCCCACAGGCAATTTAAAGCCTTATTAGGCATATATAAAAAAAAACACAAAACATAAGAAGGAAACTTAAGGGGACTCGCGGTCTCTGAGCTCCTCAGACATCAGCTCCTCAGACATCGCACGACAGATGCTTGAAGCCATTGACCCCCATTCATCGAGGTCGGCCGACACTTCGGTTCCAACAGCACCGAGATGAGGACCCTGAGGAATGCCACTGAGGGAGATCGCTGACATCTTGAATTCCCCGTCTTCAAGCTCTACAAGCTCCAAAGATTGCATATCAGCCGTCATGTCCTTCTCCACAGTCGTGTAATGATCAAGGGTCTCCGGAGGAATGAGCGTTCCTCTGCTCACAAGCCGATCTAAGCACTTTTTCGTGCCCGTGACTTGACCAAAAATGAGCTGCCGTTTATTCGCCGCTTCAAGCTCATCGATGTAGCTTTTTATCTTTTGGAGGCGGGCGTTCACCTTATCCTCCATCTCCTTCCGGAGGCCCCTCTCCGCGCCTACCCAATCATCCTGAGATGCCCTTAGCCTCTTCCTCTTAGCCTTACCATCAATTTCAACCTTCTGTTTCTCGATGGTCATGTGGCTAAGAGCGTCATTGGCATCGAGCACCTTGGCTTTAATTTTCTCGTTCTCAGCACGAAGGGCTTCGAGCTCCTGATCCTTCGAAGCAGCTCCCTCCTTAAGTTGGGAGACCTTGGCATTAGCAACAGCCAAATCCCCTCTTAGCTTCTCGGCTTTCTCGGCATCCCGAGCTGCGGATTTACACTTACGGTCCAACGACCGGATAATATCGTTCGTCTGCGCTTCGACCTAGAAAGAAAAAATAATTAGACAACACGAGAAATATGTGCATGAAAACGAAGATAACCTTTTTGAGCAACGGCTTACCCGAGCCTTCGACCGAGCAAGTTCCAAATACTTCTCCTTCTCCGGGAGATCATCCATTGTTGGAGTACCGCGGCTTCCGAGCTTGAACTGATGAAACACCTCGGCCCAGGACGTTGCGTCGTTAATGAGAGGTGAGTCCTTACTATAATTAAAAAGCACCGCATTGACATGTCCCGCGGCCAGAGACCTCCTTTTCTTGCGTTTCCCCTAAGCAGCGACAACAACAGCCGGATCAGTCCTTTCTTCTAGGACCGCTTCGGGAGTATCAGCAATGAGAGTAGCATCATCTCTCTCCTCCCCCCCTAAGGTGACCTCGGGAGCCAGATAGACCGACCCGGTGGGGTTTTTCTTTTTCTCGAACAGTCTGATGGCTCATCATCCCCACCAACACCGGTTTCGTGGACTCTCAAGTCGGAGTCCGGAAGCACCGCGGCAGTGCGGATAACCGATTCAGGCCTAGCAGTCTAATCGGTGTTGTCCAGATTAGTGGACGGGATGGTATCATCGACTCGCGATTTCGGGTTGACTTCGTCATTCTCCCCGACGGTTGGTGAGATATCCTGGTTAACTGGGACGGTCTCGGGAGGAACGTCGACAGTCCTCTGCATCGAGGGGAGTATGGAATTGTCAAGGATGGACGAATAATCTGGGACGGTGAGAAACTTTCGTCGAGGTGGCATCCTGGATGAAGATTCTCGAGGAGCTGCGCGAGCATAACAAACTTGAGAAAAAGATAAAATAAGACTAAAATATGTTTACTTAAAGAATTTTGAGACTAACCAGCACTGGAACGCTGCGATCTATTCTTCGCAAGGCGAGCTCGGTGGATGTCTGGCCAGCGAATTCTCCCTAACTCTCTAAACCGATCTGCAACCGCCTTCCATTGATCGGAGACACGGCGATAAGTAGGGTTCCGAACTGCATAACAAAAGAAGAGACATATTAAAACAAGAGTAAAATACGCAGCCTCATTATTGCAAGACGAATAACTACCAATATTTTGGTTCCACGTCCTCCTATAACCAATTCCCGAGGTGGACACAGAAGCGGAGTCAACTTTGACGAAAAAGCATTTCGTCTCCCAATCCTGAATTTTGCTAGGTTTTGGGCCGGTAATTATGTCATAGCTCGGCTTCATATTTACCAAAAAATACCAAGGCTTGGCCTCATCTATATTGACCGAGGTGAGTTCTTCAATCATCTGAGCAATGACCGGAATGCCGAGTTTAGATCCCAGGGACAGGAGCCCAATTAAGTTAACCTTACTTGCCGAGTAGAGCTAACAAACCGCGGCGTGCCATCTACTACAGTAGTCAAAAAGCAGTTTGGGTAAGGGAAAACGGAGCCCGCACGCCTTAAACCAAGCCTCATAAACACAAACATGCCCCTTTGGAGCATCCCATAGTCGTTTGTGGCTATCCGGAAGCGTAACAGTTATTGCACCTGAGAAAGGGAAGGACCCGATCAGCTCGTCAATCCCATCAATCGATAAGCAAGTCGGCCCGACAGTTAGTGGCTGCACTGCCAGGGGAATCAACGGAGTTCAGGGATTTCCTTCTAGGTTGCCCTCTAAAGGATTGGTCGGAACAACATATCGACCTGATGTCTCAACTTTTTACCGAGCAGGGATCCTATCATCCTCATCAAGTTGAGAAGCAATAGCTGGGTCACGTCGGATCTGCTTATCTTCCATTCTCTTTTGTTCAACATCCAACCTCGCCAGTTCGGTAGCAATCTCCGCGTCATATTGAATTTGAGCTTCAACGTGAGGAGGACGGACCCGAGGTCGGGGATTACTCGATTTGGCCGTATCATCGCCAAATTTCCTAGACAAGAAAAGCCTCTCCGCATCAACAAGCCGAGATTCGTCGGCTACAAGAAGATCATTGCCAATACCATCTCCTCGATCGACATGCATTGGCATGTTAACAGTCGCTGCCGTATTCGTCTCCCCAGCAGAACGTCTTTGGGCCTCGGCTTTGACACTATCCATGTCGCAAAAACCGGGAACTAGCGTCTAAGACGGTCTGACATCGTTAAATCCTGCGCGGCACGAGCTGCGACGAACCAGTTGAGGAAAATCCGCTTGGTTATCCATCGCTAAAATCGACGATTAAGGTTTTCGACAAGAGATAACCATGAAGGATAGATTAAGAGTCGCAAATGATGAGAATAAATTGCAAGAAAATAAATCAGAAAATCACAAGAAGCAGGCAAGAGTGGCCCGAAAACCGAAGATCTTCAAACAAATCAAAGGAACTCGCCGTAGAAGTCGTCGAAATCCGATTACAAAATCCGATAAATAAATAAGTAAAACCCTAGGAAAAAGAAAGCAGGAATTAGAGAGATAAAGAAGAAATGGGTTACCTTTACGAGTAGAGAAATGAGGAGAACCGAAGAGTCAAGGGAATATATAGAGAGAGAAATAATCATGACAAAATCCCTCGATTCCCGCAATAGTTACAGAAACCGAAGCGATATGTCTTCTCAAGGAAGACTCGCCGAACTCAAAGATTCGCCGAGGTCATCTATAAAATATATATATATATATATATAGACCAAGGTCGATCAAAGCGAGATGCCGATCTCAAATCCAACCGGGCTAAAGAATTCTCCATGAAATTCGCCAAACTCAAACATACTCCTTTGCCGAACTAAGCGGGGACTTATTGTAAGAGGTTAGTTTAGCACTCCCTAGTTTAACCATGTTTGAACCAAGACCAGCCCAATTGATTCCAGTCTACGATGGGTCGAACCAAGCGAAGAAGGCCCATGATCGTATCCAACGGGCCGAGCTCGGCCTAAAGCCCAACTTGTCGCTAAACAAGCCGACTTCCGAGAATTGCGGAATCTTTCCCGATTTTGTTGGGAGAAAATGAAGATTTTCCTATCCTAATGAAACTAGGAAAAGTAAATCCCCTCGATTTAGGCCGAATCAGAACCTTATAAATAGGAGGACTCTCGCCACAATTCAAGGCATCCACAATCATCTGCGAGACCTAAGAGGCAGAGAACTGAGACTTTAGCTTTTAACCTTCTTAGTTCGCAAGTCATCTTTTTACGATCTAGCAATCTTGTAACTCCGCCGAGTTTAATCAATAAACGAGATTAGAACAATTAATTTTACTGTTTTGCTCCTTGTGTGATTTTCAGAATCAACAGGGGCCGTTTGATTGAACCGAGCATACCCCGAGATATTCCTCTCGACCCAGCAACGTTTTAGAATAAGTTACAACCGTCTATAGTAGTTTAGTTTAGCAATTGAGTCCGTAGAAGTAGTTTAGTTATCGATTTCATTAGGTTTAGGTTAGTAGTCGATTTTCTTAGGTGTTAGGATAGTTTTAGTTTTTCTTAGGATATGTTTAGTTTCTCTTAGCATTAGTTTAGTAATTGAAATTCTCTTAGTTTAGAGTAGCCATCGATTTCCTTAGATTAGATTAGTAGAAGTTTTTTGTTTCTCGTTCTTTACAATTCTAGTTACAAAAACCCTATAAAAATATATTTGTTCTATGCTTAAGGTCTCATAGAACAGCACCCTCTCCCTGTAGATCGATACCTCAAGTACTACAACGCACATATATGCACTTGCAGGCTTTAGGGTTTATACAACTAAGACCTAGAGTTTCGGAGACGAATCTGATTCGCATCAGATGGCAGCGGCCGGAGAGCTCGCGCTAGTGGTGAGAGGGGTCCGTGGGGACTTGTTAGGTTCTTCGTTTTCTTCATCTCCTTTGGTGTTTTTTGGTTCTTGGGAGTCATTTGGCTTCTCACTTAGGTCACGACTTGGCAATCTAGGTATGGATTAAGCATGACGTTGATTGCGTCCAAACGTATGCTAACCTCTGAGTTGAACACGTGCTTGTCTGAGAATTGATGGCGTTGATGATATGAATGTTGTCTAGAGTTGACAACGGGAGATGCAAAAGGATCGTCTCGGTAGTAAGGAGGCTTGTGGCTTCCTTGAGAGTAGTTGGTCGGTGCCGGTTTCCGATCCATGTAGAACGAGTCAAACATAGTATGTGAGTCATGACAGTGGTGAGCGCAAGATGGGTCATAGTAACCCCGCTCATAGTAGCAATCTCGCTCTAGAGGCGAGTTCATGTTTGAAAGCCTGAAACGAAGAAAAACAAAACCAAACATCAAATAGAAAAGGTTTATTCTAGAGTCGTTCTACTAACCTCTAAGGTGTGATAGAAACTGTAGCGATCTCTCCCCGGCAAAGGCGCCAAAAACTTGATACGAATCGGATCTGTCACCGAAACTTCAGGTCTTAAATTTATAAACCTTAAAGACTGCAAGTGCACAGATGTGCGTTGTTGTACTTGAGGTATCGATCCACAAGGAGAGGGTGCTGTTCTATGAGACCTTAGACACTGTATAGTAAATAAACCTAGAACGAATATATTTTTATAAGCTTTTTGAAACTAGAATTGTAAAGAATGAAAAGCGGAAAATTTCTACTAAACTATTTCTAATGAAATCGATGGCTACTTTAATCTAGGGGAATTTAATTTCTAATCTAACACTAAGAGACTCTAAACCTAATCCTAAGAAATTCTAAGACTAACCTAATACCTAAGAAAATCGACTACTAACCTAAATCGATAACCAAACTACTTCTACGGACTCTATTTCTAAACTACACTACTAGAGACGGTTGTAACTATTCTAAAACGCTGATGGGTCGAGAGGAATATCTCGGGGTATGCTCGATTCAATCAAACGGCCCCTACCTCATTAGTAACCGGTGTTTCTAAATTATAACTCCACGAACAGGACAGAAAATGACGTAGTCTATTCGCGTACAACCTACGTCTGACAATCTGTTCACTCAACCAGTAGCGTTCGTCTTTGGCCGTGCGTAAGATTGTGATTTGCTAGTGGGTCCATAGGTTCACGGCACTCTGTAAGTATACTTTCGAACTCTTACGACGCGCACGCCTTGTGGATAAACTTTTTTGGTGATTAGATGCAGCACTTTCGTGGTTCTAAACTCCCCCTATCAGTCTCTAGTTCATGACACTAGATTCATGCATTAACAACTTTCCACAAGAAGAGCTCTAGAAATTGGCTAGGGTTTACCGAGTGAAATCCTTATCGAACATAGAATTCCCCTCGATAATCCTTTAAACCCAACAATCTAAACTACTCAAACCTACTGAAAAAGACATGATTAAATTAAACATGAGATTGGTGAAGAAGCCTCACGAATTCAAGAACTAAGCTAGGTGAGAAACCTTCTCACCAATCCCGAAAATCTCAATGCAAGAGTACAAGAATGAAAGCAAAACTAGTGTGTAGAAAATTCTCCACAAAATTACTGTCTAAAAAAAAGTAATTATAGATCTTCAACATGCTTGGGTCGTTTTAGGGTTTGACTTGAAAAGACGGTTTTGGCCTCGGGTTAAGAAACAGATAAACTTGGGCGGAACTGGGCTTGGCCGCGGGTCCGTTGCTTCTGGCCACAGAGAATTGGGCTCTTGCCACGGGTGGAATGGCTCCAGGGGTGGCAGAGTGGTGCTTAGCGGCAGGTCCGGCTCCTCAACCCGCAGTGGACTGCTTCTTCAGGAAGCTTCGTCGGTCTTCAGTGCTTCGGTATAATTAAGGATCCAACTGTTGGATTGTCTCCAATCCACTTGCATTTGAAATCTGGTTGTCTCTAATTTTTTGTATCCAAATTTGGGGATGTTCGGACGGTGAAAAGGTCTTCATAAGCTACTTGATTTGTCGTTCTTTTTCTGCTACTTGATTTGTCGCTTACAGAAGAGGAAGATGACAATTGTCGGACTTCTTAATTTGTCTTGGGCTTTAATCTTGAATTCTGGTAATTGGGCTTGAATTGGTTTTGTTGTGGCCACATATATTAACTTCTATTAGATTGATTAAGTATTGGTTTAATCATGTATTGAGATCGAGTCTGGTACAGTTCATATAAACCGGCTTTATCCAACATATAAGAACAACATTGTATACATTTTCACATAATCAATGAAGTTTACAACGACTTTCCATCGTCTTCTTCCTCTCAACAACTTTCTTCTAACATGGTATCAGAGTTGTGAGAAATCAAATTCTCATACGATTCTTTCTCTTTCTTTCGCTCATTGACGTTGATTCTTCGGTCATTCCGCCGATTATTCCTTTCTATGTGTTCGTATTCTTCGGTTATTCCGCCGATCAATCAATTTTCTTGATTTCACGGTCATTCTGCCGTTGAACAACACTCTACCGATGGTGTCTACTCGAAGAATTGGTCGTCCCAAGTCCGCGCTACTGCCTCAGCTCGCCGAGCTACAAATCGTGGAGATTCATCTCCCGAAGCTCCTGAACCTCCGATTTCACCAATGGCGACTCATAATTCACCGATTGAGAATCTGGATAGCATTCATTCACCATACCACTTGACGAACGGTGATAATCCAGGTCTCTCTATCATTTCTGAACTTCTTGATGGAAATAATTACGATGATTGGAGAATTGCGATGACGATATCCTAAGATGCGAAGAACAAACTTACTTTCATTGATGGATATATCTCGCGCCCCAATGAATCTGATCGTATATTCCGTATCTGGTCAAGATGCAACAGTATGGTCAACTCTTAGCTTCTCAATTCAGTATCGAAGCAGATTTACAAAAGCATACTTCGTATTAACGATGCATCAGAGATATGGAGAGATTTGTTGACTCACGAATCTTCCAAGATCGTATCAATTATCCCAACAGAGTTGGTCACTTCAACAAGGACCAATGGATCTTGCTACTTACTATACTACCTTGAAGACTATATGGAATGAATTGGATGGAGCAGATTGTGTCAAACTCTGTCGAAATTGTGCTTGTTGCAGGAACATGAATAAGAAGGCTGAACATGCGCGTGTGATCAATTTTTTGGCTGGCTTGAATGAATCATATGCCGTCATTAGAAGTCAAATAATCATGAAGAAACACGTGCCTGATTTGGCTGAAATTTACAATCTCTTGGATCAAGATCACAGTCAGAGAAACGTTGTTCCAGTTCACAATTCATCTGCATTCAATGTTTCAGTCTCAGATACAATGCAAGCCTCTGTGAACGCAGCTTAGTCTTCATACAACAACTCAAAACAGAACATGCCTATTTGCTCTCATTGTTGTTACACAGGTCATACGGTTGACAAGTACTACAAAATTCATGGCTATCCACCAGGGTTCAAACACAAAGCAAAGCCCGAAGCTGACAAATCTGCATACAATGAGAGACAGTCGATTCCAGCTGCAATCAAACCTGCTGTTGCTCAACTTGCATTCACAGATAATGCTTCTACTAATGTTGTTGTAGGAATGAACACCACTCTTACTAAAGACCAAATCCAGGGTGTTATTGCATACTTTAATTCTCAACTCCAAACTGATTCAGAGACATTCACTTCATCTACATCTGGTGCTACCATCACATCATTACCTGGTATGGCTTTTTCTTCTTCTACACTACGATTTGTTGGAATTTTAAGAGTAACCAGGAATGTTTTGTCCTCTGAATCTTGGATAGTTGACAATGGAGAAACACATCACGTAGCTCATGATAGGAAATTACACTACAAAAAAAATGGCACGTTGGTAGCAGACCATTGTAGCACTAATTCACCAACTGCTACCAAAAGTGCCAAAATCGGATCCCAACTCTATCGTAGCATTAAATTCGTGCTGGGACAGAATTTCATTATGCGGGAAACCAAAAATCATTACTATAACTGAAATAATTTTGGAGGAAAAATAGTTAGCTAATTTTTGTTTATGCGCCAAACTAAAAATATTTTTTGGCAAATATCTCCTTTTCCTCATTCAACCTAATTTTTGTTTGGCAAATATCTCGACACAGACGTTCCTCATTCTACTTTTTTTTTTTTGGCAAATCTCGCCCCCTCCAATCTCCTTCTCTGCCACGAATCCGAGTCTTCTCTAAACCAGGAAGAAGACGGCGATGAGACCAATCATAGGAGATCTGAACAGCCTCACTGTTTCGTCGCTGCTACAACGATCGGAGACAATGATGAAGATTATCTGAGTAACCGTCTTCTTCTTTCTCTAATCGCTTCTTCCATTGATTTGATTTTTTCAGACGAGGACGATATTCGGATTCCAACATCAAAAAGCATACATTGCAATTTCATACTTCGATCTGTTTCTGGAGAGGAGATTCATCGGTGTAAGTTTGTCTGATTTGACGAGTTTCCAACTTTGAAAATCCTCTCTTTCAAATTCCCCAATCTGACTGAAGAAAATACTTTTCTTTTCTTGTTGGTTGCAGAGATATGAATCATGGGCGATTCGATTGTTATCAGTAGCTGGTTTATCATTAGCTGCGAAAATGGAGGAACGAATTGTTCCTGGATTATCACAATACCCACAAGATCAAGATTTCATTACTTGGAAGTTGTCATATTTGTGAAGAGCGTGAATAGACCTAAGGAGCTGAACAAGTTGCTTGTTGAATGCAATTTTCCCTCGATATGCATTCACTCTAGCATGTCTCAGGAAGAGAGGTTTGTAAATTTTTCAAAACATTATCCTGCTGAACCTACCTGACTTGGTCTTAAATCCTCTGCACATGGACCAATTCTTAAGAATGCTTATGATCAAATATGCACAGGTTGACTCACTACAAAAGTTTCAAGGAAGGGCACAAGAGAATTCTGGTGGCAACAGACTTTGTAGGAAGAGGCATTGACATTGAGCGTGTAAACATTGTTATCAACTACGACATGCCAGATTCTGCTGATACATATCTTGACATTGAGCGTTCTTAATCAGGTTTGGAGTTTGATCTTCTTCTTTTTACAGACCATCCATCATATTCAAAGTGGCAATTTAGTAAAGTGGCAATTTCAAATGTGGACAGGTACAAGAGAGGTTTGAGGTTGATATTAAGGAACTTCCTGAGCAGCTTGATACTGCCACATACAGTAAGTGTGAATCTTTTATGAAAAAGCAAAATGAATTGTCTGGTTTTGACACTGACGATGTTTCTTCTTTCTCTTCTTCGTTGTGCAGTGCCGTCCTAAAACCAGCCATCTTCAGATTACATCCTGCTTCAGATGTAACATGCAATAATAGATGGGGAAACAAAATGTTCGTTTGTCAGTATCTTTCCTTGACGACAACTTTTGTATTGCCTAAATTTTTTGTCAGTGAGGTGATTCTAACACTTGGTAGCTCAAGAACAGTTATCGAGTTTCTGTGTGCTGCAAAGGAGAAAAAGATCATTTCGTGTATTTGTCGCCGAAGGTGCACCAAGGTTTGGTGTCTCCTTTTTCTAATGTTTCATGATGACCATAGTTAGTGTCCATCTAACTCAGATGTATCACTTTTATTGTCTTTCTTCTAATTCTATTGTTAGGTTTCAGGGCCATCTATTAGCAAAAGAATTAATAGCCAGAGCTTTGCAGACCACTGTGATCACTGACTCTACCGTCAACATGGCTGCTCTTGCAGCACAAAAGCATGCGTCAACATGGCTGCTCTTGTAGCACAAAAGCATGCGTCCCATTTGTGGTCCTAGCCGGAAGTCACAAGGTTGGTTTCTGAGTTGTGTTTTTTTTTTGGGTCTCAAACCATTGATTGCTCTTAAGTATTGTGTTATGAAAAGTGAAGGGACAAAGAGGAAGTGGAAGCTAATGAACCGAACATGTTGCAAGTTCTGCTTATGAAAACCTTTATGCAGGTCAAGGGATGATTGAAGAAGAGCAACTAAAAATTGAATATAAATGTGTTTCGTTTGAAATAATGATTGTGAGAAAGATTGTAATATTGCATATATCGATACCAAAAATTAAGTTTACAAAATAAATAAATATAATAATTGTTATGGATTTAGAGTGTTTGTTTTATTTCTCAATTAAAAAAATATATAACAAAATATTGTCTAATACTAAAACCATAAAACAAAATAGAAAATATTATAACAAAATATAGTGAATTTGATTTAGAGTTTAGGGTATAGGATATAAGGTTTGAAATATTTTTTAGTTTTATTGTTTTATATTAAGAACGTAATTATTGTTTCATATTAAGAACATAAAATAAAAAAAGGAAAGGTTAGAGGATATTTGATTTAGGGTTTAGGGCATTGGCGTTTAGGGTTTAGGTTATGTGAACTATATTTTGCCTATCTTTCAGAATTTTCGTTCGTCAAGTTCAACTCGTCTGTTTCAGCTCGTTAAATTCAGTTCGGATTTCTCAGTTTTAGTTCATCAAATTTTAAAATTATACATAAAAGAAGAATTAAGTCTTGAATATTTGATTTAGGGTTTAGGGCATTGGCGTTTAAGATTTAGGTTATTGTTTTGTTTTTTTGGTTTATGATTTAATTTGTATCATTAAGGTTTAAAGTTTATGATTTATTGTTTGGAATTTAGGTTTAGGGTTTGGGGTTTAGGTTGAAGGTTTAGGGTATAGGGTTTGGGTTCAGTTTAGGTTTTAGGTTTAGGGTATGATTAATTGTATATGGTTTAGGGTTTGCTTAGTCAATAGGGTTTTCAGAGTTTGAAATAATGTAATTGTAATTTCTCAATTAATGGAATATACAATAAATTATTGACTCATGCGTACGTACAACCTAATCTATAAATAAAATTGTTTGAAAAATAAAAGATAAGTCTTGAATATTGTATGTATATATAACTGTATGTTTTGTTTGTATAGTTTATGATTTAATTTCTATGCTTTAATATTTTAAAGTTTAAAGTTTATAGTTTTTGACTTAGGGTTTGGAGTTTAGGTTTAAGGTTTAGGGTTTGAGGTTTAGGTTTAGAAGTTTGAGGTTTGAAATATAATTTCTATTAATATGGATTTAGTTGATCATAAACTCTAAACTTGAAATTGTAAATTCTTAAACATTTAAACATCAAAATTATATACAAAAATATTCCAACAGTTATAACAAATTTCATAAAATCATAAGCTCTATCGTAAACAAAATATACTCATATACAAAAGACTTAAAAAAAAACAAATCTAATCATTTTATTAATCCAAAACCCCAAGTCCAGAATCCTAAGACTTAACTCCTAAACTCTAAATTATAAATTCTAAACCTTAAACTTTACCTTCAAACATCAATATTTAATAAAAAAACTATAATACTAAATTACCACAAATAAATTTACCAAAAAATAAAAGTAACAAAATTTCTCATTGGTTATTTCATAAGGAGGAGGATTGCACTTTGTTTTAACGTGTACCGTTGATGAGACTGAATCCAATGGACATAAATATTCTCCTCTTCTCCTCTTCTCATTCGTCTCCTTCTCTTTCGTCTCTTCGTCTCTTTCGTCTCTTTCCTCCTCTATCGACTATCGCCGACGTCGACCTTCTCTTTTCCCCCTTCGCCGTCCTCTTATCTTCTCCTCTTCGTCTCTTTCCTCCTCTATCGACTTATGGATTTTAATTTATCGACAAAAAGATAATCAAAATCCCTATTTGTTGTTTCGTAAGATTTAACAGATTTACCGATCCTGGAAGGCGGAATCAGATCTGGGTTTGCTGTCTCTATAGTTGAATCATGCTCGGAGGAGTTCGATTTGAAGAATTTCGACGTAGAATCCACCCTGAATCGGGTAAGTTTCGGAAAATTTCTCACTCCTCTCTCTCTCTCTCTCTCGCGTTTCTCATTGTTTCAATTGGTTCTACTCCGGTATAGCTTGTTAAGGCGTAACGATGTCATTTATTGACTATATCCAGGGAAAGAAAGATATAATGGCAGTTGACAATGACGAAGATGATAATGGCAACGCTAATGACAGTGAGAACGAAGACCATGGTGATGGAGTTCAGATGACTCCAAAGACAGTGACGATGTCATTCTGAACGTCAGAGGTCAAGCCGCTAACCACATACCTTTTTTGTAGACTATAGAATTCTGTTTCAAAAAATGTTATACATTGATCAAGTTTGTGTTGTGAAGTTAAATCATCTTATAGTCTTTTTAACATTACAGATACACTGAACAAATGGAAGAGATTTTTGATGAGGCATATGACCGGTATATGGTGAAGAAAAGAGGAAGCGCAAAGCAAAGGAAGAGAGCTAGGCAGGCACACGTTTATTGTCTTATAGTGCAGACAACCACAAGTGGATGTCCATGGAAGCATGCTTTGACTGTCTTACAGAGGTAAAACCTGGCAATGATCGTTACTACTCGGACTTGGGGATGATTCTATGAAGCAGAAATTTCACCTTCTCTGCCTGTCCAGGTCTGTTGTTGCCAGACTAGCTATATTTGTCTTCTTCATCCTACTTCATCAAAGTGGTTTCATCTTATGGTCTTTATCTTGTTAGAATCCCAATTACATGTATTTTTCTTATTTCAGGAGTATCCACCTGGTGTTATGGTTGTGCCAATGCGTAGCAGGACATTGAAACCTTTCAAGACAACAAATTTGGTTGTATTTGCTCAAGACATCAGCTAAGGTCAGAAACCAGCTTCGAAGAGGACCATCCAGGCAAAAAGAAATTCTCTCGACCTGTCCTTGAGACAACAGCCAAGGAAGAACCTGGACAGTCCTCACGAGGCCAAAACAAGAACAAGGACAGTCCTCACGAGGCAAAGCTCGTCGTAGAGACTAGAGACATGGTACCGATTCTGTTGTAAATACTAGTGTTTTGCTTTTGTCTATGTTTGATGGTTACATGGTCTGTTTAAGATTTCATTTTTTGTATGTTATGACTGTTGTTTTGAAATTTTAATGGAAAATCTAGTTATATTCTATGATATAATTGTCTTTAATTAGTGTTAATTATAGTAATTAGTTAATATGATCTCAATATATAGCAATACAAATAACACGATACAAATATTCCGTTGCATTTTATATTTGTCATCATAATTAGGTTACAGCACGAGAAAAATGCCATGAAACAATAATCAATGGCATTTTTAATCTCATACTATAGATTATCTTACAGCACGAAAAAACGCCATTAAAAATATTCAATGGTGTTTTAAAATTGTCACTATAAAACAAATTACAGCATTAAAAATATGATACGAAAAATCGAATAATAGCACGAATATGACGCTAAGAAATTAATTTCTATAGCATTTGATTCGCGCTATCATAGGTCAGACTAACGTAGCATTTAAAAAATGCTACGATAGGGGGGGGGGGTCTATTGTAGCTGCGGCGAATCTAGCGTTTTAAAATACGCTACCAAAGGCTACGGTAGCATTTTTTCGCGCTACCAACGTGCCTTTTTCTTGTAGTGTTATTCATGAATCTATCTGCTGTTGTGAATACTTCAGTTACATTGCCTATTGGATTGGGAGTGAAAATTGCAGGAATAGACAAGATTCAACTGAATGAACATCTTATACTAAACAATGTTCTGTATAATCCAGATTTTAGATTGAATCTTCTAAGCATCAGTCAGTTGACTAAAGATTTGGGGTATCGAGTGATGTTTGATCATGATTCTTGTATGATTCAGGATCCTATCAAGGGATTGATGATTGGTCAGGGTGAGCAGATATCCAACCTATACGTATTGGATGCAGCTTCCATTACAGGATCTTCATCTTCGCAGTTTTATGTCTCAACAAATATTGTAATTGAGTCTGGTTTATGGCATCATAGACTAGGACATCCATCTGTAAACAAAACTGATGTTCTTACAGATATACTTGGAATAAGACAAAGGAATAAAAGTCCATTTCATTGTGCTATTTGCCCCCTTGCAAAACAAAAACACCTTCCCTTCCATTCCAAGAACAATATTTGTGAAACTGCTTTTGATCTTCTACACATTGACAGATGGGGACCTTTTTCAGTACCAACTACAGAAGGTTATAGGTACTTCCTCACGATTGTGGACGAACACACAAGGGTTACATGGTTACATCTCCTCCAGACAAAATATGAAGTTCTGAGAGTGTTTCCTGACTTCTTGAAGATGGTAGAAACTCAGTACAAAGTTGTTGTGAAAGGTGTAAGATCTGATAATGCACCAGAGTTAAAATTTGTGGAATTATTCAAGGCTAAAGGAATCGTTTCGTATCATTCATGTCCTGAGACTCTGGAACAGAATTCAGTGGTCGAAAGGAAACACCAACACATTTTAAATGTGGTTCGATCCCTTATGTTTCAGTCTCACATTCCAATAAAATATTGGAGAGATTGTGTTTTAACGGCAGTGTTCCTCATCAATCGATTACCTTCTCCACTTCTGAAAGATAAGTCCCCTTTTGAACTCTTAACATCAAAGAAGCCTGATTACAGTGGTCTCTGTGTTTTTGGTTTTCTCTGCTACAGTTCCACATCATCAAAGAACAGAAACAAATTTCAACCAAGAGCTAAAGCCTGTGCTTTTCTCGGATATCCACCTGGTTGCAAGGGTTACAAGCTGATGGATCTTGAAACAAATCATATTTGTGTTTCCAGGAACGTCACATTCCATGAAAACATATTTCCTTTTGCTGGTAACTCTGCTCCATCTCCTACAATTTTTGATCATGTATCTGATTCTACAGATGTTAGTAGTTATCTCAATAGCAATATTCATGTAGTTGTGAGTCCTTCTTCTGCAGTTGTGAATGATTCTATTGAAAGCTCTATCCCTGTAGTTTCTGATACCAATAATAATTCAGAACAGAAGAGAACCACCAAAGTTCTTTCATACCTTCAGGACTACTACTATAATTTGACAACTTCAGGTATCAAATATCCTTTGTCAAATTATATGAGCTATGACAAATTGTTTACCCCTTATAGAGCCTACATATGTTCAGTTACAAAACATTCTGAACCAAGCTCTTTAAGTCAAGAGAAGAAATCAACTGATTGGTTAAAGGCTATGAATGAGGAATTGCATGCCTTAGAGGGAACATCTACTTGGGAAATATGTTCTCTTCCATCAGATAAACATGTTATAGGCTGTAAGTGGGTTTACAAAGTCAAGCTCAATGCAAATGGAAGTTTGGAGCGTTACAAAGCCAGACTGGTTGCAAAATGTTACACACAACGCGGAGGAGTAGATTTTGTTGATACTTTTTCCCCAGTAGCAAAAATGACTACGGTCAAAACACTTTTGGCCGTAGCTGCAGCCAAGAAATGGAGTCTTCATCAATTGGACATCTCCAATGCCTTTTTTAATGGAGATCTCGATGAGGAGATCTACATGTCTTTACCTCCAGGCTATACACCATAGGAGGGGGGAAACATTGCCTCCACAGGCTGTTTGCAGACTTAGAAAGTCTCTTTATGGTCTCAAACAGGCCTCAAGACAGTGGTTTCTTAAATTCAGTTCCACTTTAATGTCTTTGGGATTTCAGAAATCGCATGCTGATCACACATTTTTTGTGAGAAATGTGAATGGCAAGTATGTGGCTGTCCTTGTCTATGTTGAAGACATCGTTATAGCCAGCAATGATGACAATGAAGTAACTCAGTTGAAAGAGGATTTGACGAAAGCTTTCAAACTCAGAGACTTAGGTACTCTTCAATACTTTCTTGGCCTTGAAGTGGCTCGTTCAAGTTCAGGTATCTCTGTTTCTCAAAGAAAATATGCCTTAGAACTACTAGAGGACACTGGAATGTTAGCTTGCAAACCATCTTGTATTCCTATGGATCCCAGTTTTAAGCTTAGTCAAGATTCAGATGAACCTTTGCTTGAAGATCCCGCAGTGTATAGACAATTAGTGGGCAAGCTGATGTACTTAACCATCACTCGTCCAAATATTACATATGCAGTTAATAAGCTATGTCAGTTTACTTCAACACCAAAGAGTTCTCACCTTCGTGCTGCACATAAAGTCATGCATTACATCAAAGGAACTATTGGATTGGGTATTTTTTACTCTGAAGACTCAGATTTCACCCTCAAAGGTTTCACGGATGCAGATTGGGCATCTTGCGTTGATACAAGGAGGTCAACTTCTGGTTTCTGTATGTTTCTTGGATCATCTTTGATATCTTGGAAGTCCAATAAACAACCCACAGTTTCACATTCCTCTGCTGAATTAGAGTATCGGGCAATGCAACTTGCTGTCAGGGAGATTGAATGGTTAGTCAAACTGCTTAAGGAGTTTCAGGTGGATCAAAAGCAACATGTAGCTTTCTATTGTGATTCAACAGCTGCCATACATATCGCCAATAACCCAGTCTTCCATGAACGAGCCAAGCACATTGAAAACGACTGTCACATGGTTCGGGAAAGAATTATCAGTGGTTTGATCAAGACTCTTCACGTCAAGACAGACTTGCAGCTTGCAGACGTCTTTACAAAACCCCTGTTTCCATATTAGTTTCAATCTCTTGTAGGCAAGATGTCTGTCAAATCAATCTTCGTGTCATCTTGAGGGGGAGTATTAGATTGATTAAGTATTGGTTTAATCATGTATTGAGATTGAGTCTGGTACAGTTCATATAAATCGGCATTTATCCAACATATAAGAACAACATTGTATACATTTTCACATAATCAATGAAGTTTACAACGACTTTCTATCGTCTTCTTCCTCTCAACAACTTTCTTCTAACAACTTCCTTTTTGTATACTTTCATCCCCGCCCCTTGCAAGTTGATGGTGGGAGTAGTCCCAACACTCAATTTGGATCGCACAAGCTAGAATGATTGATGAGGCACATACTTGGTAAAGATGCCTGCGAGTTGTTGCGCAACTGGAACATGTTGAATTTCAAGAACACTGAGGGTTACTCTCTCACGAACGTAGTGATAGTAGCCGATCTATACGTGTTTCGAACGACTATGGGGGACTGAATTTGCAGTGGGGTGTACAACCGAAAGATTATCGCAGCGTAGTAGAGCATGCATAGACTGAGGAATGCCTATCTCTCGAAGAGCTGCTGATCTCCAATTCAATTCATAGGTTATTGTGGCGAGTGCTCTGAATTCGGATTATGTGGAATATCGCGAGACTAGTTGTTGGCGTTTGGCGGACCAAAAATCCAGGACATGATGAACTGGTCGGTGAACATCCAGGCTTCGTACGCCGGATTTGGTGTTGCGGCGACTATATTGTTGACGGTGGAAGTGATTGTTTATGTCGGAGCGGTGACTTGACCGATGACAAATCCAAAGAGCTTTTGACTGCGAAAATAGACTCAAACTGGGTCTTCCAGAGCTAATAATTGCTATCATTTACCTTAAGAATGACAGGACTAGAGATATGAAGATTAGAAGGAAAAGGATAGGATTAAGGGCATGTGCCATTACATCACTTGTGAAGGTTTATGAGGTTTCTGATACCATGTGATTAAACGAAAGAGAAAGATTTTGGACTAAAATTTCACTGTATTATTAATTATTCATAACGGCTACACATCATTCCCTTTTATACAACAAGGAGAAGATTCTAGACCTAATTCCTAGATACAAGGATCCGATTACATCCGAAAGAGAATGACAGCTCTCTCCAACTGGTTTGTCATTCTTCATTCTGCTACTTGCTTTGTCGCTTACAGATGAGGAAGATGACAATTATTCATGTTGACGAGTGGGCTTCTTAATTTGTTTTGGGCTTTGATCTTGAATTTTGGTAATTGGGCTTAAATTGGTTATGTATACTTTCAAACATTTTGCACGCAAAAACTACATAAATACATTTTTAAGAAAATAAATTGCATAAATAGCATTATTGATTGACACAATGTCATGATAGACTTAGTTTAGATGCATAACAAACCCATATCACAATACTACTTGTCGACAGAGAAAACAATAAATAAAACTGCTAAAAAGACAGCTTTATAAAGAGTAGACGATTGGATACCATTTTTTCCCTCATAAAACAAACCTTTTAGAAATGGAAGGAATAACATAACCATAATGGTACATCCAGAAGCCTCTGCCAAACCCGAACCACCTCTACCGTCACCGCGACTCCGGAATAGTAGGCCCATCAAATAATAAGCAAAAGCGGCTAGATTCACCAACAAAATAAATGTGCCCGGCAAATAAAGCAATCCGTCGATTTCTGAGTTTCGACCAGCATTTTCTTGTTGAGATGGTCTGTCTCCGGATCCTAACGTAGTATCGAGCATAGTCTTTTTGGTGATTATGAACACGGTTTTCGAGATTCCAAGAAGCTTGAGTGTGATATCAAAGATGCTGAATAACGCACCGCAAAAGTTGACATTCCATACACTACAATAAAACATCCCGATTTCCGACCAAAATTCCGACCAAGTTATAATGGTCGGAAATTACCGACCATATACCGACGATATTCCGACGAAACAGCACCCGTCGGAAATTGGTCAGGAATTCCCGACCATTATAACTTGGTCGGAATTTTGGTCGGTATTTCTGACCAATTTCCGACAGCTTAGAGACCGAATGAAATCGTCGGAAATTAGTCGGTATTACAGACCGATTTCCGACTGGTTTCTGACGAGATATACACGTTAATATACCCGTTGCATTAGCCGTTTATAGTCGTTGGCGAGTATTAAGGTGGTCGGAAATTGGTCGGAAATTTCCGACCAATTTCCGACCAGATAGGAATCCGACCAACTCCCAACGAAAATATAAACGTTAATCTGCCCGTTGCACTAGTCGTTTCATAGCCGTTTGAATTTTTATACTGGTCGGAAATTGGTCGGAAATCCGCGGAAATTTTAATTATAAATACAACACCACCCTCATTCACAATTTACACCAAAAAAAACATAGAAAATGTCTTCTTCAAATCCCAACACTAGAGATTATTTTCGATCGTGGATGGATAGACCACGGCAAGATCCAACGACGAATCTATTGACGGAGGAGTATGCACAAGGTGTTGAGGAATTCATGACATTTGCGACAAACAATAGCATGACGTCGGAATACGGTAAATTGTATTGTCCTTGTCCTAAATGTCGGAATCATAGATTAGTCTCTGGTGGGGAAGTATGGAAGCATCTTTATAGGAATGGGTTAATGCCGAGTTATAAGATTTGGTATACGCATGGAGAAACTGATGCAATGGTGCAATATCATTGTAGTGGTTTTAATTATTCGGGTAGAATTATAGAGGAACCAACACCAGAAGTAGATGCAAACGTTCAGATGGTGAACGATGCGTATCGCGAAAACGTAGCATCGTATGTTCCATATGGTATTAGAATAGAATAACCTAATTTAGAAGCTCGGAAGTTTTTTGATATGCTAGATGCAGTTAAGCATCCACTATACGAAGGATGTAGAGAGGGAATATCACCTTTATCAACTGCAAGCAGGTTGATGACAATAAAGACCGATTTCAACTTGGCAGAGGATTGTGTGGATGCGATAGCTGATTTTTTGAAAGATATTTTACCTGAAGATAATCTCTCACCGGCTTATACTACGAGGTTCAGAAACTTGTAGCTGGTCTTGGATTGCCGTATCAGATGATAGATGTGTGCATCGACAATTGTATGATATACTGGAGAAAGGACGAAAACCGTCGCAAGTGTCGTTTTTGTGGGAAACCTCGGTATCAGGAAACGGGTGGAAGAGTACCAGTTCCACACAAACGGATGTGGTATTTGCCGTTAACAGATAGGTTGAAGAGGTTATATCAATCCGAGCGCACGGCAGGAGCTATGAGATGGCATGCAGAACATAACTCATATGGAGAGATTGCGCATCCTTCAGATGAAGAAGCGTGGAAACATTTTCAAGAGGTGTATCCTAGTTTTGCGGCTGAGCCAAGTAACGTATACCTCGGGTTATCTACAGATGGATTCAACCCTTTTAAAAAACATGGGAGGCAATATTCATTGTGGCCAGTAATCGTCACACCTTACAATTTGCCGCCTAGTTTGTGCATGAAACGAGAGTTTTTGTTCCTCACGATTCTTGTCCCCGGACCGGAGCATCCTAAGAGATCCCTTGATATTTTCTTGCAGCCATTAATTTATGAGTTGAAAATGTTATGGAAAGATGGTGTTCAAGCGTTCGATGTTTCACTCCAACAGAATTTCACGATGCGTGCGGTACTTATGTGGACCATAAGTGATTTTCCAGCATTTGGTATGCTATCTGGATGGTCGACTCATGGAAGGTTGGCGTGCCCGTATTGTCAAGATAACACTGATGCGTTCCAATTGAAGCACGGTCGAAAGACTTCTTGGTTCGATTGTCATCGACGATTTCTGCCGCATGATCATCCATATCGTCGGAGCATGACATTGTTTAAGAAGAACAAAAAAGTATTTGATGGTCCACCTCCTGAGCCGGATGGGAATAACATCATCACTCAGTTGAGAGATTTTGGTGCTGAGAAGACGGTTTCATGTGGTGGTAATGGTCATTTTCCCGTAGATGGTTGTGGCGAGTACCACAATTGGAACAAGAGGAGTATTTTTTGGGATTTGCCATATTGAAAGAACCATCTGCTGCGCCATAATCTAGATGTCATGCACATTGAAAAAAACTTTTTTGACAACATCATGAATACTGTTCTAAATGTGCAAGGGAAGACGAAAGATAATTTGAAGGCAAGATTGGATTTGCCAGAAATTTGTTCTCGGAAGGAACTCCATATAATGGCGAACGGAAAATCTCAGGCCCCTGCTTTCCGTTTGGATGAGCCTTCAAAAGAGGTGTTCTTCGACTGGATTACGCACAGTGTTCAATTCCCAGACGGATACGCATCTAACCTTCGTAATTGCGTTAATATTGGAGAAGGGAAGTTTTCAGGGTTGAAGAGTCATGATTGTCACGTTATCATGCAACGCCTCCTTCCATTTGCCTTTGCCGGTCTTCTTCCTAGAAACGTCCATGGAGCTATTGCAGGTACATTTATAATTTACAAAATTATATCTAAATTTTACTAAATTTATCTAAATTGTCTAAATTTTACTAATTTTATTTATCATTTATGCAGGGATCGGTGCTTTCTTCCGGGATTTATGCACGAGATCACTTACAGCAGACGGTATCCAAAATTTGGAGGAGAAGATACCGGCTCTCCTATGCAACCTCGAGAAAATATTTCCACCAGCATTTTTCGATGTTATGGAACATCTTCCTATTCATCTTCCTAGGGAAGCAAGACTTGGTGGGCCAGTTCAATATCGATGGATGTATCCGTTTGAGCGATATATGCTCCACCTAAAGAAGAAGGTGAAAAATCTTGCAAGAGTCGAGGGTTCTATTGTTGCACAGAGCGTGAATGAAGAAGCATCCAACTTTGCTAGCTACTACTTTCCATCTTCGGTGAAGACTAAAAGTAGACGACCTGCACGTCATGATGATGGAGGAGAAAAACCGCTGTATCCGGTCTATGTCCCAAATATTTTTGCAGAAATTGGAAGGCTTAGTGGAAAAGGAAGGTCTAGACGACTAACAGAGGAGGAACAAAGGCATTTGCATACATATCTTCTGACAAACTGCGTAGACGTTTTCGAATATGAGAGGTACGTCACTTGATTTTGAATAATGTATTTGTTTAGTAATTACCAAAAATTAATCCTTGATAGTATTTTGAATAATGTATTTGTTTTATTCACAGTATATACATGGAGCAAATAAGGAATTGGTTTCCAAATTGCACAGAGGATGAGCTTATGGTCCGTAAACAGAATGAATTCACGGATTGGTTGAAATATTACGTAAGTGCTCGATTTCCCACAATTAAACTAAATTTTACATGCTTACACATATTGTTTATGAGTGTCCACAAATTGTACAGGTTGATCAGATGAATACTACCGGGACATCGATTCCCACATGGTTAGTTGAGATGGTGCGTGGCCCTACTTTTGTTCCAAGTGTTTATCCGATGTATTGCACTCGGGGGTATGCTTTTAAGGCTTTTCGTGATGGGAGTTCAAGGACAACATGCAACTACGGTATTTCGTCTACATCCGGAGAATTTGTCTACTACGGAATACTCCGCGAAATATTAGAAGTCAAATATCCAGGAATGATTGGTTTGAAGTGCATTGTGTTCTATTGCGATTGGTATGATCCAGTGGAAGGTCTACGTCAGGACGAATTCGGTGTGACATCTGTTCACGGAGGCAAGCGACATCGGAAATACGATCCATTTATTCTTGCTTCACAAGCATACCAGGTTTCCTACATTCGATACCCCCGGGTTAGGAACAAACAAGATCCGTGGATTGCAGTAACATCGATACAACCAAGAGGAATGATATCTAGTGTTTCCGAGCATGACCCTTTACAGGAAATGCCAATTGGTAATTTAGGTGAAATCGAGCATTCTCTAGAGGTTGACCTTGTGGTTGACTTCACCGGCATGGGCGAACTATTTGAGGATTCTGAAGAAGAGAGAGGAGAATTTGATGAGGAATCCGATTCAGCTTCTTCAGATTATTCATTGGACTCAGAATAGGTTTTTGTAAAAAATATTTTATATGCATTTATTTTTAAGTAACAAATATATGAAACTTTTTCACATGCTTTAATTAGTTGTACGAATATTTTTAATTAATAAGGATTCCTATAGATCTATTTAATTTTATTCATCAGTTTCAGAATAAATTTTTAACAATGTTTTTTCATATGCATCTATTTTAAATCAACAAATTTTTCAAAAAATTTCAAATGCTTAAATATGGTCTACGTATTTTTTAATACAGTTAATTATATATTCCGACCATTTTCCGACCGGACACGAAGATCGGTCGGAAAATGGTCGGGAAGGATTGAATTATATTTGCTCCGGCTACAACTTCCCCCGGCTAAAACTTCCCCCGGCTAAAACTTCCCCCGGCTAAAACTTCCCTCGGCCATTCTTTGTTTGGTCGGAAAACGGTCGGAAAATCGAAACTCTAAATGGTCGGAATTTAGTCGGAATTGCCGAATAATTTCCGACCAATATTAATATTTTTCTTTGAAGGGTCGGAAAATGGTCGGAATGTCTCGACATTTCCGACCAAATTCCGACAATTTGGGGTTTCGAAACCTCAAACCGCATAAATTTGATTTGGACTATGTTTAATATGGTTAGATATGATCTTTTGAAAGAATTGAATGTCCATATATCTTAACTAAACCAATTTTGGGGCATATCCTATAAAACATAAAAGAAACTGAAAAGTATAAATATAAAGTGAATGTTTCGTTATGAACGGTTTAATGCGATATACTTTCAATTTATAAAAACATCATATATTTTATTATATGTTTATTTTACCACATATTTGTTAGACATAAGATGTTTACTTGTTTATTAAACAGTATACAGTTTGAAAATTAAAAATTTTAAACCCTAAACCCTGTATGGTCAGAAATTGGTTGGAAATTGCAAGGAATTTCCAACTAATTTCCGACCAATATGAATCAATTGTCAGAAATTAGTCAGAAATTAGTCGGAAATTACAAAGAATTTCGAAAGTTTTATGTTGGATTTATAAACCCTAAACCGTATATGAAATACCAATTTTTATCATAAGAATCAATCTTTTTGAACATCTAATCCAAACCCGTTCTCTTATCGATTCAGAAAAAGCGTCATATACTATATTTATGTTTACCTTGCCATATTGTTTTCATTCCTAAGATATTTAGATGTTTTATACGGTATTCAAATTTAGTATTTCATACCCTATTCCCTCTATGGCCGGAAATTAGTCGAAACATAGTATAATTTGTCGGACTAATTTCCGACCAATTTCCGACCAATGTAATTTTTTCGAAACAAATGCCAAGTGTTAACAATATATCAATCATAAATGCTCAGTATAGTCGGAAATTGGTCGGAAATACCGACCGATTTCCGACCATGCTGAAATAAAACGAATAAATGCTCAGTATGGTCGGAAATTGGTCGGAAATACCGACCGATTTCCGACCATGCTGAAATAAAACCCGCGAAAATTAACCGGTAAATGAAATATTTGGACAGTTTTGTATTTTTCTAAAACCGACCGAATTCCGACCATAGCTAGATCTAAATACCTGTGCCGCATCGTCTTCTTCATTTCTTCGATCTATCCTCTCTCTCCGATTCTCTCTCTCCGCCGATTCTCTCTCGATCATACCGGAGCTTGATCCGTCCGCCGGAGCAGCCGTCCGCCGAAGCCGCCGACCGCCGGAGCCGCCTTCCCTCCTCCACCGCCGCCGACATCTTCTCACCATGTAAGTGCTTCTTCGATCTTGTTTATGTGTGTTTTCTTGCTGGTAGTCTTTTGTGTGGATAATTGGTTTCTAGGGTTCTACGAATTTTGAAAGATCAAAACTTTTTTCTCCTAATTGCTAAGCTCTTGACATCCCAAGTGTTAGATTAAGAATTACATCAATTGATTATGGGTTTGTTTCTATGAAGCCTCAGCATTCCGGTTGGCTGTGTTCCCCTTAGAGATTCAGATCCTTTTCTGTATTGTGATCCATGTCCCCACTTATGCATCTGCAAACAAAATCATGTATATATGATCAGGTTGGGTCTGAATATAACATATAGTATGTCCGAGAAGTTCATAAGGTATGAGTCTCGAAACTTTAGCTGAGGATGTGTTTATTAACCATTTTAATTGTTAACATGTGTCTACTGTAAGATGTCATGATTACTCTAACACTCGCATATCAACCTTGAAGCAACCGTTAGACATTAAAAGACTCATACAGAAAAAAGATGACACACTTGCCAATATTGTAGCGGAAAGCAGCAAAACCACAGAGACTCTGCAAGTACTAAAGACATAAAGAACATTTACTGTCTTGTTAAATCTCAGTCTCAGTCTTCATACAATATTATCTCTCTCTTTTTTCAGTGTCTAGCAAAATGAGTCGACCACAAGATATACAATTTTGTTTCGAATTTCTTGGACTGAGTATTAGTTGTTAATGATGACTTTATATTTATTGAATTCTTATGACTATTAGTTATTTTTTTTTAAAATTGGCTTTCTTAAAACCATGTAGTTCAACATATTTAAGAACAACATATTTTTTTATAATTTTGCGTTTAATATCTAACAAATGTTGCGTTTTTGTTAAGGTCTTACAATGGTTTCGCGAACTTGAGCATCGGTGGTTCGTCTCAAGGGATGCAACAACCTCCACGTACCGGTGGTTCGACTCGAGGGCCAGAACCACCAAGTCCGGCCGCATCGACTATCCCAGAGTCGCAGAGTCAAGCTCCTCGAATCATGATCATCGATGAGTTAGTCCAACAACCGGGCCGGGACTTGCACATCCGGCTTGATCCACATCTCGTTGGAAGATCGACATGGTAAAAACATTTAGTTCATATATATATATATATATATATATATTTAATATCAAATTGTTTATAGTTTATCTTTTTTTGTAGGTTTGGTATATCGAACAATGGGATTAGCAAGGCCATTATGAGGATGTTCCATTCGATCCTCGACAAACCGTACAAGAAGTTTTCAGAAGTCCCGTATGATGAGAAGCAAATTTGGTTTAGACAATTTGCGGTAAGTTGTCAATTACTATATTTTTCTTATATTTATAAGTATTTTTTTAATATTTTACTAAGCATTTTTATTTATGTTTTCGTAGCAAGAGTTTACATGGCATCCTTCTCATACTGTCACGGTGGAAAAATTATTTATGAAGGAAGCGAGTACGCAGTTCAAGAGACACATGAACGAGTGGAAGAAAAAGTGGAGGAAAGGGGCAGACAAGCCGAAAGGCTTGAATTTGGAGGTTTGGAATCACTACGGACCATATTGGCAACAACCGGAGACAGAGAAACTCTCGAAGACTAATTCGGGAAACCGAAAGAGTGATCGCAACGGGAAGGGCCAATACATCCACAACTCCGGATCGAGCAGCTTCTAGACCCGAGAAATTCAAATGGTAATCTTTTATTGTTTACATTGTTTTCTCTACTTAATTAATTATTAAATTATTTATTCATATTTAAATTTATTTGTTTTTATAGACTAATGAGGCCGGAGGTGTGCGTCCGAATCATTTGGACTTAATGAAGAGGTGCCACACGAACAAGACAACCGGGCTTATTCAGGATCCCCTCATAAGGGAGATCTACGAGAACGTGACGAAGCAGAAGACCGACATCGAGCTGACCCAACAGTCACAAGGTGACTCCTCCTCCTCCTTCGAGATGTCGCGGGAAGCGGTCAACCAACTCGTTTTGAACGTAAGTTTTTTTTTTTCTTATAGTTTTACATTATAATTTTATTATGTTTTAATTTATTTATATTTTATACAGGAATTTCCCCTTGATAAAAAAGGGCGACGTCGCGGCGGTTTAAGTACGATCCCGTTTATGGACGACGGGTCTTCTTCTGGTTCTTTTTTCTATGAAGATCTCATCAAGCAGAATGAAGAGCTCAAGTCCAAAGTAGAAGCTTTGGAGGTGGCGAAAACGGACACCGAATTCAGGTTAGGTGCCACGCAAGATGAGCTTTCGGAGGCGAGGTCAGATATCGCTAGCATGTCGTCGTGGGTGAGAGCGAAGTTTCCGGATTTCCCGGGAACGTGATCCGGATCCGAATCCGGATCTGCAAATGTTAATAATGTTAATTTTTAATGTTTTAAAAACACTTTTTATTTATTTCTAAACTATTTTATTTTCAAATATTTTAATGTTTAATATTAATTTTCATTTTCATTTTCGAATAAATTTATTTTCAATTAATTATTAATCAATATTCATAATTTTTAAAATAATTTCAAAATAATATATTTTGTCGGAATTTGGTCGGAAATTAGACAGGTCGGAATTCGGTCGGAAATAAAAAACGTCGGCATTTGGTCAGAAAAAAGGTCATCGGACCTTTGTCGGTAAATCGTCGGGTATTATTATGGTCGGAATTTGGTCGGAAATTAGAAACGTCGGCATTTGGTCGGAAACAAAGTCATCGGAATTTTGTCGGTAAATCGTCGGGTATTATTATGGTCGGAATGTGGTCGGAACTTAGTCTGGTCGGTATTTGGTCGGGAATGGGCGCATCGGACTTTAGTCGGTAAATCGTCGGGTGATATTAGCGTCGGTAAATGGTCGGGAATGGACTGGTCGGGAATCTGTCGGGAATTACCGACCAATTTCCGACCATATTTGATATCCGACGCAATAGTTCCGACGGGCCAAATTGGTCGGAAATTCGTCGGTAAAGACGTTTTCCGACCGTTTTCCGACGAATATATCCGTCGGAAATCGAGTGTATTATTGTAGTGATAATTCTAAGAAAAAATCATGGCTCGTAAATTCTAGCATGTAAAGACAATGCATCACCACAAGTGTGAGGTATATACCTAAAAAAATTCCCGAAAGCAACACAAAAAAATATTAAACGATTAGTATTTTAATTACTTAGATATGAAGATAAATAAAACTATGTTAATAGCATATGATATGAATTAAGAGAGAAAAAGTCACCTTGGGAAAAAAAGGAGAGTTGTGGAGTAGGCAATAAGCAGGCATGAGACAATAAAAGAACACAGGAAGTGTGCTTAGACCCATCATGGAAATGGAAAGATAAGCCAATCGCTGTCGGAATTTTTGTTTTTTGTAAAAATTCCTATCAACGGACTTTGTTTGTTAAAGATAATTTCGAGTGCGCCCGTGAAACATCGCCGCTCCCGTAGCATAGCCTCCCATCCTACCGGAGGCGTACAGCCTATAAACGCCGGTGGATCCGAAGATATGAGTGAGCTAGTTCATCCTCTCGAATGGATTTCACTACTTGTGTTCACATCCTCTGTAACTGAATCGTATAACCAACCGATCTGCACGATTTACATTATAAAAATGATCGTTTTGGATCAAATGCCTAAAATATCTTGGTTATAAAAAGACATGCTAATCATATTATTATGTAAAATAGAGTTGCTTGACTTTAGATTATGATGGTTAAATTTAGAGGAAAATTACATTTTTTCCCCAGTTGGTTTGGTATTCATAATGCAAATTTCCAACTTCTCTGGCCGCTACTAAGGAGTTTGTAAGGGTATGTTGAGGATTTGATTTTCCTTGTAATGCGCTGACCACCGATTTTATCATCTCTTCAGAATTTCCAAATACTTTTGATAAATTGTCCTCGGTCAAAATCCTCCCTTTAAAAAAATATCAACATGATACATGAAATGGTATACCATTAGTTGTATATGAAGAATCATTTTTCAAAAACGTGAAAACGTGATCAAGTGGTATACCATTCAATATTCATCACCATAATGTTTTTAATGTTGTTAGTAAGTCATTTAGGATAAACAAATATTTTCACACATTATATTTATGCTATTTTTGAAATTTTTAACTTGATATGTTAGATTTGGAAGGAAAACTAAATTTTTTGGTTATTTTCTCCTTTTATATATTTTATATATATTGCACACATTTATATATCAAAAGATTTGACCTACTTGCCCAAATCGCATAATGAAATAAAGATGGAAAAATATGATACAAAGTAATGCAGTTGATAATAAATTGTGATTTCCTAGACTTACGGGTTGTAATCCCAACACATGTAATTATTAAAATGTTTTAATTTTTTGGTTTTAGTATATGCATGAAACTTTGCTTTAAATAATATTTTGAAGAAACATATGAAAGAATGATGTAACAACAATCTCTAATGATTTTGCAAGTAGTACTTGTAGCAACTAAAGAAAGACTTCCATCGTCTTCTAAATCATCCGGTGATAAGCCGTACATAATTCTTCTAGTGTGGAAGCATCCCGACCCTGTGTATATCACTCCTTGAATTCCCGCAATACCCCGTTCCATATACTAATTTCAAAAAAGTAAAGATTTAAAAAAGCAAAGATTAAGCACTGGTTGATGAATAAAATCAAATTAATCAAAAATATAAATAAAAAGCAAGGAAGAAATCGCACTGAAGGAAAGATGTTATTGAAAAATGCAGAGTGTTGAACAAAAGCACAATGGTTTGGATTCATTGATTCTTCCAAAAATATACACATTGATTGTCGCACAACATCTGCTTCATTCGCATACATGTCACAGTCTACATTCAGCATGTACGGCGCATTTGTCATCAACCCTGTCACTCTTACCTGGTCAATTATCATGTGCTCATTATATTTCCATTAGTATAATAACAACAACAAAACTAAGATCTACAATCATTAATAGTTGTTCAATATGGCTTGTCATATATGGTGTCTCAATTATCAAAGTAATGGATCATAAGTTTGTACTACATTAATGGAATTTCAATTTCAGAGGAAATGTCACCATTATTACTTAGTTTTACATGTATGCTTTAATCAACATATAGATATTTAAACAATTAATGTGTGAAATCACGTTGAACAAAATATAAAAAAGTTATTCCAGCCATATCACATGGAACACTGTGTCTTCATTGTACATATAGTGGAGTGATGGTTAGCCCTTAGCAGTAAGAGAAGTATACTTCATATAGTCTTACTATTTGACCTTCCATAAACAAACGTGTATATAAAGTTCATATATTTCTATTATATAAAGTTGGATATACTCAACGTGAGCATTACACATATGATAATTCTTTTTTATCAGATCGTGATATATGTTGTTGGTATAATAATATAAAACGGGAAAATTATCTTAAAAAGTATCAACTTTCAAATTTTGGCCATTAAAAGCAAAAACTATCACGTGGGTCGTTTAAATCATCGTATTTTGCTGATTTCAAATTTAATTCATGAACTTTTGTTGACTAAACAAAAAAAGATACGATGTTAAGTCGATAAACGGAACTCATAAACGGAGTTACAACCCCATTGAAACCCACGGTTAAATTGAAACCACGTTGTTTTACTCTTAAATCTAAAAACCCCAAAATCAATAAAACTTCATATTGTTAGTTATTTATTTTATAAAGAAGACAAAATAAAAAAAAATGAAAAATAGAATAGGTTTTTTAAAATAGTAACTATTAAATAGAAAAAATAAGTACAAAGTAAAAGAAAAAGTAGAAACTACAAAATAGAAGAAATATAAACTATAAAATCTATATAAGATTCATAATATATGAAATTAGAAATATATCAGTTTGTTATCATGTGTAAGAAATTTTATGTTTAAATGCAACGATCCAAGTTTAAAGTTTACACGTCTGAATTTTTGTTATCAAATTATTTATAACAGAATTATCAAACAATTAAATAAAATAAAAACAAGATTGATGTTTATTTATCAGTTCGATTCAGTTTTAAGTTATATAAGTTTTGAAATCTGTTTTTAGAACCCTCTAATTCATTTAGACGAATTCAAGTTTATGGGTAATTTTAGTTAATTTCAGATTTTCATAGTTACAGTTTATAAAACGCAATTTCTGGATAACTAAATATGAGTCTTAATCTAGAATATAATTATACGAATGATAATTACGTAGTATTAATTTCAGAATTTATATATATACTGCGGATTCTAATCTATTAACCACATGATTATATATAGTACTAGATTAGAATCTTCGAGATGAGAGCAGGACTAGCCTATTATCCTAGAAATACTACTACAATATGTGTCAGTTACAACGTAAGAAACCATCCATAAGGCAAACAATGAACTCTGATACCATTTTTGGATCTATGGGCTTCTAGTTTAAAACCATTCAACAATAAGTAAAATAGTCCATGAACCTTATGTATTACTCTCTCCGTTTTACAAAGATTGTCGTTTCCAAGTTTTATTTTTATTTCACAAAAGTATCATTTTATGTTTTCAATAAATACTTTTGAATAAAAATTAAGTTTTAACTTTATTGTTTTATTGTATTAATTAGAAAAAAAAAATTATTTAGTGTATTAATAAAAGGTAATATAAAACTTATAATAGTTTTATTAATATATGTAAAATGTGTTAAAATTACATTTTTTGTGAAAGAGAGCGAGTACTCTATAAATGTCTCTATTTTCAATGTGGGATAATTTATTACCAGATTAACACAACTAATGCACTTAATTACTTTGAAGATACGAATTAAAAAAAGAGAGATGTGTGAGAAAAAATCGTTAACCAGAAAGTTCATGGCGCCAGCTTTGTAATGATGAACATAATTTGGTCTTTTCTCTCTTGAAATGTATACAAGATGAGGGACCTCTTTCTCGTCTCCCGCACCACCTTTGTTCTCCCATATCACCTTCACATACACATGTACATAGTGCTTCATATAATTGCTATAGGTCACCTTATTTGATAGTTTTTCTTATGTGAATAACAATAGTTAGATATACAAAAAACTACTTTGGTAATTAAATTGAAGAAATACCTTAATTATAGTTGAATGATCAGTTGGTTTTGTGTTTAAAAAATCTTCAAAATCATCGTCTGCATCAAACCAATGGGAATCTCTGGTGGCATCTTCTACTTTCTGGCTTAACTTCTTGTACTCCATCTTTTAATCAATACAATACACAATTGTTTTTAAGAAACATTCGATAATATGAAAAGTTAAGAACACACTTTTAGAATATGTGGTTATTGATTTGAGTCAATCAGTTCAATAACAATATTTGGGATAAATCTAGGTGAATGGTAATTAGGCAAAATAAATGTAGTAAATTGCAATCAGAAAAAATCAATATTTCATTTTAATGATTTTACTCTTTACTTAACACTACAAGAAATTCGCCGGAAAACGTCACTTAATTGACGTCATTTCGTTAACCGACTTTAAAACTTTAATATTAGAAAGGAATTGACGTCGGTTTATTAACCGACTAAAACTCTTAATAAGTAATAAAATATAAATAAACGGCTCTTGAATTAAGAAATTATCCAGGTTTGTGAGTGTGCAACTCCCGAAGACGAAGAGCTCATACGAGTATTCCAATTTCTCATTACTTTTATAACCGATGCTAAATACAAAAGAAACTGACGTTAAATTTGACGTCACTTGTTTAACCGAAGCAAAAAAAGTTGACGTCGGACGATGTTAAGTCCCTTTAGAAACCGACGCTATTACTTTGGCTTCGGTTAAATACCGACGTTAACTATTAAAACAAACGACGTTAAACGCCTTGTTTTTTTGTAGTGTAATTGTCACGAAAAACATGATTTTTCTATGTTTATGTGTTATTTTTTATAAAGCATGCAACTTTTAAACACTATTGATTGTTGCCTCGATTGTTTCCAATGAAAAAAATATATATATGTTTGTAGTTTATTACGTAATTGTGTGTTTACGTTTGTCAGAGCACAATAGTTTAATTTTGTGTTTGTCAAACAATTTAAAAGTGTAACAAACTTGCATAGCTCTAACAAACAATTTCTAAAAGAAAGCAATTGAATTCGTTACCTTCGTCATTTCCCAGTCTTTAGTGAATTCAGAATCCTCTGACAAGGCCACATGGTTCAAGAAATATGTAAATGGAGCTCTAACTCTAACGTTGTATTTCTTGCAGAAAGGAACCCAAATCTTGGCGAACTTGGAAGCTTCCTTGAGAGAGAAGTAAGTGAGAGGTGAGCATCCATCGTCGGACACATAACAAGCTAGTTTGTTCACCGGATAGTTCACAGCTAACAGAGAAAGCACGGTGTTCACAATAATAATCGGCGGCTCCCTGACCGGATCTGCCGTGGATACAAACATATCCACCGAAGGAAGGTCATGAACCCTGAAATCAATAATTACTAGCATTTTATAAAAAGTTTATTCTCGAAATGTTTACTACGCAATTTAATAACATACAAATTAAATTTATAAAGATTAAATGCTTTTAACTAATAGCTAGGTAGAAGATTTTATATAAAATTGCCTCTAAATGAAAAAGGTACCTTTCATCAAGTCTATCTGGATAAGGTTTATATTCAGCAGGACTCCATATTATGTTGGTACTAAGTAGCCACATGAAAAAGAAACAAGATTCACAGAGGAAAGCCATGACCCAATAGATGTCGCTTTGGTTCATATGTAGAATCCGGTACAAGAGAAGAGAAAAGAGTAGGCCGCGAATAGTGAGACTCAAAGCTCTTCGACTATAGCTTTTGTATGAGATCCTTTGACAAAGAGGAGGGGGAAAAGAGCTTGAATCCGCCATCGAAGGAGCTTTCTTGCGGTTTTTTGTATATGTTTTGAACGGGTTAAATAAAAAATGTGTGACGTTTATGTATAATGCGTATTAGTGCTCGAAACTTTTTCAAAACGTCTATCCGTAACACGTTAGAAAATTTAATCCGTCTTATGCATTATCCCTGTTGTACGCTATAATACGCAAGAATAAAAACTATTGTTTTTTTTAATGGGATTTGAGCTATATATGATTTTAAAAATTTTATTATATAAAATTTAATGTGTTGAATGTTAGGATGACACGTAAATTTCTCAACATGTTAGAATCATTAAGTTTCATAAGATAATTTTTTATTTTTTCTTATCAATTATATTCTGTTTTAAATTATGTAATATTTAAAATTTATTTTTGGAACCCTCTCATTCATTTCGAGGTATTGTTTATCAGGTTTATGAGTAGCATGAATCAATTTCGATTTTTTTTTAAATTGAAAATTACAAAATGTAATATCTAGATAACTAAATGAGGGTTTTAATTTAGAATCTAATTGTACGAATCATAATTACGCGGGTTATCAATTTTAGAATCTAAATATTTTTATCTTTTATCGACGTATCATGCAGAGCCAAATATAGTTATTAGATAAACTAGAATTTTTTCAAGATTCTGGTTATATAGTTTTTCCTACATAACTATACATATATATTATTGGGCTAACTATTATCTTAGCTTAGGCGAATCACTTAGAACCACATGTATTTAGTTTAGGAAAACTTCCTAGCGCTATGCTTATATGTGTAGATTTTGCATCATTTTCACTTAGTTTTCTACTAGTTTTCATCCATCTTTGCATTTATTTCATCATCATTTTTGCATATTAGAGTCATAGGATGTATATATTGCATTTGTACTTGCATTTTAGTCTTTTATAGGTACTTTTCGAGCAAAAAGAAAAAATAGCTCAAAGGGGAAAAGCATGGAGATGAAGAGGAGCCAACATAAATGGAGGAAATAAGAGAAAAGAGGCATGCATCGGTTGCTGAACCGATGCAGGAAGACGCCATAACGAGCACGGAGAGGCAAATCTTAGCCAAGTCCCATGAGACGCCTGCATCGATTGCTGGACTGATGCAGAGAGCCAACGCGAAGAGCTGGAGATGGAGCAAAAGCTCCTGGTGTAAAACACATTGGTCCGAAGGGAGATGAAGATGACCGATGGAATGAGCCAAGATACGAGGGAAAGATCAAATGTTAGGAGACGATCACACCGGTTCATCCACCGCCACTACCAACCGATGTCCCGAAGCCGAAGAAGAAGAAATCCATTCTTCAGCTGATCAACTTGGCGGTCACCTGACCGCCACACACGACCGATGCGAGCTGCATCTTTTGTTTATTTTTGACCTGACTCGGGTTTTTCTTAGATCGACCCGGTCTGAGTTTGCTACACTATAAATATTTTAGAGGTCATATCAAGTTTCTATCTACTCTTAGCTTCCTAGCTCTCTTCTCTCTAAAACTCTAGGGTTTATTGGATCTTAACCACTTTTATGATCGAATAAACTTTCTTTTGTTTAATATTAATCTTCTTCTCATTGTGTCTTTCTTTAATACATTTAATTTGTTTTGCTTAAGCATGTTTGAGTAGTATCATTGTGGGTCTTTGGGCTAGGTAGATTATGGTGATTAAGAGTTTGGCTAAATGTGTTAAGTGCATAAATTTTCATTTCCAAATGGCGAGGGAGTTTTAATACTAGGGTTAGAAGTAGCTAATCTAGGTCTAGCTTTGTGGACATTTTACGCACTAAAGGTGTGTGATGAAATATCTAGCTCATGCCCTAACCATGCATTTCACTCTTAATCCAATTAGAGTTGCATGTGATTTGTAGATTGATAGGTTCTTGTTCTCTAGTTCACAAAACACTTAGCTAATTTTAAGGAACTAATTAGATAAGTGATTAGTAAAGGGATAGTTTATAAGGGTAGATTAGCCCACTTTTGTGAACCTATGCTTTTGGATTAAGCTTGTTTAAGGTTTGTTAGAACCATTAACCAACCAAGGCCAGCTCTACCCCATGGCAAGGTGGGCAATTTTCAAGGGCCCATAAATTTTTTTCTGTAAATAGGGGCAAATTGTTTTTGTTTGGATCCATTGTTTTTTTTTTTTTTTTACATATAAAGGCCCAAAAAAATAAATTCCCCAATTTTTTTTTTTTTTTTACCATGGATCTCCCATTTTTTCGAGCCGGCCCTGTAACCAACTAATAGTCACCCAAAGTCATTCACCTTAACCCAAAGCCCCATACTCCATTTCATATATTTACATCTTTGCTAGTTATTTGTTCATTTACTTGTCTCATTTAATTTTTCTTTTCATTTCAACTACTAGGATTAGACAAAACCATCTTCTAATCTTTAGATCTAAACTAATAGGTTTCTTGCATTATAGATAGTTATAGGCCTCTTTGTGGTTCGACCCTTAGCTTACTCATCGACTACACCTTGCACATGGGGTAGTTTAGGATATAAAATTTGAATCCCATCATATTCATTACTTTTCTTTGCTATATGATTGACTATGTCTGACTCTACAATTACTCGGTTAAACTTCAATGCGTGAATATTTGGGCTTAACTCTAATATGGCCTAAATAACTTACAAAGAGGCCACCATATTTTTAGCCTGCGATGCTAGTTGGCGTGGTCACACTACCATGCGCACACATAAATAAGAACGGCGAGGTCAAATAAACGTAGGTAGACTATTACCTTCTAACACGCAGCCCCAATGTAATATCAAGGTTCGGGTAAGGTACGTGTCCATACTCTCATGGGAGCAATACCCTTAAGAGGACGAGGAATTGTCACGTCTAAAATATCTAAGCGATATTCTCATATTTTACTAGTTTTAGCATGCATTCTACTTAGTGTTTTGAGTCACATGCATGCATAATCATTGTTTTCCTTAGTGTTTTAATTTGGTCTAAATTAGAGTCTAGCTAGTTTTCATTAGGTCCTAGTGAGTCTTGCATTCATTTGGAGTGTTTTCTAAGTGTTTGGAGACATACTGATGATGTTCGGAGTTATGGAACAAAAGAGAAAGAAGATTCCATCTGAAGCGTCTGAGAGAACTGGCAGGAAGAAGGGTCTCCGATCATATTCAACCTCAACGATCTTCATGAAAGTTGTAGCCAAATGAGGTGGTTTGAGGCCATTCAGACATATATTCCAGGAGATATCACGGTTTTACCGAAAGTATATCTGTCTGGCCGCGAGACCAATGCACATCACCATCCATCCGGTATTGGTCCGGGGACCTGTACCGGCCCACTGAACCATCCAGCATCCATCCGGTGTGCCTTCATCCGGTATTGGTCCATGGACCTGTACCGGCCCATAGCTCTCCGTTTGTGCTGGCTTCTTTCATCCGGCGTACACCTTCTTTTCGTTTGTGCCGGTTAAGCATCCTTCCCCCATCTATCCGGTGTGCCTTCATCCGGTATTGGTCCAGGGAACTGTACCTGCCCATAGCCTTCTCCTTGTGCCGGCTGCCTTTATCTGGTACAGGCCACCAATACAAGTCAAAATCTGTCCTCATCGAATCCAACCAAAGTGACTGAAAGATCAGGCCAGATTAAGAACTTGTATTCGGATTTAGCTTGCTAAGTCTTCATATTAGTTGTAGATAATTGAGTTAGCTGTCTTCTGGAGGTTATTTCAAGTCATTCTGAGCAGTTGTTAGAAAGATACATCAGATTTAGCAGGGACGTGTCTATATGGCGCCCAAACGGGTTATGAACAAGAACTTCATGCCGACCTTGTTGCATCCGGAACAGCCATCTGGTATGGATGCATAACAGACCACTTAGACCCAGTTTTAACCGGGTCAAGACCTGGTTTTTCTCGGGTTGATCCGGTTCGCCCCATTTCCTTATAAATACTCTCTAGACCTAATTTTTATTATCTATTCTTTCTTTTATGCTTTCTTTTATCTTGTTCTTGGGCAAAGAAACCTTTTTTGTAGGGTTCTAAACATTTTGTAAGAGATATCATGATTTAATTTATGCAATCTAAGTTTTAGTTTCTTAATCTCTTTTAATCTTTCATCTTCCTATTCTCTAATCATGATTAACAACACCTCTTTCATGAGATTTGGTGTGTTCTTCATGATTAGTGAGTAGTTCTTTTTAGAGCTCATGGATGAGGTTGATTTAGGGGATTTCGTGATAGATCTATAATGTCTAGGGCTTAGTTTACATATTTCCTCTCTTATTTAGTGTTCATAATGCTAGATTAAGCTTGAGAGAGTTAATCTAGATCAAATGGAATTTCATGCACACCAGGTGTTCGATTCCCCAAAAAACTAAATAAGAGATTTTACTTGCTTAGCCTATGAGAGTAGTTGTTTAAGGAGTATTATGGCTATTGGAACTTATGATAAATGCTTGTTAATTAACTTTTTACAAATGAGAGTTTGTTTTGATTAGTTAATTAGCAAAGTGATTAGTGCCATGAGAGTGGATTAGTCTTGTTTAAGTGTTCTAGGCTAAGGAAAATTACTTGATTGTGTGAAATGATATTATAGGTTGATCATTGAAGTCCCCAAAGTCAACCTCATCCAAGAGCTTGCCTTTATCAATTTGTTAATCTCGTTTAGTGCTTGTTTAGTCTTGTTACTTGTTTGCTTTGTTACATTTGAATTAGGTTGCTAGAATTGAAACCAAAAACCACCTTGTTTGCTTAGCTTAAGTAGTTTCTTGCATTCCTAGTGTGTTGTTCTTTGTGCCTCCTTGGATTGATCCAAAAGTGCTACAACGATTGCATTTGGGTAATTGGTATTAGATACTAAAAATTCATTATCAATTTGGCGTCGTTGCCGGGGAGGCAATAGCAATAACCATTAGGATTTAGATTTTGCTTGAGACTAAACTTTTGTTTACACTATGTTAATGCATATAGCTAAGTGCATGCATCTTGTTGACATGATGAATTTTCTTTTATTTATTGTTACTAACTTGTCTTCCTTAGTTCTATTGTGCTTTCAAAGGTACCAAAATCAAAAGAAGAGAAATGGGAAGACAAGATCAATTGAGGTGTTTGACGTGGTCAATCAAAAAGACATTCTTGAAGATCTACAACCTCAAGAGATGGACGACCAAAGAAGAATTCTTCAAGCTCCAAAACCTCGAAAAATGCCACAATATCAAGAATTGACATCACTCCGACCCAAGCTACAAAGGACAAGCCAACGGTTGGAAGCTTTGACACTACTTGTTGTCGTGGATCGAGATATGGTTTTCTCTGAATGCTAGGTTGATTAGTTATTAGGGTTCACTATCTGAATTAGTTCTTCACCATAGGTTGTTTGCAAAGCTAATTCTAGATTGATCACCTAGAACTTAGATCTTAGGATAATTGATTAGGCACGAGAGTGCGATTAATTACCTGATAGAACCTAGGGTGAGCAAAATAACTATTCGTAAAGAGATTTGGTTTAGTTGTTTTGTGAACAAATCAAACTTGAACTAAAAGCTGGTTTAGACTTTAGGATTCGCAAAGAGATTTGGAATTCTAGGATTTAGACTTAGATAGTTTTCGCAACGAGAGTTGGTTAGCTATACTTTAGTGATTTGAGTTCAAGAACCGCGCTAAATCTGAATCATGTTAGTTAGTTTATCTGCATTCATTGATTTCCTGAGAAATACCATGAACCTATCTTTCTCCAATCGAATTTACAACCGTTTTAATTTACGTTCTGCTTTCAATATCATTGATCACTTAGCTTAATTTTCATCTATATAATCTATTGTGTGTTTCCGTGAGTCCTTGTGTTCGACCCCTACTTTACTACAACTACTGCTTTAGTACTTTTAGGGTATTAATTTGAGCATATCAAATTTGGCGCCGTTGCCGGGGACTCAATTCGCCATTAGATTTTAGTTTGAGAATTTTGACTAAGTTCGTCGTTATCGGTCGATACTATCTAGTGTCGGTCGATACTCGTCGTTCTCTTTTTGTTGATATCGATCGACACCACCCAGTGTCGGTCGATACTCAACGTGTTTTTTGTTACTTATGTGCCTTGTCTAGTGTGTTTCAGGTGTACCCCACTCGCGAAACCAAGAGGAATAAGAGCACTCAGCTAGTTGATCTTTCCAACAAGGACCTAGAAAATTTGGAACGTGCAAACAAGAAAGCAAAGAAGCCAACATAGATGAACAATACAATGATTTTGATTCAGGATGCTGCTGGAACTTTGAGAGAGACCAAGAGGGTCAATTGTGCAATGAGAGAGGGCAGCGACTAGATGAAGCTGGAAATATCATTTTCCCTGCAATTGCTGTGAACGCAGGGAATGCTGTGGTTAATCGTGGTAGAACGATCGGTGAGTACAACATGCCTGGTCATTTTATGCAAATCGATCAGCGATTCGTCGGCCTGCTTTTCAGAGGAATGACTTTGAGCTGAAACCTGCGTACTACACTCTTGTGGGTCATCACCCTTTTCATGGTCTTTCCAATGAACATCCCATGGACCATATAGAGAGGTTTGAGGACTTGGTTACTAGCATCAAGTGCAATGGAGTGTCCTATGATTAACTCTTCTGTAAGCCCTTCCCATACTCTCTTGGTGGGGATGCAGCCTATTGGTTGAAGCAGTTACCAGCTGGGTCACTTACTACTTGGGATGAGACCAAGACTACGTTCCTTAATAACTTCTATGATGATGCGAGATCCGAAGAGCTCAGGAACAAGATTTCTCAATTTTCTCAGGGTCCGACAGAGGCACTCAAGGCTACTTGGATTCGTTTCAGGTCATATCAGAGAGATTGTCCGCACCATGGGTTCACTCAGGTTCAGTTGCTGAGCTTCTTCTTCAGAGGGATCGATTGGAGGTACCAGATGGCATTAGACTCTGCAAGCAATGGAAACTTCTTTACCAGGTATCCTGAAGATGCTTATGTGCTTATTGAGAACTTGGCATCTAGCAATAGCGCCAAGGGTGCTGATCTCGAGCGAAAAAGGCTGCACGGAGATGTTGATGGATCGCAGATTGCTAAAGTGCATGCGAAGCTGGATCCCGTGCATAATTTGTTGATGGGCAAGCAGCAGAAGGCTGTTCATCTTGCTGAAAAGGATGAAGTGGAATATGTTAACTATGTTGATGGAGTTGGATTTCAAGATCAAAGGTATCAATGCCCACCCACACCACCCAGAACTTCTGAGAGCAAGGTTGAGTCTATGCTTGAACAGATTCTTCAGGGATAGCAGAAGATGAAAATAGACCTCAATGGGAAGATGGACGCTATGTACACAGATCTGAATGGGAAAATTGAGTCTCTCAGTATTCATCAGAAGATGCTGGAAACTCAAATAGCATAGATTTTCGTCAATCTTGCCGAGGATGACGATGAGATTTTGAACACCACCCCTGTGTCGACCGATACTCCCTTGTATAATCGACACACGTCCAAAGTTCTGCCAGGGATGATTCCAGAGCGAAAGCATCGATCGACACCACCCCTGTGTCGGTCGATACCAGTTCAGTTGCTGAAACGAAACCCGAGTTGAGTGCAAAACGGGTTTACAAACCTAAGGTGCCATACCGCATACCAACAAGACAACTCAGAGACCTCATTTCTCCAAAGCAGCTGCTTGGCTTTGAGAAGATGGTACGAAGGATTCCCCACACACTGACTTTTGAAGAAGCTCTAGAGTACCGCCCTCTGCTGAGTCAATTCCGAGATTGCAGAGAAACTCTGGAAGAGATCGAAGTACTCTTTATCAAGGCCAAAAGTACACCACCTCCCCTGAAGCAGCTGACTAAGAGGGAAGACCCATGGATATTCTCCGTTCCATGCTTTATCTCCGGAGTTGAATTCAAAGAGTCTCTCGTTGACTCAGGGGCTAGCGTCAATGTCATGTCAAGGGCAATTTCAGAGAGATTGAGAGCTGATATTCGATCTCCCAAGGCATCTATCACATTCGCGAACTGTTCCACCTCACTTCCATATTTTTTAATCCATGATTTGATGGTCACAGTAGGAGATTCTCTGGTTCTTACTGATTTTCAAGTTGTGGAGATGAATGAAAGATCTAATACGCAATTGATTCTTGGAAGTCCGTTCATGGCTACGGTCGGTGCCATTATGGACACACCCAGCAAGAGAATCTCGTTCTCATACATTGACAAGGACGTGTACTACGAAGCCATTCCTACTAGAAGAACTCCCACACATATCTCTTGCATCACCACTGTTACAGGAGAGACGTTGGTAGTTGATCTCTTGAAAGAGCCTCCTGACGAGCCTAATACCATAGACGTTCTAGATAGTCCTTCTGTCATCAGCAAGAAAGACATCAACACAGCTAAGAAGGTGAAGAGCAAAGAAGTAAAAGGTGCTCCTTCTATGACTTTAATCCCTCAGAAGTGTGATGTGCATTCGATTGATTACAAGGTGAAATGCAAAGGAACCTCAAAACCATTCTCGAAGGCTCGAGTCATTCTTACTCCGGAACTGAAAGAGAAAGGAAAAGAGGTTATGGAGAGCATGTTGAGCAGAACTCTGAGTCTGCAAGTATCTAGTTGTGGAACTTGCATGGGAGTAAGTTTTCAACCTCGCTCTGACTGATCACCAGAGCCAGAGTCAAGCTACTGACTTAAAACGAGCGCTTGGTGGGAGGCAACCCACTGGTGAGTTTGTATATAAGTATTTTTCTTTTTATTTTTCGTTTTGTGTTTTGTGTTAGGATAAACAAGGAGGAAACACGAAATCGCCTGAGTATCGATTGACACCCTGTTGGTATCGGTCGACACCCTACGCTAATGAGAAAAGTTCATCATATCTACTTAAGCCTGCTATCGCTCGATACCAGGCCGTGTGTCGGTCGATACTCGATGTTCCAGCACGGTAATTTCTTGTTTTTCACAATCATACTCTGTTATTTTGCTTTCTTTCACCAACCCTAGGCTAGATAACACCGGGGATAGTGTTATTCAAGTCTAGGGGAGGTAGTCGCTGACATTGTTTTTGTTTTTCTTAGAGTCAGTCGTTTTTGAGTCAAAATCTGTTTTATTGAGTCAAACTTTTGTTGGAGACTGTGATATTTTTCTTGAATTTTTTGTTCTGACCTTACTTCTAAGTGACCATTGATACAGAATCAGTTACAGATCGACTAATGAAAAATCCAAAGGCTGACCAGTTAACTAGAAGACAATCATGTCTCCAGCAAAGTTCTTTAAACCCTGAGCCAAATTTTTTCACTTCATCGATGCGATTGATGTCCGTAGAGCTTGATTCCTCATTCGTATCTGACAAAGGAACCCACGTGTTTAAAGTAATGGTATCTCTCTCCCTGTTACAAGTTAATTAATAAGATGCATTAAAAGATGAAATAATTTTCTTCTGAGTAGAGGGTTAGAAAAATTTCCAGCGATCCCATTATTCTACTTCAGAGGAAATGATCACACAAAGGTGGAAGCGAGGTTAGAAAAATTTCCTGTGATACCATTAATCGCCCACTACAAGAAAACATGTATTTCGCGACTACAGTATTAGTCGCTAAACAATCACCATTTACTTAATTGCGACTGTGTTGCGACTAAAATACGTGGTCGCAAAAGACCTCGTCGCTAAATCAATTAGTCGCCATGCAGTCACTAATTAGCTACTCTTTTGCGACCGTTTTCTTTTAGTCGCGGTCAAGTCGCAATATGGTCGCTACTTTAGCGGCGGTGTTGTGACCGTTGTGGCGACGAAGTTGCGACTGATTCTATGACTAGTTTTGCGACTGGTTTTGCGACATGATTTGCGACATCTCCCGACCGGTTTTGTGACTTGTTTGCGACGTTGTCTGCGACTGGTTCTGCGACGTCTTCTGCGACATCATTTGCGACTGGTTTTGGCGACTAAGTTAGAATGTTTTGCGACTGGATAGAGACTACGATGTTTATCGGTTTAGAATATTGGTTTTCCTATTTTGGTAGATTTTGATTTGTTTTTAAATGGTTTAGCCGAATTTGAAAGATGCAAATGAGCTTTAACAAAGAAACATAAGAACTAATAACATAAACATTCAAGATTTACAAACCAAAAACCTAAAGCATAGAAGTTCAAACTCCAAATCTAAGGAGTTAACAAAAGGAGACAAGTTCAAACTCCAATATAGGAGTTAACAAAAGCATAACAAACACAATTTCAAACTCCAAAACACAAGTTCAAGTCATTCAAGTTCAGAGTCAAAGAGAGTTGAGAAGTTAGGAACCTAGAGAGGGGGATTAGAGGGATCTTCTTCATCAGCGAGGAATGCAAGAAATTCTGGGTCTTTGATGCTGAGGTACTTTTTGACTACTCCCAAGCCCTTGACCTCTACTTGTAGAGCTGATGTAACACGGAGATGCTCTGCTTCGCGATGTGCTTGTAGGGCTGTTATTTCCTCGATCTTTCGGTTAGCGTCCTCGAGCTGTTGGTTCACGGTTGTGAAAGAAGAGGAGCTGCCTGGATACTTCCGCTTCCCGTTGATGTATGTCCCTAGGCTTCCAAGTCCATACATTTGGCCTCTGTCATTTGTGACAGTAGACTGCAATAATCAAAACACAAAGTATTAGTTATCAAAGATTTGGAAAACTCAAAAATGTGACAAACTAAAGCTTAGAGAAGTATTTTACCTTGTAGAAGACTTCGTTATCCTCCTCTAGAGAAAGCTGTGATCGAAGCGAAGAACCATCTGCAGACTCGTCATTCTCATGCTCAAGCTTAGCCAACTTAGCTTCCTTCTTCTGCTTATAAAGATCAAACACTTCCTGCGCTCTCTGATCGACAAAGCTCCCATCTTTCTTTGTATGAGTCTTTACAAAGGCTTCAGCAACAGTCAGAGGTCTTCCCAATGTCACTTCCTGAAATGTTAAACAAGAACAGGTGAATAGCAAGACATGTAAATTATCAAGACATGTAACTCAGAGACTAATAGCAAGACAGAGGAACTTTCCAATTCTTGTTCCACTTGTAAGAAATATTTCTGGCCCGAGACATGCTTGTGAATACCTTGACCATTACGGTCAGACATTCGAGCTACTGATGTAGTGTCATGCTTTACTTTGGCTTCTTCTGTGATCCAATAGTCACACATTTTTCCCCACAACGTATTGCCAATCCACTTTGGTTGCTTTCTTTTCGTCCCCGCCTTAGAAACCATGTCCTTGAGTCTCACTTGGCAAATCTTCTCGAACTTTGATTGGACAAGACCAGTGTGTATGGGATGCCATGTGTGTTCTTTCTACACAACAAGATAAGAGCAAAGTGTTAGTGATCAAAGAAAACAAACAAACAGAAAATTATTAACAGATTGAGAGGTTAAGAAGATTACCGCGAATTCAAGAAAGTATTTTTCTCTTTTAGGAAATGGGACACAACCCCAGTTGTAGTAAGGCTGATCGAACTTGTTTGTAAATATCCTTGTGATCTTGCGAGTCAATGCGGACTTGTCCTTACCTATAAACCTACAAACAGATAAACAAAAATGTTAAGTCTCATATACAATCAGTGGGATAAACAGATAAAAGAAATTGTTTCAGAGCAAAAGGACTAAACCAGCATTCACAGATCCATAATACTCTAAAACATTACTCTAACATTACTCTAAAACATTACTCTAAACCATCAGTCACAGAAACAACAAACTAAGCTAAGCTATCCCTACCAAAAACTCGAAAACAAAACAAAAACACAGCTTGCCAGACGGTTCCAGGCTCCAATGTGGGAGAGATGAGCGTTATGTATTGGTCACGGCCTGGCTGGATAAGCAAGTTGGTCAAAGCGGCGAGCACGTCTTCCACGAGTTGTGGTTGCAATCCTTCGTCACCGTCAAAATCAACTTCCTCGTAGTCTTCATCATACTCCTCTTCGTCTTCTTCCAGGTGATCGTTTTGAGCCTCAGAACTCTGAGCTTGTGGTGACGCAGCGGGTGGATCTTCAGGAGAAGGAGCGGATCGAGCTTGAGACGCAGCAGGTGGGGGTTGAAGAGAAGCTGAGGGTCGAGGTTGAAGAGAAGGAGAGGTTCGAGCTTGAAGAGAAGGAGAGGGTCGAGCTTCAGAGGGTCTTGGAGAAGCAGAGGGTCGAGGATCGGTTCCGGAGTTTCCAGATCCTGCTTGGCCCCTACTGGTCAAAAGTTACGGCGGAGGAGGGAAATCTTTGACACCTTCGGAGAATACTGGGACACGGCTACGAGGAGTCACGGAGGTTGAAGCGTCCGCCGGCGTGAATGCATACTGAGGCGGAAGCGGCTAGGCAGATTTCTCTGATTTTCCCTTCCGATGCGAGATCCTTGTCTCACTGGGATAAATGGCTCTTCGATTCGCGGCTGTTGTCGCAGTGCGTCGTGTTCCTCGTCCTGTAGGCGAAACTTTTCCACGGCCAGACATCGGAATAAACAGAAGGTGAAGAGAAGTTGAAGAGAAGATCGGGGGCCAGGGTTTGAGAGAAAACAAAAGGTAAAAAGAAGGTGAAGAGCGTCGGCTAAGTTTCGCGGGTTGAAACATTTGGGTTAGAGGGAAATGTTCCCTCTTGTTTAATTTGGCAAAAATTTAGGCCCAAATTGTATTTTTTTTTTAATTTTTGTTAACCTAAAACTTTAATTTTTGCTTAATTTTTGTATTATTGTTTAATTTTTGCTTTAATATTATGGTTTAATTTTTGCTTAATTTTTGTGGTTTTAACCTTATTCTTAAGTTTTCATATTATGGTTTAATTTTTGCTTTAATATTATAGTTTACTTTTTGCTTAATTTTTGTGGTGTAATATTTTTGTGGTTTTAACCTTATTCTTAAGTTTTAATATTATGGTTTAATTTTTGCTTAAGTTTTAATATTATGGTTTCACATACAAAACCCAACTAAATAAAATAAACCATTAATAAACTTCATTATCAAATATAACTACCTTATGCATTAGAATATTATTGGGAAAACGACGTATTTCCACCTCAAGTTTATGATATAGTTGTAGATCCACCCCAAGTTTGGATCTGGACACATATCCCCCTAATTCGTAAGTTTCAGACGTATTTCCCCCCAATCTGAAACATCGAAACCTATTTACCCATAATCGTTGGTTTTATTGGTTATTGTTTACAAACCGACTAAACCTAAACCTAAACCGAACAAAACCCAATCCAACCAGTTATGACATGACCCGACTCTATTTTCTTCTTCACCCGGTTCGTTGAAAAAAATAATCCAGATTTCTCTTGATTTTCCCGTGATCTTGTATCATCGGAAAAGTGAAGATTTTTTTGCCCGTGAATGAATCGCCAGCAATTAAAGCACGATGGAGGAAACACTGGCATTCGAGAATCCCATCGAATATTCCGGTGATGTCGTCTCCTCCGAATCTCAACCCAGTAACCACTGCAGACTCGCCGCTGCTCCGTTGAGGGATTTCTCCACAAGTCATCTAGAGGGAGGTATCTCCACAGTCCATACAGGCCCAGGCTCATCTGGCAATTTGTAGCGGAAAATCTGATGATAATATTGTTAAACGCCTGTGTCATTCAGGATTGGTGGCGTCACGATTCTTCGGAAAGGGAAATCTGATCTTATAAGCAACTGGGAGACAGTCCCTCTGAAACCAAAAATTTCAAAAATTTCCAGTCCCTCTGAGAATCCATCCATCTTGGGTTGCATACCTGCATCTGGCCTGCTGAGAATGGCTGCATCTCTGGCTTTTACAAACCATAAGAGATCAACTCTCACAAGCGACATTATCGAATGTTTAGGGACGAGGTATGTATTTCTTTCTTCTTTAAAATTGCTGGATCAGAGAATACACACAAAAAGTATGTCTCGGTCATAATATTTTCAGTGTTTTTACAGTTTGGAGGATATCTACCATGCATCTACTTCTGCAGAACAAATGAGCTAGAGCTGTCTTGCCTTCTACTACATCTTATTGTCTGTGAGAAACTTTAAAAGGATGTTCATGTTTCTGTTCTCTTGTGTCTTTTTTCCTCAGTCATTTTCTTCTCAATAATGAAACCTGAACGTTGTGATTGCCAAATAAAGATTACTACTCAATAAATGCTCAGAAGCCATTCTCTGCAACGTTTGAGAGTGTAGACAGATTGAAAATTGCGAGATTTACTGGAGAAACAAGTTATGAACAAGAGATACAAGTATCAAAGAAGGTGGATTTTGGGTTTCTAAGACATAACTTATTAGGACGAAGCACTAAAAACACCAGAAGAGACATACATGGGCTGTACAAAGAGAAGCAAAAGAAAACAGAGAGACAACACTACACACATCATCACCAACCATTGATAGCGATGAATTGCTCGAGTTTCTGTAGATTCCGAGATCAATCGTTCGAAGCTCCGAGCACTGAGATATCGCCAGCGGAATCTGACCGGTTACGAGATTATATGGAATTCTTAGCTCCTGTAATGAAGCTGCTCCAGGACATAAATCCGATGGAATCACTCCGGAGAATCGATTCGAGTTGAAATTGGGGCATTTTTTCAGCGAAGGCAATGAGACTGAGTTTGGGTCTGGATTCTTTTTTTTTTTGTGATCAAATATGGGTTCTTTCTTTAATCCGGTCAAATGTGGTTAATTTCCTTAATCGGGTCAATAAATCGGTTTAGTTCCGATTTTAAATGGTTAAATATCATTCGGTAAACACTAAACCTACATAAATCATGGTCAGTGTGGTTTAACGTTTTGAAATTCTATCTTGTGTGTAAATACGTCTGAAACTTTCAAATAGGGGAGAAATACGTCTGAAACTTTCGAATTAGTGATATATGTGTTCATGTCCAAATTTGGGGTGGATCTACAACTATATCATAAAATTTAGGTGGAAATACGTCGTTTTCCCAATATTATTTAGTAAGGTTCTTCATCAACTTCAACTTCATCATCTGAAGATGATGAATTACATTGGAATTCGTCGTTTTCTTCCGCATCTCCGACATCGTAATCGAGATTTATTGGGTTCTCTCCTTGTACCATATTCTCGTCTCGCACTACGAGATCTTCAATTGTACTCAGCACTACATGATCATCATTTTCTTGTTGTAAAAGAGTCAGTTCTGTGTAGTCATATCCTCCTGAAATATGTCCTCGCGGGTTGACTTTAACAACATTTAGCCACAATTGCTTCGGTTTCTTCTTGTATGGGTATCAGATATAACAAATTTGATCCGCTTGAGAGGATGTGCATGCAAAGTCATTATAAAGAACTTATGAATACATTATCTATCAAGAAAGTAATATATATATATATATATATATATAGGGATATACGTACCTAGAATAAAAGGTTAGTATTTATTGAACCATTTCGATGAAAGAACGTCTACAATGCCAGCATTGCTTCTCCGAGTGCCTCTACCGATAATAGGGTCGTACCACTTACACTTGAAAAGTTTGATTCTTAAATTAGCCATCCCCTCATACTCCAGTTGTATTATATCAGTTAAGATCCCGTGGAAATCAGCTTGATCAGATGCGTCACTGTAATTTTGTCCTTTGACACATACACCATAGTTACATGTCTTTCGTCCCTGGTTGTGGTTTTGCGTATGAAACAAATATCCCCTTGTAAAGTAGATAGGCCATGTTTTGGCATTGTTTTTCGGTCCTTCCACTATCTCTCGTACCCAAATAGGAAATTGATGCGTGGCTTTCCAGTAATTAACCTGCGTATAGTTAGAGAAAATCAAATATGTAGAAGTATAGATACATTGTTAAGAATATTATTCATACTTACATAATCTTTCACCCATAAATGATATTCGTCAGCTCTTTTCGCGGAGAGTTCTTTTTCATAAAGATGTGGATATTTTTGAGAAATAGATAGTTCAAACATGCTGTTTAAGATCAACACAAATATGAGACCAATTAATACAATTTGGGCCATGTTAAAACTTATGTAAACACACGGTAGAATATACCTCTCAATTTTCTGAAAATATTCGCAATTTCGCAATACATATGCATGTGCACATCGATAGTCTTTCCACTACAAGAAAACACAGTTTTTGCGACTACCAAAATAGTCACAAAATAGTCGCAAATGAGTCATTTGCGACTATTTTGGGACTAAAAAAATTAGTCGCAAATAATTGGTCGCTAAATACAGTAGTCGCAAAATAGTCGCTCTTTTGCGACTAATATGTGACTCTAATATCAGTCTTAATTTCGATACTAAATTTGAGGCTACTTGTAAAAAACAATTTTTAAAAAAAACTAAAACAAAATTCCAAAAACAAATATATTTTTATTTAATAAATTAACTAATTACAAAAAAAAATTAAAAAAAAAATTAAAAAAAAAAAAAAATTGAAAACGATGTCGACAGATCTCCTCCGCCTGCATCCCCGATCTGCTCCGCGGTTCTGCTCCGGCATCTGCTCCGGTATCTGCTCCTCCGCGGTAATGCTCCAGCATCTGCTCCTCCGCGGTTATGCTCCTATGCACTCCGGCGCATCTGCTCCTTCATCGCCCGCGGCTGGATCTGGAAAGAGGAGAAGAATCGCCGGCGGCTGGAGAAGAAGAAGCCTCGCCGGCTAGAGAAGAAGAAGCCTCACCGGCTGGAGAAGAAGAAGCTCGCCGGCTGGAGAAGAAGAAGCTCGCCGGCTGGAGAAGAAGTAGCTCGCCGGAGAAGAAGAAGCCGCCGCAGAAACATGGATCTACTCCTCCGGCCAGTCTGCTCCTCCGACGACAAATTCCGACTGCACCTGGATCTGCAAAAAAAAAAAGAGTTAGATCAACTCAAGAATTAGAAAAGGAAGAGAAGAAAGAGAAGGAAGAAGAAGAAGAAAGTATTATAAATCCTCCACCGTTGGATTAAACCAAAAGAAAGTATTATAAATCCTCCACTGTTGGATTAAACCAATCAACGGTGGAGGATCTCGATATTCGTCTTAATGAACTAGCCAATGAGAAGCTTTCATTATTTTTGTCATTTTGTCGCAAATTAGTCGCAAATATGGGACTATTTTGTGACTACTATTAAAAAAAAATCGATTGGGTTGCTAAACAGTCCCAAATTTGGGACTATTTTGTGACAATTAAAAATCTTCACCCTAAACCCTAAACTTTAAGAACCTAGAAAGTTTGAATATGACTTTATAATGATTTTGTGTATATAACTGTTCAAAAATATGTTAAAACTTATAAATAAATAAATTTTGAGATAATTTTTATCTTTCAAAATCATTCCTTATAAAACACATGTAACACTTAGTAGATGTTATGACTAGATTGAAATTTTTTTAAGTGTTATATTTTTTTGTTTATTATTTGATGTTTATATGTAAGATCTAGTTTATAATTTAAGATTTATAGTTTATGATTAAGGGTTAGAGGTTTATGGTTTAGAATTTATGATTTATAAAAGGGATTATAAATGATCATATTTAAAAAAATTGTAAGTTTTGAATTTTTTTGTATATTATTTGATGTTTATGTGTAAGATTTAGTTTAAAATTTAAGATTTATATCAATTTTATGATTAAGGGTTAAAGGTTTAGGGTTTAGGGTTAAGGGTTTGTGGTTTGAGTTTAGAATTTATTGATTTCTATAAAAAAATCAAGTGGAGTTGCAAATTAGTCCCAAATTTGGGACTATTTTGTGACTACTATTTAAAATTAGTCGCAAATTAGTCACAAAAACTGGGTTTGCAAATTAGTGTACATGTTACCCTAAACCCTAAACTTTAAGAACATATAAGCTTTGAATATCACTTTACAATGATTGTAAGTATATAGCTATTCAAAAATATATTTTATAATTTAAGATTTAAAATTTATGATTAAGGGTTAGAGGTTTAGGGTTTAGAATTTAGGATTTATAAAATGATTATATTTAAAAAATTGTAAGTGTTGAATTGTTTTGTATATTATTTGATGGTTTAGGGTTTAGAATTTAGGATTTATAAAAGTGATTATAAATGATCATATTTAAAAAAATTGTAAGTTTTGAATTTTTTTGTATATTATTTGATGTTTATGTGTAAGATTTAGTTTAAAATTTAAGATTTAGATCAAGTTTATGATTAAGGGTTAGAGGTTTAGGGTTTAGGGTTAAGGGTTTGTGGTTTGAGTTTAGAATTTATTAATTTCTATAAGAAAATTCAAGTGGAGTTGCAAATTAGTCCCAAATTTGGGACTATTTTGTGAATACTATTTAAAATTAGTCGCAAATTACTCACAAAAACTGGGTTTGCAAATTAGTGTACATGTTACATTAAACCCTAAACTTTAAGAACATATAAGGTTTGAATATCAATTTACAATGATTTTGGGTATATAGTTGTTCAAAAATATATTTTACAATTTAAAATTTAGATTTTATGATTAAGGTTTAGGGTTTATAATTTAGGATTTATAAAATGATTATATTTTAAAAATTGTAAGTGTAGAAATTTTTGTATATTATTTGATGTTTATTTATTTGATGTTTTTGTATATTATTTGATGGTTTAGGGTTTAGAATTTTTTATATATATTATTTGATGTTTATTTAAAAAAAATCTAGTGGAGTTGCTAAACCGAAGCAAATCAGTCACAAATTTAGGACTAGTTTTGCAAGTCCTTAAACAGTCGCAAATAAGCGACTATTGTCTGACTACTTTTTTTAGTCGGTAATTTGTGACTATTATGCCTCTCCATTATGAGTAGTCGCAAATCAGTCACAATATCGTACCTATTTTTTGTGACTAAAAAAAGTAATCGCAAAAAATAGTCACAAAAACTGTGTTTTCTTGTAGTGTTCGCTGAAAGCCAAATTTCCTGCATTTCTCCACTTGGACGACCAACATGAGTGAATATATCAGGTACGTCATGGACATGATATACGTGGACTCCACCTTCATTGAATCTTGTTAACCTGACCAAATTAGTTAATTTGAAGAAATTTAGAATAGATAGCATGTGTCTCCATATATATGTGAATTATTATAGCGTTTACCTTGAATTCGTGTCTATATCGGAGGCAAAATAATGCTCTGCGAAATAAGAAACGTCTTGTTTCAGATAAGCTTTAACAATCGATCCTGGTGCATATCGTTTGTTTTTTGCTTTCCCTTTCAACTTTTTGAAAAACCTTTCAAAAGGGTACATCCACCTATATTGCACGGGCCCTCCTAATTCAGCATCGTAGGGGAGATGTATAAGCAGGTGCTCTATCACGTCGAAAAATGATGGTGGAAATATCTTTTCCAAATTGCATATGATTAACACAATGTTTTGTTTTAGAATTTGGACGCGACTTTACTGCAAAGTTCTCGAACATAAGTCACGGAAAAATACTCCGATCCCTACAATATATATATTTGATCTCCAATGGTTAATAAAAAAAACTATGTAATCATATTTACGTGTCGCATGCATATTCATATAACTATAAGGTGAGACTACCTGATAACACGATGTGGATGTTCCTGTCTAGGAGGTCTGTACAGATAAATGGAAGTAGCCGCTCCATAAAAACATGGCAGTCATGACTCTTCATCCCAGAAAACTTTGCCTTATCGATATCAGCACAACTACCTAAGTTTGAAGCATAACCATCTGGAAATTTGACTGAATGTTTCACACACTCCAATAAACTTGTTCTGGCTTCGTCTGTCAATGAGTAGGCGGGGAAAGGAGCTCTACCCTCATCATCAATATGTAAGTGTGGCCGCAAACAAAATGCTTGTATATCCAATCTTGAAGGGATGGTGTCTTTTGATTTTACCTTCACACGCATAAGAGTATTCATGATGTTGTAAAAAAAAATGTTCTCTATATGCATCACATCGAGATTATGTCGAAGATTAAGGTCCCTCTAGTACGGAATCTCCCAAAATATGCTTTCTTTGTACCAGTTATGCTTCTTCCCAAAGTGAGGCTTCTTCTTTTCGTGACCGTTTCCACCAACATCCTTAGTTTTCGTTGGATTTACCCGACGCAACCGGTAGGAATAAACTTGCTCACCGGTCAAAGACTCAGGTGGATAGTCGTTCCTAGCGTCTCTTCGGATCAAAAAGTCTTTTCTATTTTTCCTCAGTGGATCATCATGAGGAAGAAATCTTCGGTGACAATCGAACCAACATGTCTTTCTTCCGTGCGGCAGATAAAACGACTTTGTATCTTCCATGCAAATAGGACAAGCCAATTTTCTCCATCCTGATAGCTTGCCCAACGCCGAAAAATCGCTTATCGTCCACAATAGCACTGCTTTCAGATTAAAATTTTGATTCAAGGATACATCGTACGCATCAACGCCATTGGACCACAACTCTTTTAACTCGTCAATGAGAGGTCGAAGGAATATATCGAGACTACCTCGCGGATGATTTGGCCCAGAATTCATAATTGTAAGAACCAAGTACTCCGTATTCATGCACATACCAAGGGGTAAATTATATGGAGTCAAGACCACATGCCACAACGAATGATTTTTTGACTCGCCAAATGGATTGAACCTATCTGTACATAATCCAAGATAAACGTTTCGGGTTTCTTGGGCAAACTGGGGATGTTGATCCTGAAAATATTTCCACTCCGCCCCATCAGACGGATGACACATTTCTCCCTCCTTTGCTTTGTCTTCGTGCTCGGCATGCCATCTCATTGCCGCTGCAGTCTTCTCGCTTTGATACATTCTCTTTAATCTGTCAGCAATAGGCATATACCACATACGACTATATGGTACTTTGGTCCTACGGTTTTGCTCGTTATGCCTCCATCTTGGTGAATTACAAAATCCACACTTATGTAACCTTTCGTCTTCTTTCCACAAGATCATACAATTGTTAATGCAAACATCAATTGCATGACATGGGAGGCCTAAATTGCCCATCAGTCTTTCCATCTCGTAATTTGAACATGTTGCCTGGTTTCCTTCAGGTAAATACTTACTAAACATTCCGCACATCGAATCCACTAACCTCTCACTCATATTATGATATGTCTTATGTTGCATGAGCTCAGCAGCAAATGATAACTGCGAGTGACCTTCACAACACCCATCGTATAAAGGATTTTTCGCTCCTTCTAACAAGTCGTAGAATTTTTGGGAATGATTCCGTAAAGGTTCTTCTACATTCTCATAACTATCATCATGTTGATGAAAATTAACATTATGATGAAATGCATCATTCACCATATCCACATATCTACCTTCTACATTACCCACTTCTTCACTCTGATCACCTACCCACGTTGTATAACCATAACTCGTTCCTAAACTCATATCGAGTTCTTCCCCATGCTTATACCAAACATAATAACCAGGCACAAATCCATTGTTATACAAATGGCTCCAAATTTTAGCCCCCGGTAAAAATTTATTATTCTTGCAAACACTACAAGGACAATAAAACTTACCGCCATTGCTCAGCGTAAGCTCCTGGCTATTTGCAAATGTCATGAATTGATTATCCACCCCATCTCTAAACTCTGCTGAGATATTATCCGTCGTTACATCGAACCTCCGATACATCCACTCCCGGCCATTACTATAATTGTAATTTCCCCACATTTTCAAACTTAATTAAAAAAGAAGATTTTCTCGTTTGAAAAAAAAAAAAAAAAAAAAAAATTTCTCTCAACTTAATTTCTCTCAACTTGGAGTGATATGAAACAACGTGTGTGGGTTGCTTATATATAGACTTTTTGCGACTACATTGCGACTCCATAATGTAGTCGCAAAAAGTAGTTACACCTACCACAAACGATAAACACGAGGGTTTCCCAAAGTTTTTAGCGACCCGCCGAATTTAGTCGCAACTTTGCTACTATTTGGCGACTAATTTTTGTAGTCACAAAATTTATTTTCACTAACCACACACGATCAACACGTATCTTTTTAAAAAACATTTTGGCGACCCGCCGAATTTGGTCGCAACTTAGTCGCTATTTAGTGACTTTTTAACGACTAATTTAATTAGTCGCAAATTAGCGACTGAGTGGCGACAAATTTATTTTAGTCGCAACGCCGTCGCCGTGTAGTCGCAACCAAGTCGCCATTTTTGCGACCACCTTTTTAGACGCAAATTTCAGTCGCTAATTCCCTGTTTTCTTGTAGTGGCCTACAACTTTGATTACTTTTGAGGGAAGAACCGGGGATTCGGTGGCAAACACCATCAATACTCGCGTTTCGAACCTTAATTTATATATGCAAGAAAAGTAATGAGAAATAAGTATGGGGGAGAGAAAATAATACCAGAAAGTGTGAAAAAGGGTGGTTCCTTGTCATGATATTGTATGGGAAAGAACCTAGAAGGTTCTTGGTATTAATCACAACGATGAAACTAGCGAGGAAGGCTTGATTGAACGATGCTGTGAGATAATGTGTGTCGTCTGGAAAGCTGCGAATATCTACGGAGAAGTACATGGTGGTTAGATCAAAAAGCTGGTTAGGTGATAAGTGGAGCACTAAGGAAAAAGGTCATTACGATGTTTCATGAGCAGGTGAGTCTCTATGTTTTCAAACCTCTTTATCTGGTTTAGTTTTATGTTTTGCTTGAGGGCAAGCAAATGCTAAGTTTGGGGGAGTTGTTATATCATGATTTTTACCCCGTTTAAGCCATGATATAAGTCTATTTTATAGAGTCTTTCTACTATTTTGTAGTTTATAGAGTCTTTTACAGGTTTTAGCATGTTTGGAGCATAATTGGAGATATTGGAGCTTTCTCGAGCATTTTGGAGCAAAGTAGACGTTCGTGTAGCTGAGTACCCGATTTGAAGCATCAGTGTCGATCGATACTGACTATTATCGGTCGATACTCACCGAAGCAGACACGACCCACGACTTTAATGAAGAGTTGAAGAATTGCAAAATTGCCTAGAAGACTTTATTATTTACAAGAAGCCCCAAAACATGATTTAGGTTATTTAATAGGATTTTACAGCCACTTTGATGGCTATGCTTTATTCTATTCTTGATTTTACTTTGGTTTTATGAGAGATCTTTGAAGGGAGACAAGTCTGAAACTCTGTTCGTCCGAGAGAAGATTTCGAACCCTTTTGTTACTCTTTCTATTTTATTTGATGATTTATTCAAACATGTTTATTGCTTCAATTTCCATGTCTGAGTAGATCTCTTGTTAGGTTTAGGGTTCTGATAAGGGTTTTCTCTGAATGCTAGGTTAATTAGTTATTAGGGTTCACTATCTGAATTAGTTCTTCACCATAGGTTGTTCGCAAAGCTAATTCTAGATTGATCACCTAGAACTTAGATCTTAGGATAATTGATTAGGCACGAGAGTGCGATTAATTACCTGATAGAACCTAGGGTGAGCAAAATAACTATCCGCAAAGAGATTTGGTTTAGTTGTTTTGTGAACAAATCAAACTTGAATTAAAAGCTGGTTTAGACTTTAGGATTCGCAAAGAGATTTGGAATTCTAGGATTTAGACTTAGATAGTTTTCGCAACGAGAGTTGGTTAGCTATACTTTAGTGATTTGAGTTCAAGAACCACGCTAAATCTGAATCCTGTTAGTTAGTTTATCTGCATTCATTGATTTCCTGAGAAATACCCTGAACCTATCTTTCTGCAATCGAATTTACAACCGTTTTAATTTACGTTATGATTTCAATATCATTGATCACTCAGCTTAATTCTCATCTATATAATATATTGTGTGTTTCCGTGAGTCCTTGTGTTCGACCCCTACTTTACTACAACTACAGCTTTAGTGCTTTTAGGGTATTAATTTTAGCATATCATGTGACACGTTTAGAACTAGAGGAGTGCCCATGATAGCATCAAGCCTATCTTGTTCCCTTTTTCTCTTGGAGGAAAAGCAAGCCAATGGGAGAGAACATTGTCATCTCACTTGGTAACCTCTTGGGATGATTGCAAGGATATTTTCCTCAACAAGTTCTACTCCACACAAAAACAGTCCAAACTAGACGGGACATCTCGAATTTCAAGCAAGGCATGCATGAAAGCTTTCATAAGGCATGGGGAAGAATTAAAAGAAATACTCGAGATTGTCCCCATCACGGGTTCAAGAAGGAAGCCATCCTTAGCATCTTCTATTTGGGAGTTGATCAAGAGGACAAATGGACCTTAGATGCGGCTAGCAATGGACGTTTTACAAACCTCACCGTAGAACAAGGAGAGCTACTAGTGGAGAACTTTGCCCAAAGCGAAGAGAACTATGTAGAGGACTACTATAGGTCTCCACTAGCAAGTGGAAGGCACGAAGACCAAGGTAAAGAGGAGATTAAAGTTCTACATGAAAAAATAGTCAAGCAACTTACCATGATTGAGATGCAATCTACACTTATAGACAAGCCTCTCATTGCTAATAAAAGGTCGGTTGAATTTGTTGAAGACTTCAATGACAACCAAAGGCTCAAAAATTTGGAGAATCAAGATGCTCAAGGAAGCCCCCTCTCTTGTAAACCCATGGAGGAACTCAAGGATAAAGTCGATGAAACCCCAAGTGAGTATTACAAAGTTATATTCTCGGATGAAGAGAGTGAAGAGGCTTTAAGAGAGGTTGAGAGAGTTCTCCATGGCTCCAATGAAGAAGTTAATGTTGAGAAAGTGGCGTTTGTGGGTACTTATGAAATGATGGATGTTTCTTCACCCCCAAAAGGTTGTAAAAAGAAGAAAGGCTCTCATGAGGCAAACGTTTTGGGTTATGGTAATGTTGAAGAAGCCCTTGCATTGGATGGTGATAGCTTGGAATCTCTTTTCTCTACCACTATGGAGGAAGAGACAGAGAGTACCAAGGGGGAAGACACTAAGACCAAGAAGAAGAAACCCAATGATAACCACCCTCCCACCCTTGACCCATATTCTCACACAATGACAGTCATACCTTAGAGGTATGATGATGGAGCCATTGAGTACAAGGTGAAATGTAAGGGAAGATCTAAAACCTTTGCCAAGGTTAAAGCACTCCTCACCACCAAGCTTAAGTAGAAAGGTCCAACGGGTCTTCAAGAGGTTATGAACAAGGTTCTTAAGCTTGAGCTCAAGGACCCACCAAAGAGTTCCACCACTCCCCTCACACTCGCCTAAAAGGGTAACAAACGTCGAGCTTAGTGACGTTAAACAAAGCGCACTTGGGAGACATTCCCATGTCTATCTTTATAAATACTTTCTATTTTTTAAAGTGCTTTGGTTAAGTGGTTGCAAGGCTCTTGATGGTGACAAGGTCGCGAAAAAGCAACGGCGTTTGATGTTGGATAAATCCCCATTCTCTCCATTCCCATAGACCCACTCCTCCATTGTAAGTAGCACTTTTCTTTGGAGTCTTTGCATTTTATCTTTTGTTTTCGGTCTCTCTCTTGAATTTTTTTCACACCGAGACGTTGTGATTTGAGTTTGGGGGAGGGACCGGTATCTAATCTTGTTCGTTGTGTCTTATTTTCGATTTTGCATCTTGATATGCTCAAATTAAAACCCTAAAAGTACTAAAGCAGTAGTTTTAGTATAGGTAGGGGTCGAACCACAAATACTCACAGAGATGCACAATAGATTGTATAGTATCGAATCAAGCTAAGCAAATCAGATGAAACAAAAGCAATAAACAGTAAAAGGATTGTAAGTTCGATGGAGGAAAATATAGGCTCAGGGTATTTCTCAGGGAATCAATAAATGCAGGTAAACTAACTACCAGAATTCAGATTTAGCGCTGTTCTTGAACTCAAATCACTAAGCTATAATTAACCAACTGTCGTTGCGAGAATTATCTAAATCTAAATCCTAGGAATTCCAAATCTCTTTGCGAATCCTAAAGTCTAAATCAGCTTTAATATCAGGTTTGATATGTTCACAAATCAATTAAACCAAATCTCTTTGCGAATAATCAATTTGCTCACCTAAGGTTCTATCTGGTAATTAATCGCACTGTCGTGCCTAATCAATTATCCTAAGATATATATTCTAGGTAGCTAATCTAGAACAAGCTTTGAACACAACCTAAGCGAAGAACTAATTCAGATGGTGAATCCTAATAAACTAATCAACATAGCATTCAGAGAAAACCCTTATGAGAACCCTGAACCTAAAGTGGATCTACTCAGACATGGAGATTGAAAACAACATGATTGAATAGATCATCAACGAAATCAATAATAAACAGTAGTTCATAGTTGTCTCTCCAAAAACCAAAAGTAGAATCAAAGTAGAATAAAGCATAGCCTAAACAGGTGGCTGCAAACCTAATTTATAAGCTAAAACACGTTCTGGGCCTTTTCTGTAATTAATAAAGTCTTCTGGGGCAAGTTGCACAGTCTTTAAACTTGTAAAATCGCGTTTTTTCCCGTCTGCAGTGCAACATCGATCGATACCTAGGTGGTGTCGATCGATGCACAATCTCCGTGTCGACTCTTCTGCTCGACAGGCTAGACAGTCTTCACGAAAACTGGCATAACTTTCGATCGCACCGTTGTAATGGGAAGGTCTTCAACAAATGCCAAACTTCTGACGTCTCTGCATGACTCTGCATCTCAATATGCTCCAGAATGCTCCAAACGTACCTAAACCTGTAAAAGACTCTATAATAGAATAAAGACTCTATAAAACGTACTTATATCATGATCTAAAAGGGGTAAAAACCATGATATATCAACTCCCCCAGACTTAGCCTTTGCTTGCCCTCAAGCAAAACATAAAACTAAACCAGAGAAAGAGGTTTGAAAACGCGGAGACTCACCTGTTCAGAAACCATCACAAAGATCCTTTTCCCAAGTACCCAAATGTCACCTAACCAGCTTTTGATCTAACCACCAGGTACTTCTCCGTAGACATTCGTAGCTTTTCCAGACTCCACACATTATCTTGCAGCATTGTTCAAATAAAGCCTTCATCGCTAGTTTCATCGCTGCAGCTAATGTTCAAGAACCTTCTAGATTCTTTACCATACGATATCATGACAAAGAACCACCCTTTTCACACTTTTTGTATCACTTTCTCTCTCCCAGACTTATTTCTTCTTATGTTCTCTTTTTTTTAGATCTGCATATACACATCAAGGTCCGAAACGCGAGTATTGATGGTGTTTGCCACCGAATCCCCGGTTCTTCCCTCTCTATGTATCAAAGGATATAGGCGAATAATGGTATCATAGGAAAATCCTAGCCTCACTTCCAATCCTTTGTGTGATCATTCCCTCTCGAGTAGAATAATGGGATCGCTGGAAATTTTCCTAACCCTCTACTCATAAGAAAATCATTTAATATTTTATGCTCTTATTTATCAACTTATAACAGGGGAGAGAGATACCATAATTCTAAACACATGGGTTCCTTTGTCAGATATGAATGATGAATCAAGCTCTGTAAACACTAACCACATTGATGAAGTGCAAAAATTTTGGCTCAGGCTTCAGAAGAACTCTGCTGGAGACATGGATGTTTTCTAGTCAACTGGTCAGTCTTTGGATTTTTCATTAGTCGATCTAGAGCTGATCCTGCAACACTGGTCACTCAAAAACAAAATCAAAACAACAATTCCAGCACAGGATCATCATCTCCAACAAGTTTTGACTCAATAAAACGTTTTTGACTCGATAAAATGACTGACTCTAAGAAAAACAAACACAATGTCAGCAGACACCTCCCCCAGACTTGAACAACAATGTCCCCAGTGTTATCTAGCCTAGAGTCAGTGAAAGAAAACAAACGGACAGAATAAAATTGGGAAAAACAAGAAGTTACTTTGCTGGAACATTGAGTATCGACCGACACACAGCCTGGTATCGATCGATACCAGGCTTAAATCGACATGAATCGTTCTCAATCGCGTAACATATCGATCGATATAGGAGGGTATCGATCGACACTCTGCGATTTCAAGTTTGCTCCTTGTTCATCTTGACACAAAACGAAAAATGAAAAGAAAATACTTAAATATATATACTCACCAGTGGGTTGCCTCCCACCAAGCGCTCGTTTTACGTCATTAGCTTGACTGTAACGCCCTTCAGGCAGGATAAGAATGCGAGCTTGCACCAAAACAGGCTCCACAGCTTGACATTGCTATCTTCAGAGTTTTGCGCAACATACTCTCCACAAACTCCTGTCCTTTCTCTTTCAGCTCCGAAGTGAGAAGAACTCTAGCCTTGGAGAATGTTTTGGAGGCTCCTTTGCACTTCACCTTGTACTCAATCGAATCTCCATCATAGTTCTGAGGGATCAAAGTGACATGGGGATTCTCGACTCTTTTGCTCTTGGCCTTCTTCTTTGTTGCCTTAGCCTTCTTGACAACTTCCTTGGGGATGCTGGGCGGTTCAGCTGAAACGTCTGTGACAGTTGGTACGTCAGGAGGTTTTTCTAAAGGATCTGATATCAACGTCGCTCCTATTACAACATCGATGCAAGAGATACGTGTGGGAGTTCCTCTAGGGATGGCTTTGTAGTACACCTCCTTGTCAATGTATGAGAATGAGATGCGCTTGCTGGGTGTGTCCATAATGGCACCAACCGTGGCCATGAACGGTCTTCCGAGAATCAACTGCGTACGAGATATTGCATTCATATCTACAACCTGAAAATCAGTAGGAACCAGGCAATCTCCTATTGTGATCATCAAATCAGCGATTGCCCCATATGGAAGAGAGGTGGAATCGTTCGCGAACGTGATAGATGTCTTTGGAGGTTGAATATCAGCTCCCAATCTCTCTGCAATTTCCCTGAACATGACATTGACGCGGGCTCCTGAGTCAACGAGAGACTCTTTGAATTCAACTCTAGAGATAGAGCATGGAACTGAAAAGATCCCTGGGTCTTCCCTCTTAGTCAACTGTCTCAGTGGGGGTGTACCTCTGGCCTTCATGAAGAGTGTCTTGATCTCCTCCTCAGTTTCTCTGCAATCTTTGAAGTGACTTAGCAGAGGCCAGCCCTCTAGAGCTTCTTCAAAAGTGAACGAGTGGGGAATCCTTCGTACCCTCTTCTCAAAGCCACGCAGTTGCTTTGGAGAAATATGATATCTGAGGTGTCGAGGAATAGGATTCAGCTTCTTGGGCTTTTGAAGTCTTTCTTCTATCAACTCAGGTGTCTTCACAGTTTCTGGCTCGATCTGCGATGGGTATCGATCGACACCAGGCAGGGTATCGATCGATACTCTTGCTGTTGAATCGTCCTCGACAGATTTATCATCATCAAGGGGAAGCTCCACAATATGCTTATCCAGCATAGCCTGACGTCTGGCGTCCTACCATTCCTTCCTTGTCATAATATGAGGCATAGGATAAGGTATCTTGGGTATATACACCCTTTCCTTGACAATTTCAGGCTTCTTCTCGATCTGCACCTCGGTATCGACCGATACTGGAGGAGTATCGATCGATACTTGTGATTTTGGATCCTCTCGTGCAAGTGTCTAAACTGGTATCAATCGATACAGGGGAGTATCGATCGATGCTTTGGTGATTTCAGGATCCTCATCGAAATTTTCTGCACTTGAGGAGATCGCATTGACGTGTGCTCTTGGATTCTCAGTTCTTCCTGGAAGAAAGCCTTCCTGCCTCTGCACAACTGATGCGGTCTGGGCAACTTGAGTCTCCAGCTTCCTTTGACAAAGGTTGACAGCTTCGGTCTTCCCATTCAGATGGTCAATTTTCCCATTGAGATCAGTGGACAAATGATCGATCTTCCCACTGAAATCCACTTGCAATTTCTGCTGTCCCTGAAGAATCTGCTCAAGCATGGATTCCATCTTATTGTCTGTGGACTTTGGAGAGATGGGCTGGTACGAAGAATTCCCATAGTTGCGAGTGTTGTTGCTGAAGTTCCGGTTGTTGTTGTACCCAAATTGCTGACCCTGAAATCTAGAACCACCAACGTAGTTACAATCTTCCATTTCATCTCCACCGATATTATTGACTCCATCAGCAAAGTGTACAGCCTTCTTCGACTTCCCAATCAGAATATCCAGTTTGGCTTGAACTTCAGCAATCTGCGAACCATCAACTCCTCCAGCTAGCTTCTTCCGCTCGAAATCAGCATTCTTGGTGCTATTGCTAGACGCCAAGTTCTCAATCAGCACAACCGCATCATCTGGATACCTGGTGAAGAAGTTCCCATTACTCGCAGCATCCTTACCCATCTGGTACCTCCAATCGACCCTTCTGTAGAAAGTGCCCAGCAGCTGAACCTGATTGAACCCATGGTGCGGGCAATCTCTCTGATAAGACTTGAAACGAATCCAAGATGCTTTGAATGCCTCTGTTGGACCTTGAGAAAACTGAGAGATCTTGTTCCTGAGCTCCTCGGCTCTCGCATCATCATAGAAATTGCACAGGAATGCATTCTTCGTCTCATCCCATGTAGTTAGCGAACCAGGAGCCAACTGCTTCAGCCAATAAGCAGCATCCCCACCAAGAGAGTATGGGAAAAGTTTGCAGAAGAGGAACTCATTGGGCACTCCATTGTACTTCATACTAGTGACCAAATCTTCGAACCTCTCGATATGATCCATGGGATGCTCATGAGGTAGGCCATGGAAAGGGTTCTGACTTACAAGAGCGTAGTACGCAGGCTTCAGCTCAAAGTCATTCCTCTGAAAAGTTGGGATGCAAATCGCAGATCGATTGGCATAGAACTGATCAGGTCTGTTGTGCTCAGCAAGTGTCATGCCTCGATCCCCTGCAGCATTCCCAATGTTGGCGCGCCCAGCTGGCGCGACAATCTCAACAACATCAGCAGGGACAACGACGTTTCCAGCTTCATCAAGTCGCTGTCCTCTCTCATTGCACACTTGACCCTCTTGGTCTCTCAAGACTCCAGCTTCATCAGCTCTTAAAACCACTGGGTTGTTCATCCCTGATGTTTGCTTTGTCTTTCTGTTTGTGCGTTCCACAAGTGCTAGTTTTTCCAGTGACAGTTCAACTAGCTGAGTGCTCTTGTTGCTCCTGGTTTCACGAACAGGCAGACACCTGAAAACAAAACACTAGACAAGGCACGTAAGTAACCAAAAAATACATTGAGTATCGATCGATACCAAGTGGTGTCGATCGATATTAACAAAAGAAGACGACGAGTATCGACCGATACTACATAGTATCGATCGATACCGTCGAACTTAGTCGAAATTCTCAAACTAAAATCTAATGGCGAATTGAGTCCCCGGCAACGGCGCCAAATTTGATATGCTCAAATTAATACCCTAAAAGTACTAAAGCAGTAGTTTTAGTATTGGTAGGGGTCGAACCACAAAGACTCACAGAGATGCACAATAGATTGTATAGTATCGAATCAAGCTAAGCAAATCAGATGAAACAAAAGCAATAAACAGTAAAAGGATTGTAAGTTCGATGGAGGGAAATATAGGCTCAGGGTATTTCTCAAGGAATCAATAAATGCAGGTAAACTAACTACCAGGATTCAGATTTAGCGATGTTCTTGAACTCAAATCACTAAGCTATAATTAACCAACTGTCGTTGCGAGAATTATCTAAATCTAAATCCTAGGAATTCCAAATATCTTTGCGAATCCTAAAGTCTAAATCAGTTTTAATATCAGGTTTGATATGTTCACAAATCAATTAAACCAAATCTCTTTGCGAATAATCAATTTGCTCACCTAAGGTTCTATCAGGTAATTAATCGCACTGTCGTGCCTAATCAATTATCCTAAGATATATATTCTAGGTATCTAATCTAGAACAAGCTTTGAATACAACCTAAGCGAAGAAGCACAAACCCTTGTTATTGCCCTTGAAAACCGGGTGGAGCTTTGGGTTGAAAGCCACCTTGGTTCCCTTGGAATTGGTTCCTTGGGACAAAGCCTTGTTGGTTGGTATTAGGAGCTTGACCTTGATATTGGAATTGTTGTTGTGGGACTCCTTGAGCTTTAGTAGATTGTTGAGGGTAGAGTTGGTCTTGTGGATTCCTATAGGTGTGGTTGAACCCCTGTCTTTGGAAGTTACCTTGGTTTCCCACGTAATTCACTTCCTCTTGGGTGATCGCGGTTTTCTCTTGATAAGAAGCTTGATTGTCCTCGTAGTCACCAATGAAATGAACTGCTGATATGCTCAAATTAATACCCTAAAAGTACTAAAGCAGTAGTTATAGTATAGCTAGGGGTCGAACCACAAAGACTCAGAGAAATCACACAATATATTGTATAGTATCGAATTAAGCTAAGCAATCAGATGAAACAAAAGCAATAAACAGTAAAAGGATTGTAAATTCGATGGAGGAAAATATAGGCCCAGGGTATTTCTCAGGAAATCAATGAATGCATATAAACTAATTAACATGATTCAGATTTAGCGTAGTTCTTGAACTCAAATCACTAAGGTATAATTAACCAACTGTCGTTGCGAGAATTATCTAAAACTAAATCCTAGGAATTCCAAATCTCTTTGCGAATCCTAAAGTCTAAATTAGCTTTAATATCAGGTTTGATACGTTCACAAATCAATTAAACCAAATCTCTTTGCGAATAATCAATTTTCTCACATAAGGTTCTATCAGGTAATTAATCGCACTGTCGTGCCTAATCAATTATCCTAAGATATATATTCTAGGTAGCTAATCTAGAACAAGCTTTGGACACAACCTAAGCGAAGAACTAATAGATTGGTGAATCCTAATAAACTAATCAACCTAGCATTCAAAGATAACCCTTATGAGAACCCTGAACCTAAAGTGGATCTACTCAGACATGGAGATTGAAAGCAACATGATTGAATAGATCATCAAAGAAATCAGTAAGAACAGGAGTTCAAAGTTGTCTCTCCCAAAAACCAAAGTAGAATCAAATTAGAATGAAGCATACAAATAAAAGCATCCTAAAAGGTGGCTGAAAAACCTAATTTATAAGCTAAAACACGTTATGGGGCTTTTCTGTAATTAATAAAGTCTTATGGGGCAAGTTGCAGAGTCTTTAAACTTGAAAAATCGCGTTTTTTCCGTCTGCAGTGCAGAATCGATCGATACTTAAGTGGTGTCGATCGATGCACAATCTCCGTGTCGACTCTTCTGCTCGACAGACTAGACAGTCTTCACTAAAATTGGTATAACGTTCGATCGCACCGTTGTAATGGCATCGAAACACTTCCAAAGGAAAGCTAATCCATTGATCTATCTTGTGTCAGAATTTGAGCTCAATCCATCGGGGGAAAGGTCTTCAACGAATGCCAAACTTCTGACGTCTATGCATGACTCTGCATCTCAATATGCTCCATAATGCTCCAAACGTACCTAAACCTGTAAAAGACTCTGTAATAGAATAAAGACTCTATAAAATGGACTTATATCATAGTCTAAAAGGGGTAAAAACCATGATATATCAACCGTCTTTTGAGACTCTTTTTGAGAGGCAAGAAGCTTATCTATCATAGAGGCTTGCTTATCCAACTTCTCATTCAAGGCTTTCATGTCCTTGGCTCTCTTGTTCTCATCAAAGTCACTAGTAGTCCTTGAAGCACGGTCATAATCATCCCCATACATTCCATCACTAGTAGCTAAGTTCTCCACGAGCTCCATAGCATCATCGACGTCCTTAGCTAGGAAATTACCATTCGAAGTCGTGTCAAGTAACATACGGATCTTAGGAAAAGCACCTCGGTAAAGAGTGCTAAGGAGAGAGGCATTGGAGAAGCCATGATGTGGGCATTGAGAAGTGTAGCCTATAAATCTCTCCCAAGCCTCGTTGAAAGACTCAATAGACCGTTGTGTGAAGCTAGATATCTCATTTCGAAATTTGGCGGTTCTAGACGGTGAGAAGAATTTGGCTAGAAACGCCCTTTTACAATCATCCCATGAAGTAATATATCTTCCAGAATGCTCCAAACGTACCTAAACCTGTAAGAGACTCTAAAAGACTCTATAATAGAATAAAGACTCTATAAAATGGACTTATATCATGGTCTAAAAGGAGTAAAAACCATGATATATCAACCGCCTTTTGAGACTCTTTTTGAGAGGCAAGAAGCTTATCTATCATAGAGGCTTGCTTATCCAACGTCTCATTCAAGGCTTTCATGTCCTTGGCTCTCTTGTTCTGATTTAAGTAACTAGTAGTCCTTGAAGCACGGTCATAATCTCTTGTTCGCAGCATTGCTCAAATAAAACCCTCATCGCCAGTTTCATCGCTGCAGCTAATGTTAAAGAACCTTCTAGATTATTTACCAAACGATATCATGACAAGGAACCACCATTTTTCACACTTTTTGTATCACTTTCTCTCCCCCATACTTATTTCTTATTATGTTCTCTTTTTCTTTTTTAGAACTTGCATATACATATCAAGGTCTGAAACGCGAGTATTGATGGTGTTTGCCACCGAATCCCCGGTTCTTCCCTCTCTATGTATCAAAGGATGTAGGCGAATAATGGCATCATAGGAAAATCCTAGCCTCGCTTCCAATCCTTTGTGTGATCATTCCCTCTGTAGAAGAATAATGGGATCGCTGAAAATTTTTCTAACCCTCTACTCAGAAGAAAATGATTTCATCTTTAATGCTCTTATTTATCAACTTATAACAGGGGAGAGATATAGCATAACTCTAAACATATGGGTTCCTTTATCAGATATGAATGATGAATCAAGCTCTATGAATACTAACCACATCGATGAAGTGCAAAAATTTGGCTCAGGCTTCAGAAGAACTCTGCTGGAGACATGGATGTTTTCTAGTCAACTGGTCAGTCCTTGGATTTTTCATTAGTCGATCTAGAGCTGATCCTGCAACACTGGTCACTCAAGAACAAAATCAAAGCAACAATTCAAGCACATGATCATCATCTCCAACAAATTTTGACTCAATAAAACGTTTTTGACTCAATAAAACAACTGACTCTAAGAAAAACAAACACAATGTCAGCATACACCTCCCCCAGACTTGAACAACACTGTCCCCAGTGTTATCTAGCCTAGAGTCAGTGAAAGAAAACAAACGGACTGAATAAAATTGGGAAAAACAAGAAATTACCTTGCTGGAACATCGAGTATCGATCGACACACAGTATGGTATCGATCGATACCTGGATTAAATCGACATGAACCGTTCTCAATCGCGTAAGGTATCGATCGATACAGGAGGGTATCGATCGACACTCTGCGATTTCGAGTTTGCTCCTTGTTCATCCTGACACAAAACGAAAAATGAAAAGAAAAGACTTATATATATAGACTCACCAGTGGGTTGCCTCCCACCAAGCGCTCGTTTAACATCATTAGCCTGAATGTAACGCCCTTCAGGCAGGATAAGAATGCGAACTTGCACCAAAACAGGCTCCACAACTTGACATTGCTATCTTCAGAGTTTTGCACAACATACTCTCCACAAACTCCTGTCATTTCTCTTTCAGCTCCGAAGTAAGAAGAACTCTAGCCTTAGAGAATGGTTTCGAGGCTCCTTTGTACTTCAATTTGTACTCAATCGAGTTTCCATCATAATTCTGAGAGATTAAAGTGACATGGGGATTCTCGACTCTTTTGCTCTTCACCTTATTCTTTGTTGTCTTAGCCTTCTGGACAACTTTCTTGGGGATGCTGGGCGGTTCAACCGAAACGTCTATGACAGTTGGCTCGTCAGGAGGCTCTTCCAAAAGATCAACTGCCAATGTCTCTCTTGTGACAACAGTGAAGCACGAGACATGTGTGGGAGCACCTCTAGAGGGAATGGCATCATAGTAGACATCTTCGTCAATGTAAGAGAAATAAAGTCTCTTATTAGGTGTATCTATGATCGCGCCAGCAGTAGCCATAAAAGGTCGTCCCAGGAGCAAAGAAACCTCAGATCCTTCGCTCATCTCCACAACCTGAAAATTAGTGGACACCAGACAATCTCCTACTTTAACCAACAAGTCAGGAATTGTACCATATGGAGGTGAAGTGGAGGAGTTCGCAAACGTGAGAAGCATCGTAGGGGGTCTTATATCAGCTTTCAATCGTTCAGCGATGTCCCGGGATATGACATTGACGCTAGACCCTGAGTCAACGAGAGACGCGTTAAATTCAACTCCAGAGATGGAGCATGGAACCGCGAATTTCCCTGGGTCTTCCCTCTGGGTCAACTGTCTTAGTGGAGGTGGTGCACCTCTAGCCTTAATGAAGAGTGCCTGCATCTGCGAGGGGTATCGATCGACACCAGGTAGGGTATCGACCGATACTCTCGCTCTTGAATCGTCCTTGGCAGATATATCATCATCAAAAGGAGGCTCCACAACCGATTTATCCAGTAAAGCTTTGCATCTGGCGTCCTCCCATTCATTCCTTGTCATAATATAAGGCATATGATAAGGTATCTTGGGTATATACACCCTCTCCTTGACAATTTCAGGCTCTTTCACGACATGCGTCTCGGTATCGATCGATACAGGAGGGGCATCGATCGGTACACGTGATTTTGGACTCACTCGTGCAGATGTCTGGACTGGTATCGATCGATACATGCTAGTATCAGTCGATACTTGTGCGTGGCTTCTTTAGCAATTCCTATGGTGATTGCATTGACGTGTGCTCTCGGATTCTCAGTTCTTCCTGGAAGAAAGCCTTCCTGCCCCTGCACAGCTGATGCGGTCTGAGCAACCTGAGTCTCCAGCTTCCTCTGACAAAGGTTGACAGCTTCAATCTTTCCATCCAGATGGTCTATCTTCCCATTGAGATCAGTATACAGATTGTCAATCTTCCCATTGAAATCCATTTGCATTTTCTGTTGTCCCTGAAGAATCTGTTCAAGCATGGATTCCATCTTAATCTCAGTGGACTTTGGAGAGATGGGCTGGTATCAAGAGTTCCCGTAGTTGCGAGTGTTGGTGTTGAAATTTCGGTTGTTGTTGTACCCAAATTGCTGACCCTGAAATCCAGAACCACCGACGTAGTTAACATCCTCCATTTCATTTCAATTGATATTATCGACACTATCAGAAAAGTGTACAGCCTTCTTCGACTTCCAAATCAAAATATCCATCTTGGCTTGAACTTCAGCAATCTGCGATCCATCAACTCCTCCTGCTAGCTTGTTTCGCTTGAAATCAGCATTCTTGGTGCTATTGCTAGACGCCAAGTTCTCAATCAGCACAACCGCATCATCTGGATATCTGGTGTTGAAGTTCTCATTACTCGCAGCATCCAAAACCATTCGGTGCCTCAAATCGATCCCTCTGTAGAAGGTACCCAACAGCTGAACCTGGTTGAACCCATGGTTCGGGTAATCTCTCCGATATGATTTGAAACGAATCCAAGTAGCTTTGAGTGCCTCTGTTGGACCTTGAGAAAATTGAGAGATCTTGTTCCTGAGCTTTTCAGATCTCGCATCATCATAGAAATTGATCAGAAACGCATTCTTCTTCTCATCCCATGTAGTTAGCGAATCATGTGCTCACTGCTTCAACCAATAAGCAGCATCCCCACCAAGAGAGTACGGGAAAAGTTTGCAGAAAAGGAACTCATTGGGCACTCCATTGTACTTCATACCAGTGACCAAATCCTCGAACCTTTCGATGTGATCCATGGGATGCTCATGAGGTAGGCCATGGAAAGGGTTCTGACTTACTAGAGCGTAATACGCAGGTTTCAGCTCGAAGCTCGATTGGAAAAGAACTGATCAGGTCTTTTGTGCTCACCAAGTGTCCTAACTCGATCAACTCCAACGTTGGCCTGCTCAGCTGGTGCGACAATCTGACCAACCACATCAGGAGGGGCAATGACGTTTCCAGCTTCATCAAGTCGCTGCCCTCTCTCATTGCACACTTGACCATCTTGGTCTCTCAATACTCCAACTTCATCAGCTCTTAAAACCACTGGGTTGTTCATCCATGATGTTTGCTTTGTCTTTCTGTTTGTGCGTTCCACAAGCGCTAGCTGTTCCAGTGACAGTTCAACTAGCTGAGTGCTCTTGTTGCTTCTGGTTTCACGAACAGGCATACACCTGAAAACAAAGCACTAGACAAGGCACGTAAGTAACCAAAAAAATACGTTGAGTATCGATCGATACCAAGTGGTGTCGATCGATATCAACAAAAGAAGACGACGAGTATCGACCGATACTACAGATTATCGATCGATACCGACGAGCTTAGTCGAAATTCTCTGCTAAAATCTAATGGTGAAATTGAGTCCCCGGCAACGACGCCAAATTTGATATGCTCAAATTAATACCCTAAAAGTACTAAAGCAGTAGTTATAGTATAGCTAGGGGTCGAACCACAAAGACTCAGAGAAATCACACAATAGATTGTATAGTATCGAATCAAGCTAAGCAATCAGATGAAACAAAAGCAATAAACAGTAAAAGGATTGTAAATTCAATGGAGGAAAATATAGGCCCAGGGTATTTGTCAGGAAATCAATGAATGCATATAAACTAATTAACATAATTCAGATTTAGCGCAGTTCTTGAACTCAAATCACTAAGGTATAATTAACCCACTGTCGTTGCGAGAATTATCTAAATCTAAATCCTAGGAATTCCAAATCTCTTTGCGAATCCTAAAGTCTAAATCAGCTTTAATATCAAGTTTGATATGTTCACAAATCAAATAAACCAAATCTCTTTGCGAATAATCAATTTGCTCACCTAAGGTTCTATCAGGTAATTAATCGCACTGTCGTTCCTAATCAATTATTCTAAGATCTATATTCTAGGTAGCTAATCTAGATCAAGCTTTGAACACAACCTAAGCGAAGAACTAATTCAGATGGTGAATCCTAATAAACTAATCAACCTAGCATTCAAAGATAAACCTTATGAGAACCCTGAACCTAAAGTGGATCTACTCAGACATGGAGATTGAAAGAAACATGATTAAATAGATCATCAAAGAAATCAGTAAAAACAGGAGTTCAAAGTTGCCTCTCCCAAAAACCAAAGTAGAATCAAAGTAGAATCAAAGTAGACAAATAAAAGCATCCTAAAATGTGGCTGAAAAACCTAATTTATAAGCTAAAACACGTTATGGGGCTTTTCTGTAATTAATAAAGTCTTCTGGGGAAAGTTGCAGAGTCTTTAAACTTGTAAAATCGCGTTTTTTCCCGTCTGCAGTGCAGCATCGATCGATACCTAAGTGGTGTCGATCGATGCACAATCTCCGTGTCGACTCTTCTGCTCGACAGACTAGACAGTCTTCACGAAAATTGGCATAACTGTCGATCGCACCGTTGGAATGGCTTCAAACCACTTCCAAATGTAAGCGAATCCATTGATCTATCTTGTGTCAGAATTTAAGCTCAATCCATTGGTGAGAAGGTCTTCAACGAATGCCAAACTTCTGACGTCTATGCATGACTCTGCATCTCAATATGCTCCATAATGCTCCAAACGTACCTAAACCTGTAAAAGACTCTGTAATAGAATAAAGACTCTATAAAATGGACTTATATCATAGTCTAAAAGGGGTAAAAACCATGATATATCAACCGTCTTTTGAGACTCTTTTTGAGAGGCAAGAAGCTTATCTATCATAGAGGCTTGCTTATCCAACTTCTCATTCAAGGCTTTCATGTCCTTGGCTCTCTTGTTCTCATCAAAGTCACTAGTAGTCCTTGAAGCACGGTCATAATCATCCCCATACATTCCATCACTAGTAGCTAAGTTCTCCACGAGCTCCATAGCATCATCGACGTCCTTAGCTAGGAAATTACCATTCGAAGTCGTGTCAAGTAACATACGGATCTTAGGAAAAGCACCTCGGTAAAGAGTGCTAAGGAGAGAGGCATTGGAGAAGCCATGATGTGGGCATTGAGAAGTGTAGCCTCTAAATCTCTCCCAAGCCTCGTTGAAAGACTCAATAGACCGTTGTGTGAAGCTAGATATCTCATTTCGAAATTTGGCGGTTCTAGACGGTGAGAAGAATTTGGCTAGAAACGCCCTTTTACAATCATCCCATGAAGTAATATATCCTTGAGGTAAGGTCTTTTCCCATTGGTGAGCCTTGTCACCTAAAGAAAACGGGAAGAGACGAAGCTTGAAACCGTCTTCGGAGACCCCATTGATCTTAGTGAGACCACATATCTGGTCAAATTGGTCAATGTGATCTAGAGGATCCTCCATTGACAACCCATGGAACTTGTTAGCTTGAACCATGTTGATTAGCCAGGGTTTGACCTCAAAGTTGTTGTTTTCCACCGGTGGAGCTTGAATGCCTTGCCGGTTTTGGTGAGCATTAGCGGCATCACCCTCTCCAACAACGTGTCTAGATTTTGGTGGATGGTTGGGATGGTTTTGTTGGGACGGTTTGGTTGGTGATGGTTTCCATTGCCACAACCTCCTTGGTTGTTGTCGTGTCCATCCCCATTCACACCGTTCCTTTGGTGGGGAATGGGTTCATTTATGTTCCCAAGTGGAACATTCTCAAAGTGCCCCATGTCGTTACCAACCTCTTCTTGAACTCTCACACGGTTCCTTCTTGCTCTTGAACCCCTCTCAAGTTGATCAATATCGTCTCTTGGTTGTATGAGATTGGTATTGCCACGGGAACGGGTATGCATACACCTATAGAGAGCAAAAGCAATGGGAAGTGAAGAAGATTAGTAACTTGGTAGCAAATAAGGCTTAATCTCACAAAGAGCCTAAATCTCAATGTTAAAACAAATCCCAATATGGCAACGGCGCCAAATTGATACAAGACTTTTTAGTCTCTAGGAGGTATCAATAACTCCAATACGTGTAGTATAAAGGTTATCAATCCATAAAGGGATTTATCCTAATCACTAAGAATGCAAGGTTCATAAGTAATTTAAGCTAAACAAGTGTTGTGATTTAGTAACCAAATTCGAATTAAGCTTGGCAATAACTAAACAAGATGTAATTCAAATAACAAAAGCGGAACTAGAGATGAGGTTATTGATATAAGATGATCAAAATCTAATTAGTGGTGGTCATTCACTTAAAGAAGCTAATTCCTAGGCAATAGATCTCTAATATTGATTAGTTCTCTTTCAAGCAACTAATCACTACGTTAATTATCAAGTCCATTAGAAAATCATCATTTGTGGTTTAACAACTAACAAGCATTAAGAATCATAATAAGATCAACCAAAGATATGCCCTAAACAACTAATGTCTTAGGAACATAAATCTCTTTTCTAGTTCATCTTGGCATTTCATCAAACACTTGGTGTTCATGAAGTGCCTTATGGTCTAGATCCACTCTTTCAAGCTAGATCTAGCATTGGGGACTCTAGACAAGAAGGAATATAAGATTATCTAACCCTAAACACCACTAATCAAACCCTAGATCGTCCTAATCTACCTCATCTCAAGATCCTAAAAAGACTACTCAAGATCCATCAAGAACACCTCAAAATCGATGATGACAGAGGATGATTCCATTGATTAATCAAGATATAAAGAAGATAGATGGAAGAGATTGATGGAAATAAATACTAAATTGCAATAATCAAAAGGATCATTCTTACAAATCTCAAACTCTCTCAAAGGTAAGGGTTTTGAGCATAAGAAAAAGCATACCTTAAAAATTAGGTTTATATGGGTATTTATAAGAAACGTGGGCTACAGGATTGACATCAATGGCATAAATCGATGTGCATGGTCGATGCTAAGGCCCCTGATGTTGCATCCATTTGTTGCATCGATGTGTGGGAGGTTCTGGGTCGATGTGAATTCCCCTAAAGCTGAGCATCGATTTGTTGCATCGATGTGAATGGGGGCATGGTCGATGCTATGGCCCCTGAAGTTGCATCCATTTGTTGCATCGATGTGAATGGGGGGAATGGCCGATGTGAATGCTGAAAAAGAACCCAAATTTCTTTAACCGCTTCTCTTGCTCCCGAACCGAGTGGCCTTCAGTAAATCCGTGATAACTTCTTAACCAAATGGCCTGATTCCAACTCCTGTAGACAGATGACTCACTCCTCTACAACTCCTATGAAAAGTTTCAAGGCTGATTCATAACTGAGGGCCTTCGTCCAGCTACATCCTTTAGGAGTCTCGGATGGGCTTTGCATTCTTCTTATGCTCCATAACTCCAAACATCACCAATTGTCTCCAAGACACCTAAAGCCACTCCAAATGTATGCAAAACTCACTAAGACCTAATGCAAACACCTATTACTCTAAATGAGACTTAAATGCAAGACTAGACCTTGATTATGCATGCGAATTACACAAAACTCTAAAATGAAATGCATGCTAAACATGCAATATATGAGTATATCACAAGGATGGATTCTCATGTAGATCTAGCTCCAACATCAAGGGGCTAGTCTAGTGATAAGTTAGCTAGGATGGGAAGTCTTGGGGTGTTGGTTTGGGACGTGGGTGAAACAACAAAAGAAGGGTGGAACGGAAAAGGAAAGATGGAGAGAAAGCGAAAAGGGGGATGTAACAATGCGAACTGGTTGGTGAGATTAGCAAGAATAGCTCTTAGTGAAAGATTTGGCCTCAAAGTGCAAAGTGAAAAAGAAAGAAGCCAAAAAGTGGCTAAGGCATCAAGTGATGAAAGATGAGGCATGAAAAAGATTGAAAAAGAAAAGTTAAAGCAACAAAAAGAAGAGCACCAAGCCACAAGTTAAATGGAGAAGAAGGAATCCCCCAAGTGAGAAAAAGATGAAGTGAAGAGACAAGAAAAGCGTGTGGAGAAATGAAGGCAAAAGGCCTTGTGCAAAAGGATAGCTTAGATTTGGAACTTCATGGGTTAGAGATGCTAGGGCTAGAGACATCTTAGGCATTGGGTATATGATAATTCAACCTTCTATGCATAGGTTGCCTTTTACCTTTAGCATTTTACTAAAGTTTGCTCATTCCTAGAGAGATATTTGCATTGGAATACCCGCATATGTGATTGAGATCATCTTTATCTCAAAACCGAATCCCTTAGCCAAACGAGTTCATTTGATTTTGCATAAGCATGATTCACATAAACCATTAATGAATGTCAAATGGTTGAAAGATAAGAATTCTTGTGTAGGTTGGGACTTGTAACTTGATGCATGTGGAGATAGAAAAGGCTAAGTCTTTTGGAGTATACTCACTTGATGCATTATAGAATTACAAACTTGGAAGTTGAATTCAATCTCTTCCTGTGATGCGTTTGGATTCTACCTCCCATCTCCATGTCTCTCTCTCTTCTTTTTCTTGTTTGTTTGCCTGGGGACAATCAAATGAATAAGTTTGGGGGATTTGATATTCTCATATTTTACTTGTTTTAGCATGCATTCTACTTAGTGTTTTGAGTCACATGCATGCATAATCATTGTTTTCCTTAGTGTTTTGGTCCAAATTAGAGTCTAGATAGTTTTTATTAGGTCCTAGTGAGTCTTGCATTCATTTGGAGTGTTTCCTAGGTGTTTGGAGACATACTGATGATGTTTGAAGTTATGGAACATAAGAGAATGAAGAGTCCATCCGAAGCCTCGGAGAGAACTGGCAGGACGAAGGGTCACCGATAAGATTCAGCCTCACTAATCTTCATGAAAGTTGTAGCCAAATGAGTTAGCTGTCAACTGGAGGTGGTTTAAGGCCATTCGAACATGTATTCCAGGAGATATAGCGGTTTTACCGAAGGTGTATCCGTCTGGCCGCGAGACCAAATGCACAACACCATCCATCTGGTATTAGTCCAGGGACCTGTACCGGCCCAGTTGATATATCATAGTTTTTACCCCTTTTAGACCATGATATAAGTCCGTTTTATAGAGTCTTTATTCTATTATAGAGTCTTTTAGAGTCTTTTACAGGTTTAGGTACGTTTGGAGCATTCTGGAGCATATTGAGATGCAGAGTTATGCAGAGACGTCAGAAGTTTGCCTTCGTTGAAGACCTTTACACCGATGGATTGAGCTCAAATTCTGACACAAGATAGATCAATGGATTAGCTTGCATTTGGAAGTGGTTTGAAGCCATTCCAACAGTGCGATCGAAAGTTATACAAGTTTTCGTGAAGACTGTCTAGTCTGTCGAGCAGAAGAGTCGACACGGAGATTGAGCATCGATCGACACCACTTAGGTATATATCGATGCTGCACTGCAGGCGGGAAAAAATGTGATTTTAAATGTTTAAAGACTCTGCAACTTGCCCCATAAGACTTTATTAATTATAGAAAAGTCCCATAACGTGTTTTAGCTTATAAATTAGGTTTTTCAGCCACCTTTTAGGCTATGCTTTATTTTACTTTTGGTTTGAGAGAGACAAGTCTGAATCTCCCTTCGTCTGAGATCAGATCTCAGAACCTCTTGTTACTCTTTCTATTTTATTGTTGACTTATTCAGTTATGTTGATTGTTTCATTCTCCATGTCTGAGTAGATCCACTTTAGGTTCAGGGTTCTCATAAAGGTTTTCTCTGAATGCTAGGTTGATTAGTTTATTAGGATTCACCATCTGAATTAGTTCTTCGCCTTAGGTTGTGTTCAAAGCTAATTCTAGGTTGAAGAATCTGGAACTTAGATCTTAGGATAATTGATTTGGCACGATAGTGCGATTAATTACCTGATAGAACCTTATGTGAGCAAATTGATTATTCGCAAAGAGATTTGGTTTAATTGATTTGTGAACATATCAAACCTGATATTAAAGCTGATTTAGACTTTAGGATTCGCAAAGAGATTTGGAATTCCTAGGATTTAGATTTAGATAATTCTCGCAACGACAGTTGGTTAATTATACTTTAGTGATTTGAGTTCAAGAACTGCGCTAAATCTGAATCCTGTTAGTTAGTTTACCTGCATTCATTGATTTCTTGAGAAATACCATGAGCCTATATTTCTCCCATTGAATTACAACTCTTTTAATTTATGCACTGTTTTCAATTACATCTCTTGGCTTAGCTTAATTCGATACTATACAATCTATTGTGCATCTCTGTGAGTCTTTGTGGTTCGACCCCTAGTTATACAGCAACTACTGCTTTAGTACTTTTAGGGTATTAATTTGAGCATATCAAATTTGGCACCGTTGCCGGGGACTCAATTTCGCCATTAGATTTTAGTCTAAGAATTTCGACTAAGTTCGTCGGTAACGATCGATACTCTGTAGTATCGGTCGATATACGTCGTCTTCTTTTGTTGATATCAATCGACACCATCCTGTATCGATCGATACTCAACGTATTTTTTTGGTTACTTAAGTGCCTTGTCTAGTGCTTTGTTTTCAGGTGTATGCCTGTTCGTGAAACCAGAAGCAACAAGAGCACTCAGCTAGTTGAACTGTCACTGGAACAGCTAGCGCTTGTGGAACGCACAAACAGAAAGACAAAGCAAACATCAGGAATGAACAACCCAGTGGTTTTAAGAGCTGATGAAACTGGAGTTCTGAGAGACCAAGAGGGTCATGTGTGCAATGAGAGAGGGCAGCGACTTGATGAAGCTAGAAACGTCATTGCCCCTCCTGCTGTTGTTGGTCAGATTGTCGCGCCAGCTGCGCAAGCCAACGTTGGGTATGCTTGAGTTGATCGAGGTAGAACACTTGGTGAGCACAATAGACCTGATCAGTTCTTTGCCAATCGAGCTGCGATTCGCATCCCAACTTTTCATAGGAATGACTTCAAGTTGAAACATGCGTATTACCCTCTTGTAAGTCAGAACACTTTCCATGGCCTACCTCATGAGCATCCCATGGATCATATCGAATGTTTCGAGGATTTGGTCACTGGTATGAAGTACAATGGAGTGCCCAATGAGTTCATTTTCTGCAAACTTTTCACGTACTCTCTTGGTGGGGATGCTGCTTATTGGCTGAAGCAGTTAGCTCCCGATTCGCTGACTACATGGGATGAGACGAAGAATGCATTCCTGATCAATTTCTATGATGACGCAAGATCTGAAGAGCTCAGGAACAAGATCTCCCAATTTTCTCAAGGTCCAACAGAGGCACTCAAAGCTGCTTGGATTCGCTTCAAATCATATCAGAGAGATTGCCCGCACCATGGGTTCAATCAGGTTCAGCTGTTGGGTACCTTCTACAGAGGGAACGATTTGAGGTACCAGATGGTCTTGGATGCTGCGAGTAATGGGAACTTCAACACCCGATATCCAGATGATGCGGTTGTGCTGATTGAGAACTTGGCGTCTAGCAATAGCACCGAGAATGCTGATTTCGAGCGAAAGCAGCAGGCTTGAGGAATTGATGGATTGCAGATTGCTGCAGTTCAAGCCAAGCTGGATATTCTGATTGGGAAGTCGCAGAAGGCTGTACACTTTGCTGATAGAGTCGATAATATCAGTGGAAATGAAATGGAGGATGTTAACTACGTTGGTGGTTCTGGATTTCAGGGTCAGCAATTTGGGTACAACAACAACCGAAATTTCAACACCAACACTCGCAACTATGGGAACTCTTCATATCAGCCCATCTCCCCAAAGTCCATTGAGAATAAGATGGAAACCATGCTTGAGCAGATTCTTCAGGGACAGCAAAAGCTGCAAGTGGATTTCAATGGGAAAATTGACCATCTGTATACTGATCTGAATGGGAAGATTGACCACTTGAATGGGAAAACTGAAGCTGTCAACCTTTCTCAGAGGAAGCTGGAAACTCAAGTTGCTTAGACCGCATCAGCTGTGCAGAGGCAGGAATATTTCCTTCCAGGGAGAACTGAAAATCCAAGAGCGCACGTCAATGCAATCACCTTGGGAACTGCTAAAGAAGCCACTGCAGTGGTAGAAAAGGGATTTGATGCAGGAATTTTCGATGATGCTGATGAAGATGACGACTGGGATTCTGAAATTGCACTAGTATCGATTGATACCAGCCTGTATCGATCGATACCAGTCCAGACTTCTGCATTAGTGAATCCAAAATCACGTGTATCGATCGATGCCCATTCTGTATCGATCGATACCAAGACGCATGTCGTGAAAGAGCCTGAAATTGTCAAGGAGAGGGTGTATATACCCAAGATACCTTATCATATGCCTCGTCTTATGACAAGGAAGGAATGGGAGGACGTTAGATGCAAGGCTTTGCTGGATAAGCAGAATGTGGAGCTTCCTTTTGATGATGATATATCTGCCAGGGACGATTCAAGAGCAAGAATATCGATCGATACCCTACCTAGTGTCTATCGATACCCCTCGCAGAATGAGCCAGAAATTGTGAAAACACCTGAGTTGATCGGAGAAAGAGTTCGCAAGCCCAAGAAGCTGAATCCTATTCCTCAACACCTCATAGATCCTATCACACCAAAGCAGCTGCGTGGTTTTGAGAAGATGGTACGAAGGATACCCCACTCGTTCACTTTTGAAGAAGATCTAGAGGGCTGGCCTCTGCTAAGTCACTTCAAAGATTGCAGAGAAACTGAGGAAGAGATCAAGGCACTCTTCATTAAGGCCAGAGGTACACCCCCACTGAGACAGTTGACTAAGAGGGAAGACCCATGGATCTTCTCAGTTCCATGCTCTATCTCTAGAGTTGAATTCAAGGAGTCTCTCGTTGACTCAGGAGCCTGCGTCAATGTCATGTCCAGGGCAATTGCAGAGAGATTGGGAGATGATATTCAACCTCCAAAGACATATATCACGTTCGCGAACGATTCCACCTCTCTTCCATATGGGGCAATCGCTGATTTGATGATCACAATAGGAGATTGCCTTGTTCCTACTGATTTTCAGGTTGTAGTGATGAATGCAATATCTCGTACGCAGTTGATTCTCGGAAGACCGTTCATGGCTACGGTTGGTGCCATTATGGACACACCCAGCAAGCACATCTCATTCTCATACATTGACAAGGAAGTGTACTACAAAGCCATCCCTAGAGGAACCCCCACACGTATCTCTTGCATCGATGCTGTAATAGGAGCGACGTTGATATCAGATCCTTTGGAAGAACCTTTTGACGTACCAACTATCACAGACGTTTCAGCTGAACCACCCAGCGTCCCCAAGGAAGTTGTCAAGAAGGCTAAGGCAACAAAGAAGAAGGCCAAGAGCAACAGAGTCGAGAATCCCCATGTCACTTTAACCCCTCAGAAGTGTGATGGAGATTCAATTGAGTACAAGGTGAAGTGCAAAGGAGCTTCGAAGCCATTCTCTAAGGCTAGAGTTCTTCTTACTTCGGAGCTGAAAGAGAAAGGGCAGGAGTTTGTGGACAGCATGATGAGCAGAACTCTGACGCTAGCGATGTCAAGTTGTGGAGCCTGTTTTGGTGCAAGCTCTCACTCTTATCCAGCTTGAAGGGCGTTACAGTCAAGCTACTGACGTTAAACGGGCGCTTGGTGGGAGGCAACCCACTGGTGAGTCTGCTTTTTTTTTTTCGTTTTGTGTTTGTGTCAGGATAAACAAGGAGCAAAACTCAAAATCGTCTTAGTGTCGATCGATACTCCCTGGTATCGATCGACACCAATCGTGAATTAACGGTTCATGTCGACTTAAGCCTGGTATCGATCGATATCAGGCTGTGTGTCGGTCGATACTCAATGTTCCAGCAAGGTAACTTCTTATTTTCCCAATTTTATTTTGTTCTTTTGTTTCTTTTACCTACTCTAGGCTATATAACACTGGGGACAGTGTTGTTCAAGTCTGAGGGAGGTGTCTGCTGACATTGTGTTTGTTTTTCTTAGAGCCAGTTGTTTTATCGAGTCAAAATCGTTTTATTGAGTCAAAACTTGTTGGAGATGATGATCCTTTGCTTGAATTGTTGCTTTGATTTTGTTCTTGAGTGACCAGTGTTGCAGGATCAGCTCTAAATCGACTAATGAAAAATCCAAGGACTGACCAGTTGACTAGAAAACATCCATGTCTCCAGCAGAGTTATTCTGAAGCCTGAGCCAAATTTTTGCACTTCATCAATGTGGTTAGTGTTTACAGAACTTGATTCATCATTCATATATGATAAAAGAACCCATATGTTTAGAGTTATGGTATCTCTCTCCCCTGTTATAAGTTGATAAATAAGAGCATAAAAGATGAAATGATTTTCTTCTGAGTAGAGGGTTAGGAAAATTTCCAGCGATCCCATTATTCTACTCGAGAGGGAATGATCACACAAAGGATTGGAAGCGAGGCTAGGATTTTTCTATGATGCCATTATTCGCCTACATCCTTTGATACATAGAGAGGGAAGAGTCGGGGATTCGGTGGCAAACACCATCAATACTCGCGTTTCAGACCTTGGTATGTATATGCAAGTTCTAAAAAAAAAAAGAGAACATAATAAGAAATAAGTCTGGGGGAGAGAAAGTGATACAAAAAGTGTGAAAAAGGGTGGTTCCTTGTCATGATATCGTTTGGTAAAGAATCTAGAAGGTTCTTGAACATTAGCTGCAGCGATGAAACTGGCGATGAGGGTTTTATTTGAACAAGATGAGGGTTTTATTTGAACAATGCTGCGAGATAATGTGTGTAGTCTGGAAAAGTTGTGAATGTCTACGGAGAAGTACATGGTAGTTATATCAAAAGCTGGTTAGGTGACATTTGGGTGCTTGGAAAAAGGATTTTTGCAATGGTTCCTGAACAGGTGAGTCTACGCGTTTTCAAACCTCTTTCTCTGGTTTAGTTTTCTATTTTGCTTGAGGGCAAGCAAAGGCTAAGTCTGGGGGAGTTGATATATCATAGTTTTTACCCCTTTTAGACCATGATATAAGTCCGTTTTATAGAGTCTTTATTCTATTATAGAGTCTTTTAGAGTCTTTTACAGGTTTAGGTACGTTTGGAGCATTCTGGAGCATATTGAGATGCAGAGTTATGAAGAGACGTCAGAAGTTTGGCATTCGTTGAAGACCTTCCCACTGATGGAGTGAGTTCAAATTCTGACAAAAGATAGATCAATGGATTAGCTTTCATTTGGAAGTGGTTTGAAGCCATTCCAACGGTGCGATCGAAAGTTATACAAGTTTTCGTGAAGACTGTCTAGTCTGTCAAGCAGAAGAGTCGACACGGAGATTGAGCATCGATCGACACCACTTAGGTATCGATCGATGCTGCACTGCAGACGGGAAAAAACGGGATTTTACAAGTTTAAAGACTCTGCATCTTGCCCCAGAAGACTTTATTAATTACAGAAAAGCCCCATAACGTGTTTTAGCTTATAAATTAGGTTTTTCAGCCACCCTTTAGGCTATGATTTATTTTACTTTTGGTTTGAGAGAGACAAGTCTGAATCTCCGTTCGTCCGAGACCAGATCTCAGAACTTCTTGTTACTCTTTCTATTTTATTGATGATTTATTCAGTTATGTTGATTGTTTCATTCTCCATGTCTGAGTCCACTTTAGGTTCAGGGTTCTCATAAAGGTTTTCTCTGAATGCTAGGTTGATTAGTTTATTAGGATTCACCATCTGAATTAGTTCTTCGCCTTAGGTTGTGTTCGAAGCTAATTCTAGGTTGACGAATCTGGAACTTAGATCTTAGGATAATTGGTTAGGCACGATAGTGCGATTAATTACCTGATAGAACCTTAGGTGAGCAAATTGATTATTCGCAAAGAGATTTGGTTTAATTGATTTGTGAACATATCAAACCTGATATTAAAGCTGATTTAGACTTTAGGATTCGCAAAGAGATTTGGAATTCCTAGGATTTAGATTTAGATAATTCTCGCAACGACAATCGGTTAATTATACTTTAGTGATTTGAGTTCAAGAACTGCGCTAAATCTTAATCATGTTAGTTAGTTTACCTGCATTTATTGATTTCCTGAGAAATACCCTGTGCCTATATTTCTCCCATTGAATTACAACTCTTTTAATTTCTGCATTGTTTTCAATTACATCTCTTGGCTTAGCTTAATTCGATACTATACAATCTATTGTGCATCTCTGTGAGTCTTTGTGGTTCGACCCCTAGCTATACTGCAACTACTGCTTTAGTACTTTTAGGGTATTAATTTTAGTATATCACCAGTGCACCATCCAGCATACATCCGGTGTGCCTTCATCCGGTATTGGTCCAGGGACCTGTACCGGCCCAGAGTTCTCCGTTTCTGCCGACTTTTTTCATCCATCGTACACCTTCTTTCCGTTTGTGCCATCTAAGCATCCTTCCCCATCCATCCGGTGTGACTTCATCCGGTATTTGTCCAGGGAAATGTACCGGCCCAGAGCCTTCTCCTTGTGTCGGCTGCCTTCATCCGTTACCGGCCACCAATACAAGTCAAAATCCGTCCTCATCGAATCCAGCCTCAGTGACTGAAAGATCGGGCCAGATGAAGAACTTGAATTCTTATTTAGCTTGCGAAGTCTTCATAGCAAATGTATATAATTGAGTTAGCAGTTGTCTGGAGGTGGTTTCAAGTCATTCCGAGTATTTTTTAGAAAGATAAATCAGATTTAGCAGAGACGTGTCTATCAGGCGCCCATACATGTTATGCACAAGAACTTCATGCCGACCTTGTTTCATCCGGTATGGATCTAGAACAGACCACTTAGACCCAGTTTTAATCGGGTCAATACCCAGTTTTAACCGGGTCAAGACCCGGTTCGCCCCATTTCCTTATAAATATTTTATAGACCTAATTTCTATTATCTATGCTTTCTTTTCTCTTGTTCTTGGGCAAACAAACCTTTTTTTTAGGGTTCTAAACATTTTGTAAGAGATATCTTGATTTAATTTATGCAATCTAAGTTTTAGTTTCTTAATCTCTTTTAATCTTTCATCTTCCTATTCTCTAATCATGATTAACACCAACTCTTTCATGAGATTTGGTGTGTTCTTCATGATTAGTGAGTAGTTCTTTTTAGACCTCATGGATGGGGTTGATTTAGGGGATTTCATGATAGATCTATAATGTCTAGGGTTTAGTTTACATCTTTCCTCTCTTATTTAGTGTTCATAACGCTAGATTAAGCTTGGGAGAGTTATTCTAGATCAAAAAGAATTTCATGCACACAAGGTGTTCGATGCAAACTAAATAAGAGATTTTACTTCCTTAGCCTATGAGAGTAGTTGTTTAAGGAGTATTATGGCTATTGGAACTTATGATTAATGCTTGTTGATTAACTTTTCACAAATGATAGTTTGTTCTTGATTAGTTGATTAGCAAAGTGATTAGTGCCATGAGAATGGATTAGTCTTGTTTAAGTGTTCTAGGCTAAGAAAAATTACTTGATTGTGTGAAATGACATTATAGGTTGATCGGACTCTCAGAGCTTTACATGAACAAAAGCTTTGAACCCTCTACAGTCTATATGGAGTTTGCCCATCCTTGGGCCTCTTGAGCTTAACTTGTCAGCCAACTAGCAAGTAAAACAAGGAAAGTACGTAGGTGAAAAGCACTCGAATGTTTTGTATCAATCCGGCCCAATAAGATTACTCCTGACCTGATGGACCATCGCTTTACCCTACATACTAATCGAGGCTAGGTAAATACTGTAAATAAAACCTTATTCTTAACGAGAAGGTGATATCTTGACTTTCAGTATACTTAACTTGATATATCTCTCTCTAGAAATTTTCTGAGAACTCGTCTCTCTCTTTCTTTCTCATTAGACCCCTTTCTTTTACATAAAAACTTAGTCTCTAGTCTTCCCTTTCTATAAACATCACTTTTTCGGCCATTCTCTAGTCTTCCCTTTCTATCTTCGTTATTCCTTTTCACCCTAAGTGCTTTCTAAACAACATAAAATGTCGTGGAACTTACCTTTATTATGTGTTAACAGACCCATTTTCACTTGTTTTTGAAATTTTTCCGGTTTATGTCTCCCAAATCCCGTGGTTTCTTCTTTTTGTTTTTGTTGCTACATTGAGCCTTATAGAAGCTTGGAACGTATACCTAACCAAAAACATAGTAGGTTTTGTATAAGTATCATTATGGAGGAAGTCCCACTTTGTGGTGTAGCCACTCCCTAGCTATGAATATGAGCATTCGAAGAAGAGGCGACTTCTAGTCTCCTCCGTGGTGCCACCCAAAATACATTCGGAATTGTGACCAATGTTCGAAGACTTCATACGGTAACCCGTTGAAAGTCTGTTCTTAACCGCTAACCATGAGAGGAAAGAATACTTAGGTGTGGCCTTCAAGAACCAAATACCCTTAGTCCAATCTATCCTCAGTTTGACCTCTCGAATGAGATTTCAAGTACCATCACTACAAGAAAATAGCGTTTTAGCGACTACATAAGCAGTCGTAATGTAGTCAGTAAAACAGTTTTACCGACTACATTACGACCACGTTACGTAGTCGTAAATGTCTAGTCGCAAAAACACGTAGTCGGTAATTAGTCGCTCATTTACAACTACTTTGCGACTTTGTTGCGATAACAGTAAGAAGTCGCAAACCAGTCGCACAACAGTCGTAATATATGCGACCATGTACCGACTACATTAACGACTAACATGCGACTAACGTACGACTATATATTATGTCGTGTGGAAGTCGTTTGGTGTAGTCGTTAAAGAGTTGTGAAATGTTGCGACTATTTGCCGACTAATAAGCGTCTAAATTAGCGACTGATTTGCGACTAATATGTTCACGGAATAGAGATTTGGTCATCGTTTTTACGACTGTTTTGCGACTGATTTACGACTTCCTACCGACTGAGTTGCGACTACATAGCGACTGATTTTATCAACGAAATTCAAAATGGTAATACTGTACCCAATTTGTATTACCTAGCGATTTGGAAATCATATACAAACTAATACAAAGAATACTGGAAATTTAAAATGAAAGAAACATACATTAATATATATTATACATTGTTTTAGCATATCAAATACAAACCAATACAAAGAAAGGTCCAATGTTCAAAACATGAAATAAAATGACAGCCTAGGGTGTAGAATCATGTTGCCGATCAGATTGAGAAGCCATGAAGTCTGGAAAATTTGGATCGGTTTCACGAAGATACCTTTCCACCATTGAATAATGCTTCTAGTCAGCTTCAAGTTTGGTAAGCTTGCTTTGTTGGCCAGCTACAAGTTTGGTAAGCTCTGCCTCACGCCGAGCGTTAGAAGCAGCTTGTTCTTCTATTTGGCGTTGAGATTCTTCCAACTTATCTTCCAGGGATTGAAACGATGAAGAGGTTACTTCGAACTTGCGTTTTCCCCCAACATGAGACTCTGCGAGGCTTCCTATTCTATATGGTATGCCTCTGTCATCCGTGTACGTTGACTGCATAAATAAAACCAAGATTTATAAAACCAGATGACAGAAAACCAAAAGATAACATAGATTTCGTATTTACCTGAAGATAGAGATCGTTGTATTCCTCCGTGGTTAGCTCTCGCTGTTGCGACCTCCGTCTGAAATTTCAGGCCCGATCTCTTGCATCTTAGCTTGAAAGTTCTTCTCATAATTTTGCGCGATCCTCTCAGCCTTCAGATCAACAAACGTACCATCAGATTTTGTGTGAGTCTTCACAAAATCCTCATCGACACAAGCCGGTCTGCCCAATTCGTCTTCTTGAAAATGTAACATATAAATTTGTTACATAATAGAAAGTTGCAGAAGTATTAGATATAGAAATTACACTTACCATTTCTTGTTGGATTTGGTGATATGACTTTTGGCCTGATAAGTGTTTGTGCACACCAAGGCCTTTACGGTCAGATTTCTGAGCAGCGGATGTGGTCTGAGACCTCTCTTTAGCTTCTTCAGTGTCCCATTTCTCTGTCATTTTTGTCCACAGTGTTGGGTTAATCCAGGGTGGTCGCTTTCGAGAAGTCCTCGCGTTGCCTACCATATCCTTCATTCGCCTTTGACAAATCCTCTCGAAATGTTTTTGAACAACCCCTGAGATTAAGGGATCCCATGTGTGGGTTTTCTACAAGACAAGTAGATGGTGTTACTGGACATAATAGAAAAAAAATACATATATGAAGTTTGGAGGAGAGAAATGCTTACCGCGAACTCGACGAAGTATCTTTCTTGTCTATCGCGAGGCACAACAGTCCAACTGTAGTGTAGACCATCAAACTTGTTTGTGAAAATCTTGGTGATCTTCCTTGTCACGGCCAAACCTAGACAGAGACAAATAAGTACCTCAACAACAACACAAAAACCAAGCTAGACAGAGAGAAATAAATGCCTCAACAACAACACAAAATATAAACAAGCAAAACATGATGTCAGAATTAACCACATATCAGAAAAGATATGAATTGCAAACTGTGAGCTTAGTCTACCAAACAAAAATCAAGCCAGACATAAGCATAATATGCCTGATTAGACCAAACAAGCACTTACACTAGAAACGAATTGACACTATGTAATTGCTTAGTCTACCAAACAGAGAATTGATCCTGGTGAGCTCTTTAATGACCATTATCCTTGCAAGATATACAGTCATGTTATATGGAAATTCAAACCAATATATACAGACATTTTCTATCCATTCCAAACACAAAAACCATTCCAAACACACAATTCATATTCCAAACACAAAAGAAAAGAGACTTCTATGAGGACCGAGAATTAGTCTAACCATATCCACACATATAAACATCATCAATTCCACACACGTAAATCATACATCATCAATTCCACACACGTAAATCATACATCATCAATTCCAAACACAAAAACAATTCTACTAACAAACTGTAAACTAGCCTCTTGACAGAAAATCGGATTCAGACATGAATTGATAGAAACTTACCAAGTGGTGTTTGGCGGTTGAGGGAGTGTCGGAGACAATACAGTCGTATAGTCACAACTCCGATTAGGCACCCTTAGCAGCGCCTCGAGCACCATACGTTGCTCTTCCTGGAGATCGGCCTCAATATGTGCATTGTCGTCAATCGGATTAGCTTCGAAGTCGTTGGAGATGTGAGCGTGAGACGAGTGATTACTATTACCCTCGGAGTTGTGCACCGAAGGACTCAAAGAGCTTCGTCCTGGAGTCGTCTGATCTTGAGGTTGAGAGCTTTCTCGTGGAGTCGTCTGACCTTGATTTGGATTGCTTTGTGGTGGATTCACCGGCGTGATGTTTTGGAAAAGCTGGGTAGGCGGAGGAAAATCCCGGACATTTGGTGCTGTCGTTGAAGGTTGAGCGTGCACGGGGTTCAGAGGTGGTGATGACAGATGCGGAAGAAATTGGGCCGCCGGCGTGAAGGTGTACTGCGACGGTAGAGGGTTTGTTGTTCGCGACAAAGACATTTCGGCTCTCTGAGAAACGTTTGGAACAAATTTCTTCCGTCCTTTACCGTTCTTAGTTTTCGGCATCGTGGGATCGAAGAAGAAGAACGGAAGGTGGGATCGAAGGCGAAGATGAGAGCAAAAGGGATTTCGATCTCTAATCGTAGACGAAGAAGACTGAATGGAGGGTGAGACTTGAGGGACTTAGGGTTTTCGTAAGTTTATTTTTTTTTAATCTGAATGAAGTAGGTAGACTTATTAATCTTTGGTGTGAGTTAGAACGATTAAACACTATGGCTTAGTGGTAAAGTTCTCATTTATCTATCTTCAGTCACGGGTTCGAGTCCATGGTGTGGACAATTTTTTTATATTCTGAATAAAGCAGGTAGACATAATAATTACTTTGTGTGTTAAATACCAATTAAACAATATGGCTTACTGGTAAAGATCTCGCACTTGTTTCTCTTCACTCGCGGGTTCGACTCCTGGTGAGGACTTTTTTTTTACTCAAAACGAGAAATAAATACTGATTAATAATGTAAAAGATAAATTACACCGAAATAATGTAAAAGATAAATTACAACGAAATTGTGACATAAGTAACATAGTGAATTAGAAGGGTTCTTCGTCATCTGATTCTTCATCAGAAGACGACAAATTACACCGAAATTAATCTTCTGGTTCTGCATCTCCGACTTCGTAATCGAGGTTTATTTGGTCTCCTTGTACGAAATTGTCGAGTATGAGATCTTCAATTGTAGTCATCAATACAACATCATCATTTTATGTTTGCAAAAGATTCAGTTCTTTTTTTTCATATTCCCCTGAAAGTTACCCCTCGGATTCACTTTTAGAACATTGAGCCACAACTGCTTCGGTTTCTTTGTGTTTGGGTACGGAATATAACAAACTTGATCCGCTTGCGAGGCTCTTTGCAATATAAAAATGTATATATAAGTTATACATCATGGTATATATATATGATATCGACATTAATAAGTACGTACCTAGAATAAATGGTTCGTATTTATTGTATTTTCTTGATGAAAGAACATCTACAACACCACCATTGCTCCTCCGAGTGCCTCTACAGATAAAAGGGTCATACCAATTACACTTAAAAAGTGTGATTCTCAAATTGACCATCCCCTCGTACTCGAGTTCTATGATATCAGTTAAGATCCCGTAGAAATCAGCTTCATCAGATGCATCAGTGTAATTTTGACTTTTAACACATACCCCATAGTTACATGTCTTTCGTCCAGCGCCGTGATTCTGCGTATGAAACAAATAGCCTCTTGTAAAATACATTGGTCACCTTATTCAAAGGTCCATGCACTATCTCTTGAACCCAAGTAGGTTATGGATTCGTGGCGTTCCAGTAAGTAACCTGCATATATATAAAAAATAGTATAAATATATATAAGTATAAATTTACGCAAAGTTATGAATATTTTTTAGACATGCATATTCTTTCACCCATAAATGATATTCGCCAGCTCTTTTCGCAGAGAGTTCTTTTTCGGAAAGTCCTGGATATTTTGCACAAATAAATTCCTCGAACATTCTACACAATACCAACACAAATTATATGAGAAATTAAACAAATATTATATATATTAAAACGTAATCTGGGAGAGATGCCAACTTATATACTTCTCAATTGGCTGGAAATAGTCACAATTTCGTAAAACATATGCATGTGCGCATTGATAGTCTCTCTCTGAGAGCCATATTTCATGCATTTCTCCACTTGGACGGCCTACTTGAGTAAATATAGAAGGTACTCCAGGAACATGATATACGGGGACTTTACCTTCATCGAATCTTGTTAACCTGATCAAATGAGTTAAAAAGTTATTCACATTATAATACATATATAACATGTGTATACAAAAAGTTAAATGGCAAAGTGGACATGATGTGATTTATTTTAGCATTTACCTTGATTTCGTTTGTATATTCCCAGCAAAGTAGTGCTCTGAGAAATAAAGCAATCTCGTCATTGATATATGATTCAACAATCAATCCTTGCAGCATATCTTTTGTTCTTTGCTTTCCTTTTCAACTTTTTGAAAAACCTTTCAAAAGGATATATCCATATATACTGGACATGGCCTCCTAATTTAACTTCGTAGGGGAGATGTATAGGCAAGTGTTCCATCACATCGAAAAATGAAGGTGGGAAGATGTTTTCCAAATTGCATAGGATTAAAACGATGTTCTATTTTAGAATTTGAAGGCGACTCTTATGCAAAGTTCTTGAACATAAGTCCCGAAAAATGCTCCAACCCCTACAATATACGTGAAAATTGCATGAAGTTAATATATAAATTACTATAATCAATTATTTTTTTTAAATTGTCATAATAAGTACCTGATAACGCAAGGTGGACATTCCGGTCTAGGAGATCTGCAAAGATAAATGGAAGTAACCGCTCCATGAAAACATGGCAATCATGACTCTTCATGCCTGAAAACCTTTGGTTGTCCATATCATCACAAGTAGCTAAGTCTGACGAATAACCATCTGGGAACTTAACCGCATGTTTCACACATTCTAGTAAACTTTTTCTAGCTTCCTCTGTCAATGTGAAGGATGGGAAAGGAGCTTTACCCTCACTATCAATATGTTAGTGTGGCCGAGAACAAAATTGTTCTATGTCCAATTTTGACATGATGTTGTCTTTCGATTTACCTTTCACACTCATAAGAGTATTCATGATGTTGTCAAAAATTTCTTTTCTATATACATCACATCAAGAGAATGACAGAGATTGAGGTCCCTCCGGTATGGTAGCTCCCAGAATATGCTTTCCTTGTGCCAATTATGTTGCTTCCCATAGCCCGGCTTCTTCTTTTCATGGCCGTTTCCACCGACATCTTTTATTTTTGATGGATTTACACCAACCAACCGTTCGTAATAAACTTGCTCACCGGTCAAATACGGAGGTGGATACTCTCTCGAAGCATCTTTTCCCTTTAGGAAGTCTTTTTTATTCCTCCTCATTGGATGACCATGAGGAAAAAATCTTCGGTGACAATCAAACCAACACGTCTTCCTTCCCTTAGGTAGATAAAAAGACTTTGTATCTTCCATGCAAATTGGACAAGACAATTTACCATGGGTTGTCCATCCGGATAACATGTTATACGCCGGAAAGTCGCTTAGCGTCGACATTAGCACTGCTTTTAGATTGAAATTTGATTCAAGGACACATTGTATGCATCGACGCCATTAGACCAAAACTCTTTTAACTCCTCAATAAGAGGTTGGAGGAAGATATCGAGACTAGCTCGCGGATGATTTGGCCCAAAATTCAGAATAGTAAGAAATAAATACTATGTATTCATGCACATACCCGTGGGTAAATTATATGGAGTCAAGATCACAGCCCACATCGAATGATTACGAGTCATGCCAAATGGATTGAACCCATCCGTACATAATCCAAGATAAACGTTACGAGGTTCTTCAGCAAATACGGCATATAGACCTTGAAAATATCTCCACTCCGCCGCATCAGAAGGATGACCCATTTCTCCCTCATTTACTTGGTGCTCGGCATGCCATCTCATTGCCGCTGCAGTCTTCTCGCTTTGATACATTCTCTTTAATATGTCAGCAATACGTAGATACCACATACGACTGTATGGTACTTTGGTTCTACGCCGGTCGTTCTGAGGCTTCCATCTTTGTTTACCACAAAACAGACATTTAGCTTCCTTCTCGTCTTCTTTCTAGAATATCATACAATTGTTAATACAAACATCAATTGTATGATATGGGAGACCTAAATTGCGCATCAATTTTATTGTCTCGTAATGTGAACTGGTTGCCTGGTTTCCTTCAGATAAATAGTCTGTCAAGATTCCGCAAACCGAATCCACTAACTTTTCACTCATATTATATTCTGCCTTATCTTTCATGAATCGAGCGGCTAAGGATAACTGCGAGTGACCTTCACGACAACCATCATATAATGGAGTATTCGCTCCTTCTAACAAGTCCTAGAATTTCTTTGAATGGTTACGTACTGGTTCTTCTACATTCTGATAACTAGTACCACCTTGATGATAGTTATCAAAACTGACGTTATCACGAAATGCATCATTCACCATATCCACATATCTATCTTCTACTACATTACGCAATTCACTACTCCCACTTAAATGCGTAGGATCAACATAACTCAGACCTAAATCCATAGAGATTTCTTCTCTATGCTTATACCAAACATAATTATCTGGCATAAATCCTCTACTATACAGATGATTCCAAATTCTAGGCCCCGGGAGAAATTTGTCGTTCTTGCAAACACTAGAAGGACAGTAAAACTTACCGCCATTGTTCTGCGCTAGAGACTGGCTATTTTCAAATGCCATGAATTGATCCACCCCCGTGGTGAACTCTACCGAGAAATTTCCCGTCTCTTCATCGATTCGCTTATACATCCACTCCTGAAAATTACTATAATTGTAATTTTCCGACATTTAAAAAAAAACGGTTTCTCTTCTAAAATTTGATTTTTTCGATTATGAGAATGCGGAGATTGTGAGAATGAGGAGAACGATGATCTCAAGTTTTTTTTATAGACATTTTTCCGACTGATTTGCGACTACATAGCGACTATATAGCGACCGCTGTCCGACTACGAGTGGTAGTCGGAAAAGGTAGATACAAGTAGGTACAACAAAAATAAACGTGTTAAATGCAGTTATTTTACGACCAACAAACGACTGTTTTGCGACCCATAGCAAAAGTCGCAATTTAGTCGCAAAAGTAGCGACTATTTTGTGATTAAAGTTTTCCGACTCGACGGTAGTCGTCGATTGGTCGTAAAATAGCGACCAATATGCGACTAATACGTTTGGTCGCAAATGACCGACTATGGTGAGACTGTATTTGTGAAGTCGTAAACTAGTCGCAACATAGTCGCTAAATAGTCCTAAAAATTTACGACTGTGTGTGTAGTTGCAAACTGTAGTCGCGAAAACGCTGTTTTCTTGTAGTGCATGCGTTGTGAATTTTTCTTTGTATTTGTCCTCTGCATATAACCATAGCGAGATATCATCTACCCCGTGTCATCGTTTCCTTGCGATCTGAATCTCTTCTTCACTACGTTTAAAAATGTCAACGCGGTGGTTCCTTCGACGGTGAGATGCCAGAACTGATTCCACTGTAGCACTACTCGATATGCCCAGATCAATACTTCCACGAGCTCCTGTGATGTCTCTGAGACTTCCCAACTTGGACCAATTATTATACCAGAACAAAGTTGAACGCCCATTCTGAATATCAACCTTATGAAACCGTTTAGCCAATTCCCGATATTTGAGGAGTTTTCGCCACATCCAAGAACTACAAGAAAACACAGTTTTTGTGACCAATTTTTGTGACTCTTTTTTTTGTCGCAAAAAAGTGGGACGAAAGTGTGACTAATTTGCGACCACTTTGCGACTACTCGCAATGCAGTGGCAAAACAGTCGCAAATTAACGACGAAACAGAAGAGTCACAAAAGGGTCTCAAATTTGCGACTGTTTAAGGACTTGCAAAAGTAGTCCCAAATTTGTGACTGATTTGCTTCAGTTTAGCAACTCCAGTCGATTTTTTTTAAATAAACATCAAATAATATACAAAAAACTCAACACTTCAATTTTTAAAATATAATCATTTTATAAATCCTAAATTATAAACCCTAAACATCTAACCCTTAATCATAAACTCTAAATCTTAAATTGTAAAATATATTTTTGAACATCTATATACCCAAAATCATTGTAAAGTGATATTCAAACCTGATATTAGGGTAACATGTACACTAATTTGCAAACCCAGTTTTTGTGACCAATTTGGGACTAATTTTCAACTAATTTTTAATAGTAGTCACAAAATAGTCCCAAATTTGGGACTAATTTGCAACTCCACTTGATTTTTTTTATAGAAATCAATAAATTCTAAATTTTAAACTCAAACCACAAACCCTTAACCCTAAACCCTAAACCCTAAATCTCTAACCCTTAGTCATAAACTTGATCTAAATCTTAAATTTTAAACTAAATCTATCACTTAAACATCAAATAATATACAAAAAATGTCAAAACTTACAATTTTTTAAATATGATCATTTATAATCCCTTTTATAAATCCTAAATTATAAACCCTAAACCTCTAACCCTTAATCATAAACTCTAAATCTTAAATTGTAAAATATATTACACATAAACATCAAATAATATACAAAAAATATAACACTTACAAAAATTTCAATCTAATCATAACATGTACTAAGTGTTACATGTGTTTTATAAGGAATAATTTTGAAAGATAAAATTCTATCAAAATTTAATTATTTTTAAGATTTAACATATTTTTGAATTGCTAGATACACAAAATCATTGTAAAATCATATTCAAACATTCTAGGTTCTTAAAGTTTAGGGTTTAGGGTAAAGGTTTTTGATTATCACAAAATGGTCTCAAATTTTAGACTGTTTACCAACCCCAGTTGATTTTTTTTAATAGTAGTCACAAAATAGTCCTAAATTTGCGACTAATTTGCGACCAAATGACAAAATAATGAAAGATTCTCATTGGCTAGTTCCTTGTGACGAGGATCGAGATCCTCCACAGTTGATTGGTTTAATCCAACAGTGGAGGATTTAAACTGCTTTATTTTTGTTTTATTTTTTTTTCCTTCCTTCTCTTTCCCTCTCTCCTTCCCACGATTCTTCTCCTTCTCTTCCTTCTTCTTTTTTTTTTTGTCTTCTTCTTCTTCTTACTTCTCTTCCTTCGATCTCTCCTGATTCTTAACAGATTCCGACGATTCTGGCGTCTATCTCCATCGGTTTTTCATCCTCTACAAAATCCCTTACCCAGATTTCTCGATTAACCAAGGTAAGTTCTTCGAAATCCCTATTTACAGACACAAGTTTTGTCAAAAAATTCACAACTCTTATTTTTTTCAGATGAGAGAATAAGGGAGTGGTGGCGCCAAGTAGGAAATCAGAGGGGGTGAATTCGCCGCGGCGGTGAGATCCAGAACGCTACCGGTGGTGTCGCGGTGAAAAAACCGAGGCATTGGGTGGAGTCTCTTCTCGTGCGCTGTGAATTCTTAGTCGAGGGTGATGTTCCTCGCCGGAGAGAGGAGCAGGTCCGAGAGAGGAGCAGATCCGCGACTGGATCTGTTTTCAATTTTTTTTTTAATTTTGTAATTAATTAATTTAATAAATAAAAATATATTTTTTTTGAATTTTTTTGTTTTTTTTTTATTCCTTTTTTACAAATAGTCACAAATCAGTCTCTAAATTAGGACTCATATTATACTAATATTATAGTCACAAATCAGTCCCAAATTTGCGACCGTTTTGCGACCACTTTATTTTGCGACCAAATATTTGCGACTACTTTTTTTGGTCCCAAAATGGTCGCAAATGAGTCATTTGCGACCATTTTGGGACTCTTTTGGTGATCGCAAAAACTGTGTTTTCTTGTAGTGAAAACCTTGATGCTTGACGATCTTGGACTTCCCAGAAACTGTTGTTTCGCATCAAAGTGTTCTACACCCACATTACCAACATCGATTGCTGCGAGGAATGAATCCTGCACACTAGCTTCAGGCAACTTGCTTTGTTTGCAATTTTTTTGCGATATGATTCCCAATCCCCCTTCCTCTTTTGAAGTACAAACTTCATTCCAACTAACCTTTGCTATCCTAGCATTTATCTCCGGACAAGACAAAAGGAAAGTTGCACATAATCTCTCGATCTCCTCTATGCAACGATTCGGAAGTCGAAAAGCATGTATCCAAAAGTTTGTTGTGCTCGCTATAACCGATTTCAGAACCTGCAATCTGCCTGTAAAAGATAAATGTCGGGCTGTCCAGGAGCTGATACGACCTCTGATTTTTTCCAAGAGAGGCAAATAATCACTCGACGTCATTCGTTTCGTTATGAGAGTTAAACCCATGTAACATATAGGCAGTTGACCCACTGCAAAAGGGAACCTTTCAAGTCCGCCCGAGACTCCTCCACCGCGGTAGCGAGCCTTCCAGTCGCGGCCAAACCGCCTTTCGATGCGGTCACGAGCTTTCCTGCTGCGACCAGACCACCTTCCACCACGGTCGCATCATCTTCTGCCGCGGCCAGCCCCTGCTCGTCTCACCTTGGATCTCTCGTGTCCCGATCACGCCTCTTTGAGCAAGCAGTCTTCTCCATTGCTACTCAAGCTTCAGTCGAGCCCTCGAACAACTTGGAACCAGTCTCTTATGCACCTTTCAAGATGATTCAAGCTCACGATGAAGCCACATCTTCTTCTTCAACATCACATCAAAGGAGCCCACCAAGGAAAATCGATATACCTTATACAGATTCGTACTACTATTTTGACACCACATATTCTTACTGTGAGTCCTACTCAGTCTTTGACCCAGGACCTCCTGCAAATTAACTATCCGAGAAGCCAAGGACGCAAAGCATCTTCCGAGAAAGATTGATCGAATTCAACAACGTAACTTTGTGAAATCGATCCCGTTGTTTATCCCTTTCGAAGACGTTTGGAATGAAGGTCCCCTACAAGCTTTCTTTCGCTACAGCAAGGAGAGCAAGGAAGATATCTACACCTACTTCATGCGAGCTAGACGCTCATCTACACCATATGGTACTTCCTACACCATTCATCTATACCATCCGGAGAAGCATCGATGGTACCCGAACAAGATAATCCGAGATAAGCTAGAAGAATTCAACCGAGTAGTTCATGATTTGCCTTAAGGAATCACGTTTGCTAGAGCTTGTATGGACCACATGATTGGCCATTTCATTTGTGAAATCAAGAAATCCATCCCGAAGATAGAAAATCTCTTCACAAATGCTATAAACGGAAGACCGGTTCGATCTCTCCATAAGATTCAAGACCAAGATCGGTTTCTAATTTCATGCAATATCTATGGAGTCTAGTTCAACAACATTCTTTGTGACTCCGGAGATTTCCCTAGCATCATGTCCAAATCGACCGCTAAACGTCTCGGTATCAAGCACGTCTATCCAACTATAACGAAAATCAACATGGCTGATGAGACTTGTGCTACACCAAAGAGAATCGCCTATGACATGCCCGTTAGAATTGGTTGCATAGCTCCCTACAATTTCTTCATCGTCAAGATGACGAAGGTTGATTCTACACCCATAATCCTTGGATGGCCTTTCTTGTCAACTACCAGAGCCATCATGGATTGGCCAAATCGACGTGTCTCTTTCGCCAACATCGACAGGAATGTGTTCTACACCGCTGTCCCACTCAACAACGGAGGAGAAAAACACCTCAAATCGAAGGATCCTGATCCCGACTCACAATGGAGCGATGAAACATCTACCGAGGAGACCGAAAGGAGACCAAAAAAGACATGTCGATAGACATTGTCTTTCTACGATTAATTTCAACTCGCTACCAACGTCGAACTAAACGACTTAAAACAAAAGCACTCAATGGGAGGTAACCCATTTCGGTACATTTTTCTTTTTAATATTTCTTTCTTTTTCTATTGACGTTTTCTTTTTCTTAGTTTCAGCTTTTAAAACATTTAAAAAAACCCAAAAAATCAAAAAAATGAGAAGACAAAAAGACAAAATCACGGTTCAGACTGCTCGGCCCAGTACGAACCGCGAGGAAACGTGTTTGGCCGCAAAAGAGGCTTGGCCGCAGGTGCAACACCCCGAGCTGTGACCAACCCTATCTCCGCGCGGTCATGATGATACCACCGATGGCGAGCCTCCTCTTGGCCACGGTCGCGTCCCTCTGAACCGCGGCCAACCGCCTATCGACCAGTTGTCATTCTCCTTCATCCTGCAGTCGAGTACCACCATCTCGACCGTCCAATCCACATGTTCCCAACCATTTCTAACCCCATAATGACGTTTTCAGCATCCCCAATCCATTCCCGATCACCATTCCTGACCACTTCCAGGTAAGTTTTATTTTTCCCGAAACTTTTTCAATTATTACATACTATATATCTCGTCTTTACTTGATTTATTTCACACTGAGGACAGTGTGATTTAAGTCTAGGGGGAGGATTCCATCCCTTACTAATCACCTTTCTTTCATGAGTTTTTGCATTTTTCGCGCTTTCTTTTAAATTTTTCAAAAGTCGATTTGAGGGAATGATGACAGAAATCCATGACGATAACCGACCAATGTGCTTCTATACTATTTCCTAGTAACATGCTTTTTCGTAATTTGGTTCTAGACTAGGCGGTAGCTAGAGTTTCTGTTAATACGAAATCTCTAGAGGAATTTTGACCGTAGAGATTTTTTAGGATGGAATATACTAACTCTATTATACTTGGATTTTAACTTGACTTAATTTTCTCATAAAAAGTTTAGGCAAAAATAACGAATCATACATTCATGACATCTTTTTACACTTTACCACTCTTTGTTATACATGAATGGCCAGCTCACCTTTAGTTGGTACCCTACACAATCTATTTGTGTCTCATGTGCATATATGTGCATAAACGCCAGAGAGGGAGGAACAATGCAGTTTCCACTCACTAAAGACATAGACTATACGCGATTTGTGGAGGTGAAATCAACAAAGACGAGAGCTGGGTTTTGCCTTGGAAATTCAAAACATGGTATATTTTCGTGCCCCTAAGACTCTCTCTCAAGAAAATGTGTTTCCCCCTTCACAAGAAAAAAAGAAATAAAAAAGATAATAAAACCAAAAGGGAAAGGAAACAAGAGCCTAAAAGAAAGTCTAGGTTTGTCGAAATTCTTATGAGGCATCCATGATTCATTTGTTCGAAGATTGATAAGACAGTCCTTCCAAGCCCACATAAAAATCAAGTCTTGGAGAATGACAGGAAACTTCTGTTTCCAGAGAAGGAGGAAAGTGCAACAATTTTACGCAAGAAAAAGTGGCTGGAAGCTGTGGTTCTTGACAAGTCCATCCTCTCTTGCTGTTTTGTATAATATCTCGCACCCTCCGGTGAAATTACGGTAACCCAAAACACCTTTCACCTCACCTTAAAAGCCTTTTAATACCTAGCATAGATTGTCTTGGATTGATCCTTATGATGAGAATCTCGCGCTTATACTTAATGAATTTAGAGAGATAGTTTACCGGAATTTTGGATCTTGAGAGTTTAGATTTCGTATGACGGATACCGTGGACTTGTGTTACAAAAACTTTTGGTGAGAATTTTCTAGGGTATGTTTGATATATCATGGTTTTTACCCGTTTTAGGCTATGATATAAGTCCGTTTTATCTAGTCTTTATTCTATTTTAGAGTCTTTTAGAGTCTTTTACAGGTTTTAGCACATTTGGAGCAATATTGGAAATATTGGAGTTTTATGGAGCATCCTGGAGCGAAACTGAAGTCTGGTGACTAAATGCCCAATCGAAGCGTCAAGCATCGATCGATACCCGTATCGATCGATACCCATCGTAGCAGATTTCAAGTCGCGGCTTAATGAAGATTTGAAGAATTGCAGAACTTGCACAAAAGACTTTGATATTTACAAGAATGCCCCAACTCGTGTTTTAGGTTATATATATGGATTTTACAGCCACTTTGTTGGCTAGGCTTTATTTTCTAGGTTTATTTTACTCTGGTTTGAGAAAGACAAGTCTGAATCTCCCTTCGTCCGAGATCAGATCTCAAAACCTCTTGTTACTTTCTATTTTATTGATGATTTATTCAGTTATGTTGATTGTTTCATTCTCCATGTCTGAGTAGATCCACTTTAGGTTTAGGGTTTTCTCATAAGGGTTTTCTTTGAATGCTAGATTGATTAGTTATTAGGATTCACCATCTGAATTAGTTATTCGCCTTAGGTTGTGTTCAAAGCTAATTCTAGGTTGGCGAATCTGGAACTTAGATCTTAGGATAATTGATTAGGCACGACAGTGCGATTAATTACCTGATAGAACCTTAGGTTAGCAAAATGATTATTCGCAAAGAGATTTGGTTTAATTGATTTTTGAACATATCAAACTCGGTATTAAAGCTGATTTAGACTTTAGGATTCGCAAAGAGATTTGGAATTCCTAGGATTTAGATTTAGATAATTCTCGCAACGACAGTTGGTTAATTATACCTTAGTGATTTGAGTTCAAAAACTGCGCTAAATCTGAATCGTGTTAGTTAGTTTATCTGCATTTATTGATTCCCTGAGAAATACCCTGAGCCTAGCCTTCCTCCAATTGAATTACAACAATTTTAATTTCTGCACTGCTTTCAATTACATCTGAATTGCTTAGTGATATATCATGGTTTTTACCCTATTTAAGCCATGATATAAGTCCTTTTTATAGAGTCTTTATAGTATTTTGGAGTCTTTTTAGAGTCTTTTACAGGTCATAGCACGTTTGGAGGATTATTGGAAGTATTGGAGCTTTCTGGAGCAGTTTGTAGCAGAGCTAAAGATCGTGTCGCTGAGAACCTGAATTCACGTCGAGCATCGATCGATACCCCTTGGTATCGATCGACACTCAGCGCAGCAAGACACAACCCGCGAGTTTTCCAAGACTTGAGGAATTGCAAAAGTGCCCAGAAGTCTTTAATAATTACAAGAAGACCCTAGATCGTGTTTTAGGTTATAAATAGGAGTTTTCAGCCACCTGTTTAGGCTATGCCTTTTTATGCTTTTATTTTCTGTGTTTGATTTTACTTTGGTTTTAGAGAGACAAGTCTGAATCTCCCTTCGTCCGAGATCAGATCTCTAAACCCTTCTTTCTATTCTATTGATGATTTATTCAAACATGTCTTTTGATTCAATTGCCATGTCTGAGTAGATCCACTTTAGGTTTAGGGTTTTCTCATAAAGGATTTCTTTGAATGCTAGGTTAATTATATGTTTAGGATTCACCATCTGAATTAGTTCTTCACCTTAGGTTGTGTTCATAGCTAATTCTAGGTTGACGAATCTGGAACTTAGATCTTAGGATAATTGATTAGGCACGAGAGTGCGATTAATTACCTGATAGAACCTAGGTGAGCAAATTGATTATTCGCAAAGAGATTTGGTTTAATTGATTTGTGAACATATCAAACCTGATATTAAAGCTGATTTAGAATTTAGGATTCGCAAAGAGATTTGGAATTCTTGGGATTTAGATTTAGATAGTTTTCGCAACGAGAGTTGGTTAGCTATATTTTAGTGATTTGAGTTCAAGAACTGCGCTAAATCTGAATCATGTTAGTTAGTTTATCTGCATTCATTGATTTCCTGAGAAAAACCCTGAGCCTATATTTCTCAATTGATTTACAACTCCTTTAATTTCTGCACTGCTTTTAATTACAACTGTTTGGCTTAGCGTAATTCGACACTATAGAATCTATTGTGCGTTTCTGTGAGTCTTCTGTGGTTCGACCCCTAGCTATACTATTACAACTGCTTTAGTACTTTAGGGTATTAAATTGAGCATATCAATTTTGGCGCCGTTGCCGGGGACTCAATTTGCCATTAGATTTTAGTTTAGAATTTCGACTAAGTTCGTCGGTATCGATCGATACTCTGTAGTATCGGTCGATACTCGTCGTCTTCTTTTGTTGGTATCGGTCGACACCACTTGGTATCGATCGATACTCAACGTATTTTTCTGGTTACTTACGTGCTTTGCCTAGTGTTTTGTTTGCAGGTGTATGCCTGTTCGTGAAACCAGAAGCAACAAGAGCACACAGCTAGTTGAACTGTCATTGGAACAGCTAGCGTTTGTGGAACGCACAAACAGAAAGACCAAGCAAACATCAGGGATGAACAACCCAGTGGTTTTAAGAGCTGATGAAGCTGGAATTCTGAGAGACCAAGAGGGTCACGTGTGTAATGAGAGAGGGCAGCGACTTGATGAAGCTGGTAACATCGTTGTCCCTGCTGCGGTTGTTGAGATTATCGCGCCAGCTGGGCGCGCCAACGCAGGGAATGCTGTGGTTAATCGTGGAAGAACGATTGGTGAGTACAACAGGCCAGAGCAGTTTTTCGCCAATCGGTCAGCGATTCGTCCTCCTGCTTATGAGAGGAATGACTTCGAGCTGAAACCTGCTTACTACACTCTAGTAGGACAACATCTCTTCCATGGTCTTCCTCATGAACATCCAATGGACCATGTAGAGAAGTTCGAGGACTTGGTCACTAGCATCAAGAGCAATGGAGTGTCCTACGACTACCTCTTCTGCAAGCTCTTCCCCTACTCTCTGGGTGGAGAAGCTACTTACTGGCTGAGGCAGCTATCTCCTGGATCGCTAACTAATTGGGAGGACACCAAGAGAGCCTTCCTGATTAACTTCTACGATGATGGAAGATCTGAAGATCTGAGAAATAAAATCTCCCAATTTTCTCAAGGACCTACTGAGGCGTTCAAGGCTGCTTGGACAAGATTCAGATCGTATCAGAGAGATTGTCCACATCATGGATACTCTGATGTGCAACTGCTGGGTATCTTCTTCAGAGGAGTAGATTGGAGATATCAGATGGGTCTGGACTCTTCCAGCAATGGTAATTTCAACACCAGATATCCTGAGGATGCTATTGTGTTGATCGAGAACTTTGCCTCTAGTAGTAGCACCAAGAGCGCAGATTTCGAGCGCAAGAGGCTGGCTGGTAATCAGGATGGGTCGCAGATCGCTGAAGTGAAGGCTCAGCTGGATTCTATGCACAGTCTTCTGCTGGGAAAGACAACAAAGGCCGTCCACTTCGCTGCTGAGAATGAAGTGGAAGATGTTAACTACATTGGTGGTTCTGGTTTTCAGGGTCAGCGATTCGGATACAACTCCAATCGAAACTTCACCAACAATGCTCAGCAAGGAGGGTACCAATCCCCACCACCCAAAGCTCCTGAGAGTAAGATTGAGGCTATGCTTGAACACCTGGTTCAAGGGCAGGAGAAGATGACAGCCACCTTCAATGGTAAGATGGACACCATGTACACCGATTTGAGTGGAAGGATCGAGGCACTAAATACGAGCCACAGGATGCTGGAGACGCAAGTAGCTCAGACTGCAGCAAATTCCAAGGGAAAGGCGGTTCAATCACACAATGCACACGTCAATGCCATCAGCTTACGTGCAGAAAATCTCGAAGCCATTCCTGAAATCGCACAAGCATCGATCGATACTTCCCAGTATCGATCGATACCAGCCCAGACGCCTGCTAGAATGGATTCGAAAACCCGTGTATCGATCGATACCCCATTGGTATCGGTCGATACCGGGGCGATTTCTGAGGAAACAGTTGAAACTTCGACTGTGGTGCCTAAGGTCGTTGCAGAACGAGTGTATGTAACCAGGATGCCTTATCCTATGGTTCCTAAGCTGACAAGGGAGGAATGGGAGATTGCTAGACTACAGTATATGCTGGATAACCCGAACGTGGAGCTTCTTTCTGATGAAGATGTACCTGTCAGAAACGATTCAAATCGCATGGCGTCGATCGATACCCTACCTGGTATCGATCGATACCCCTCGCAGAAAGAACCAGAAGCCAAGAAATCACGTGAGGTGATAGGAGAAAGAGTTCGCAATTCACTACAACCACGGAAATTGACACAGAGGGAAGACCCAGGGAAATTCGCAGTACCAAGCTCCATCTCAGGAGTTGATTTCAAAGAGTCTCTTGTCGACTCAGGGGCTAGTGTCAATGTCATCTCAAAGGCAATTGCAGAGCAGTTGGGGGCTACTATTCTATCTCCTAAGACATCTATCACGTTTGCAAACGATTCCACCTCACTTCCATATGGTGAAATCGCTGGTTTGCTAGTCCAAGTAGGAGACTGTCTGGTGCCTACTGATTTTCAGGTTGTGGAGATGGGTGCGATATCTCGTATGCCTATACTCCTGGGACGACCGTTCATGGCTACTGCAGGCGCGATCATAGACACACCTAATAAGAGACTATCTTTCTCTTACATTGACGGTGATGTCTACTATGATGTCATTCCACCTAGGAGTATTCCCACACGTGCCTCTAGCATCAAAGTTATCACAGGAGAGTCGCTAGCAATTGATCTTCTGGAAGAGCCTCCTGATGAGCCTACTGTCACAGACGTTCCAGCTGAACCGCCCAACATCCCCAAGAAGAAGACTAAGGCAACAAAGAAGAAGAAGGCCAAGAACAAAAAGGTCGAGAATCCCCATGTCACTCTGATTCCTCAGAAGTGTGATGGGAATTCGATTGATTACAAGGTCAAATGCAAGGGAGCCTTGAAGCCATTCTCCAAGGCCAGAGTCCTTCTTACTTCTGAGCTGAAAGAGAAAGGGCAGGAATTTGTGGACAGCATGCTAAGCAGAACTTTGAAGCTAGTAATGTCAAGTGATGGAGCCTGTTTTGGTGCAAGCTCTCACTCTTATCCAGCCTGAAGGGCGTTACAGTCAAGCTATTGACGTTAAACGAGCGCTTGGTGGGAGGCAACCCACTGGTGAGTATGTTTTTGATTCGTTTTTATTTTTATTTTCGTTTGTTTTGAGTCTGTGTCAGGATGAACAAGGAGCAACTCGAAATCGCCTAAGCATCGATCGATACCCCTATGGTATCGATCGACACCAATCGCGGATGAAAATTCACAAAGTCGATCTAAGCATGGTATCGATCGATACCATGCCGTGTGTCGATCGACACCGACTGTTCCAGAATGGTAATTTCTTGTTTCTCTTCGTTCTATCCTTTTTCTTTGTTTCTTTCACTGACTCTAGGCTAGATAACACTGAGGACAGTGTTGTTCAAGTCTGGGGGAGGTGTCTGCTGACATTGTTTTCGTTTTTCTTAGAGTCAGTCGTTTTATCGAGTCAAAACTGTTTTATTGAGTCAAAATTTGTTGGAGATGATGATCCTGTGCTTGAACCTATTGATTTGATTTTGTTTTTGAGTGCACAGTGTTACAGGATCAGTTCTAGATCGACTAATGAAAAATCCAAAGGCTGACCAGTTGACTAGAAAACATTCATGTCTCCAGCAGAGTTCTTCTGAAGCCTGAGCCAAATTTTTGCACTTCATCAATGTGGTTAGTGTTCATAGAGCTTGATTCATCATTCATATCTGATAAAGGAACCCGTGTGTTTAGAATTATGGTATCTCTCTCCCCTGAAATAAGTTGATAGATTAAGAGCATAAAAGATTGAAATGATTTTCTTCTGAGTAGAGGGTTAGGAAAATTTCCAGCGATCCCATTATTCTACTTAAGAGGGGATGATCACACAAAGGATTGGAAGCGAGGCTAGGATTTTCCTATGATGCCATTATTCGCCTACATCCTTTGATACATAGAGAGGGAAGAACCGGGGATTTGGTGGCAAACACCATCAATACTCGCGTCTCCTACCTTGATATGTATATGCTAAGCTGAAAATAAAAAAATAATAATAAGGATATAATAAGAAATAAGTCTGGAGGAGAGAAATTGATACAAAAGAAGTGTGAAAAGGGTGGTTCCTTTGTCAAGATATTGTCTGGTAAAGAGTCTAGAAGGTTCTTAAAAATTAGCTGCAGAGATGAAACTGGCGATGAGGGCTTTACTTGAACAATGCTGTGGGATTTTGTGTGGAGTCTGGAAAAGCTGCAAATGTCTACGGAGAAGTACATGGTGGTTAGATCGAAAGCTGATCAGGTGACATTTGGGTACTTGGGAAAAGGGTCTTTTCGATGGTTCAGGAACAGGTGAGTCTCTACGTTTTCAAACCTCTTTTTCTGGTTTAGTCTTCTATTTGCTTGAGGGCAAGCAAAAGGCTAAGTCTGGGGGAGTTGATATATCATGGTTTTTACCCTATTTAAGCCATGATATAAGTCCTTTTTATAGAGTCTTTATAGTATTTTGGAGTCTTTTTAGAGTCTTTTACAGGTCATAGCACGTTTGGAGGATTATTGGAAGTATTGGAGCTTTCTGGAGCAGTTTGTAGCAGAGCTAAAGATCGTGTCGCTGAGAACCTGAATTCACGTCGAGCATCGATCGATACCCCTTGGTATCGATCGACACTCAGCGCAGCAAGACACAACCCGCGAGTTTTCCAAGACTTGAGGAATTGCAAAAGTGCCCAGAAGTCTTTAATAATTACAAGAAGACCCTAGATCGTGTTTTAGGTTATAAATAGGAGTTTTCAGCCACCTGTTTAGGCTATGCCTTTTTATGCTTTTATTTTCTGTGTTTGATTTTACTTTGGTTTTAGAGAGACAAGTCTGAATCTCCCTTCGTCCGAGATCAGATCTCTAAACCCTTCTTTCTATTCTATTGATGATTTATTCAAACATGTCTTTTGATTCAATTGCCATGTCTGAGTAGATCCACTTTAGGTTTAGGGTTTTCTCATAAAGGATTTCTTTGAATGCTAGGTTAATTATCTGTTTAGGATTCACCATCTGAATTAGTTCTTCACCTTAGGTTGTGTTCATAGCTAATTCTAGGTTGACGAATCTGGAACTTAGATCTTAGGATAATTGATTAGGCACGAGAGTGCGATTAATTACCTGATAGAACCTAGGTGAGCAAATTGATTATTCGCAAAGAGATTTGGTTTAATTGATTTGTGAACATATCAAACCTGATATTAAAGCTGATTTAGAATTTAGGATTCGCAAAGAGATTTGGAATTCTTGGGATTTAGATTTAGATAGTTTTCGCAACGAGAGTTGGTTAGCTATATTTTAGTGATTTGAGTTCAAGAACTGCGCTAAATCTGAATCATGTTAGTTAGTTTATCTGCATTCATTGATTTCCTGAGAAAAACCCTGAGCCTATATTTCTCAATTGATTTACAACTCCTTTAATTTCTGCACTGCTTTTAATTACAACTGTTTGGCTTAGCGTAATTCGACACTATAGAATCTATTGTGCGTTTCTGTGAGTCTTCTGTGGTTCGACCCCTAGCTATACTATTACAACTGCTTTAGTACTTTAGGGTATTAAATTGAGCATATCACTTAGCTTAATTCTCACATATATAGTCTATTGTGTGTTTCCGTGAGTCCTTGTGTTCGACCCCTAGCTATACTACGACAACTGCTTTAGTATCTTTTAGGGTATTAATTTGAGCATATCAAATTTGGCGCCGTTGCTGGAGACTCAATTGGCCATTAGATTTTGTTTGAGAGTTTCGACTAAGCTTGTTGGTATCGATCGATACTACCTAGTATCGGTCGACACCAAACGCTTTTCTTTGTTGATATCGATCGACACCACTTGGTATCGATCGATACTCAACTTGTTTCTGTTACTTAAGTTCTTTTCCTATTGTGTTTCAGGTGAGAATTTGGAAGGTGCAAACAGGAAAGCAGAAAAAGCCAACAGCAATGAACAACACGATGATTCTGATTCAGGACGCTGCTGGAGCTCTGAGAGACCAAGAGGGTCAGCTGTGCAACGAAAGAGGACAACGTCTGGATGGAGAAGGGAACGTCATTCCACCTGCTCCTGTTGTCGCTGGAAATATCATTGTCCCTGCAATTACTGCGAATGCAGGGAACGCTGTGGCTGCTCGCGGTAGAACGATTGGTGAATACAACAGGCCTGATCAATTCTATGCCAATTGGTCAGCAATTCGCCCTCCTGCTTTTCAGAGGGATAAATTTGAGCTGAAACCTGCATACTTCTCTCTTGTGGGTCAGCATCTTTTTCATGGTTTTCCTAATGAACATCCTATGGATCACCTTAAGAGGTTCGAAGACTTGGTCACTAGCATCAAAAGCAATGGAGTGTCTTACGATTACCTCTTCTGCAAGTTGTTCCCATACTCACTTGGTGGAGAAGCGACTTACTGGCTAAAGCAGTTACCTACTGGGTCACTGACCACTTGGGAAGAAACGAAGAAAGCATTCCTGAATAATTTCTTCGATGATGCGAGAGCCGATGAGCTCCGGAACAAGATCTCTCAGTTTTCTCAAGGACCTACTGAGGCATTCAAGGCTGCTTGGATTCGCTTCAAGTCATATCAGATAGATTGTCCGCACCATGGGTTTAGCCAAGTTCAGTTGCTGGATACGTTCTACAGGGTAATCGACTGGAGGTATCAGATGACTCTAGATGCTGCGAGCAATGGAAATTTCTACACGAGATATCCTGACGATGCCTATGTACTTATTGAAAACTTGGTTTCTAGCAATAGTACCAAGCACGCAGACATGGAGTGCAAGAAGCAAGCTAGTAACTTGGATTGCAATCAAATTGCTGAGGTGAATGATAAGTTAGATCTCTTGATGGACAAGCCGCATAAGGCTGTTCGATTTGCTGGAAAAAATGGCGTGGAGTTTGTTAACCACATTGATGGAGATGGATTTCAAGATCACAGGTATCAACGCCCACCCACACCAATCAGACCTTCTGAGAGCAAAGTTGAATCCATGCTTGAACAACTTCTTCAAGGACAGCAGAAGATGACCCTAAGCCTCACTGCGAAGATGGATGCTATGTACACAGACCTGAATGGGAAGATTGAGTCTCTCAGTATTCGTCAGAGTACGCTGGACACTCAAATAGCAGAGATTTTCGTCAAACTAGCCAAGGATGACAAAAGGGATTCAGCAATTCAAAAGGTATCGACCGACACCAGAGAGCATCGATCGATGCCCATTCAAATCCTTTCTAGACACGGTTAAGAAACCCGAGCATCAATCGATACCCTGCCTGGTATCGATCGACACCAATCACATACCGAGCTAAAGGTTTTGAAGAAACCAGAAGTAATCGAGGAACGTGTTTACGCACCTAAGTTACCATACTCTGAACTTCCTAGACACCTCACCAAGGCCAGAGGCACACCACTACCGTTGAGGCAGTTGACCAAGAGGGAAGACCCAGGAATATTCTCCGTTCCATGTTCCATCTATGGAGTTGAATTCAGAGAATCTCTCGTCGACTCAGGAACTAGCGTCAATGTCATGTCAAGGGCAATTGCAAGGAGTTTGGGAGCTGATATTCGGCCGCCCATTTCATCTATCACATTCGCGAATTGTTCCACTTCACTTCCATATGGTACGATCTCTGATTTGTTGGTTAAAGTAGGAGACTGTCTGGTTCCTGCTGACTTTCATGTTGTGGAGATGAGTGCGCAATCTCGCACGCAGCTGATTCTATAATGGATACTCCCAGAAATCAAATCTCATTCGCCTACATTGACGAAGAGGTGTACTATAAAGCTATCACTAGAGGAACTCCCGCACGTGTCTCTTGCATCGACGTTGTTACAGATGAGACGTTGGTAATTGATCTTTTGGAAGAACCTCCTGACGAGCCAACAGTCACAGATCTTCTAGATAGTCCTGATGTCATCACCAAGGAGGACGTCAAAGCATCCAAGGCAAAGAAGAAGGTGAAAAACGAAGGAGTGAAGGATGCTGCTTCCATGACCTTAATCCCTCAGAAGTGTGATGGAGATTCGATCGAATACAAGGTGAAGTGCAGAGGAACTTCGAAACCATTCTCTAAGGCTAGAGTTCTTCTCACTTCGGAGCTGAAAGAGAAGGGAAAAGAGTTTGTGGAAGGCATGATGAGCATAACTCTGAAGCTGGCGATTTCAGAATGTGGAGCTTGTTTTGGGGTCAGTTCTCAATCCGATCCCGACTGATCGTCCGTACAGTCAAGCTCGTGACGTAAAACAAGCGCTTGGTGGGAGGCAACCCACTGGTAAGTATGTACATAAGTCTTTTATTTTTGTTTTTTTTTTGTTTTGTGTCTTGTGTCAAACGTGAAGAAGATTTCCACGAAGAGTGTCGATCGATACCACGTGTTGTAAAAGGAGCTTCATTCCTCATACGTGTCGATCGACACCATCCGGTGTCGACCAAAAGCGACAAGTATCGATCGATACCCCTGGTATCGATCGATACTACACAGCCAGGCAAGTTTCCTTAAAACCCTACGAGTTTCTCTTTCTCCTCTATCGATCGACGCCGCCTCCTATTCTCTCTCAAATCACAACTTTCACGTTTCTTCATCGATTTTGGTGATTTAAGCACCTAGATTCATTGGATTTTCATCCTCTATCCATTTCTCACACTTAATTCACAATCCAGCAAAGGTACGATCTCTAAATTCAGTGTTTATTGTCCGATTTTTGGGTTTGAGGTTTGTGAGATTCCACTCTTTACAACTTGTTTTTATCGATGCATGTCGTTTGCTGAGTTGTTCTAGGGAAGTTTCGAACCTACCTTCGCCTTTGAATTACCTTGATTTTCATTATTGCTGATTTGGGATTTTTACCATGAACCTGAAACTGCTTCAGGGTATCGATCGATACCCTCACTGCTCTTGTGACATTTTGTTTGTGGATTAATAAGGGAAATGCGTGATTTATGCCATGTCTTGTGTTTGTCAATGATTTCAGATGTCTGCATCAAAGAGAGCACGAACTTCAGATAACGCAGGACGATTTCAGGTGGACGAGAGAGTTGAAGTGAAAATCGCGAAGCAGTGGTTTGAGGGTGTGATCAAAGCTAATCTTGGAGACGCCCGCTATAGAGCCGTGCCAGTTGATGAACCCACTAGGTGTCTGATAGTGGACGAGCGTTCTCTTCGCGCTCTCCGTACGTCGACTTCTCGCCAGGCACCAGTGACGTACAAGCTGCATGACAGAGTGAAGTACCGGGATGGTGCATTTTGGCAACGCGGGTTCGTGAGCACTATCCGGGGTCGCGACAGTTACGGAGATACATTTGATGGAGAGACAGAGGAAGATGAGCTTCCAGGTGACGCGTTACGCAGATCCTCTCCTACTTCACCACCTGGACCAACACCTCCGCCTATGAACCCCACTCCTCAGTCTGCTGGGTTTCCTAGTGCCTCCACAGGCCCAAGCACCGGCCCTTGGCCTAGACGGGAAGGTACCAAAATCCCCTCCGACAGGTTTTGGGATGGACAGGAGAAGGCGCATGCCTTGAGCGAAGACCCCGCTTTTAGACCCATTTCTGACGAGTGGGACGATTTCGACACGCTGTTCTACAACGCATGGTTGGGTGTGACCATCGAGCCTACTCGGTTTGTCGATGGAGTGTCTCTACATCAGCTGGGTCTCGACTCAGATTTGGCTCGTCTGCTTGGGCATATTGGTTTTGGTCACATGGCTACACAACAGCGTGATCTTTACCCATACTTGGTTCGTCAGTTCATGGCGACAGCTCGCGTCAGCTATTCGAATGAGGTTCTGCGAGACGCACAGGCTGGTACCCTATCCTTCATGATACGCGGAGTGAGGCACATGATTTCGCTCCCTGGTCTCTGTGACCTTTATGGTTTTCGACGGGACCTGATATGATCCTAGACGATACAACGGAGGTTAATCACTTAGCCGAGGACACACTTGCCGAGAGGGAGCTTGAACCCGAGGAAGCTTTGCACATTCCGGAAGGACCTTTAACGAGAGCTAAGGCAAAGAAGCTCAAGGAGGCACTAGGAGGACTTATTCAACACGTTCATGAAACCGTGGGTTTGAAGGAGGAAGTGCTTCAAACCGCATTGGTTTCGATACAAGTCCAAGTGTGCTCTTTTCCTTAGTCCCGGTTTTACCCATTGGGTTTTACGTGACAAGGTTTTTAACGAGGCCTTGGAACACTTCTTCCCTCAAGCCCAAATCCCGCAGCAAAATCCCTCAACAAATCCCGCAACAAAATCCCTCAAGAAGACCAAAAGACATGCGATTTTCTTAGTCAAATTTCTGCATTTATTTTCACAATTTCCTAGACTTTTTCTTCTCTCATTTTCGAGAAGTCTTCTCTCATTTTCGAGAAGGGTTTAGACCCTTGAACTCCTTGGCTTATTTAAACTATGTAATATCCTTTGTGATCATGATCAAATCTTTTAATAAAAAATCATCTTCTTCATTTCGAGTTCTTGAGAGTGATTCTCGTGAGTTCATAGTGAAAACTTCGATCCGTCTTAGAGTGATTCCGAGATAGATCGTCGGGTTTTGTCAAAGGATTTTCCGCCATCCTTTGAGTCACCAATCAACCGATCCCCGTGAAGAAGCGTCAATAGTGAGTCTGTTTTTGAAAGGATTTTCGGGAGTGATTCCTACGCCTTTCTAGCTACTCCACGTTTCCAAGCCGAGATCATCATCGCCTTGTTCTTAATTCTTTCGGGAATTATCAACAAGGATTATCCCAATTTCGAATCTACCCAGAACTTGAGAGATCTTGCGGTAAAGGGCGTATTAAGTGGTATCAGAGACACTCAAGTTAATCCGGTAAATTCGTTCCATCTCTAGTTTCATCTCTTTCGATTTTTTTATAAATAAAACCGTTCATCTTCCTTTGTGTTCATCGATTTTTCTGGGTTAATTCCAGTATTGTTTTAATTTAAGTTTTTGCATTTAGATCATTGTTAGGTTGTTAGTTTCATCATAATTCAAAAAAAAAATATATATATATATATATATATATTTTGGTTTAATTGTGTTCGATTCCTAGAACAACCTAAGTTCGTGTTGTGTGGTGAATTTTTTTACAAGGAAATCAAGAGCAACAAATTTTTTTTTACAAAGTTCAAATCCGTGGGATCCGAGGAGCCGAGGGATTTTCCCGGGGGGGAAATCAATCCGAGGAGCCGAGGGGTTTTCCGGGGGAAAATCAATCCGAGGAGTTTCCAGGGAAAATTTCCAAACCGTGGGATTTCTCGGGGGAGACTACAAATCCGAGGGATTTATCCGAGAAAATTCAAACCGAAGGGTTTAGCCGAGAGATCCAAAATTCCGAGAAAAAACATCCAAACGACTAAGCCATCTTTTTCCTTTTTCTTTTACCATCACCGTTTGAATTTTGTTTATTATACTAACTTGCTGTTGTTTTATTTCAGGTCATCATGGCACACGACAATAACCAAGGAAATAACCCACAAGATCCAAACGATCCTCTTAACCAAGCCGGTTTAAATGCCGCTCAAATACAAGCGATCATGGATAGTATGAGGCGTATGATGGTTACGAAAATGCAAGAGATGAATGAGAAACTCAACCGTGCGCTAGGGGCACAAAGGCAACCGCAAAACGTGCACGTGGGGGAGGAACAAAACCGACACCAAAGAGAGAACAACGATAACTACTACGATGATAATTCACCTAATGAGGATAGGGGATGACGTCGACGTGCTAGGGAAGCTAGGAGACGGCATGACTCGGATGGACACTCATCCAGCAGTAGCCAAAGGAGACCTAGGCACGGACGAGAGGCCGATAATCTCGGAGGTCTTAAGCTTAAAATCCCGTCCTTTCATGGGAAAGATGATCCGGATGCCTACTTAGAGTGGGAAAAGAAAGTGGAACTCGTGTTCGATTGTAACCAATACACGGAAGCTCAACGGTTGCGTGTTGCGGCTACAGAATTCTACGACTATGCACTTAGTTGGTGGGATCAATTAGTCACATCGAGAAGGCGCAATGGTGAGTACCCGGTGGAAACTTGGAACGAGTTGAAAGCGATCATGCAGAAACGGTTTGTTCCTAGTCATCACCACCGTGAATTACATAGCAAGTTGAGGAAGTTAACTCAAGGAAGTCGAAGCGTCGACGACTATTTTCAAGAAATGGAGATCCTCTTGATACGAGCTAATGTTACCGAGGATAGAGAAGCTACGATGTCGCGATTCTTAAGTGGGTTAAACCACGAAATTCAAGACCGGTTGGAGATGCAACACTACGTGGAAATCGAGGAGATGCTCCACAAAGCCGTCTTGATCGAGCAACAACTCAAGAGGAAAGGTAACACCCGCCAAACTTTTGGAACCGGCATAAAACCAATCTATCCCCGAGATGAGAAACCAAGTTTTAGACCGAGAGTGGATGTGAAGACGGGAAACGATTCTAAACCGTTTACTCCAACAATTCCGAGGAACTTCAATGAGAAAGGTGAGAGTTCCCACAAGAATCAAGACCTCCGATGCTACAAGTGCCAAGGAAAGGGGCACTATGCCAACGCTTGTCCAAACAAACGGACCATGGTATTGCGGGAAAATGGGGAAATTGAAATCGATGAAGACGACGATGGGGAACAACCGTCTATTGTGGAGGAACCCGCGGAAATAGCCGAACGAGATGAGTTGTTAGTTACTAGACGTTCTTTGCTTATTCATGACAGGTCCAAGGAGGAAGAGCAACGTGAAAACCTATTTTACACAAGGTGCCGCGTGAAGGGGAAAGTATGTAGCCTCATCGTGGACGGTGGAAGCTGTACTAACGTGGCAAGCACGACTCTTGTGGAGAAGTTGAACTTGGAGGAACAGAAACATCCTAGACCGTACCATCTCCAATGGTTGAACAACGTCGGCCATATGAAGGTAACAAAACAAGTTCTTGTTCCCTTATCGAAAGGAAGTTATGGAGACGAGGTCCTTTGCGACGTGCTCCCAATGGAAGCTGGGCACATCCTTTTAGGACGACCGTGGCAATTCGATAGAAAGTTAACTCATGACGGTCTCACGAACAAACACTCCTTCGTGTTCAAAGGTAAGAACATTGTTCTAGTTCCTATGACTCCTCAAGAAATTTTCCAAGACCAAAAACTTCGAGAGAAACAAAAGGAGGGAGGTAATGTAAGTGTTGCGGAAACTACGGTTCATCACAAGATAGGTAAGAACGTGAGTAAGATCCCGCCAAAGGTCTCGGAAAACAAAACCGTAAAGAAATCTAGCCTATTTGCAAAAGCTAGCGAGGTAAAACAAGCTTTATTTTCCGAACAACCTTTCATTATGCTTATTTATAAGGAAGCTCTTATAAGCTTATCTAACCTTGAGCCGGATATCTCGAGCAATGTTATCTCTGTTTTGCAGGATTTCGATGACGTCTTTCCCGAAGACAACCCTAGCGGATTGCCACCAATCCGAGGGATGAAGCACCAAATAGACTTTGTTCCGGGAGCGTCTCTTCCGAACCGACCAGCATACCGAACTAATCCGGTGGAGACTAAGGAGCTACAGCGACAAGTCACCGAGCTTATGGACAAAGGCCATATCCGTGAGAGTATGACCCCGTGTGCTGTTCCCGTTCTACTTGTTCCAAAGAAAGACGGAACGTGGCGAATATGTGTTGATTGCCGCGCCATCAACAACATTACGGTAAAGTATTGCCATCCTATCCCTCGCTTAGATGCCATGTTAGATGAATTGCATGGGTCTTGCGTGTTCTCTAAGATAGATCTTAAAAGTGGATATCATCAAATTAGGATGAAAGAGGGGGATGAATGGAAAACGGCCTTTAAAACTAAACATGGATTGTACGAATGGTTAGTAATGCCTTTTGGATTAACTAACGCACCTAGTACGTTTATGAGGCTGATGAAGCATATGTTGAGATTGTTCATTGGGGTTTTTGTGGTAGTTTATTTCAACGATATCTTAGTTTATAGCAAAAACCTAGACGATCACATAGAGCATTTGAAATCTGTTTTGAGTGTTCTTAGAAAGGAGCGACTTTTTGCCAACTTGAAGAAGTGCACTTTTTGCACGGATAATCTTGTTTTTCTAGGCTTTGTTGTAAGTGCACAGGGCATTAAAGTTGACGAGGAGAAAGTGAAGGTTATCCGCGAATGGCCTAGCCCGAAGACGGTGGGACAAGTACGGAGTTTTCATGGACTAGCGGGATTTTACCGACGCTTTGTAAAAGACTTTAGTACTCTTTCCGCACCGCTTACGGAAGTAATCAAGAAAGATGTGGGATTCAAATGGGAGGAAGCACAAGAAACCGCCTTTCAAGCCATAAAAGAGAAGCTCACAAACGCACCTCTTTTGTCTTTACCTAATTTTTCGAAGACTTTTGAAATTGAGTGTGATGCCTCAGGTATAGGTATTGGAGCTGTGCTTATGCAGGAAAAGAAACCCATTGCCTACTTCCGCGAAAAACTTGGAGGAGCAACGTTGAACTACCCAACGTACGATAAGGAGTTATACGCCTTGGTTCGAGCTTTGCAAACGTGGCAACACTACCTATGGCCCAAAGAATTTGTGATACATACTGATCATGAGTCCCTAAAACACTTGAAGGGACAACAAAAGCTAAATAAGCGCCACGCTCGATGGGTAGAGTTCATAGAAACGTTTTCTTATGTCATTCGGTATAAACAAGGTAAGGATAATGTTGTAGCCGATGCTCTATCCCGAAGGTACGTACTACTTTCTACTCCTGAAGCTAAATTACTTGGTTTTGAGCAAATCAAAGATTTATATGTAACCGATCCCGATTTCAAAGAAGCTTTTCAATCTTGCGAAAAATTTGCCTTTGGGAAATATTTTCGAAATGACGGATTTTTGTTTTATGAAAATCGCCTTTGTGTACCACATTTTTCTTTGCGAGAGTTATTTGTTAGGGAATCACATGGAGGAGGTCTCATGGGACATTTCGGTGTGGCTAAAACGCTAAGTGCTTTGCAAGCACGCTTCTATTTGCAGCATATGAAAAGGGACGTTGAGAGGATTTGCGGACGTTGTGCCACTTGCAAACACGCTAAGTCTAAGGTACAGTCGCAAGGTTTGTATACTCCCTTGCCTATTCCTACTTCGCCATGGACTGATATTTCAATGGACTTTGTCCTAGGCTTGCCGAGAACTAGGAAAGGTAGAGATTCCGTTTTTGTGGTTGTTGATAGATTTTCGAAAATGGCTCACTTCATTCCTTGTCATAAAACGGATGATGCATCTTTAGTTGCTGAATTATTCTTTAGGGAAGTGGTTCGTTTGCATGGCATGCCGAAAACGATTGTTTCGGATAGGGACACTAAGTTCTTAAGTAACTTTTGGAAAACATTGTGGAATAAATTAGGAACTAAATTGTTGTTTTCCACCACTTGTCACCCGCAAACTGACGGGCAAACGGAAGTAGTTAACCGAACTTTATCTACTCTTTTACGTGCGATTATTAAGAAAAATATTAGATCATGGGAGGATTGTTTGCCTCATGTTGAGTTTGCATATAATCATGCCGTTCATTCTGCTACTAAGTATTCACCGTTTCAAATGGTTTATGGTTTTAATCCTATTACACCATTGGATCTAACCCCTTTACCTTTGAGTGAGCATGCGAAATTTGATGGAAACAAACGAGCAGAATTTGTTAAACATATTCACGAGCAGGCCCGGGAAAACATTGAGAAAAGGACCGAGCAATATTGTAAGCAAGCCAACAAAGGAAGGCGTGAGAGGATATTCGAACCGGGTGATCTTGTTTGGATTCACCCAAGGAAGGAAAGATTTCCGAACGAGAGGAAGTCTAAGTTGTTACCGCGGACGGATGGACCATTCCAAGTCCTTGAACGGATTAACAACAACGCTTATAAGATCGACTTGCGAGGTAAGTATACCGTTAATTCAAGCTTTAATGTTGCTGACTTAATTCCGTTTGTTGCATATAGTCCAGATTTGAGGACAAATCCTTTTCAAGAGGAGGGGGATGATATGATCCTAGACGATACAACGGAGGTTAATCACTTAGCCGAGGAGACACTTGCCGAGAAGGAGCTTGAACCCGAGGAAGCTTTGCGCATTCCGGAAGGACCTTTAACGAGAGCTAAGGCGAAGAAGCTCAAGGAGGCACTAGGAGGACTTATTCAACACGTTCATGAAACCGTGGGTTTGAAGGAGGAAGTGCTTCGAACCGGATTGGTTTCGATACAAGTCCAAGTGTGCTCTTTTCCTTAGTCCCGGTTTACCCATTGGGTTTTACGTGACAAGGTTTTTAACGAGGCCTTGGAACACTTCTTCCCTCAAGCCCAAATCCCGCAGAAAAATCCCTCAACAAATCCCGCAGCAAAATCCCTCAAGAAGACAAAAGACATGCGATTTTCTTAGTCAAATTTCTGCATTTATTTTCACAATTTCCTTGACTTTTTCTTCTCTCATTTTCGAGAAGGGTTTATACCCTTGAACTCCTTTGCTTATTTAAACTATGTAAGATCCTTTGTGATCATGATCAAATCTTTTAATAAAAAACCATCTTCTTCATTTCGAGTTCTTGAGAGTGATTCTCGTGAATTCTTAGTGAAAACTTCGATCCGTCTTAGAGTGATTCCGAGATAGATCGTCGGGTTATGTCAAAGGATTTTCCGCCATCCTTTGAGTCACCAATCAACCGATCCCTGTGAAGAAGCGTCAATAGTGAGTCTGTTTTCGAAAGGATTTTCGGGAGTGATTCCTATTAGAGGGGGGATTAGCACCCCCTTGTTTAACTCGGTTCGAACCGAGACCGGTTCAATCAAGGCCGGTTTACGATGGTTCGGATCGAGGACAAGTTAGCCCAAAACATTGGGCCGAGCTCGGAATCTCGCTAAAGCCCATCTCGGCCACCAATCTAGGCCCGGCGCGAGCCCAATCCGTTATAACAGATAAAAACTGGAATATTTCCCTTTTTCCGCCGATCTCGGAAAAGGAAATATTCCCCTCGATAGAATCTTCAAGATATCTGGAAGATATATCCTTATCTCGGAGAGAAAACCGGAATACTTCTTTCTCCTAATGGAGCAAGAAAAAAGAAATATTCTCCCTTGGAACCGCCTCAAGACATTATAAATAGAGGAGAAGAGTTCATTCTTGAAAGAATCCAGAACTTCCGCAGAGACCAGGGAGAATTCAAGAGAGCTATTTACCGATCTCAAGTTTTTAATCTTTGCAATCTTACTAAACTCTGTTGTAACGCCGACTCTTGATCAATAAACGAGATTTCGATTAAAGTACTGTTTTACCCCCTTTGTGTAATTTACGGATCAACAATTGGCGCCAACTGTGGCGAATGGAGAATTATTAAACCCTTGAAATCCGAAACTCAGAGGACGACATGAACGCATTGTCATCTCCGACAACGCAACCGATCTATAAAAAAAAGCTAAGTTTTGCTGATTATTTTGATTACTTTCAATCATGTGAATTCGATCGATTATCACAAACCAATTGGTATGGCTCGAAATCGAGATCAATTCGCGGTTACAAAAAAGAAAGCAACAAAACTAATCGTATGATATTTTCTTTTCACGAGGATATGCGAGGAAAACTCCTCCCCTGTCCGATATGAGATTCTACGAACTCCTCGATGGATCTGAGATTTCCAATCAATCTCTCCGATCTTCTCCGATGACCTGCTTCATCTTCACCGAGATTCTAAAAACCCTAGCTCCACCTGGGACTAGAAATCTCCATCGAATTCAACGCCATCAAACCCTCGAGCCCTGACTCCAGAGATTTCGAACAGCAACAGTCGACCTCAGGTTCACTACCTGCCATCATTCGTGCTCGCTAAAGCTCCTCCGTTGCTGCCGTCACCGGATTCGGATTCGCGCATATCCAACGCCTAACTACATCACGATCCACCGCACGGAACACCGAAATCCACCGCGTCTCCAACGTCGAATCTGATCTTCAATCTGTCATAATTGCCCGAGTTGCAGGTCGGTGTTAATGGCTGCGCAAGCTCGTGCCGCACGATGACGAAGAAAAAGAGAAAATCAGATTTCTTTTTATTGGGCTTAATCCCACATTTGGCCCATTTAAAGAGAATCACGCAAAAAAGATGTTGGAGAATAAGCCTCGTATGGATCATTAGCTATATGAGCCTCACTTAATTAGTTTTAGTTGGGCCTATCAAAGACCAAATTATGGTGGTCATATGGTTAACATCTAAACCAAGCGGCTTACTTTTTCGTGCAAATAAAAAAGTGAGGAGAATGTTAGAGGGGGGATTAGCACCCCCTGGTTTAACTCGGTTCGAACCGAGATCGGTTCAATCAATATCGGTCTACGATGGTTCGGATCAAAGAAAAGTCGGCCCGAAAACGTTGGGCCGAGCTCGGAATCTCGCTGAAAGCCCATCTCGGCTACCGATCTAGGCCCATCACAAGCCCGGTCCGTTACAACAGATGAAACCGGAATATTTCCCTTTTCCCACCGATCTCGGAAAAGGAAATATTCTCTTTGGTCAACTCCTCGAGATATCAGGAACTTATCCTTATCTCGGAGAGAAAACCGGAAGATTTCCTTTTCCTAATCGAACTCGGAAAAGGAGAAATCTTCCTTTCGACCGCCTCAAAGACACTATAAATAAAGGAGGAGCCTCATTCTTCAGAATCATCCACAACTTCCGCAGAGACAGAGAATACAAGAGAAAGCTCATTACCGATCTCAAGTCTTTTGTCTTTGCCTTCTTACTTAAACTCTGTTGTAATCGCCGACTTAGATCAATAAACGAGATTCCGACTAAAAGTACTGTTTTACCCCTTTTTGTGTGATTTACGGATCAACAATTGGCGCCGTCTGTGGGGACAGATAGAACAGTACTTTCGGATATCGTTTGATTGAAGTTCGGCAATGGTTCTTCCAGTCGATACCACCGCAGCCCCCGTCAACAGCTCAGAAACCGATGATCAAAACCCACGGATCGACGAGCTCAATCCTATCGATACCGAACTACAGACAACCGGAGGAAGACCCCCTCCGACCATACCTGTTGGAGAAGACAATCAGGTCAATCCATCTCGGACTCTTCCAAAGCCTCCGGCTGCTTCGATTTTCACGGATCCGACCGTCTTCATAGAAGCTATGACAGCGCAGTTCGCCGAAATTAACAAAAAGAACGAAGAGCGGATCGCGTCTCTCATAGCATCCCATTTTGAGCGCCGAAATCAGATCGGTATCCTCGATCCAAACCCGGTCACCCCCGCCAACGAAAACACGTTACGCCGAAATCTCTTGTCCGACTTAACCGACGCTCAACCCCCAGGCACGATCGACCCGCCGACAAGAAGATCCTCCGCGACCGGTTCGGAAATCAACATCACGGACCAAGCCGCCGTGAATTTGGAATTCGCCAAGGTCCAGGCCCAACTACAAGATATGCGGACCAAAGTCCATCAGGCTACGAGTTCGGCGCCGGAGATCGACCGAGTAATTCAAGAGTCACAGAGGACGCCGTTTACCGACAAAGTCGTCAACACTCCAGTCCGACGATTGGAAAGAGTCAAGATCACATCATACGACGGGTTTACCGATCCTAAACACTTCTTGACCTCGTTTGTCATCACAATGAACCGATTTCGTTTCGGCTCGGAAACCGAGAAGGACGCAGCCATGTGCCAACTATTCGTGGAGAACTTATCCGGAGCCGCGCTCGATTGGTTTTCAACGCTCGAGCCAAGTTCGGTAAACAGCTATAACGAGCTCACTACCAAATTCCTCAAACGCTTCACCATGTTTATCAAGCAGAAAACAAAGAACGCCGAACTCTGGGCCCTCGAGCAGAAGCAGGACGAGCCCCTACGCAACTTCATGGAACGTTTCAAAGCGGTTGTATCCCATTGCACGATCGACGATGAAGCCGCAATCGAGGCTCTTTACAAAGCCACCTGGTACGAATCGGACTTTCACAGGGAGATCAAACGCAATAATCCAAAGACATTGGAGGACATCCTGCACAGGGCGCATATCTTCATCATGGAGGAGGAGGAAAGATCCGAGAAAGATAGGCGATACGCAATCACGAAACAGCCCGCCACTAAGGACAAACTGTACGTTCCCCCGAAACAACCCGTCAATACGATCCAAACTCAGCAATCCTGGTCAAACACTTGGGTTCGGTCGGATGAGCCAAAAGAGCCCGACACCACTGAATCCGCACCGTACTGCAATTTCCATAACCGGTATGGAAACCATTCGACCGAAGAGTGCCGACATCTACAGGAGTTCCTGATGATGAAGTACAAAAAGGGGGAAGTTCCAGTCGAAGGAGCCTTCCAACCCTCGAACAGACCGCGCCGTAACGATAACGGTAGGAGACGTAACTCCAAACCGAACAAGCCTGCCGAGCAAAAGAAAGACAAAGCCGACGACGAACAACCGAAACGAGATCGGGAGGACAACGTGGAAACTCAACAACCTCCGCAGGTTCGAAAACGTGTCAACATGATCATGGGTGCATTGGAAACATGCAACTACTCCGTCCGAGCTCTGAAGACATACAGTAAGGAAGCAGTGGCCGCAAAACAGTCACATCAGACTACACCCTGCGGAACGCCGATCACCTTCTCTGAGGCCGACACGGAAGGACTTCATATGCCGCATAACGACCCGTTAGTCGTCGTGACACTCATCGGTGATGTCGTAGTCGGGCGAATTTTGGTTGACACTGGGAGCTCGGTTAACGTGATTTTCAAGGATACGCTGAAAAATATGGATTTTCCCGACAACCAAATCAGACCGAACATCGAACCACTCACCGGATTCTCAAGCGAGCAAACCATGACAGCAGGAACGGTCAAAATTCCTATGTATACCGGGGGAATATGTCGAATGGTCAAGTTCTTGGTGCTAAACAAACCCGCGATCTACAACGTAGTACTCGGCACGCCGTGGATATTCTCGATGAAAGCAGTCGTGTCAACGTATCATCAATGCGTCAAGTTCCCGACACCTTCCGGAGTTTTCACCCTTAGAGGCGACCAGGTGATGTCCCGAACATGTTTCATAAACGAATGCAAACTAAGGACCACTCCCCGCACCTGCGTGATCAATAAGAAGAAAATCCCACACGATCCCGATCTGCCGCGACGCGAAACGATCGTCCAAGTCAATATCGATGATTTCAATCCGGAAAAATGCGTAGGAATCGGAGCCGAGCTCGACAAAGACATCAAAGAGGATTTAATCCGACTCCTCAAAAGAAACGTTTCGACCTTCGCCTGGTCAATCACAGATATGCCCGGAATCAACCCAAAGATAATAAGCCATGAACTCAACATCGACCCCACCTTCAAACCGATCAAACAGAAACGACGCAAGCTCGGTCCCGAGAAAGCCCGAGCTGTAAACGATGAAGTCGAAAGATTACTTAGCGCAGGATCGATTACAGAAGTTCGGTATCCCGAATGGTTGGCAAACCCGGTCGTTGTGAAGAAGAAGAGCGGAAAGTGGAGGATATGCGTCGATTTTACCGACCTAAACAAAGCCTGCCCAAAGGATAGTTTCCCACTCCCACATATCGACAGACTCGTCGAAGCCACCGCCGGGAACGAACTCCTCTCATTCATGGACGCCTTTTCAGGCTACAATCAGATACTCATGCACCCGGACGATCGCGAGAAGACCTCATTCATTACCGATCGCGGTATCTATTGCTACAAAGTGATGCCGTTCGGCCTAAAAAACGCCGGTGCTACCTACCAACGCCTCGTTAATCGGATGTTCGCTAGCCAGCTCGGCAAAACAATGGAGGTTTACATCGACGACATGCTCGTCAAGTCACTGGTTGCAAAGGATCATGCCGGACATCTTAACACCTGTTTCGACATCCTAAACGAGTACGGCATGAAGCTTAACCCGACCAAATGCACATTCGGTGTAACCTCCGGAGAATTCCTCGGGTATATCGTGACTCAAAGGGGAATCGAAGCCAATCCTAAACAGATCTCAGCAATCCTTGACTTACCATCTCCAACAACGAGAAGGGAGGTGCAAAGACTCACAGGACGCATCGCCGCACTCAACCGGTTTATCTCCCGGTCCACCGATAAGTGTCTCCCTTTCTACCAATTGCTGCGCGGAAACAAAAATCTTGAGTGGGATGATAAGTGCGAGGAAGCATTCAAGCAGCTCAAAGAATACTTATCAACACCACCAGTTTTGGCAAAACCCGAAGACGGCGAGACCCTCTATCTCTACATCGCGATCTCAACCTCGGCGATCAGCGGGGTCCTCGTTCGGGAAGACCGGGGCGAACAAAAACCGATCTTCTATATCAGCAAATCACTAGATGGAGCTGAAGGGCGATATCCGACTCTCGAAAAGCTGGCCCTCGCCGTCGTTGTTTCAGCTCGGAAATTGCGTCCTTATTTCCAATCACACTCAGTCACCGTGCTAACCGGTCAACCACTCCGGACAATCCTACATAGCCCAAGCCAGTCCGGTCGGTTGGCTAAATGGGCTATCGAACTCAGCGAGTACGACATCGATTACAAAAGCCGGACAAGCATCAAATCACAAGTCCTCGCCGATTTCCTCATTGAACTATCTCCGGAATACGTCAACACTGATGTCATAACCGCCGAACAATGGATCCTTCACGTCGATGGGTCGTCGTCTCACCGAGGCTCTGGAATAGGCATTCGCCTCAAATCTCCAATGGGAGAAATCTTGGAGCAATCTTTCCGCCTGACGTTCAACGCGTCTAACAACGAGGCAGAATACGAAGCGCTAATTGCCGGACTACGTTTGGCCAAAGCCATCGGCGTTACACGCATTCACGCCTACTGCGACTCACAGCTCGTCGCAAGTCAGTTCAGCGGGGAGTATGACGCCAAGAATGATCGAATGGACGCATACCTCAAGCTCGGCACGAACTGGGAAGGACCTTATCAGGTCATGCGGGTAGTCAAACCAGGCGTTCAACAGCTCATGAAGCTAGACGGAACCCCCATTCCCCGTTCATGGAATTCGATGAACCTCAAACGGTACTACATCTAGTCTAGATCTCGAGCCCAAAAAAAAAAAAAAAAAAAAAAAAAAAAAAAAAAAAAAAAAGATCACCGAGCTATTATACTTAGGCTCAATTTCACTATGTAATATGAACTACGAACGGCTTTATCCTTCTCTCGAAGGTACGTAGGCAGCCTTCACAGGCGCAGCTATAACATCAATAAAACTTTATTACGCAAAGGCATTGCAACCGAACTCCAAGTTCGTATTTTCTAAGCCAAACTTTTTGTTTGCCGAACTCCAACAGTTCGTATTTTCTAAGTCAAACTTTCTCTTTGCCGAACTCCAACAGTTCGTATTTTCTAAGTCAAACTTTCTGTTTGCCGAACTCCAACAGTTCGTATTTTCTAAGTCAAACTTTCTGTTTGCCGAACTCCAACAGTTCGTATTTTCTAAGTCAAACTTTTTGTTTGCCGAACTCCAACAGTTCGTATCTTCTAAGTCAAACTTTTAGTTTGCCGAACTCCAACAGTTCGTATCTTCCAAATCAAACCTTTCGTTTGCCGAACTCCAACAGTTCGTATTTTCTAAGTCAAACTTTTTGTTTGCCGAACTCCAACAGTTCGTATTTTCTAAGCCAAACTTTTTGTTTGCCGAACTCCAACAGTTCGTATTTTCTAAGTCAAACTTTACGTTTGCCGAACTTCAACGGTTCGCATTTTCAACCACAAACGGTTCCCATATCGACGTCCTGGCCAGACGATCGAAATAAGCCGAGCTTAGCTCGCACGCATCCTCATGGTGCAATGGATAATACACTTTCCACATTCAAAGCCGAGATCAGTCTCGCACCAGCTTCTCAGATTATCCGAGCCAAATAAGCCAAGTCCTTCTCGCACACTCGGATTCAATGTGAGAAACCTAGAGCATATTAAGATGTGCTGTTCACGTACTCTTAAACTAAACTCTAGGGTCAAGCCGAACGTCCTTCCTCGCAAATCTAAGCCGATTTCTCAACAGTCGCAAAACTAGTAAGCCGATTTCTCAACAGTCGCAAAAACAAGTAAGCCGATTTCTCAACAATCGCAAAAGCAGTAAGCCGATCTACGATAGGGATTGCCGACCTCGAACAGGTTCAGTCGAATTTATCCTCTTCACCCGGCTAAGACCGTACAGTTTACGGCACCACTGTGTACGATAAATTCGAGAGGTTCGTATAATGTACGACTTCAAATATATCAGAGCTCGGTATAAAAATAACTTGAGAAATAACTAAGTATAACACTCAAAATAAAAAGAAGATCGATAAAAATCAGATTCATTCAAAAGCCCCTCGGGCGAACAACAGAGTGGATACCGGACTTTACAAACCTTCCGGTCCAAGAGTTCAAGTCATAAACCCATCCGGGCAAAAAGAAAACTAAAAACAGATTACATGAAGTAGGAAAAAGGCCTAAACACCTTGCCTCCGCATCGCTTCAGCTTGGTCCGCCGACATCGAAGCTCGGTTAGTACCGAACTCATCAAGCCCTGGCGGGACTTCATTACCCATCGAGGGCGAAATTCCCGGGTGAACCGGATCAGTAAAGGGCGAGACGACTAGATCCGCATCTTCCAGTTCGCGGAGGTCGATCGCCTCGTACTCTGCCGACTTCTCAGCCTTAAGCTTCTCAAGCTTTTCAATACGAGACGGCGGGACGACGATACCGTGCTTCGTCTTCAGACTCTGGCAGAAGCTGAGGATCCCATGGATCTGATTAACGGCCAGGAATGGTTTCCTTGCCTGATCAACCGCCGCCAGATGGTCCTTAACTTTTTGAAGACGAACCTGGCATTTTTCAGTTGCCGCTTTCCTCTTCAAGATTTGATAAGTGCGGCCAGCCCGCAACCTTGAAGTCTCTGTGAATAGCTTCGTCGCAAGGGCATACTTTTCCAACTCCAGCTCGGCATTGGATCTCTTCAGCACGGCTAGTTCGCGGGTCAGCTCGGCTACTGCACGATCGCCGGCTTCCACTCTATCCTCAGAGACTCGGAGCTTTTTGCGGAGTTCCACGGCTTGGACGCTCGCTTCGAAAGCCTTACGGCGCGAAGCTCCGAGATCACGATCGTATGACCCGACGATCTCATTCGTCTGGGCAATCATCTGTCAAAAACAGCGAACATCAGAAGTGAGAAATGAAGGAGGATCGAGCGGTATTTATAAAGAAAAACGAAATGATGACGATTCTTCAAACTCTGTAGCCGAAGAGTACAAATCGACACGCGGCTCTTCGAATTTCGTAGCCGAAGAAGACGAAACGACGCCCCCTTCCCGAGAAAAGTCTGCCGAACTCGAAAGCTCCAAAATCTATTCGACCACGGGAATTCCGATCTTCACTTTCGAAAGAAGTTCGCCGAACTCAAAATTCGCCGAACCCGAAAATCCGCCGCACTCGAAATAGAATCTGATCAGATTGTACCGATCTCAGTTTTAACCAAGCTAAAGAATACTCCCCAAAAATTCACCGAACTCATAAACTCCCTCGCCGAACTGAGGGGGGGACCAATTGTTAGAGGGGGGATTAGCACCCCCTGGTTTAACTCGGTTCGAACCGAGATCGGTTCAATCAAGACCGGTCTACGATGGTTCGGATCAAAGACAAGTCGGCCCGAAAACGTTGGGCCGAGCTCGGAATCTCGCTGAAAGCCCATCTCGGCTACCGATCTAGGCCCATCACAAGCCCGGTCCGTTACAACAGATGAAACCGGAATATTTCCCTTTTCCCACCGATCTCGGAAAAGGAAATATTCTCTTTGGTCAACTCCTCGAGATATCAGGAACTTATCCTTATCTCGGAGAGAAAACCAGAAGATTTCCTTTTCCTAATCGAACTCGGAAAAGGAGAAATCTTCCTTTCGACCGCCTCAAAGACACTATAAATAAAGGAGGAGCCTCATTCTTCAGAATCATCCACAACTTCCGCAGAGACAGAGAATACAAGAGAAAGCTCATTACCGATCTCAAGTCTTTTGTCTTTGCCTTCTTACTTAAACTCTGTTGTTATCGCCGACTTAGATCAATAAACGAGATTCCGACTAAAAGTACTATTTTACCCCTTTTTTGTGTGATTTACGGATCAACAGAGAAGGGAAAGAAGAAGCAAGCAAATTGATTGGTTTGATCACAAACCAGCTCGGGCCGAATTCCAAATTTCGGTACGCTACCGAACATCATTATGAAGACGTGCCGAGCTCAGGATGAGCAAAGAGCAAGCTCATAAGGAAATCCCGAACATCATCACGACGAACACGGCAAAGGAGGCCGAGTACGAATGCCGAGCATGGAGACACGCCGAACATGATGAATGGAGGAGACGTGCTATCCGTGAAAACAGACCGCCGATCGATTAGGAGCGAAATCGCCGACCTTGTTCGCAGTCAGACATCGCGCCGACCTTGTTCGCGGTCAGGCATTGTGCCGGCCTTGTTCGCAGACAAGCATCGCGCCGACCTTGTTCGCAGTCAGGCATCGCGTCGACCTTATTCGCAGTCAGGCATCGCGCCGACCTTGTTCGCAGTCAGGCATCGCGCCCACCTTGTTTGCAGTCAGGCTTCGCGCCGACCTTGTTCGCAGTCCGGCCTCGCGCTCACCTTGCTCGCAGTCAGGCATCGCGCCCACCTTTTTCGCAGTCAGGCATCGCGCCGACTTTGTTCGCAGTCAGGCATCGCGCCGACCTTGTTCGCAGTCAAGCATCGCGCCGACCTTGTTCGCAGTCAGGCATCGCGCTGACCTTGTTCGTCGAACTCAAAAGCCGAACTCCAACAGTTCGCCGAACTCGAAAGTTCACCGAATTTGAAAGATCGCCAAACTCAACAAGTTCGTATCTTCAAAAAAAAAAAAAAAAAAAAAAAAGAAAAGCCGAACTTCAGCAGTTCGTCGAACTCAAAAAATTCGCCGAACTCCAGCAGTTTGCCAAAATCAAAAAATTAGCCGAGCTCCAGCAGCTCGCCGAATTCGAATAAAAAAATTCGCCGAACTCGAAAAATTCGTCGAACTCCAGTACAGTTCGCCGAACTCAAAAAGCCGAACGCGCACAGTTCGCAAAAAAAAAAAAAAAAAAAAGACGCTCTTCTACCTAGCTACGCTCTCGCTATCAAGCTACTCCTCTATCGAGTGACAATACGCTCTCCAACAGAGCTACATCTTCTACCGAGCTACAACACGCTCATTATGACATGATTTGTCCAATTAACGGTTTATCAGTTTCAGTTTTGGTTCAGAATGGTTTATCAGTTTCAACTCGTCTCGGTTCAGATTGGTTTTCACAGCTTCAGTTCTTCAGATTCAGAACTTCACTGCTTCAGTTCTTCAGATTCAGAACTTCACAGCTTCAGTTCTTCAGATTTAGAACTTCACAGTTTCAGTTCTTCATTCAGAACTTCAGAATTTCAGAGCAATTTCAGTTCAGATGAGTTTATCGTACAAAATTCCAGCGCATCAGATTCAAAATTTCAGCTCGTCAACCTCATATTGAAGCCGTACTCTAGAGTCTGCACTACAGTCTAAAACGACTCCCAGATCATCCGAGCCAAGTAAGCCGGGTCCGTCTCGCACACTCGGATTCGATTTGCAGAATATTAAGCCGAATTCTTAACATTCGCAAGTTATAAGCCGAACCCCCGTAGTTCGCAAATCCTAGATCATCCGAGCCAAGTAAGCCGAGTCCGTCTTGCACACTCGGATTCGATCTGGGAAATAGTAAGCCGAATTCTCAACATTCGCAAATTATAAGCCGGATGATGCAATTCCCAGATTGTCTGAGCCAAATAAGTCGAGTCTGTCTCGCACACTCAGATCCAATCTGGGAACTAAGCTGATCAATCGACGATCGCCGACCTAGAAGTAGGTCGTAAGATCAAGTTTATTCTCTACACCCTGGCTAAGACCGTATTATGTACGGCACCAATTGTGTGCACAATGAACTCGAGAGAATGTGTAACACGACCTCGGAATTAACAGTCAAGAAACGACTAAGTAAGATGAAGCTTCCATAGCTCGCAAAACCATATTATTATGAACTATGAATGGCTTGATCCTTCTTTCGAATGTACGTAGGCAGCCTTTACCGGCACAGCTGTGATTCTAATAAAACTTATTTTTCTAAGGCAAAAGTTGAACTTTCACAAGTTCGCCGAACTCCAACAGTTCGTATATCTTTAAGTCGAACTTTTACAGTTCGCCGAACTCAAACAGTTCAAATATCTCAAGTCGAATTCCTACGATTCGCCGAACCTGATCAGTTCGTATTTCTAACCATAATGGTTCCTATATCGATGTCCTGACCAGACGATTGATAAGCCGAGATTTGCTCGCAAGCATCGTCATGGTGCAATGGATAATACACTTTCCACATTAAGCCGGGACCAGTCTCGCACCAAACTTAAGCCGATTTCTCAACAAATCGCAAATCAGTAAGCCGATCTACTAAACAGATTGCCGACCTCGAATAGGTTGAGTCGAATTGTCCCCTTCACCCCGGCTAAGACCGTGTTATTCACGGCCCCATGTAAGTTCTTATTATGTACAACTTCAAAACATATCACCCTTCGCGGTAAGACAGCTTGCGTTCGCAACTCAATAGCCTCGCACTAAGGAAGCTTAGTCACAGCTTACTCATCAGAGGTTAAACTTTACTCAAACGAAGCTGATGTCAATTCAAACCGGGCTAAAAATTCTTATTCGAGATTCACTGAACTCAAGGACTCATTCGCCAAACTGAGGGGGGGACTAATTGTTAGAGGGGGATTTAGCACTCCCTCGGTTTAACACGGTTCGAACCGACATCAGCTTAATCAATCCCGGTTTACAACAAACCAAACTCGCGGTAAGGCCCATAGTCACGACGACTAAAAAAGACCAAGAGCAAACTTCTGGGTCGAGCCCGAATCCAGTCCCAAAGAAAGGAAATTTCCCTTTTCCTTACAAAACAAGGAAAAAAAGATTATCTTTTTCCTAATGAAAATAGGAAAAGGAAATCATCTTTTTTTAGGTCGACTCAGAACTTTATAAATATGGGAACTCCTTATTCATCGCGAATATTCTGAACAATCTCAGAGAACAAGAACGACGTTTTGGCTTGATCCCTCTTTCAAGGGTACGTAGGCAGCCTTCTCAGGCACACCTATGATCCTAAATAAAATAATTCTCCTAAACCATAAACTGAATTTGCCGATCTACGATCTATGTGCGAATTCGGGTTCAACAATTCCCACGCCTTTGTAGCTACTCCACGTTTCCAAGCCGAGATCATCATCGCCTTGTTCTTAATTCTTTCGGGAATTATCAACAAGGATTATCCCAATTTTGAATCTACCCAGAACTTGAGAGATCTTGCGGTCAAGGGCGTATTAGGACCGCAGGAGGATTGCTCTTCCAGCTTCCCATCCTGACATGCGTGGATTTTGGGCATGGTTTGGGAATGGTGCCTACGATTCTAAGACGTCCACTCAGATGGACATACGACATCCGGTCCTGCGCTGCTTTGTTAGGATCCTGAGCACTACTCTTCTGTGCAAGATGGAGCCTAACAAGATGAGAGTATCTGAGCTTTTACTATTGTTTCTGGCTGTCAGGAACATTATCCCTGAGCAGGATTTTGAGTGGCCTGAGTTGGAGGATGTTAGCCTTGGGGCTGTTTTTGCGCATCACTTGGTCTCTCTGAAGACCAAACCATTCACCGGGACGAGCACGAAGAAGGAGTCAGTTGGTAGTCTTCTAACACCTATGTTCCAGCACCTCGGCATCAGCACTACGAGCTGCAGGATCGTTACTACGCGTCGATACATGGATGAGGAACCTCAAGTGGTTGAAGGCCGGGAGGAAGTGGATCCTTAACAGATCCGATGGGAGTTTCCTAGTGCATCTACCTGCTAGGGATCTGACGGACATATCTGAGGATCCTGCTCTGCTACGTTTCGAGCCTCTTGCAGAGCTCCTGACTTCGATTTCTGCGACTCGACGACAGGTTCATCCTCCTACTGCTGATATTCCATCTACTTCACGTCAGAGAGGACGTACACAGGCTGCAACATATCCACCTGTTCCTGAGCCACAGTGGTCTGAAGATACTGAGATCCCGATGGAGCCAGCTGCTTTCCAGCGGTTCATGATAGCCAGTTTGAGGAGCATCTGGGCTGCTGTTCGCTGCCGCTGCACGACGGATGCTGATTCGTCCTCCCAGCCTGGACCTTCGCGTACTGCTGTTAGTGACGATGAGAGTGATTCTGAGGAGACGGAGGATTAGTAACCCTTCTATATGACTTTCACGTTTGTATTTTTCTTTCTTTTTCTTTTCTTTTTCTCTTCTGTTGAACTTATGTCACTGTCTGTTTTTGCATTTGAACTTCTTTGGATTCATGTTTGATCTACCATGTTGATTTTAACCTGTTTTTGAGTGTTCCTAACAGTGCTAACTTCTAACACAATGGCACGCTTTCCCTGGTTAAGCAACTCGACACTTCTGATTTTTAATCATTGTGTCGACATACGACTAGTATGTATCGATCGATACCCTGCAAAGGTACGTTTTATTGTTTCCATGATCCACTTAGTTCTTTTGTTTTCTTTTACCTACTCTAGGCTAGATAACACTGGGGACAGTGTTGTTCAAGTCTGGGGGAGGTGTATGCTGACATTGTGTTTGTTTTTCTTAGAGTCAGTCCATTTTGAGTCACTCGTTGTTTTATTGAGTCGTTTTATTGAGTCAAAATTTTGGTTTGACACTATGAACTTTTTCTTGAATCTGTTGATTTGACCTTGCCTCTAAGTGACCATTGTTACAGAATTAGTTCTAGATCGACTAATGAAAAATCCAAAGGCTGACCGGTTAACCAGAAGACACTCATGTTTCCAGCAAAGTTCCTTAAAGCCTGAGCCAAATTTTTGCACTTCATCGATGTGGTTAGTACTCTTAGAGCTTGATTCCTCATTCGTATCTGACAAAGGAACCCATGTGTTTGAAAATAAAAAATTGGTATTTCTCTCCCTGTTACAAAGTAAATAAGAGCATAAAAGATGAAATGATTTTCTTCTGAGTAGAGGGTTAGGAAAATTTCCAGCGATTCCATTATTCTACTCGAGAGGGAATGATCACACAAAGGATTGGAAGCGAGGCTAGGATTTTCCTATGATGCCATTATTCGCCTACATCCTTTGATACATTGAGAGGGAAGAACCGGGGATTCGGTGGTAAACACCATCAATACTCACATCTCATACCTTGATATGTATATGCAAAGCTAAAAAAAGAGAACATAATAAGAAATAAGTCTGGGGATAGAAATAAGACCAAAAAGTGTGAAAAATGGTGGTTCCTTGTTATGATATTGTATGGGAAAGAATCTAGAAGGTTCTTGGTACTAATTCACAGCGATGAAACTTGCGAGGATGGCTTGATTGAACAATGTTGTGAGATAATGTGTGTAGTCTGGGAAGCTGCGAATGCCTACGGAGAAGTACATGGTGGTTAGACCAAAAGCTGGTTAGGTGACATTTGGGTGCTTGGGAAATTGGTCATTACAACGTTTCAAGAACAGGTGAGTCTCTATGTTTTCAAACCTCTTTCTCTGGTTTAGTTTTCTGTTTTGCTTGAGGGCAAGCAAAGGCTAAGTATGGGGGAGTTGATATATCGTGGTTTTTACCCGTTTTAGGCCATGATATAAGTCCGTTTTACCGAGTCTTTATTCTATTTTAGACTCTTTTAGAGTCTTTTACAGGTTTTAGCACATTTGGAGCAATATTGGAAATATTGGAGTTTTATGGAGCATTCTGGAGCGAAACTGAAGTCTGGTGACTAAATGCCCAATCGAAGCGTCAAGTATCGATCGATACCCATCGTAGCAGATTTCAAGTCTTGACTTAATGAAGATTTGAAGAATTGTAGAACTTGCCCAGAAGACTTTGATATTTACAAGAAGGCCCCAACCCGTGTTTTAGGTTATATATAGGGATTTTACAGCCACTTTGTTGGCTAGGCTTTATTTTCTATGTTTATTTTACTCTGGTTTGAGAAAGACAAGTCTGAATGTCCCTTCGTCCAAGATCATATCTCAAAACCTCTTGTTACTTTCTATTTTATTGATGATTTATTCAGTTATGTTGATTGTTTCATTCTCCATGTCTGAGTAGATCCACTTTAGGTTTAGGGTTTTCTCATAAGGGTTTTCTCTGAATGCTAGATTAATTAGTTATTAAGATTCACCATCTGAATTAGTTCTTCGCCTTAGGTTGTGTTCAAAGCTAATTCTAGGTTGACGAATCTGGAACTTAGATCTTAGGATAATTGATTAGGCACGACAGTGCGATTAATTACCTGATAGAACCTTAGGTGAGCAAATTGATTATTCGCAAAGAGATTTGGTTTAATTGATTTGTGAACATATCAAACTCGGTATTAAAGCTGATTTAGACTTTAGGATTCGCAAAGAGATTTGGAATTCATAGTGTTGATCCGTAAATCACACAAAAAGGGGTAAAACAGTACTTTTGGTCGGAATCTCGTTTATTGATCTAAGTCGGCGATTACAACAGAGTTTAAGTAAGAAGGCAAAGACAAAAGACTTGAGATCGGTAATGAGCTTTCTCTTGTATTCTCTGTCTCTGCGGAAGTTGTGGATGTCCCTGAAGAATGAGGCTCCTCCTTTATTTATAGTGTCTTTGAGGCGGTCGAAAGGAAGATTTCTCCTTTTCCGAGTTCGATTAGGAAAAGGAAATCTTCCGGTTTTCTCTCCGAGATAAGGATAAGTTCCTGATATCTCGAGGAGTTGACCAAAGGGAATATTTCCTTTTCCGAGATCGGTGGGAAAAGGGAAATATTCCGGTTTCATCTGTTGTAACGGACCGGGCTTGTGATGGGCCTAGATCGGTAGCCGAGATGGGCTTTCAGCGAGATTCCGAGCTCGGCCCAACGTTTTCGGGCCGACTTGTCTTTGATCCGAACCATCGTAGACCGGTCTTGATTGAACCGATCTCGGTTCGAACCGAGTTAAACCAGGGGGTGCTAATCCCCCCTCTAACAATTGGTCCCCCCCCCCTCAGTTCGGCGAGGGAGTTTATGAGTTCGGTGAATTTTTGGGGAGTATTCTTTAGCTCGGTTAAAACTGAGATCGGTACGATCTGATCAGATTCTATTTCGAGTGCGGCGGATTTTCGGGTTCGGCGAATTTTGAGTTCGGCGAACTTCTTTCGAAAGTGAAGATCGGAATTCCCGTGGTCGAATAGATTTTGGAGCTTTCGAGTTCGGCAGATTTTTCTCGGGAAGGGGGCGTCGTTTCGTCTTCTTCGGCTACGGAATTCGAAGTGCCGCGTGTCGATTCGTACTCTTCGGCTACAGAATTTGAAGAATCGTCATCATTGCGTTTTTCTTTATAAATACCGCTCGATCCTCCTTCATTTCTCACTTCTGTTCATTTTCTTCAAAAAGGTATTTCTCTCTCTCTCTAGAGCTCTCCCTTCTCTCTAGAATTTATTTTTCTTTCCGCTCTCCGATCATTTCTCCGCCGTGATTCTTCCGATCTGTTTGAAGATCTTCGAACTTTCTGGGCGATCTTCAAGCTGTTCTTCGTTAGTATTCAAGTTGTTCTTCATTAGTTCTTTCTTTCGATCGATATGGTTTCAAGGACTTCTTCTCCTTCTGTTAAAGACCGAGCTTCTCCATCTAAGTTTCCCGACCTTGGGTTGTTCGTCAACAGCTCTGATTCGAATTCGGATGGGTTAAGTGACGTCGAACGGGAGATGTTCAGGCGCAACTCTCAGCGTTCCGCGGCTGGATCGAGCAATCCTAGAGTTTCGGTCGAGGTCCCGCATCTCGTCGATGAAGACCTGTCTGAAGAAACTGCTGAGTCGAATGAGCAAGTTCGGGCAGATGCCGAATTCGCCGCTCGGCTTGCCGAGGATGAGGATGCGGCCGACCTGGACAATCGTGCTGCTTCTCCAGCAGGTCGTCCTGACGAAGGAGACGATGATCCCGTATCGGCTGCTAGGCGGATGGTTGAGAGGCCGGCCAATATCGGCCCATCTCGGTCCACCGCGGAGACGATCCAGATCACCTTGGAGCGGTGCGGTGCTCCAAATGACTTGCTTTTTAAGACCCCGAAGGCTACGGATCGCCTGTGGGATGCTCATGACGGTTACATTTGTGTCTACGAGGAGCATTTCAGAAGTTGCGGGCTTCGGTTTCCCATCCCAGAGCTCGTCTATAAGTACTGTAAGAGGCGGCACGTCGCGATCTCTCAGTTGATGCCGGCCACGGTGATAAACCTTATGGGTCTTCTTTCTCTCGGGGAGGAGTGCGGTATCCCTATTACGGCGAAGGTTTTCGAGAGGTTGTTCCGGGTGAACCTGTCGAAGGCAAAGCCGTGGTTTCTATCGGCGAATGCGAAACCGGAAGCCAACCTTGTTACTGGGAACAAACCGAGCAAGGTCAACCATTGGAGCGCCCGATACTTCTTCGTGAATATCGACAAATCTTCCGTTGAGTGTCCGGGAGGGAATTACCGAACTCAATGGAGGACTCCCATTGGTAGATACTTGTTCTTGATTTCGTTTTAGTACCTAATTTTGCCTGAATTATATTTGTCTTTTCCGTTTTCAGCTCGTCATCCTCCAAGCTTCCTTATCACCACACCAGGATTCACTTTTGCTCATGCGAAGCAATTGAGTGCGGCTGGGAAAGTTCGGTGGCCTGAAGCTTTCCAGGAGAAGCTCGATTTGAAGGCAAAAAGAGTTCTTAGAGGTTGGTCGGTCGACTTTTCTTCGTAGTCTGTTGATACCGATCTCCCCTTTCCCTTTTTTTTTATTTACTTATCGTTTTCCCCTTTTTCAGCTAAACCGTCTCGTCGTCGGAAGATGAAGTTCGATGACATCCCCGATCTATCTGCCGAACTTGACGGTGATGAGCGGGAGATGAATTCTGAAATTCCTCCTCCGCCTGAAGCCGAACCGGTAATTGTTGATGAAGGCATCGTTGGGAACGATGTTCCTGCTGGGGAGCAAGTTCCTACTGAAGGGCGCACCTCTCCTCCCGCCGAAAAGAAGAGGAGAAGGAAGACTAAAAAAGGAGCCCGGCAAAGGGCTGATCACACAGCTGGGGTCGGCACTACGCCTGCTGAAGGCAACGAAGGGAATACCGGCCCCCAAAATGTTGGAGGTGATGATGGGGGTTCTGAACCCCAACGAGCCGAAGAGGAGACGGTGGTCCTGTCGGACGATTCTCCTGTCTCGAAGAGGCATCGGGCTTCAGCACCGGAGGTCGAGTCATTGGGTTTTGCCGAGACGTATCGGCAGGTTAGCTTCGGCCCGGAATTCCTCCCTTCGGTCGATCGTCTGTATAAGTCTGATGAGTTCAAGAAATTGGCCCAGACTACTGCCGAGGTAAATGTCTTTTTCAAGTTCGTCTCTTCTTTCTTTCAATTCTTCTTTCTGATGTTCGCTGTTTTTGACAGATGATTGCCCAGACGAATGAGATCGTCGGGTCATACGATCGTGATCTCGGAGCTTCGCGCCGTAAGGCTTTCGAAGCGAGCGTCCAAGCCGTGGAACTCCGCAAAGAGCTCCGAGTCTCTGAGGATAGAGTGGAAGCCGGCGATCGTGCAGTAGCCGAGCTGACCCGCGAACTAGCCGTGCTGAAGAGATCCAATGCCGAACTGGAGTTGGAAAAGGATGCCCTTGCGACGAAGCTATTCACAGAGACTTCAAGGTTGCGGGCTGGCCGCACTTATCAAATCTTGAAGAGGAAAGCGGCAACTGAAAAATGCCAGGTTCGTCTTCAAAAAGTTAAGCACCATCTGGCGGCGGTTGATCAGGCAAGGAAACCATTCCAGGCCGTTAATCATTTCCATGGGATCCTCAGCTTCTGCCAGAATCTGAAGACGAAGCACGGTATCGTCGTCCCGCCGTCTCGTATTGAAAAGCTTGAGAAGCTTAAGGCTGAGAAGTCGGCAGAGTACGAGGCGATCGACCTCCGCGAGCTGGAAGATGCGGATCTAGTCGTCTCGCCCTTTACTGATCCGGTTCACCCGGGAATTTCGCCCTCGATGGGTAATGAAGTCCCGCCAGGGCTTGATGAGTTCGGTACTAACCGAGCTTCGATGTCGGCGGACCAAGCTGAAGCGATGCGGAGGCAAGGTGTTTAGGCCTTTTTCCTACTTCATGTAATTTGTTTTTAGTTTTCTTTTTGCCCGGATGGGTTTATGACTTGAACTCTTGGACCGGATGGTTTGTAAAGTCCGGTATCCACTCTATTGTTCGCCCGAGGGGCTTTTGAATGAATCTGATTTTTATCGATCTTCTTTTTATTTTGAGTGTTATACTTAGTTATTTCTCAAGTTATTTTTATACCGAGCTCTGATATATTTGAAGTCGTACATTATACGAACCTCTCGAATTTATCGTACACAGTGGTGCCGTAAACTGTACGGTCTTAGCCGGGTGAAGAGGATAAATTCGACTGAACCTGTTCGAGGTCGGCAATCCCTATCGTAGATCGGCTTACTGCTTTTGCGATTGTTGAGAAATCGGCTTACTTGTTTTTGCGACTGTTGAGAAATCGGCTTACTAGTTTTGCGACTGTTGAGAAGTCGGCTTAGATTTGCGAGGAAGGACGTTCGGCTTGACCCTAGAGTTTAGTTTAAGAGTACGTGACAGCCCATCTTAATATGCTCTAGGTTTCTCACATTGAATCCGAGTGTGCGAGACGGACTTGGCTTATTTGGCTCGGATAATCTGAGAAGCTGGTGCGAGACTGATCTCGGCTTTGAATGTGGAAAGTGTATTATCCATTGCACCATGAGGATGCGTGCGAGCTAAGCTCGGCTTATTTCGATCGTCTGGCCAGGACGTCGATATGGGAACCGTTTGTGGTTGAAAATGCGAACCGTTGAAGTTCGGCAAACGTAAAGTTTGACTTAGAAAATACGAACTGTTGGAATTCGGCAAACAAAAAAGTTTGGCTTAGAAAATACGAACTGTTGGAGTTCGGCAAACAAAAAGTTTGACTTAGAAAATACGAACTGTTGGAGTTCGGCAAACGAAAAGTTTGATTTGGAAGATACGAACCGTTGAAGTTCGGCAAACGTAAAGTTTGACTTAGAAAATACGAACTGTTGGAATTCGGCAAACAAAAAAGTTTGGCTTAGAAAATACGAACTGTTGGAGTTCGGCAAACAAAAAGTTTGACTTAGAAAATACGAACTGTTGGAGTTCGGCAAACGAAAAGTTTGATTTGGAAGATACGAGCTGTTGGAGTTCGGCAAACTAAAAGTTTGACTTAGAAGATACGAACTGTTGGAGTTCGGCAAACGAAAAGTTTGACTTAGAAAATACGAACTGTTGGAGTTCGGCAAACAGAAAGTTTGACTTAGAAAATACGAACTGTTGGAGTTCGGCAAACAGAAAGTTTGACTTAGAAAATACGAACTGTTGGAGTTCGGCAAACAGAAAGTTTGACTTAGAAAATACGAACTGTTGGAGTTCGGCAAACAAAAAGTTTGGCTTAGAAAATACGAACTTGGAGTTCGGTTGCAATGCCTTTGCGTAATAAAGTTTTATTGATGTTATAGCTGCGCCTGTGAAGGCTGCCTACGTACCTTCGAGAGAAGGATCAAGCCGTTCGTAGTTCATATTACATAGTGAAATTGAGCCTAAGTATAATAGCTCGGTGATCTTTTTTTTTTTTTTTTTTTTTTTTTTTTTTTTTTTTTTGTTGGGCTCGAGATCTAGACTAGATGTAGTACCGTTTGAGGTTCATCGAATTCCATGAACGGGGAATGGGGGTTCCGTGTAGCTTCCTGGTTTGACTACCCGCATGACCTGATAAGGTCCTTCCCAGTTCGTGCCGAGCTTGAGGTATGCGTCCATTCGATCATTCTTGGCGTCATACTCCCCGCTGAACTGACTTGCGACGAGCTGTGAGTCGCAGTAGGCGTGAATGCGTGTAACGCCGATGGCTTTGGCCAAACGTAGTCCGGCAATTAGCGCTTCATATTCTGCCTCGTTGTTAGACGCGTTGAACGTCAGGCGGAAAGATTGCTCCAAGATTTCTCCCGTTGGAGATTTGAGGCGAATGCCTATTCCAGAGCCTCGGTGAGACGACGACCCATCGACGTGAAGGATCCATTGTTCGGCGGTTATGACATCAGTGTTGACGTATTCCGGAGATAGTTCAATGAGGAAATCGGCGAGGACTTGTGATTTGATGCTTGTCCGGCTTTTGTAATCGATGTCGTACTCGCTGAGTTCGATAGCCCATTTAGCCAACCGACCGGACTGGCTTGGGCTATGTAGGATTGTCCGGAGTGGTTGATCGGTTAGCACGGTGACTGAGTGTGATTGGAAATAAGGACGTAATTTCCGAGCTGAAACAACAACGGCGAGGGCCAGCTTTTCGAGAGTCGGATATCGCCCTTCAGCTCCATCTAGTGATTTGCTGATATAGAAGATCGGTTTTTGTTCGCCCCGGTCTTCCCGAACGAGGACCCCGCTGATCGCCGAGGTTGAGATCGCGATGTAGAGATAGAGGGTCTCGCCGTCTTCGGGTTTTGCCAAAACTGGTGGTGTTGATAAGTATTCTTTGAGCTGCTTGAATGCTTCCTCGCACTTATCATCCCACTCAAGATTTTTGTTTCCGCGCAGCAATTGGTAGAAAGGGAGACACTTATCGGTGGACCGGGAGATAAACCGGTTGAGTGCGGCGATGCGTCCTGTGAGTGTTTGCACCTCCCTTCTCGTTGTTGGAGATGGTAAGTCAAGGATTGCTGAGATCTGTTTAGGATTGGCTTCGATTCCCCTTTGAGTCACGATATACCCGAGGAATTCTCCGGAGGTTACACCGAATGTGCATTTGGTCGGGTTAAGCTTCATGCCGTACTCGTTTAGGATGTCGAAACAGGTGTTAAGATGTCTGGCATGATTCTTTGCAACCAGTGACTTGACGAGCATGTTGTCGATGTAAACCTCCATTGTTTTGCCGAGCTGGCTAGCGAACATCCGATTAACGAGGCGTTGGTAGGTAGCACCGGCGTTTTTTTAGGCCGAACGGCATCACTTTGTAGCAATAGATACCGCGATCGGTAATGAATGAGGTCTTCTCGCGATCGTCCGGGTGCATGAGTATCTGATTGTAGCCTGAAAAGGCGTCCATGAATGAGAGGAGTTCGTTCCCGGCGGTGGCTTCGACGAGTCTGTCGATATGTGGGAGTGGGAAACTATCCTTTGGGCAGGCTTTGTTTAGGTCGGTAAAATCGACGCATATCCTCCACTTTCCGCTCTTCTTCTTCACAACGACCGGGTTTGCCAACCATTCGTGATACCGAACTTCTGTAATCGATCCTGCGCTAAGTAATCTTTCGACTTCATCGTTTACAGCTCGGGCTTTCTCGGGACCGAGCTTGCGTCGTTTCTGTTTGATCGGTTTGAAGGTGGGGTCGATGTTGAGTTCATGGCTTATTATCTTTGGGTTGATTCCGGGCATATCTGTGATTGACCAGGCGAAGGTCGAAACGTTTCTTTTGAGGAGTCGGATTAAATCCTCTTTGATGTCTTTGTCGAGCTCGGCTCCGATTCCTACGCATTTTTCCGGATTGAAATCATCGATATTGACTTGGACGATCGTTTCACGTCGCGGCAGATCGGGATCGTGTGGGATTTTCTTCTTATTGATCACGCAGGTGCGGGAGGTGGTCCTTAGTTTGCATTCGTTTATGAAACATGTTCGGGACATCACCTGGTCGCCTCTAAGGGTGAAAACTCCGGAAGGTGTCGGGAACTTGACGCATTGATGATACGTTGACACGACTGCTTTCATCGAGAATATCCACGGCGTGCCGAGTACTACGTTGTAGATCGCGGGTTTGTTTAGCACCAAGAACTTGACCATTCGACATATTCCCCCGGTATACATAGGAATTTTGACCGTTCCTGCTGTCATGGTTTGCTCGCTTGAGAATCCGCTGAGTGGTTCGATGTTCGGTCTGATTTGGTTGTCGGGAAAATCCATATTTTTCAGCGTATCCTTGAAAATCACGTTAACCGAGCTTCCAGTGTCGACCAAAATTCGCCCGACTACGACATCACCGATGAGTGTCTCGACGACTAACGGGTCGTTATGCGGCATATGAAGTCCTTCCGTGTCGGCCTCAGAGAAGGTGATCGGCGTTCCGCAGGGTGTAGTCTGATGTGACTGTTTTGCGGCCACTGCTTCCTTACTGTATGTCTTCAGAGCTCGGACGGAGTAGTTGCATGTTTCCAATGCACCCATGATCATGTTGACACGTTTTCGAACCTGCGGAGGTTGTTGAGTTTCCACGTTGTCCTCCCGATCTCGTTTCGGTTGTTCGTCGTCGGTTTTGTCTTTCTTTTGCTCGGCAGGCTTGTTCGGTTTGGAGTTACGTCTCCTACCGTTATCGTTACGGCGCGGTCTGTTCGAGGGTTGGAAGGCTCCTTCGACTGGAACTTCCCCCTTTTTGTACTTCATCATCAGGAACTCCTGTAGATGTCGGCACTCTTCGGTCGAATGGTTTCCATACCGGTTATGGAAATTACAGTACGGTGCGGATTCAGTGGTGTCGGGCTCTTTTGGCTCATCCGACCGAACCCAAGTGTTCGACCAGGATTGCTGAGTTTGGATCGTATTGACAGGTTGTTTCGGGGGAACGTACAGTTTGTCCTTAGTGGCGGGCTGTTTCGTGATTGTGTATCGCCTATCTCTCTCGGATCTTTCCTCCTCCTCCATGATGAAGATATGCGCCCTGTGCAGGATGTCCTCCAATGTCTTTGGATTATTGCGTTTGATCTCCCTGTGAAAGTCCGATTCGTACCAGGTGGCTTTGTAAAGAGCCTCGATTGCGGCTTCGTCGTCGATCGTGCAATGGGATACAACCGCTTTGAAACGTTCCATGAAGTTGCGTAGGGGCTCGTCCTGCTTCTGCTCGAGGGCCCAGAGTTCGGCGTTCTTTGTTTTCTGCTTGATAAACATGGTGAAGCGTTTGAGGAATTTGGTAGTGAGCTCGTTATAGCTGTTTACCGAACTTGGCTCGAGCGTTGAAAACCAATCGAGCGCGGCTCCGGATAAGTTCTCCACGAATAGTTGGCACATGGCTGCGTCCTTCTCGGTTTCCGAGCCGAAACGAAATCGGTTCATTGTGATGACAAACGAGGTCAAGAAGTGTTTAGGATCGGTAAACCCGTCGTATGATGTGTTCTTGACTCTTTCCAATCGTCGGACTGGAGTGTTGACGATTTTGTCGGTAAACGGCGTCCTCTGTGACTCTTGAATTACTCGGTCGATCTCCGGCGCCGAACTCGTAGCCTGATGGACTTTGGTCCGCATATCTTGTAGTTGGGCCTGGACCTTGGCGAATTCCAAATTCACGGCGGCTTGGTCCGTGATGTTGATTTCCGAACCGGTCGCGGAGGATCTTCTTGTCGGCGGGTCGATCGTGCCTGGGGGTTGAGCGTCGGTTAAGTCGGACAAGAGATTTCGGCGTAACGTGTTTTCGTTGGCGGGGGTGACCGGGTTTGGATCGAGGATACCGATCTGATTTCGGCGCTCAAAATGGGATGCTATGAGAGACGCGATCCGCTCTTCGTTCTTTTTGTTAATTTCGGCGAACTGCGCTGTCATAGCTTCTATGAAGACGGTCGGATCCGTGAATATCGAAGCAGCCGGAGGCTGTGGAAGAGTCCGAGATGGATTGACCTGATTGTCTTCTCCAACAGGTATGGTCGGAGGGGGTCTTCCTCCGGTTGTCTGTAGTTCGGTATCGATAGGATTGAGCTCGTCGATCCGTGGGTTTTGATCATCGGTTTCTGAGCTGTTGACGGGGGCTACGGTGGTATCGACTGGAAGAACCATTGCCGAACTTCAATCAAACGATATCCGAAAGTACTGTTCTATATGTCCCCACAGTCGGCGCCAATTGTTGATCCGTAAATCACACAAAAAGGGGTAAAACAGTACTTTTGGTCGGAATCTCGTTTATTGATCTAAGTCGGCGATTACAACAGAGTTTAAGTAAGAAGGCAAAGACAAAAGACTTGAGATCGGTAATGAGCTTTCTCTTGTATTCTCTGTCTCTGCGGAAGTTGTGGATGTCCCTGAAGAATGAGGCTCCTCCTTTATTTATAGTGTCTTTGAGGCGGTCGAAAGGAAGATTTCTCCTTTTCCGAGTTCGATTAGGAAAAGGAAATCTTCCGGTTTTCTCTCCGAGATAAGGATAAGTTCCTGATATCTCGAGGAGTTGACCAAAGAGAATATTTCCTTTTCCGAGATCGGTGGGAAAAGGGAAATATTCCGGTTTCATCTGTTGTAACGGACCGGGCTTGTGATGGGCCTAGATCGGTAGCCGAGATGGGCTTTCAGCGAGATTCCGAGCTCGGCCCAACGTTTTCGGGCCGACTTGTCTTTGATCCGAACCATCGTAGACCGGTCTTGATTGAACCGATCTCGGTTCGAACCGAGTTAAACCAGGGGGTGCTAATCCCCCCTCTAACACATAGGATTTAGATTTAGATAATTCTCGCAACGACAGTTGGTTAATTATACCTTAGTGATTTGAGTTCAAGAACTGCGCTAAATCTGAATCATGTTAGTTAGTTTATCTGCATTCATTGATTTCCTGAGAAATACCCTGAGCCTAGCCTTCCTCCAATTGAATTACAACACTTTTAATTTCTGCACTGCTTTCAATTACATCTGAATTGCTTAGCTTAATTCTCACATATATAGTCTACTGTGTTTCCGTGAGTCCTTGTGTTCGACCCCTAGCTATACTACGACAATTGCTTTAGTATCTTTTAGGGTATTAATTTGAGCATATCAATGTTGCGATTGATGTAATTCGATGGTTATAGTTTAGAAGGACGGTCTCCGAGATTTTGAGTTCCCTATGATTTTTCTTTGATCTTTCCGTGCTTTGGTTTTGTTTTGTTCGATGACAAACAAAGTCTAAGTTTGGGGTAGTTGATAACACCGTATTTTTACCCATTTTAACGTCTATTTAGCCACTTTAATACGTGTTTTACTCGCTTTTATATGTTTTTTTTACGGTTTTCGTATATTTGTAGTGCCAAGACTCTTTTCAGGTTACTGAGGCAAAAGCAATGCAAATTGGAGAAAAATAATATTTTCGTCTCAGAGTCAAATCGTCAGAAGTTCAACTACCAAAGAGGTTCTTCTCACTATTTGATCCAATCCAATTTTGGAGTTATTCAAGAAGGACTAATCACCTTTCCATTCCACCTGATTTGAGGACGATCCAACGGTTCAATCAAAAGATACATGAAGATCAAGAAGTCCCATTTGGCCACCCCTGGAGCAGCTCCAACCGCGACAAAGAGGCAATTCGCCACGGCCAAAAGCCTTGGACCCGCGGCCAACAATAATTTTGTCCTAGAAGCCCATTTGCAAGCCCGTTCGAATCCCGTCAAGTCTAACTACGGAGAAATCCTAAAGACCGACAAAAATAGAGCATAAGACCTATAAATATATGATTTTTGAAACCCTATTTTGTGTGCTTCTTTTGTGCGACCTTTAGTTTACTTTTTGCACCAAACTTTTGTTCTTTGTTCTTTGTTTAGGGAGATAGATATTTCTCTTAAACCCCCTTGTTTTATTTATTATCTATTGATTACGCAATTCAGAAACTTGATTTTCTCTTGCATGGTTATGCCTGAGTAGTTTAGTTGTTGGTTTAAACGGATTAATCAAAGGGATTGATATGTTCAATAAGGATTCCAAGAGGTAAACTTAGCCGTATTCTAGAACTCTTTCTACTAATTTTGTTCTAATTGCATGAATATAGCGTCACGAACTAGCTGCTGATCTAGGATTAATAAAACCACGAAAGCGTTTCAGTTACTAACTTGAACCTAGCTTGAGAAGAGCAATTGTGCTATAAGATACGAAAGCATACTTGTAGGGTGTTGTGAGCATTGACGAACCTATTCAATCTTGCGTTATCCCATGCGCAGCCAGTGACGAAAGCGACATGTCGAGTAGATAGATAATAGTTGGTTAGTTCTACGACAGTAGGCTAGCCATATTTCCATGATTCGAGTTTGTGGAGTTTGTTAGAATCGATTTTAAAGATCTTTGTTACTGTGCTTGAATAGAAAATTCCCCAGAGATATCTCTGTCAACCAAACATCTTTTTACTATTGTTTACAACCGATTTTTCTACTGCTTTTTTATTCGACTTTTCCTTTTTGCTTTTACAATCGTTTTTACCTTTTACCTACTTTACAATTTTTGACACCAAAAATCCTACAAAAACCCTTTTTCGTTTTATACTTCCTTACTAATTATCTTTTCGAGGTCTCGCAGAAAAGCGTGCTCTCCATGTGGATCGATAACTAAAATATTACAACTCACTTTTGTGCACTAGCAGACTTTTATGGTTACAAATTTAAAACCTGAAGCTAGGATAACACATGCATTGCATCAGTTGTGACATGGATGTTTTCTTGATGATTATGTGAGCTCACCAAAAAACCAAATCGGGCGACTTAACCCACACGGTTTAGTGTGCCAACCTAACATGTCTGAGACCGACTGATAGAGAATAAATTTACATGCGACGTGTTTTTCGTAATATTCTATGATGCTCAATTCAGATATGGTCAAGGAAGGAATCATAAAGCGTAGCAAACACTTAAGGTGTTATGCGTGTGCAAGCAAGTTTGAAATAATATATTTATGATAAAATATGGAAAATTTAGAAAATAATTATGAAAACTTTATAGAAAATAGAAATATTTATAATTTTACAAACATTGTCAAAATAAAATAAAATTTAGTTTGTATTCCTTAATAATTGGATGACATCAGTAATTTTATATAAAATAAAGGATAATCTTATATTATAATATGTATTGTATACATGCAATTTTTAAAATAGGTGGAGGATACTTGGAAGGAAAATTCATATCCACAGTGGTTGTTGTCTCTTGCTCATGGTCCAATGGTTAAAGTTACTTGTTGGCCAAAGTATTTTTGTCGTGGATATGTATTTCATACATATAATCATGGAAAAGATAAAAAGAATGCCAATTATGGAGTTTGTGTCAAAGGTACAACATCCTCTGCCTCAAGTGAAGAACATGCTTTTTATGGAATATTGAAAGAGATTTTTGAACTTCATTATCCTGGCTCTGTTGATCTTAAAGTCGTGGTCTTCAAATGTGATTGGTATGATTCAACCATTGGGAAAGGTATACGAATAAACAAGTCAGGGATTATCGATATTAATGCTAAAGGACGTTATGAAAAATATGATCCTTTTGTATTGGCTTCACAAGCAGATCAAGTATGTTATGTTTCATATCCACGAATGATTCAGCCAAAAAAAGATCAACACTAGAAAGCAACAATTATGATACCACCGAGGGGGAAAGTATTGGTCAACAAAAATTTGGATTTCTCTGCAATGCAACATGAAAATGATGATTCTATTGTTCAGGTTGATTCATTGGACATCGAGACACTAACATGTCTACATAGCCAAGTAGAAGATCTTGATGATCCAGAAGTAGTAGCAGAAATTGGATCAGACGCTGAAGATGGAAATTCTGATATCGAATTATCTAGTGAAGAATCTGATTCTTAGTGTTGTCTCCGATCTCCTTTCTATCGCCACTCAGTCCTTGTAAGCTCTCTATATTTTTGCTTTAATTTTATTCCTTATAATAAATTGTTTACTTGGCTTTATATTTCAGTTTTTGTGATTGATTTGTAATATGTTAATCATCTTGTATTGTTTTCAGATCTTGGATACATGTTTTTTAGATCGTTGCTGTGTTTTTTTTGGAACTTCTGATTAATTAATTCTTTTTTTTTGTTTATTTTATGTAGGTCACATTCATATCAAGAGCTAGTGTCACGTTCACAATTTTTTTTGTTTTAACATACTATGTCATTTATACTCTTTTTAGTTATTATGTATTTTTGGGTGTTTTTTTTCAGAATTGAAGCGATTTCTTTTAAAAAAAATTCACATGTGATTTTACTCTTGTCACAAATTCGTAACAACTATGTCATATTCTATGACGAAATCCAAATGTCACTAAAACGGTGGCAAAATGTGACGATTTATTTACAAAATATGTGTAGCTATAAGTGACTTCAGTTTAGTCAATAAAACGTATAATTTAGTTACTCGATTTGGTCGCAAATTCGTAACAATATTTATGATAATATATTTTGTAACAATTATGTCTCCATTAGTGACAGAACTTTGTTACCTTCAATTTAGTCACAATTTTATGACGAAATGGTAACGCTTTTATGACTAAATAATTTCGTCAAGGATTCGTATGAATTTCGTCAAAAAATTGTTACCAAATAAAGTAGTCACAATTATTTTGTAACAACATTCACTTTTTTATGTAGTGTATGTCAAAATAAGAGTGATGTGATGCTTCTACAACATACTATGTTTGAGATTCCATTCCAAAAAATAATTATTTTGAAGATTATTGAAGACAAATTTCTCAAAGATTTTTAGCATAGTGTAGATGGAGCCATTCATCATAGTCAATAAAAAAACAATACGAGGTTTCGCGTAAACCTCTTGCGAAACCTCTTTAATTAATTAATGGTTGGTAATGTCAATAAGGTAACTAACGTAACTCTTGTTAATTACGTAATTTAAGAGGTTTACTTTGCCTTTGACGACAATAAATAGATTACTTCAACTCTAATTAGAGGTCCTTGGAATGCACTGAGCTGGCTCTATCAATTCAAAAACAACTCAAACATGTCACATGCTCACGTGAAGGAACACTAATTTGTCTTAAATAGAAGGAACTTATTACTATTTGTTTTTGACAGCCATATTTAGTTTTGGGTAAATTGCTGTTTTTACTCCAAAATTTCATTTTTATGACAAAATACACTGTATTTTCAATCAAATGATGCGCTACACTTTCGGGGTGGAAAATTACAGTTACCCTCTAATGACCAAAAAAAAAACTCAAAACCTTTATTACCATTTTAACCTTCGCGACATGTCAGACTTCTATAGATGTCTGACATTTAGACTCTAATAGAAGTCTGATTGATTTCTCTTACCATACTTCTCTCAGACGTATTCGAGAAGTCTGATACAGATTAAAATAATAAATTTAAATTTAAAAATTTTAAAAAAATTTTGTTAAAACTTTTTTCTACAATAATTAAATATAGACAATTTTGATGTATAGAAATTAATATTTCATAAAATTGAATACTATTAAACAAGGTTAGTTAATTATGCATATTCCTCAATAAATATCAGACTTCTCGAAGAAGTCTGATACAGATTTAATAAGTAAATTTAAATTTAAAAATTGTAAAAAATTATTTTGTTAAAAATTTCTTATACATAAATTAAATATAGACGATTTCGATGTATTAAAATTAATTTTCGTAAAATTGAATCAAATTAAAAACATGTAAGGCAAAGTAGGTTGTAAACCTCAAAACATGCTTTGTAATGGAAACATTTACATATAACTTTAGGGTTAGATTCATGGTTTACCAAATTTACATTTGAAATTTTAAATTTGCACATATGTGTTGTAATGTGCATATATTTCACGAATTTGATGCTTCCTAGAAGGTATGTTTTAATATTGTCACTCATAAGTGCTAAATATTAGATTTAGGGTTACTCGTACTTAGCAGAGAAGTCTGAGAGAATCGGGATTTCTCTGACTTCTCAGAGATTACCAGACTTCAATTTTAATCTGATTTTTTAAAAGTCAATTGCAAAACTACACTCTCGTTGACCATATGGGTTTCAGCAGACTTCTAGAGCAGTCTGAGTATACAACTCATATCTGAAAATCGATGATATGCAAAAATTCGTACCTATATCCGTTTAGAGTTTGTTTTCACCCTCGTCGAGCGCCCAGAACGTCTAATATCATCGAAATCCCGCAAGTCCAGTAGTGTTTTGCCGTTTTTATGCCATAATTTCCGATTTCGGTACGTTTGAAATCTAATTTTTTCTAGCTCGGCTATACTATCCAGCCGAGCCATTCTCCTTTTTTTAATCAGTGGGAAAATGGGAGAAATCGGAGAGAGAAGTCGCGAAAAGTGTTTACGAGCTCTATTCTTGAGCTTTAATGGCGGAAAAACGGGTTAGTTACTGCATTAACTCATTGACGATGGTGGTTGTCGTGGTTTCTCAGACTTCTCAGATAATCGGGGTTTCTCAGACTTCTCAGAGAAGTCTGAAACGTATTTAATTTGAAAATTTAAATTTTAAAAATATTAAAAATTTAGTTTTTAGAAATTTTTACTACATAAATTACACATACTCATTGTTGCTTTATATAAATTAAAAGTACATAAAATTTAATCAAATTGAATCATTGGAGATGAATCTGGATCTAAACACAAGTTTACGGTTTCTCAGACTTCTCCGAGAAGTCTGAATTGTATTTAATATAAAAATTTAAATTAAAAAAATAATTTAAAAAAATTTCATACAAATTTTTGATACATAAATTAAACATAATCATTGTAGATGTATATAAGTTTAAATTACATAAAAGTTAGTCAAAATGAGTGAGTATGAGATAAATTTGGATCTAAACACCATGTAGGTAAGAGTTTACGGTTTACGGGCTCAATATTTGTTGGATTAGGGTTCAAAATTTGCCCTTGGAGTGTAATTAACTATAAAAGAGTGTGAATATCGAGTTATATATTGTATTGTGTAAATAACAAAGAAAACAAGAGTTTTGTCTATGTTCAACATACGAAGTTGGATATCATGTTCTTATCTGTAGGGTTAGATTGAGAGTTTCAAATTTTTTAATTCATAACATTTTTTTTACATATACTGGTTAGTTTGTGACTAAGTTAAACGAGTTTGATGTTTGTTATAAGTTTTCTATATAATATGATGGTATTTAAGTAATAATTATCAAGTTTAGGGTTTATCAGACTTCCATTTCAGTCTGATCATGTCCATGGTTTATCAGACTTCTTGATGGAAACATGTGAATTAACCTGTAATAAATTACCCTACTTGTGATTTTACCTCATATATAAACTAAAGTTACCAACCCTAATCTGTAAAAGTCATTATTGACTCTCTCTCTATCTAAAACAGGAAGAATCTCTCTCTATCTAAACTCTCTCAAACATCTCTCCGGAAACCCTCGTCGCCACCGCCACCGCCGTCGTCAGCTTCTTCAGTCTGGTAATTACCTCTCCTTTTCGCCTTCTACTCTACTTTTTTTTGTAAAATTTTTAGATTTATACGAAATAAGACCATTTTTCCATGCTCTTTGCCTAGATCTAAACAAACATATGGGTTCTTTGCCTAGATCTAATTAATTCCGTTTTAGATCTACTTGAAAATTACTATATTAGAAGTCTGAAAGTGAATTAGACTCGATACGAAGTCTGATACTTGAACTAATCTGAATTAGACTCGATTAGAAGTCTGGAATTATACTTTCATTTAATTAGACTCTGTTAGCAGTCTGAAATTTGAGTTTGTACGAATTAGACTTGAGAAGAAGTATGAAATTAGACCTTTCCGAATTAGAGTCTTTTAGAAGTCTAAATTTTGACTTGATTTTAAATTTTGCGACTGTTTTCTTGTACACAGGATGGGGCGATTTAGTCACCTTCCAACGTCGAGTAGTTCATGTTCAACAGGTCGACGTCGATCCGGATCATCCTACGGATTGCCCAAGAAATGCTTTTGCGGTCTGGAGCCCGTCATGCGAACATCCAATACTGCCGATAATCCGGGAAGAAGATTCTTCGGATGTCGTAACTATGATGTAATGGCCTCTATATGTCATGTGGTTTGTTTTTTTTTGTTTTGCTTATTATAATTTGGGATCTTAATATGATTGTATAAATGTGGCTGTGTAGGATGGTGGTTACCATATAATGAAGTGGTGGGATGAGGCTATGACTGAGGAGTTTAACAACGTAAAGCTGTATGTTGACCAACATGGTCAACTAATTGATGGCATGTTCGTTTCTAATGCTCAAAGCGACAAGTATTTGTCCACGTTGCTCGATGACGTCAAGGTAACGAAGGCAGAGATAGCTCAATTGAAGGAGTGGTTGACGGAGAAGGTATGTAGCCAGATAATGTGTGGCGTCGAGTTGAAGAGTCTGACGTTCGCTGGTGCTATTATTATCGTCCTGATCATGTTTATCTGTTTTGGTTTCTTGTAATATGTGACAATTTGTAACCAAAATTTGTATTTTTTCCAAGGAACGAGATATTTGATTATGAAGTCTGTTTAATTTATCTGTGTCTTTCTTTACTATGTCAGATTGTTTATGACGTCTGAATTTATTAAACTTCTTTCGAAATCTGAAAAACTTAAACTTTTGAAAACAAGTCTGGTCCTGAAAATATCACCATTTCAAACTGCAAAACGAGTTTGGCAGTAGAAGTATTTGAAAAATACGTCTAAGCGGCAATTAAAAATATTAGAAAAAACCGCCGAAAAAGGTGGTAATTTTGCCGCCCAAAATTTCCAGACTTCTCACTCAATTATCTCATCACTATCAGATTGCGTTAAGAAGTCTGACATCATATTGTGAAAGCGGTATTATTATGTGGTAAAACCGTTTTTTTAACCGCCGCATATGACACATATAAAAGGGTTTTTTTATCCCCTCATTTTTAAAATTACCGAAGCAAATAACAAAAAAAAAACACCGATTATCTCTCGGAGAAACTAAACCGACATCTTCGTTGTCGCTGCCGGAATTCGTCGCTTACATCGTCTCCTGTGTCTTCGACGGTAAGATTCTTCTACTCCTCTCTTCACCCCAAACCGTCACCTTCTCGATACTGATTTCTAGAACTCAGCGCTGAACTCTTGTTTTTTTTTATTTCCAGATCTGGTTTCTCTCTCCTCGCCGTTGTCACCGCTCCTTCAAGTCTTCCATAGAGGGTAAAAGATTCAAATTGAGCAATAATGTTTAGATATATGGGTTTGAATTGTATTGTGTTATCTGGATTTTTGGGATTCGTCCGATTGCGTCAGACTGCAAATAGAGTCTGACTATATTTCGTCAGACTGCTAATGGAGTATGGTTGTGGTTGATGCAAGTTTTAGACATAATGGCAGAACGTGAATTCCCTCCAAGGATGTTCACAACCGGGTATGAGCCTCAACCAGACAAAATCATACACTACTTCAGCGGTAAGAGAGATCTCATGGACGCTCTCCAAGAAGCGATGGATGATGATGAGTGGGAAGAGCTTCGCAACTCAGCCTTTGGGGTTTTTGTGAAGTGGCATGAGTGGAACTTCGTATGGTGTTCAAGGATGGTGCACTACATGCTTACTATGCAACTAGAGGTAGATCAGAAGCATGAGCTTTGGTGTCTTCTTGGCCTTCCACCGGTGAGGTTTTCCCTCCATGAGTTTCAACAGATAATCAGACTCAATTGTGACTATGTTGAGAATCTGGAGTACCCGAAGGTTGAGTATACAACCGATATGAGAGAAATGTGGGAGCTTCTTGGGCTGGATTTCGATGTAGGGCAAAGTTATTTTTAGTTACTGGACGCTTGCAACAGATGTCGAGGCTGGGAACGGCAAGATAGGATTTTGTTGGGCTACCTAGCCATCTACACGAGCTTCATTGAGGCTCAACACTAGTCAGTTTCCGCAAGGGCTGACATGACTAAGCTATTGCTGTCTCTAGGGGCGTTAGAAGCATACCCATGGGGAAGACTGGCCTTCAAAATCTTGGTAGACTCTGTCAAAACAGAGGCAAACAAAAAACTCCAAGATGAAAAAATCAGGTTGAGGGCTTCGCTGAGGTCTTGAACGTATGGGTATATTGGGCCTGTCCCGGGATTGCTATACTTTATGGAATGCACTTGCAAGACAACCCAGCCCCACCGCTCTTGTCTTACAAAGGATCAAGGAATCGGAAGAAAGTCGATTTAGAGTTGCGCAAGCAGGTATTTTACTGACCTTTTTTCCTTAAAATTCACCTTTGATTGCTCTATGTCAGACTGCAAATTCAGACTGAATTTGCAGTATGAAATATTGAAGTCAGACCTTTTTTGAAGTCTGAAACTTTGTACCATACGGGATATGCAGTCAGGTAGATTTTATTTATTTTTTACATACTAATATACATTTTTCTCGTTGACTTGTACTTGCCGACCCGCGTCAACAACTTCGTCGTCAAGGAGTTTGAGGACATGTTCCCCCGGTGGGACGATGGTGAGGATGATGAGAAAGTTGTGAACATTGTGAAAGCAATGTTTGGTGAGTTTGAGCGCCCTTAGAGGTGGAGTTTTAAACACTGGAAGTCAGAAGGTGTGTTCGCCATTGTCAAGAAAGAGGTGCCCCTTATTAAGTCCGAGGTGGTTAAGTCTGAGGGTGGTCTGAAGAAGGCCAAGGGAAAGGGTGTTAAGAGGAAGGTTGTTGATGATGATGGTGAGGATGTTGATGATGATAAGAAGCGAGCAAAATCAGGCGGTGATGATGGTGGTGAGATTGTTTACTTGATCAAGTCGGTGGGTGAGAAGATGAGTGAACGTTTTAGTCTTGTTAAAGAAGGTTTTGAGCAGGTGAATGAGAAGATTATTGAACTTGAGAAGGAAGTTAGGTTGTTAAGGGGAGGGAATCTTGTGTTGAGAAGTCTGATGGTGGTGTTGATAAGAAGTCTGATGGTGGTGTTGAGAAGAAGTCTGATGATGGTGGTAAGATTGATGATGTTGGTGAGGCTGGGGCGGGGAAACACAAAAAGGCTCCGCGGAAGAATATTACACCCAAAAACATTGTTGTGAAGCCTCCTAAGCCTGTCACGGCTGTTGAAGCTGCAGACCAAAAAGGACCTGAAAAAGAAGCTTCATCGGTAGAGGATGCAAAGGAAGCCCTGGCTGAAGACAACCCTGCCCAATCATCTGAGGCTAAGATTCAGACTGTGGTGTAGGTTGGGGCTAGTGTCCCAAACCCTCTACCAAAAAATGTTCAAGAAAGGAGAAGTAGTCGAAGACTTAAGGACAAAGTCGTTGCTTAATATGCAGTATAAGTGTGATAGTTGTTTGTAAAAACCTAAACCTATGTGCAACTAAAAACTAGTTATTTCGCTTTGTTGTTGTGTTTGATGTGAATATGGTTATCTGGTATTAGACTGAGATTTAGGTCTGATTTTGTTGTTATTTTAATATATGTAAGACTTTTAAAGAAGTTTGATTGTGTTTTGGATTTATATTGCAGTCTGTATGTGGCGTGGATAGTGTTAGATTATTTGTCTTAGACTTTTATTGCAGTCTGACGGAGGTGGTTTTTTTATTTTGTAAATGCAGAGTAGTGTCGTGGGCAGCGAACAAAGTGTTCTTATCGTCGATAAGGCGGCCACGGGCGTAAACTTCGATGCTGCATATATGTCGAAACAAGACACTAAGCAGGCAGCTGCTGGAGCTAATGTAAAGGCGAAGGCTCAAGAACTCAAACAGAAAGAGCGGGATAAGAAGGAGAGAAAGAGCTCAACCCAAGTGCAGATCACACCGACATATGATCCTTGTGCTCCGGCTACCAGGATGGAAGTGAAGACACTTAATGATCACGTCAAAAAACTGCCATATGTCGTCACACTCTACCTATATTCTAGAATAATTAGCTCGATGTCTAACACGCGTAATATATTATGTAGGGGTTATCCGAAGAGGGAGGTGAACACATCCCTATCTTGGTACTACGATCTGCGCACCTCCAAGGAATGGCTGCATGACACAGTTAGTATATAATCTGGTCAGGTTTAATGATTTTCTGTTCTCATACTTGATTTGCAGTTTGACATTGTTATTATCTTTTCTAGACTTCCTTCAGACTTTTTTAGAGGTCTGGTGTCAGACTTCTTTTCAAGTCTGGTGAAAGAATTTCTTTTCTCATACTTGTTTTGCAGTCTGACATTGGTGTTCTATCTTTTAGAGTTTCTTTAGACTTCTGTTTACGTCTGACATTTTTTGGACAATGTTGACTGAATGCAGCAAATAGATGTTGGGATTGATCTGATGAGGCTTCGACAACACGAACACCCGTAATGGTTCATGTCCGAGAGGCTGACCTTCATTGACACACTGTTGGGTAATTTGTGGAAGAAACATTATGCACATTTTGTGGAGAGCGGCGAAGGAGAAAATGTGATGCCCACGGCAAGGAGGCTGCCACCTGGTGTATGGGATTACCATACTGGTGAACTACCCTTATTCCTGAAATCAAACAAGACTTGGGGGCTGGAAATTGATTACATCTACACTGCCTTGCACGTTGGGGGAAATCATTGGATAGCTATTATGATTTATATCCTGCATAGGCACGTAACCATATGGGACAGCATCATTGGACTGCAAACCGATGAGGTGGTAGGAGCGGCAGTGGCACCTATATGTGAGATCTTTCCCTTCGTGATGCATTGTTTGGCCCCAGTAGATGATAGGTGGAATTATCACCTTGAGCGATACACCTACACGATTGTAAGGAGCCCAGAACTTCCCCAAAACATCCAGACAGGTGATTGTGGGGTGTTTTGTTTGAACTTCATTGATTTCCATTCTCTTGGGATGTCGTTTCCGAAGTGGCTGTGTGATAAGAACATGAAGACTTGCAGAGACAAGCTTGCGTATGAGATATTAACTAAGCTCTGCCGAACTGGTGAATAGGCTAGTACCGACTCCGAGAATGAATTGCTAGACGTCTACGAACAGGTGAAGTAGAGTTCCTCTTTAACTTTTAGATTCCCGATAACAATGGATTCTTGCATATATTTATCTTTTGTAGATGTAAGAAAAACTCATCCATCTTTAAGCTTACTTTCTGCGGGAATTTTTTTGTGTCATTCCAATTGTGATGTCAAAAGCGTGTTGGGCATATGTAGGGTATTTCTAGGGTAATTGGTTTAAGACTTCTATAGAAGTCTGGTGTCATACTTATATTTCTATCTTTTGTAATGAATTTATGTTATTAGACTTATATTGCAGTTTGGAAAGGGTGTGATTTTCTTAAGATTTATTTAGACTTGACGAGATGCATCAAACACATAAGTACTACAAATTAAGTTTAAGCCAACAACAACAACCAACGATTAACACAACAAGTTCTTAGACTTAGACAACTTAAAAACGACTTGGAAACGAAATATTGTACTGGAAAGACACCAACAGACTCCTCTCAGACTTTCTTCAGACTTCTCTATCAGACTTCTAAATTGCATTCGTCAGTACATCAGACTTCCACCAGATCTAATCCTTCTCAGGTTTGGTTACCTGTCTCCACCGAAAAAGACAACAGCTTCTCATATATAGTAGATAGATGAAAAAACCTATAAAACAGGTGAGTGTAAGGTGATTTAGCTTACACAATTTGTTTTTTTGTGGCCTGGTTGTTTGCAATTAGAACAAGTATATTGCTTGGGAAGCTTATGTGGTTTATTGCCCTTTGTCTTGGCAATTTCTAGCCAAGTTTGACACCTCGACTTCTGAGGTCTTCCAGGAGGACGAGGATTATGAGGGGGAAGGACACGTACGGTGTCAGGAGCTTTCATAGTACAGTTCTTAGGAAGGATGTTCATTGCGTATGCCTGAAACAAATAGTCCCTACCGTATGATGGGCATGGCAGCGTATATGGGTGTAGCTCAAGTTCTGGTGCATCGCAGATTGCATGTGAGCAAGGTATATTTTCGTAATCCCACACACCACATTCACACGTTCGGTTGTGCAAGTCTACCACACAATCCCTACGTCCTCCCTTAACAATGAATCGATACCCATCAACGCGTTCCGCCGTCATGAAGTTCGCATAATATTCACGAATAGCCATCAAATATTCAACTCCTCGGCTAATTTTTGTTGTGAGACTCAATGCATCTAGCCGCCTTTTACAAAACCACGTCCCTAGCTTCTCTTGTATGAACTCCAAAAAGAAAGAGATAGGATATCCTTTTGCCTCCTTGACTACGTAGTTTATAGTTTCGGCAATGTTGCTCGTCTTTATGTTGTACCTTTCTCCAACAAAGTGAACGCGGTTAACGCAAGTGAAAACAAGACTGCTATAGAAGTCTGATAAAAATCAGACTGCAATAGAAGTCTGATAAAGACGAATCAGACTGCACAAGAAGGCTGATAAGAAAAATGCAATTTTAGATTATACATGTCTCCATTGAAATGAACGCATGATCATAGACTCAGATCTGCCTCCTCCAAGTATCTAGCAAGGTCATGATTTACCGCTCGTAAGGAGGCCATGTATCGGTTAAAATTGTACATCGTATATGCGTACGCCGCATTTTTCACCAATTACAAAAGATGTTCTCCCCTGAACTTTGTAACTACGTTATTTTGTAGATGGTAATAACAAATCCCTCGCTTTGTCCAAGGAAGAACCTTTTCAATAGCATTCTTGATGGATGTGTGCCTATCTGAGACTATGACCAGAAGATATTGGTCTGAAATGCAGTCTCTAAGCTTTGTGAAAAACCACTCCCACGAGGCATCATTCTCAGAGTCTACAATGCCAAAAGCCAACGGAAATATTTGAAAATTGTCGTCTTGTGAGGCCGCCACTAGCATAACACCTCCATACGGCCCCGTAAGATGCGTACCATCTACCACAATGACTCTTCTAAGATACTTAAATCCCTCTATGGAAGCTCCAAATGCTAAAAAATAGATATTTAAATCTATTCTCCTCATCTAGTTCTAGAGCAGTCTGCGTTCCCTGGTTGGTTTGCTCGATTCCATGCAATAAAGCAGGCAGTCTCTCATAGCCATCTTCCGCTGATCCTCTCACCAACTTTTGAGCAGGTAACAACGCTCTGTATGCGGTTGTGTAGCTCATCTTAATCCGATACTGCTTGTTCATTGATACTAAGACATGCTTTGGTGTAATATTCTCAATTATTCCAAAGCATTCTAGAAACAACCAACCAATATAACGCGGAGTATGACGTTTTTTTTAGCCTTCTAGTCCAGCGTTGATCATGTGTGGGCTCTATTGTAGATGATCACCCAAAACTTGTTTGGTTCGTTTTTATAGCCGCTCGAAGCTTCCAGTTGCATCCTTCCACAAGACATTTAGCGACAAACAGGCTCTTGTCAGACTTATCTACTGTAAATGCGTATTTCCTCATTATCGCCGTCAAACGCAGCTCTGATATATGATCTTGCTTGCTATCAAAACACTTTCCGAGAAAGTTGCCGTCAGACCAATTTCTTCCTCGACAAGGAAATCGTTCAGCCACACGCTGCAACTCGTAAGTCTTATTATCTGCATCTTCTTTATCATCTTCATCTCCCACTTTCCCATACATGCTATAATCTACACCATCATAGTAAGACTCATCGTGTTTCTTGAAAACTTGCTCTGACCCATCACCACCACCACCAACACCACCATCATCACCACCACAACAAATAGAATCATCTGATACTGAGACCACATCTTCGTCTTCCTAGTCTTTGTCTTCGTCATCTTCATCTTCATCTTCATCTTTTACATCGTGATTCCCCGCATCTTGATATGCCAAACCGGATCGGCTCGAGACACATAGACAGATTAAATGTGCACTAGCCAACTCGACCATGCTCCTTACTTGCCTATCATTTGTGACATAAATAGGAGGGCTATCCGGACCGATCTGTTGCAAGAGTGATTCCGGTAACGGATATGATAACTCGACCAACTCGGTTTTCTTGTCCAGCATATAATCATCTTGTACCATCTCAACAAGTTCACAATATGTAAAACGATCGCCCAAAGTGATAAACCGCCCTCCTTTGAGAGTATCCACTACAAATTCCAACTCTGGTATCTCACAACCCATTCACCAAAATTAACAGGTAGATGCACCATTATCTGTAAAAACAATCATGGAAAAACAACATTAGCGATCTTAATGGAAATATCAGACTTCTTCGCGAAGTCTGATTCTATTAGCTACATTGCCAGAAATACCGAACATAAGCATGTAAAACTAATGCAGGAGGAACATATACAACTAACACACATATAAAAATTTTAAAATCAACGAAATTCATCACAAATATACAAAACAAAACAGTTTAAAAAAAATTTGTCAATCCAGACTGCCACAGAAGTCTGAAAAACAGTACGTTAGACCTCTATGGCAGTCTGAAAAAGAGGGTATTTTTGCAATTAGAATGTTACAAAGCAGACTGTGGATGATGTATGACGAAAAGTTATCAAAGCAAACTTCTATCGCATTCTGACAAAAAGGGAATTTTTGTAATTGACCCAAACTTTGACTTTTTTGTCAGACTGCATTAGATGTCTGAGAAAAAGAAAAAGTATTTATGCAATTGACCAAAATTTTGACTTTTTGTCAGACTTCACGGAGAAAGTTATGGGATAGTTTTGCAATTGACCGAAGTTTGACTTTCGTTCCCAGACTTCCAGGGCAGTCTGAATAAATCCTTCAGACTGTGATAGAAGTCTGATAGAAATTGGTGTATTTTTTGCGTTGACCAAAATCTTCGATATCAGACTTCTTTAGCAGTCTGAAAGATTTCATCATTTTCAGACTGCCATAGAAGTCTGAAATTTTTTTCCTCCTATTCAGACTGTCAAAGAAGTCTGATACTTTTTCCCTTATTTTGATCAACTTTTGAAAAGTTTCGGTCAATTACTACCAGTACCCTGTTTTTTTCAGACTTCTGATTCCTTCTGAAAAAACAGTCAACTTCCGGTCAAAGTCGCTCATTTTTCCTTCATACTGGATATGAAGTCTGAATAAAAAGTCAAGTTTTCGGTCAATGGCAAAACTACCATATGCCTCAATTAGAGGATTTTTTCTGATTTTTTTGTTTTTAAAGGAAATTACCAAACTTCAATTTTAATCTGAGTATTTAAAAGTCAATTGCAAAACTACCCTCTCGTTGACCATGTGGGTTTCATCAGACTTCTAAAGCAGTCTGAGTATACAACTCAGATCTGAAAATCGACGATATGCAAAAATTCGTACCTATATCAGTTTAAAGTTTGTTTTCACCCTCATAGAGCGCCCATAACGTCTAATATCACCGAAATCCCGCAAGCCCAGTCGTGTTTTACCGTTTTTATGCCATAAAAAATGATTTCGGTAAGTTTGAATCAGAAAATAGAGGGGAAATGGATAAATCGGAGAGGAGAACTCGCGAAAAGGAAGTCCGAGCTCTATTATTGGGCTTTAAAGGCGAAAAAATGGGTTAGTTACTGCATTAACTCGTCGACGATGGTGGTTGTCGTGGAGGTTGAGAATTGATGGCAATGGCATTTCCGTAATTAAGTTAGATCTGAAATTTGTTTGTGTCTTTTGAAAAAAATGTTAGACTCTAACAGCAGTCTGAGGAATGGCATTTGCGTGAATACCCAGATTCTTAAAGGCTAATTCGTGGGATTCTGAAAAAGAGGAAATGAAGGGGGCATTTTTAGCTTTGGCTTCAAATTGTAGGGTATTTTTGCAAATAGACCTTTAGTTTTTTCTGCAAACAAGAAAATTACAGTCTTTTGATTCGTATGCATAAATCTAAAATGATAATATTAGAGAAGATGAGTACATAAACTATATTCTCATTAATTTTAAAATATATGTACAATGGTTGTTATATACAAGTTTCTTTATACGCATGTATTTGTATATACACACATCACTATACATTCACTATATATTTTCTGATACTCCCCTTTAAGATGAGAATACTGAAAAAATGTTCGACAAACTCATCTTACTTTTCAAAATCTGAAACAAAGGATATAGTGGCTTTGTCATGATATCAGCAACATAAGCATCATTACGAACATGAATAAGCTTGAGAATACCTTTTTCTATCCGGTCACGAGTTTGATGACAATCCAGCTCTACATATTTTTGTTTTTCATGAAAAAACGGATTGTGAGCAATATGAATGGTTGCGGTGTTGTCACAGAACATAATAGAAGGTTTGAACTGATCAGTGGGAAAATCTCCAAGCAAATTACACAACCAAACAATTTCTTTGGTAACAAGTACTAAGCTGCGATACTCTGCCCCATCCGTTGAGGCTAAAAAAATCTTCTTCTTCTTGGACTTCCATGAGATTAGAGAATCACCAAAATACAATAAACACTGACTGATCGATGAGTATTTGAACATGAACCCCAGTTAGCATCACCAATTCCTTTCAATTGCAAAGAAAATGTTGTAGAAAAGAATAGACCTTGTACCACTATTCCTTTCACATAACCCATGATCTTCATCGACGCCTGATAGTGAGGAACTCGTGGTGTAGAGGTGTACTTGGCTAGGTTTTGAACATCAAAACACAAATCCAGACGAGTGATAGTAAGATAGATCAATTTAATAAATTACCGTATATTAATCATCAACTAAACTACACTTGGCCAAATTAATCAAAATTACTCTTCAAATTCGTTTTTAATTAAGCTCAAAATTTTCAAATTCCAAAAATCTCAAATCCATAATAATTAAGTGCTAAAACTGAAATTTAATCATTCTATAAGTTCAATTTAGAGTTCTCTAACAATTTCTAGCCATCATAGACATAGATGTAATTAACTTAAGAAAAACCTTAGGGTTTTGCTCATATGAAAAAGTAGAATATTGGGATAATACATTGTTGGAAAAGATGAGATAGTCGTGGAATTGGACTTTCTTTGAAAAAGATTGGGAATGGACAAAAAAAATTTTTGTAAACGCTTAAGAATTGAAAAATTGTTGTTGCTCAAAATCTCCAAGTCTCTTGGAAGAGAAGAAGAAAGAGAGCTTTTAATCTACAAATATTCTTTTTTTGTCTTTGAAAAGTTGTTTTATTGCATTTATGTTTTTTAAAAAACTTTTTGGAACTTACCTGGAATGGTTCAATTTCATGTCGGGAACATGTTCGGGATTGCATATTTTCCGGAAAGGTTCGGGAAACGTCGGGACAAAGTTCGGGTCGGAAACAGGCTGGCCGCGGGTCGAACCCACGCGAACGCGGCCAAACGCCACTTCGCCGCGGGTACGGCTCGTGCGACCGCGGCCGATTACCTTCTCGCCGCGAGACCAGCCCACGAAGGCGCGGTCGAGGCTCCATCCTCCGTGGCTGCAGCTCCTCCTGCCGCAGCCGAATGGCTTTTCTTCTCGGGTCATTTTCTCCTTCGTTTCTTTGGCGTTTCGCGATACCTTTTTATCGGCTTCTTCATTGTTTGTGTTTTCTGATTTTTTGAATGTTTTTGAGTTTTTGTGGTTTCTTATAAAGCCTGGAATACCAAAAAGAAAAACATTAATAGAAAACAACGATAAAATAAAAAGAAAAACGTACAAAATGGGTTGTCTCCCATTAAGCGCTTTTGGTTAAAGTCGTTAGCTCGACTTCTTGGTGAGACTAAGGGTGAGCAGTAGATGCCTCGGGAACAAATGTTCCTTGGGTGTCATTGAATTTGTGGTGTGATTCGCCTATCTTTAGTATCACTTTCCACGTTTCCTCAGAATTTTTGCGTTTTAAAGAATTTGTTTCGTCTTCTCTATCATTCCTTCCACTCGTTCTTCTTTGGTGTCTCTTAAGTCGGGTGGAATGGTGATCCAGATTTTTGCAAATGGTTTAGAAACAAAAGGTTGACTTACCTTTGGGGGCCCTAGTATAATTGACTTATTTCTATCTCTTTCCTTAGAGAGAATCGACTTTTTCTTCTTGTGTTTGTCCCTCGGGATTGGAATTCCGTCCAGGACAGTTGGTGATAACACCGGTTTTTGACCGTTTTTATGGATCACTTTCATATTTTTTTGCAGGTGTTTTAACTCCGTTTTCAAAGGTTTTCAAGTAATTTTCATATTTTAGAGATTTGAAAGACGTTGCAGGTGCATTTCGGAGCAAAAGTACGTTTTTGGATAAATTTGGACCGTCAAGAAGTCTTGCAGGTAATGGAGAACTTTTCACCGTCCGATTATCCCCAAATTTGGATAAAACAAAGTAGAGACAACCAGCTTTCAAATGCAATTGGATTGGAGGTAATCCAATGGTTAGATCCTTAAATACACCGAAGCACTAAAGGCAGATGAATCTGCCTCGAAGACGAAGCCGCCGCGCCTCGAGGAGCCAGACCCGCGGCCAAGCACCTTTCCACCGCCCCTGGAGCCACTTCACCCATGGCCAGAGGCCAGTTCGCGCGACCAAATCGACTTGTTTCTTCATCCGAAGCCAAAATTGTCTCTTTTCCCATCAAACCCTAAACGAGATTAGCTCTATAAATACTTATTTTATGCCTCTTAGACAGACACATTACATTATTCTCACGCTTGAAGGCAGAAGCGAAGCTCTTGTGACTTGCGCACTTGTTTTCTTTGGTTTGGAGCAAAGGATTCTTGATTCGTGTTCTTCGATAGATAAGATTTATTCATCCCTTTTTACTTACTGTTTTTATTTGATTTATTAAATATGATTACCTCAGCTATGGCTGAGTAATCTCCTTGTTGGGTATAGGGGTTTGAAGGGGAGCTTATGGTTCGATTCTTATTAGGTTTTTAGTAGAGTATACCGATTAATTAGGGTTCTTCGTTCTATCCTTGTTGATAATGTGTTGCTTGACTAATCGTCTTAGCAATCGATATTAGGCGTTTTAGAGCCACAAAATTTCTGTATCTAATCGCTTGACCTAGGGTAGCCGAGCCAATCTGTCGTAAGATTTCGGAAGTATACTTATGGAGGAATTGAGGGAGTAAATGACCTTTGAGAGTATCATTCACTTCTTGCGCGGGCGGAGTCGGAAGCTACCGTCCGAGTACTGAGGTGAATTGGTGTGTAGGATTACGGTAGTAGACTACACGCAGCGTACGTGTTCCAAGTTCAAGAACCCAAAGACGACAAAAAGTAGCTTTAGAAATCCTAGAAATCTCCTCGTAAAAATTGGCCATAAACCCTAGAAAATTCCCTATTGCCCAACGCTCCGTTTAATTGATTCACAACCTCGATAAAATAGTTAGTTAGCTAATGCCATTCTTAGTTTAGTTTAGATTCCATAGATACGACCGTGACAAAACCCAAAATATATTTTACGTCTAGACATAAGTTAGAACTCGTTAGAAATTGGACAACGTCTATCCTTGTGGATTTGATCCCTAAATACTACTTCGTGTGCTGTGCACTTGCGGCTTAGATATAGAGGGTAAAATCTTTGCCCGCAGGATCGATTACTAATTGGGAAGAGTGCAAAACACCTTCTTAAACCACTTCTACATGAAGTCGAGATCCAGCGCGCTAAGAAACAAAATCCAAAGTTTCCATCAACAACCGATGGAGTCTTTTTATGAAGTGTGGGAACATTTCAAGGAGTACGAGAGAGATTGCTCTCATCACGGTTTCTCCGGTCCGAATGTGCTCAACAATTTATACCGAGGGTTACTACCGAAATATCAACTTTCTCTCGACATGGCCAGCAATGGAGATTTCTCCGTGAAGACCATCAACCAAGGAAGAGCTCTCATTGAAAATCTCGCTATGTCGGATATCAATAATTCTTTCGACTACGATAGATTAACTAGATCGAACGTGTTAGAATCAAAAGAGATTTCCGAGCTAAAAATCATGATGAACCGACTTCTCAACAATCAAAACTGCCAAGTACATGCTTGTGAAGCTACTGTTGGAGTTGATGGTGACACTTATTACGAACCCGACAACAACGGTTCATATTTTCAAGAAGAAGAAGTTAACTATATTGGAGCACAAGGTCAATACCAAAGTTGTTTCACCAATGGATTCAACAACAACATCCGCAACGCCAACTTCAAAAACCTCTCTTATCGAAACCCAAACGTAGAGAGCCTCAAGATCAGCCTTATCCACAACAATCAAGGCCATACCAAAACAAGTTCCAAAACAGGAACTATGGAGGAAATGGAAACGTCCAACCGACACCGCTCTTCGATGCTCAAGCCGCTCCTTAAAACAACTCAAAAACGCAGCAACAAGGTATCTCTAAATCTCAACTTGCTGCCCAAATATCTAAGCTCGAGCAATCAATTCAACTCCTCGCTCAAAGCAACAAGAAGACGATGAAAGATTTTAACATCAAGGTCGATTGTATGTACAACAACTTAAATGGAAAATTTGAATCTCTTTCAACCCCTGTCAAGAAGTTAGATATGCAAGTCTCTCAAACCACAGACTCCACTAAGAGACCGAGCATAATTTTACCTGGAAGAGTGGAAGATAACCCGAAGAGATTTTGCAACGTGATTTCCGCCATACCCGAGAAGGAAGTTGATGCTAAGATGAAACCTAGAGAAGTTCCAAAATCTGTCCCACTCTATGGACAAGTCATTACCGAATCCAAGATGATCCAAAAATCACCATTCGAGGTACCGACACTAGTCCCGCTTCAAAGGCTTAGAAAAGCTGATGATCCAGGACGGTTTTATTTTCCTTGTTGGATTTTGGGAGTTTATCTTGCAGATTGTTTGTGTGATTCCGGAGCCAACATCAACATCATGTTTAAGACATTTGCTGAGAAACTCAGTATAATGAATCTCATGCCATCTACCGTGAGCGTAATTTTTGGGGACTCATAACAAAAGAAACCCGAAGGAGCGATCCATGATCTTCAAATACTTACTGGAAACAACATCGTTCCTGCTGATTTTCAAGTTCTCAAAATGGAGTGAGACAAGGATAGACTGTTGATTTTTGGTCGACCCTTCTTAGCTACCGTTTGCGCCGTCCTTGATCACACCAACCGTCAAGCCGTCTTCTTGAATGTGGATCGAAGGAGGCTCTATCCTACTGTCCCGGACGAAATTCCGAACCCAAGGGACAAACATAAGATGAAAAACTTGATTTTCCCTAAAGGAAAAGAGAATAATGAGTCGATTAAGACGGAACCACCCAAGGTAAGTCCACCGTTCACTTCTAAACCATTTGCAAGAATCACGATTAAAATTCCACCAGATTTAAAAGACACTAAGGATGAGAATGTAGAAGGAATGATTGAGAAGACGAAACAAGCTCTTCGAGAAGTGAAATTTCTGAAAAACGCGAAAAGAAGAAGGTGATACCGAAGAAATGCGAAACACGTCATAAACAAGACGATGCCAAAAAAACATTTGTTCCCGAGACATCTAGTCTCACCAAAAAGTCGAGCTAACGACTTTAACCAAAAGCGCTTGATGGGAACCCATTCGGTACGTTTTTCTTTTAATTTTTCTTTCTTTTTCTATTGACGTTTTTATTTTTAGGATTTCAGCCTTTATATAAAAACAAAAAAACCCAAAAACATTCAAAAAATCAGAAAACACAAAAAAAAAATGAAGACGACGTTCGAAACAGATAATGAAACGACGAAGAAACGAAGGAGAAGACGACCCGAGAAGAAATTGTTAATTGTTTTTATGATTCCGGAGGCCAGTTCCCCATGGCCAGCATCCTGCGCGACCAAATCGACTTGTTTCTTCACCCGAGGCCAAAACCGTCTTTTCCCCATCAAACCCTAAACGAGATTAGCTCTATAATTACTTATTTTATTCCTCTTAGAGAGAAGCAAAGCTCTTGTGACTTGTGCACTTGTTTTCTTTGGTTTGGAGCAAAGGATTCTTGATTCGTGTTATTCGATAGAGAAGCTTTTTTCATCCCTTTTTACTTATTGTTTTTATTTGATTTATTGAATATGATTACTGATATTCGATAGGGTTCATAATCTAAATTAGTTCTTCACCATATGTTGTTCTCGTAGCTAATTATGGATTGATCACCTAGAACTTAGATCTTAGGTTAATCGATTAGGCACGAGAGTGCAATTGAGAAACCTGATAGAACTTAGGGTGAGCAAAATAACTATTCGCAAAGAGATTTGGTTTAGTTGTTTTGTGAACAAATCAAACTTGAACTAAAAGATGGTTTAGACTTTAGGATTCGCAAAGAGATTTGGAATTCTAGGATTTAGACTTAGATAACTCTCGCAACGAGAGTTGGTTAATTATACTTTAGTGATTTGAGTTCAAGAACCGTGCATAACATGAACCCTGATTAGTTAGTTTATATGCATTCATTGATTTGCTAAGAAATACCCTGAACCTATCTTTCTCCAATCGAACTTACAACTTGTTTAATTTCCATTGATCACTTAGCTTAATTTTCACCAATACAATCTATTGTGTGTTTCCGTGAGTCTCTGTGGATTCGATCCCTAAGTATTACAATCGACAAAGCTTTAGTACTTTTAGGGTAATAATTTGAGCTTATCAAATTTATTGTGTGTGGGATTTGAGTAATTGACTAGTAAAAATCCTACTATCAACATGATGAGAAACAAGTTTGAGGGAGAGAAAATAATACCAACAAGTGTGAAATTGGGTGTTTCTTTTGTCATGATATTGTATGGGAAAAAATCTAGAAGGTTCTTGGCATTGATCACAACGATGAAATTGGCGATGAGGGCTTTATTGGGTAATTGATATATTTAAATTAATACCCTAAAAGATACTAAAGCAGTTGTCGTAGTATAGCTAGGGTTCGAACACAAGGACTCACAAAAACACACAATAAATTATATATGTGAGAATTAAGCTAAGCAATTCAGATGTAATTGAAAGCAGTGCAGAAATTAAAAGTGTTGTAATTCAATTGGAGAAAGGCTAAGCTCAGGGTATTACTCAAGGAATCAATGAATGCAGATAAAATAACTAACATGATTCAGATTTAGCGCGGTTCTTGAACTCAAATAACCAAGGTATAATTAACCAAATGTCGTTGCGAGCATTATCTAAATCTAAATCCTAGGAGTTCCAAATCTCTTTGCGAATCCTAAATTTTAAATCAGCTTTAATACCGAGTTTGATATGTTCACAAATCAATTAAACCAAATCTCTTTCTGAATAATCAATTTGCTCACCTAAGGTTCTACCAGGTAATTAATTGCACTGTCGTGCGTAATCAATTATACTAAGATCTATGTTCCAGATTCGTCAACCTAGAATTAGCTTTGAACACAACCTAAGGCGAAGATCTAATTCAGATGGTGAATCCTAAACAGATAATCAATCTAGCATTCAGAGAAAACCCTTATGAGAACCCTGAACCTAAAGTGGATCTACTCAGACATGGAGAATGAAACAATCAACATAACTGAATAAATCATCAAATAAATCAGAAAGAGTAACAAGAGGGTTCAAAATCTTCTCTCGGACGAAGGGAGTTTCAAACGTGTCTCCCTCACAAAGTTCTCTCTCAAACCAAAGTAAAATAAAGCATAGCCATTAAAGTGGCTGTAAAACCTAATTATATAGTCTAAACACTAATTGGGGTCTTCTTGTAAATATCAAAGTCTTATGGGCAAGTTCTGCAATTCTTCAAATCTTCATTAAGTCGCGACTTGAAATCTGCTGCGATGGGTATCGATCGATACCCCTGGTATCGATTGGGTACTTAGTCACCAGACTTCAGTTTCGCTCCAGAATATTCCATAAAATTCCAATATTTCCAATAATGCTCCAAATGTGCTAAAACCTGTAAAAGATCTATAATATAATAAAGACTCGATAAAACGGACTTATATCATGGCTTAAACAGGGTAAAAACCATGATATATCAACTCCCCCAGACTTAGCCTTTGCTTGCCCTCAAGCAAATAGAAGACTAAACCAGAGAAAGAGGTTTGAAAACATAGAGACTCACCTGTTCTTGAAACGTTGCAATGACCCTTTTCTCAAGCACCCAAATGTCACCTAACCAGCTTTTGATCTAACCACCATGTACTTCTCCGTAGACATTCCCAGCTTTTCCAGACTCCACACATTATCTCGCAGCATTGTTCAAATAAAACCCTCATCGCCAGTTCCATCGCTGCAGCCAATGTTCAAGAACCTTCTAGATTCTTTACCATACAATATCATAACAAGGAACCACCCTTTTCACATTTTTTTTTTGGTATTATTTCTCTCCCCCAGACTTATTTCTTATTGTGTTCCTTCTTTTTTTTAGATCTTGCATATACATATCGAGATCCGAAACGCGGGTATTGATGGTGTTTGCCACCGAATCCCCGGTTCTTCCCTCTCAATGTATCAAAGGATGTAGGCGAATAATGGCATCATAGGAAAATCCTAGCCTCGCTTCCAATTCTTTGTATGATCATTCCCTCTTAAGTAGAATAATGGGATTGCTGGAAATTTTCCTAGCCCTCTACTCAGAAGAAAATCATTTCATCTTTTATGCTCTTATTTATCAACTTATAACAGGGAGATAAATATCATTACTTTAAACATATGGGTTCCTTTGTCATATACGAATGAGGAATCAAGCTCTAAGAGTACTAACCACATTGATGAAGTGCAAAAATTTGGCTCAGGCTTTAAGGAGCTTTGCTGGAAACATGAGTGTCTTCTAGTTAACTGGTCAGCCTTTGTATTTTTCATTAGTCGATCTAGAACTAATTCTGTAACAATGGTCACTTAGAAGCAAGGTCAAATAAACAGATTCAAGAAAAAGTTCACAGTCTCAAACAAAATTTTGACTCAATAAAATGACGAGTGACTCAAAATGGACTGACTCTAAGAAAACAAACACAATGTCAGCAGACACCTCCCCCAGACTTGAACAACACCGTCCCCAGTGTTATCTAACCTAGAGTAGGTAAAAGAAAACAAAAGAACCAAGTGGATTATGAAAACCAGCAAACGTACCTTTGCAGGGTATCGATCGATACTGGCAGGTATCGATCGATACCAGCAGTATGTCGACACAATGATAAAAAATCAGAGGTGACGAGTTGCTTAACTAGACAAAGCATTCCATTGTGTTAGAAGTTAGCACTGTTAGGAACACTCAAAAACAGGTTAAAAGCAACATGGTAGATCAAACATAAATCCAAAGAAGTTCAAATGCAAAAACAGACAGTGACATAAGTTCAACAGAAGAGAAAAAGAAAAGAAAAAGAAAGAAAAATACAAACGTGAAAACTAATCATGCGTCTCCTCAGAGTCACTTTCATCGTCACCAGCAGCAGTATGTGAAGGTCCAGGCTGGGAGGATGGATCAGCATCCGTCGTGCAGCGGCAGCGAACAGCAGCCCAGATGCTCCTCAAGCTGGCTATCATGAATATATGGAAAGCAGCTGGCTCCATCGGGATCTCCGTGTCCTCAGGGCACTGTGGCTCAGGAACAGGTGGACATGCTGCAGCATGTGTACGTCCTCTCTGACGTGAAGTAGATGGGATATCAGCAGGTGGACGAACCTGTCGTCGAGTCGCAGAAATCGAAGTCATGAGCTCTGCAGGAGGCTCGAAACGAAGCATAGTAGGATCGTCAGATACGTCCGTCAGATCCCTAGCAGGTAGCTGTACAAGAAAGCTCCCATCAGATCTATTAAGGATCCACTTCCTTCCGGGCTTCACCCACTTAAGGTTCCGTAGATGTGCCTCGTCCATGTACAGACGCGCAGTAACTATCGAGCAGCTCGTAGTACTGATGTCGAGGTGCTGGAAGATAGGTGTTAAAAGACTACCAACTGACTCCTTCTTCGTGCTCGTCCCCGTGAATGGTTTGGTCTTCAGAGAGACCAAATGATGCTCAAAAACAGCCCCAAGGTTAACATCCTCTAGCTCAGGCCACTCAAAATCCTGCTCAGGGATGATGTTCCTGACAGCCAGAAACAACAGCAGAAGCTCAGACACTCTCATCTTGTTAGGCACCATCTTGCACAGAAGAGTAGTGCTCAGGATCCTAACAAAGCAACGCAGGACTGGATGTCGTATGTCCATCTGAGTGGACATCTTAGAATCGTAGGCACCATTCCCAAACCATGCCCAAAATCCACGCATGTCAGGATGGGAAGCTAGAAGAGCAATCCTCCTGCGATCCCGTCGAAAACCATAAAGGTCACAGAGATCAGGGAGAGAAATCATGTGCCTCACTCCGCGAGCCATGAAGGATAGGGTACCACCCTGTGCGTCTCGCAGAACCCCGTTTGAATAGCTGACGCGAGCTGTCGCCATGAACTGACGAACCAAGTCTGGGTAAAGGTAACGCTACAGTGTAGCCATGTGACCGAAACCAATTCGCTCAAGCAGACGAGTCGAGACCCAGCTGATGTAGAGAATCTCCATCGACAAACCGAGTAGGTTCGATGGTAACACCCAACCAAGCATTGTAGAACAGCGTGTCGAAATCGTCCCACTCCTCATAAATGTGTCTATATGCGGTGTCTTCGCTCAAGTCATTCGCCTTCTCCTGTCCATCCCAATCGCGGTGACAAGGGATCCTGGCCTTCTCGTTCAGCTTAGGCCAAGGGTTTCTGCGTGGAGCGGCAAGAATATCCGTAGCAAACGGGTTAGAGCTCGACGCATCTGTGGTTCTTGCTCGTTTCGACTTAGATGCCATCTGCAAACAAAACACAAAGAAACAGCATAAATCCAACACCTCTCAGCAATCACAGCAAAATCGGATTGACAGATATGAGTGGTGTCGATCGATACCCAAGGGTATCGATCGATACCGTAGTAATATTTCAGCTTCATCGCATGTCCAAAATCCAAATCATTCAAAAGTCGAAATTAAGGGCAATTGAATATAAGGCAAGGTGCGAAACTAATCTATAGCATATCAGCAAATGACTATTGTCAAGAAAAATAAGTGCTAAAGAGTTGAATCACACAAACCTTAAACCCAAAAATCGGACATGAAATGCTGAATTTAGGGAGCATACCTTTGCTGGATTGAGAATTAAGCGCTAGAAACCGATAAAGGATGAATATCCAATGAATCTAGGCGCTTAAATCACCAAAATCGGTGAAGAAACGAGAAAATGCGATTTGAGAGGGGAAAGGGTCGGCGGCGTCGATCAATGGAGAAGAAAGAGGAGAAAGAGAAACCCGTAGGGTTTTAAGGAAACTTACCTGGCCGTGGAGTATCGATCGATACCAGTGGGTATCGATCGATACATGTCGGTTTTGGTTGACACTGGATCGTATCGACCGCCACTTATGAACTTTCTACGACACTTGGTATCGATCGATACTGGCAGGTATCGATCGATACTGGCAGGTATCGATCGATACTTCTCGTTCAAATCTGCTTCACGCTCGACACAAGACACAAAACAAAAAATAAAAACAAGAATAAAAGACTTTTGTACAGACTTACCAGTGGGTTGCCTCCCACCAAGCACTTTTTTTACATCACGAGCTCGACTGTACGGACGATCAGTGAGCGGATTGAGAGCTGACCCCAAAACAAGCTCCACAATCTGACATTGCCAGCTTCAGAGTTTTGCTCATCATGCTTTCCACAAACTCTTTTCCCTTCTCTTTCGGCTCCGAAGTAAGAAGAACTCTAGCCTTAGAGAACGGTTTCGAAGTTCCTTTGCACTTCACCTTGTATTCGATCGAATCCCCATCACACTTCTAAAGGATTAAGGTCATAGAAGCAGCATCCTTCACTCATGCGTTCTTCACCTTCTTCTTTGCCTTAGATGTTTTGACGTCCTCCTTCGTGATGACAGAAGGACTATCTAGAAGGTCTGTGACTGTTGGCTCGTCAGGAGGTTCTTCCAAAAGATCAATTACCAATGTCTCATCTGTAACAACGTCGATGCAAGAGACACGTGCGGGAGTTCCTCTAGGGATAGCTTTGTAGTACACCTCCTTGTCAATGTAAGAGAATGAGATTTGATTTCTGGGTGTGTCCATAATAGCACCAACCGTAGCCATGAATGGTCGTCCAAGAATCAGCTGCGTGCGAGATTGTGCACTCATCTCCTCAACGTGAAAATCAGCAGGGACCAGACAGTCTCCTACTTTAACCAACAAATCAGGGATTGTACCATATGGAAGTGAGGTGGAACAATTCGCGAATGTGATAGACGAAATGGGCGGTCGAATATCAGCTCCCAAACTCTTTACAATTGCCTTTGACATGACATTGACGCTAGCTCATGAGTCAACGAGAGATTCTCTGAATTCAACTCCAGAGATGGAACATGGAACGGAGAATATTCATGGGTCTTCCCTCTTGGTCAACTGCCTCAACGGTAGTGATGTGCCTCTGGCCTTGATGAGGTGTCTAGGAAGTTCAGGGTATGGTAACGTAGGTGCGTAAACACGTTCCTCAATCACTTCTGGTTTCTGCAGAATCTTTATCTCGGTCTGTGATTGGTGTCGATCGATACCAGGCAGGGTATCGATCGATGCTCGGGGTTCTGATTCGTGTCTAGAGAGGATTTGAACGGGCATCTATCGATGCTTTCTGGTGTCGGTCGATACCCTGGGATTTGCTGAATCCTCGTTGTCGTCCTTGGCTATTTTGATGAAAATCTCTGCTATTTGAGTGTCCAGCATCTTCTGATGAATACTGAGAGACTCAATCTTCCCATTCAGATCTGTGTACATAGCATCCATCTTCCCAGTGAGGCTTAGTGTCATCTTCTGCTGTCCTTGAAGAAACTGTTCAAGCATGGATTCAACTTTGCTCTCAGAAGGTCTGGTTGGTGTGGATGGGCATTGATACATGTGGTCTTGAAATCCTGGTCCATCAATGTGGTTAACATATTCCACTCCATCTTTTCCAGCAAAACGAACGCCTTGAATGCCTCAGTCGGTCCTTGAGAAAACTGAGAGATCTTGTTCCTTAGCTCATCGGCTCTCGCATCATCGAAGAAATTGTTCAGGAAAGCTTTCTTCGTTTCTTCCAAAGTAGTTAGCGACCCAGTAGGTAACTGCTTCAACCAGTAAGTCGCTTCTCCACCAAGTGAGTATGTGAAAAGCTTGCAGAAGAGGTAATCGTAAGATACTCCATTGCTCTTGATGCTTGTAACCAAATCCTCGAACCTCTCAAGGTGATCCATAGGATGTTCATTAGGAAAACCATGAAAAATATGCTGGCCCACAAGAGAGAACTATGCAGGTTTCAGCTCAAAGTCATCCCTCTGAAAAGCAGGAGGGCGAATCGCTGACCTATTGGCATAGAACTGATCAGGCCTGTCGTATTCACCAATAGTTCTGCGGCGAGCAGCCACAACATTCCTTGCATTGACAACAATTGCAGGGACAATGATATTTCCAGCGACAAAAGGAGCAGGTGGAACGATGTTCCCTTCTCCATCCAGACGTTGTCCTCTCTCGTTGCACAGCTGACCCTCTAGGTCTCTCAGAGCTCCTGCAGCATCCTCAATCAGAATCATCGTGTTGTTCATCGCTGTTGGCTTCTTTGCTTTCCTGTTTGCACGTTCCAAATTCACACCTGAAACACACTAGGAAAATAACGTAAGTAACAAAAACACGTTGAGTATCGATCGATACCAAGTGGTGTCGATCGATATCCACAAAGAAAAGCGTCGAGTGTCGACCGATACTAGGTAGTATCGATCGATACCGACAAACTTTGTCGAAATTCTCAAACGTAATCTAATGGCGAATTGAGTCCTCGGCAACGGCGCCAAATTTGATATGCTCAAATTAATACCCTAAAAGATACTAAATCAGTTGTCGTAGTATAGCTAGGGGTCGAACACAAGGACTGACAGAAACACACAATAAATTATATATGTGAGAATTAAGCTAAGCAATTCAGATGTAATTGACTTACTGGCTGAAGCAGTTTCCTCCAGGATCATTGACGACCTGGGAAGAGACTAAGACTGCTTTCCTGAATAACTTCTATGATCATGCACGATCCAAGGATCTTAGGAACAAGATCTCCCAGTTTTCTCAAGGCCCTACTGAGGCGTTCAAGGCTGTTTGGACGAGATTCAGATCATATCAGAGAGATTGTCCACATCACGGGTACTCTGATGTTCAGTTGATGGGTTTCTTCTTCAGAGGAATTGATTGGAGGTATCAGATGGTTTTGGATTCTTCGAGCAATGGAAACTTCAACACCAGGTATCCTGATGATGCTTATGTGTTGATTGAGAACTTGGCGTCTAACAATAGCACCAAGAATGCAGACTTTGAGCGCAAGAAGCAAGCTGGTAGCATGGAAGGTTCGCAGATTGCTGAGGTTCAAGCCAAGTTAGATTCTATGTACAATCTTCTGATGGGAAAGACAACGAAGGTTGTTGACTTTGCTGAAGATGTTGAGGTGTTCAATGAGGATGAAGTAGAGGATGTTAACTACATTAGTGGTTCTGGTTTTCAAGGTCAGAGGAATCAATACAACAACAACCGAAACTTCAACAACAATTCTCAGCAAGGAGGGTCAAATCAAGTTGGCCAGAAACCTTACCAGAATAGTGGTTATGCCAGGAACTATGGGAATTCATCTTATCACCCTATACCTGCCAAAACCCCTGAGAGCAAGATTGAGTCTATGCTTGAATAGCTGGTTCAAGGACAACAGCAGATCACAGTGGATTTCAATGGACAGATGGATGCTATGTACAAGGATCTGAGTGTAAAGATCGAAGCCCTTGGTATCCATCAGAAGAAACTGAAAACTCAAGTAGCTCAGACTTCAGAGGCAGTGAAAAGACAAGAAGGTTTTCTTCCAGGGAAAGGAGAAAACCCAAGGGCACACATCAATGCAATCACCTTGAGGAGTGGAAAAGAGGTTAATCCAGGAGTGAAAATTGGCCAAATTGCAGAAAATTTCGTTGATCTTGACGATGAGGATTCTGAAATCGCCCTAGTATTGATCGACACTAGACAACATCGATCGACACCAGTCAAGATACTTTCACGAGATAACTCAAGGCCCCGTGTATCGATCGATACCACCCCTGTATCGGTCGATACTGATCCTGCAATCGATTCAACATCTGCGGTTTTGAAGAAAGTACCTGATGGGGTTGCAGGGAGAGTTTACATACCGAGGATACCTTACCACATGGATATTGGGAAGACTAAGAAAGAGGTAGAAGACTCTAGATGCAGGGCAAATATGGATAAGTTGATTGTGGAACTTCCTTTCATCGATGTTATCAAGACTTCTCCAGCTTTCAGGAGATATGTCAAGAGGATGATGTCTAGCTATGTGAACCTAAAAGAAGGATGCTTGATGATTACTCATGAGTGCAGTGCAATCATGACCATCAGGATCCCAAAGAAGCTACCAGATCCAGGGAGTTTTGTGTTGGATTATACGATATTCACAGACAGATTTGAGCGTTCTCTTTGTGACCTTGGCTCAAGTGTCAACCTCATGCCATACTCAATTGCTAAAAGAATGGGGATTCCAGACTTCACAACCACAAGAATCTCCTTGGTACTTGTTGATCGTTCAGTTAGACTCCTGAAGGGGTTACTCGAAGATGTTCTTATTAAGATTGGGAATTGCTTGATCCTAACTGATTTCATCGTCCTGGAGTACGATGCTGAGCCTAAGGATCCTCTTATCCTAGGCAGACCATTCCTTGCAACAACTGGTGCTTTGATTGATTGCATGAATGGGAATATCGCTCTCAACATTGGTGATTTGGTCATGACTTTCAACATGGAGAAAATGATGAAGAGACCAACCATCGATGGGCAGACTTTCTGTGTCGATACCTTTAGTGACATAGCTGAAGAGTACTTCCTGGAGATGCATCCTGAGGATCCACTGGAGAGAGCATTGGTCTGTTCAGCTGAGTCAGAGGTTTATTGGTGTGATGATACTGCTGGATAATCGAAGATGCTCGATTCAACATCACTAGTATCGGTCGATACCCTGCGACCAGAAAGGGAATTGGCTGAAAGCTCTAAGCAAGTTGCTGGGCTTGAAGATTGGAGCGAGGAAAATGCTCCTAAGGTGGAACTCAAGCCACTTCCAGCAAAACTGAGGTATGGTTTTCTTGGTCCTAATTCCACATATCCAGTAATTATTAATGCCTCTTTGAACAACGCATAGATTGCCTTACTGCTGAGCAAGCTGCGCAAGTATCGCAAAACTCTTGGCTATTCTCTTGATGATATTTCAGGTATATCACAGGACTTGTGCATGCATATGATTCATCTTGAGGACGAGTCAAAGGCTTCAATTGAGCATCAGAGGAGGCTGAATCCGAACCTGAAGGAAGTGGTCAAAAAGAAGGTGATAAAGCTTTTGAAATCTGGGGTCATCTATGCTATTTCGGATAGCTCTTGGGTCAGTCCATTGCACGTTGTTCCTAAGAAATGAGGGATAACTGTGGTGAAGAATGAGAAGGATGAGATGGCTCCTACTAGGACTATCACTGGGCATCGAATGTGCATTGACTACAGGAAGTTGAATGCAGCTACACGGAAAGATCATTTCCCATTACCATTCATTGACCAGATGTTGGAAAGGTTGGCTAGTCATCCCTAGCTACTATTGTTTTCTTGCTGGGTATTCAGGTTTCTTCCAGATTCCGATACATCCAGATGACCAAGGGAAGACGACTTTTACATGTCCCTATGGCACATTCGCATACATAAGAATGCCATTTGGATTGTGTAACGCTCCAGCCACTTTTCAGAGATGCATGATGTCAGATGTCCTTAGATAGTGCAAGTAATGGGAATTTCAACACCAGATATCCCGACGATGCCTATGTGCTTATTGAGAACTTGGTTTCTAGCAATAGTACCAAGAATGCAGACATGGAGCGCAGAAGCAAGCTGGTAACTCTGATTGCAGTTAGATTGCAGAGGTGAATGCTAAGTTAGATTCAATGCACAATTTGTTGATGGGCGAGCAGCATAAGGTTGTCACTACAAGAAAACATCCCGATTTTCGACCAACTTAAAATGGTTGGGAATTTCCAACCACATACCGACGACATTCCGATGAAAACACACACGTCGAAAATTGGTCAGGAATTCCTGACCATTTTAAGTTGGTCGAAATTTTGGTCTGGATTTCCGACCAATTTCCGACGGATTGGAGACCGAATAAAATCGTCGGAAATTGGTCGGTATTCCAGACCGATTTCCGACTGTTTTCCGACGAGATATATACGTTAATATACCCGTTGCATTAGCCGTTTATAATCGTTGGCGAGTATTAGGATGGTCGGAAATTGGTTGAAATTGGATTAAATTTCTGACCAATTTCCGACCAGTAAGGAATCCGACCAACTCCCAACAAAAATATAAACGTTAATCTGCCTGTTGCACTAGCCGTTTCATAGCCGTTTGAATTTTTTACACTTGTCGGAAATTGGTCGGAAATCCGCGGAAATTTTAGTTATAAATACAACACCACCCTCATTCACAATTTACACCCCAAAAAAACATAGAAAATGTCTTCTTCAAATCCAAACACTAGAGATTATTTTCGATCGTGGATGGATAGACCACGGCAAGATCCAGCGACGAATCTACTGACGGATGAGTATGCACAAGGTGCTGAGGAATTCATGACATTTGCGACAAACAATAGCATGACGTCGGAATACGGTAAATTGTATTGTCCTTGTCCTAAATGTCGGAATCATAGATTAGTCTCTGTTGGGGAAGTATGGAAGCATCTTTATAGGAATGGGTTAATGCCGAGTTATAAGATTTGGTTTACGCATGGAGAAACTGATGCAATGGTGCAATATCATTGTAGTGGTTTTAATTATTCGGGTAGAATAGAGGAACCAACACCGGAAGTAGATGCAAACGTTCAGATGGTGAATGATGCATATCGCGAAAACGTAGCATCGTATGTTCCAGATGGTATTAGAATAGAAAAACCTAATTTAGAAGCTCAAAAGTTTTTTTATATGCTAGATGCAGCTAAGCATCCACTATACGAAGTATGTAGAGAGGGAATATCGCCTTTATCAACTACAAGCAGGTTGATGACAATAAAAACCGATTTCAACTTGGCGGAGGATTGTGTGGATGCGATAGCTGATTTTGTGAAAGATATTTTACCTGAAGATAATGTCTCACCGGCTTCATACAACGAGGTTCAGAAACTTGTAGCTAGTCTTGGATTGCCGTATCAGATGATAGATGTGTGCATCGACAATTGTATGATATACTAGATAAAGGACGAAAACCGTCGCAAGTGTCATTTTTGTGGGAAACCTCGGTATCAGGAAACGGGTGGCAGAGTACCAGTTCCACATAAACGAATGTGGTATTTGCCGTTAACAGATAGGTTGAAGAGGTTATATCAATCCGAGCGCATGGCAGGAGCTATGAGATGGCATGCAGAACATAACTCAGATGGAGAGATTGCGCATCCCTAAAATGCAGAAGCGTGGAAACATTTTAAAGAGGTGTATCCTAGTTTTGCGGCTGAGCCAAGGAACGTATACCTCGGGTTATCTACAGATGGATTCAACCCTTTTGGGAAACATGGGAGGCAATATTTATTGTGGCCAGTAATCGTCACACCTTACAATTTGCCGCCTAGTTTGTGCATGAAACGAGAGTTTTTGTTCCTCACGATTCTTGTCCCCGGACCGGAGCATCCTAAGAGATCCCTTGATATTTTCTTGCAGCCGTTAATTTTTGAGTTGAAAATGTTATGGAAAGATGGTGTTCAAGCGTTCGATGTTTCTCTCCAACATAATTTCATGATGCGTGCGGTACTTATGTGGACCATAAGTGATTTTCCAGCGTTTGGTATGCTATCTGGATGGTCGACTCATGGAAGGTTGGCGTGCCCGTATTGTCAAGATAACACTGATGCGTTCCAATTGAAGCACGGTCGAAAGACTTCTTGGTTCGATGCCGCATGATCATCCATATCGTCGGAGCACGACATTGTTTAAGAAGAACAAAAAAGTATTTGATGGTCCACCTCCTGAGCCGGATGGGAATAACATCATCACTCAGTTGAGAGATTTTGGTGCTGAGAAGACGGTTTCATGTGGTGGTAATGGTCATTTTCCCGTAGATGGTTGTGGCGAGTACCACAATTGGAACAAGAGGAGTATTTTTTGGGATTTGCCATATTGTAAGAACCATCTGTTGCGCCATAATCTAGATGTCATGCACATTGAAAAAACAAATTTCGATAACATCATGAATACTGTTCTAAATGTGCAAGGGAAGACGAAAGATAATTTGAAGGCCATATTGGACTTGCCAGAAATTTGTTCGCGGAAGGAATTCCATATAATGGCGAACGGAAAATCCCTGGCCCCCGCTTTCCGTTTGGTTGAGCCTTCAAAGGAGGAGTTCTTCGACTGGATTACGCATAGTGTTCAATTCCCAGACGGATACGCATCTAACCTTCGTAATTGCGTTAATATTGGAGAAGGGAAGTTTTCAGGGATGAAGAGTCATGATTGTCACGTTGTCATGCAACGCCTCCTTCCATTTGCCTTTGCCGGTCTTCTTCCTAGAAACGTCCATGGAGCTATTGAAGGTACATTTATAATTTACAAAATTATATCTAAATTTTACTAAATTTATCTAAATTGTTTAAATTTTACTAATTTTATTTATCATTTATGCAGGGATCGGTGCTTTCTTCCGGGATCTATGCACGAGATCACTTACAGCAGACGGTATCCGAAATTTGGAGGAGAAGATACCGGTTCTCCTATGCAACCTTGAGAAAATATTTCCACCAGCATTTTTCGATGTTATGGAACATCTTCCTATTCATCTCCCTAGGGAAGCAACACTTGGTGGGGCCAGTTCAATATCGATGGATGTATCCGTTTGAGCGATATACGCTCCACCTAAAGAAGAAGGTGAAAAATCTTGCAAGAGTCGAGGGTTCTATTGTTGCACAGAGCGTGAATGAAGAAGCATCCAACTTTGCTAGCTACTACTTTCCATCTTCGGTGAAGACTAAAAGTAGACGACCTGCACGTCATGATGATGGAGGAGAAAAACCGCTGTATCCGGTCTATGTCCCAAATATATTTGCAGAAATTGGAAGGCTTAGTGGAAAAGGGAGGTCTAGACAACTAACAGAGGAGGAACAAAGCATTTGCATACATATCTTCTGACAAACTGCGAAGACGTTTTCGAATATGAGAGGTACGTCGTCACTTGATTTTGAATAATGTATTTGTTTAGTAATTACCACAAATTAATCCTTGCTAGTATTTTGAATAATGTATTTGTTTTATTCACAGGATATACATGGAGGAAATAAGGAACTGGTTTCCAAATTGCACAGAGGATGAGCTTATGGTCCGTAAACAGAATGAATTCGCGGATTGGTTAAAATATTACGTAAGTGCTCGATTTCCCTCAATTAAACTAAATTTTACATGCTTACACATATTGTTTATGAGTGTCCACAAATTTTACAGGTTGATCAGATGAATACTACCGGGATATCGATTCCCACATGGTTAGTTGAGATGGTGCGTGGCCCTACTTTTGTTCCAAGTGTTTATCCGATGTATTGCACTCGGGGTATGCTTTTAAGGCTTTTCCTGAAGGGAACTCAAGGAAAACATGCAACTACGGTATTTCGTCTACATCCGGAGAATTTGTCTACTACGGAATACTCCGCGAAATATTAGAAGTCAAATATCCAGGAATGATTGGTTTGAAGTGCATTGTGTTCTATTGTGATTGGTATGATCCAGTGGAAGGTCTACGTCAGGACGAATTCGGTGTGACATCTGTTCACGGAGGTGATATGCTCAAATTAATACCCTAAACAGTACTAAAGCAGTTGCTGCAGTATATCAGAGGTCGAACACAAGAACTCAGAGAAATCACACAATAGATTAAACAGTATCGAATAAAGCTAAGCAGTTCAGATTAAACAAAAACAGTCAGCAGTAAATGAGTTGTAATTCGATGGGAAAGAGATAGGTTCAGGGATATTTCTCAGGAAATCAATGAATGCAAAATAAACTAACTAATCAGGGTTCAGGTTACTCACGGTTCTCGAACTCAAATCACTAAAGTATAATTAACCAACTGTCGTTTCGAAAACTATCTAAATCTAAATCCTAGAAATTTCAAATCTCTTTGCGAATCCTAAAGTCTAAATCAGCTTTAATTTCAAGTTTGATATGTTCACAAATCAATTAAACCAAATCTCTTTGCGAATAATCAATTTGCTCACCTTAAGTTCTATCAGGTAATTAATCGCATTGTCCTGCCTAATCAATTATCCTAAGATCTAAGTTCTAGGTGATCAATCCAGAATTAGCTTTGAGAACAACCTAAGGCGAAGAACTAATTCAGATTGTGAACCTTGAATAACTAATCAACCTAACATTCAAAGAAATCCCTTATGAGAATCCCTAAACCTAACAAGAGATCTACTCAGACATGAAGATTGAATTAATAAAGATGTTTGAATAAATACTCAATAAAAAATAAGAACGAGTAATAAAAGGGTTCGAAATCTTCTCTCGGCGAACAGAGTTTCAGACTTGTCTCCCTTGGAAAGCTCTCTCACAAATCCAGAATAAAATAAAGCGTAGCCAACAAAGTGGCTATAAAATCCCTATAAATAACCTAAATCACGAATTGGGGGTTCTTGTAACTATTAAAGACTTCTGGACCAAGTTGCAATTCTTCAACTCTTCATTAAAGTCGCGGGTTGTGTTTGCGGCGATGAGTGTCAATCGATACCAAGGAGGTGTCGATCGATGCTTGACGTGAAATTGGGTACTCAGCAACACGAACTTCAGCTTTGCTCCAAGGTGCTCCAGAAAGCTCCAATATCTCCAATTATGCTCCAAACGTGCTAAGACCTGTAAAAGACTCTAAAATACTACGAAATAGCAGAAAGACTTTATAAAACGGACTTATATCATGACTTAAAAGGGGTAAAAACAATGATATATCAACTCCCCCATACTTAGCATTTGCTTGCCCTCAAGCAAAACAGAGAAAGATGTTTGAAAACGTGGAGACTCACCTGTTCAGGAACCATTGCAAAGATCATTTTCTCAAGCACCCAAATGTCACCTAACCAGCTTTTGATCTAACCACCATGTACTTCTCCGTAGACATTCACAGCTTTTCCAGACTCCACACATAATTTCGCAGCATTGTTCAAATAAAGCCCTCATCGCCAGCATTGGTCGGAATAGTGATTGTCCTTGTAGGGATCAGCTCAAATGCTTAAATATGGTGTACGGATTTTTTAATACATTTAATTCGATATTCCGACCATTGTCCAACCGTACACTTTGTTTGGTCGGAAAATGGTCGGAATTCCTCGAAATTTCCGACCATTTAACCTCATACTCACAATAAACGTGCTTAAATTATCAATAAACGTGCTAAAATTATCAAAAAACGTGTGATTTATTAGTTGGTCTGAATGTGGTCGGAATTCCTCGTAAATTCCGACCAAATTCCGACCATTTGAGGTTCCGAAACCTCAAACGGCATAAATTTGATTTGGACTATGTTTAATATATGATCTTTTGAAAGAATTCAATGTCCATATAGCTTAAGTAAAACAATTTTGGGGCATATAATAAAAAACCTACAAGAAACCGAAAAGTATAAGTATAAGGTCAATGTTTCGTTATGAAATGTTTAACTCAATCTACTTTCAATTTATAAAAATATCATATACTCTATTAAATGTTTATTTTGCCATATATTTGTTAGATGTAAGATGTTAACATGTTTTTTTAAACAGTATATAGTTTGTAAATTAAGAATTTTAAACTCTAAACCCTATATGGTCGGAAATTGGTCGGTAATTCTAGGAATTTCCGACCAATTTCCGACTAATATGAATAAATGGTCGGAAATTCTAAAGTTTTATGTTGGATTTATAAACCCTAAACCCCATATGAAATACTAATTTTTATAAATTTCAAAGTTTAATGTTGGATTTATAAACACTTAGCATTAATAAACCCTAAACCCTATTTGGTCGGAAATTGGTCGGAATTTCCAAGGAATTACCGACCAATTTCCTACCGATATGAGCATTTCAGAACAAATGCTAAGTGTTTATAAATCCAACACCCAATCGAAAAAATGCAAAGTGTTTACAATTTTTTGTAAATTTCAAATAGGAATAGGTATTTCAAATGCTAAGTGTTTAGAATTTTAAACCCTAAATCCTATATGGTCGGAATTTAGTCGGAAAAGCTTAGGAATTACCGACCAATTTCCGACCGATATGAGCATTTCAGAAAAAAATTATAAGTGTTTATAAATCCAACACCCAATCGAAAAAATGCAAAGTGTTTACAATTTTTTTGTAAATTTCAAATATGAATAGGTATTTCAAATGCTAAGTGTTTAGAATTTTAAACCCTAAACCCTATATGGTCGGAATTTAGTCGGAAAAGCTTAGGAATTTCCGACCAATTTCTGACCAATATGAATAAATGGTCGGAATTTGGTCGGAAATTTACAAATTCTAAAGTTTTCTTGGATTTATAAACCCTAAACACTATATGAAATATGGAAAAATCGTCCATAAATACCTCAACCATTTCTTCGATCAAATCCGAAAATATAGACATCATACACTGTTGAAAGGTTGCTGGTACATTACATAACCCTAATGGTATTCTTCGATAGGCGAAGGTACCATAGGGGCATGTGAATGTTGTCTTTTCTTGATCATTGGGATATATCGGGATTTGGAAGAATCCCGAATACCCGTCAAGAAAGCAATAGTAAGGGTGGTTTGCAAGCCTTTCAAGCATTTGGTCAATAAATGGGAGAGGGAAGTGATCTTTTCTAGTGGCGGAGTTAAGTTTTCGATAATCAATGCACATCCTATGCCCGGTTATGGTTCTAGTGGGTATCATTTCATCCTTTTCATTTTTAACAACTGTTATCCCCCTTTCTTAGGCACACAATGAACCGGTGAGACCCAACTACTATACGATATTGTGTAGATAATACCCGCATCTAGAAGCTTAAGAATTTCTTTCTTTACAACTTCCTTCAAATTCGGATTCAACCTCCTTCGATGTTCAATAGAAGTCTTTGATTCATCTTCTAGATGGATTCTATGTGTGCATAAAGTAGAGGAAATACCCTTGATGTCATACATAGAATAACCAATGGCTTTCCTATACTTCCTAAGTTCAACTAAGAGTGAGGATAGTTCATTCTCGTTCAAACTATCATTTACAATAACCGGGTAAGACTCGTTGGGACCTAAGAACGCATACCTTAGCCCAACGCGAAGTTGCTTTAGGTCCACCTTAGGAGCTTTGAGCTTGCTCCAATCGTCATCCTCAAAACTAGTCTTACCCTTGCTAGTTTCTTCCATGACCAACGCAAAGCTCTCTTGAACCGTACCCATGCTTGACCCTACTTCAAACATTGTTACTCGGTTACCCAACTCTACAAATGGCGTCTCTCTTTCAACCGGCTTGTGCAAGTCCATGAGTAGCTCATATCCTTGGCTTTCTTCATCCAAGAATCCATGCACACTGTGCTCTAGTGTCAAAACCACTTGCAAACAGTCTTCAATACACAACTCTTCAAGCAACTCATCCGCGAGTTCATCCATTATCTCTATGTAGAAACATTGCCCATTTATGGTGGGCTTCTTCATCACGTTGTTAATGTTGAACTCCAGGACTTCACATTTTCCCAAGTGCAAGTCAATCTTGCCCTTTCTCACGTCAATAATGGCTCCCGCGGTCGCCAAAAATGGTCTCCTAAAGATAATTGGATCCTTTGGCTCCTCATCCATTTCGAGAACAACAAAGTCCGTGGGGACGATGAAGTCTCTAACCATTATTTGGAGATCTTCAAGCAAACCAATGGGTACCCTCACACTCCTATCTGCTAATATCAACGAGATGTTGCAAGCTTTGTACCTCGTGAAACCCAACCGCTTTGCAACAGAGAACGGCATAAGGCTAACGCTTGCTCCAAGGTCACAAAGACAAATTTTGAAGGCCAAGGGTCCAAGGGCACACAGAAGGGTGAATGAACCGGGATCACCAAGTTTTGTTGGTACCACCTTCCTTTGGATGATGGCACTACACTCTTCGGTCAAGATTACCATGGATTCCATTTCCTTGTCTTGACCTCTCACTACCACGTCCAAGTCTTCATCTTCTTGAAGTTCCCCCCCCCCCCCCCCCCACTTTGGTTCTCAACGTCCACGTTGAGAGTATTAGGGACATCTCTTGTGGGTAAAACCGTGCCACACCTTAGGGTGATAGCGTTCACATATTCTTTGGGGTTTGGTACGGGTTTACCAGGCAAAATGCCTTGAGCACGTGAAGAAGATGAAGCGTCCTTGGTCTCCATGTGTTTGACCTTGGAGTTTAAATCCTCAATCTTATTGTTGAGTTCGGTGTAGGGGCAATCTACCCGTGTATTGATCTCCGCTTGTCCCTTTAGCAATTGTTGGAACATGGAGTTCAACTCAAGCTCTTGCGGTTTAGACGTAGTTGCTTGATCTTGAGACACAAACCCTTGTTGTTGGCGTTGAAAACCGGGTGGAGCTTTGGGTTGGAATCCACTTTGGTTCCCTTGGAATTGGTTCCTTGGTACATAACTTTGTTGGTTGGTGTTAGAAGCTTGGCCTTGAGATTGGAATTGCTTTTGTGGAACTCCTTGAGCTTGATTAGGTTGTAGAGGGTAGACTTGGTCTTGTGGATTCTCAACATTTATGTTCCGGTAAGAGAAGTTGGGGTAGTTCCTATAGTTTTGGTTGAACCCTTGTCTTTGTTAGTTCTCTTGGTTCCCCACGTAATTCATCTCACCTTTCGTGTTCAAGTCCACGCTCTCCTCTTGATAGCAACCTTGATTCTCATCATAAGCATCCACAGAGCTAACCGACTTTTGAGAAGACACTAGGAGTTTATCAATAAAGTTGGCTTGCTTGTCCATCATGGAGGCTTGCTTATCCAACTTTTCATTAAGCGCTTTCATGTCCTTGGCCCTCTTGTTTTCATCAAAGTCTCTTGTGGTCCTTCTGGCGCGGTCATAATCGTCGCCATAGGTCTTGTTGATATATCATAGTTTTTACCCATTTTAAGCCATGATATAAGTCCTTTTTATAAAGTTTTTCTAGTATTTTGGAGTCTTTTAGAGTCTTTTCAGGTTTTAGGAACGTTTGGAGCATTATTGGAAATACTGAAGCATTTTGGAGCGAAGCAGAGATCCTATAGCTGAGACGCCGATTTGATGCATGAGTATCGATCGATACACTTAGGGTATCGATCGATACCCGTCGAAGAGACAGAAGGATCGCGACTTTAGTGAAGAATTGAGAAACTGCAAATTGCCCCAGAAGACTTTATTATTTACAAGAAGCCCCATAACGTGACTTAAGTTATTTATTAGGTTTTTCAGCCACTTTTGTGAGCTATGCTTTATTTTACTTTGGTTTTGTGAGAGAGCTTTGGAAGGGAGACAAGTCTGAAACTATGTTCGTCCGAGAGAATATTTCAAACCCTTGTTTTACTCTCTTCTTTATTATTTATTCAAGTATTTATTCAGTCATGTTTATTGTTGCAATCTCCATGTCTGAGTAGATCTCCTGTTATGTTTAGGGTTCTAATAAGGGATTTATTTGAATGCTAGGTTGAATTGTTATTTAGGGTTCATAATCTGAATTAGTTCTTAATTTGCTTGAGGTTGTTCTCAAAGCTAATTCTAGATTGATCACCTGGAACTTAGATCTTAGGTTAATCGATTAGGCACGAGAGTACAATTGAGAAACTTGATAGAACTTAGAGTGAGCAAAATAACTATTCGCAAAGAGATTTGGTTTAGTTGTTTTGTGAACAAATTAAACTTGAACTAAAAGCTGGTTTAGACTTTAGGATTCACAAAGAGATTTGGAATTCTAGGATTTAGACTTAGATAATTCTCGCAACGAGAGTTCGTTAATTATATTTCAGTGATTTGAGTTCAAGAACTTGCTTAACATGAACCCTGATTTGTTAGTTTAATTGCATTCATTGATTTCCTGAGAAATACCATGAACCTATCTTTCTCCCAATCGAATCACAACTTGTTTAATTTACGTATTTGCTTTCAATTCCATTGATCACTTAGCTTAATTTTCATCTATACAATCTATTGTGTGTTTTCTTGAGTCTCTGTGGATTCGACCCCTAAGTATTACAATCGACAAAGCTTTAGTACTTATAGGGTATTAATTTGAGCTTATCAAATTTGGCGCCGTTGCCGGGGACTCAATTCGCCATTAGATATTAGTTTGAGAATTTTGACTAAGTTCGACCAGTATCGATCGACCCCTTCGTGGTATCGGTCGATACCTGTCGTAAATTTTGTTACTTACGATCTTGACTTTTGTGTTTCAGGTGCATGCCTATTCATGAAACCAGGAGTAACAAGAACACTCCGCTAGTTTATCTGTCAAACAATCAGCTAGCACTTTTGGAACGCGCAAACAGAAAAGCAAAGAAGCCAGCAGAGATGAACAACAATCCAGTGGTTTTTGTTCAAGATGAAGCTGGTGCTTACAGAGACCAAGAGGGTCAATTGTGCAATGCGCGAGGGCAACGATTGGATGGAGAGGGGAACATCATTCCACCTCCTGATGTTGTCGAAGAGATTATCGCAGGGAATGCTGTGATTAATCGTGGTAGGACAATTGGTGAGTACAACATGCCTGATCAGTTCTACGCCAATCGTTCTGCGATTCGCCCTCCAACTTTTCAGAGAAATAACTTTGAGCTGAAGCCTGCTTACTACACTCTTGTGGGTCAGCACCCTTTCCATGGTCTTTCCAATGAACACCCTATGGATCATATTGAGAGGTTTGAGGATTTGGTTACAAGCATCAAATGCGATGGAGTATCCTATGATTACCTCTTCTGTAAGCTCTTCACATACTCTCTTGGTGAGGATGCAGCTTATTGGCTGAAGCAGTTACCAGCTGGGTCACTGATTACTTGGGAAGAGACTAAGAATGCATTCCTGAATAATTTCTATGATGATGTACGATCCGAGAAGCTCAGGAACAAGATTTCCTTGTTTTCTCAGGGACCGGCTGAGGCATTCAAGGTTGCTTTGCTCAGATTTCGGTCATATCAGAGGGATTATCCGCATCATGGGTTCAATAATGTTCAGTTGATGGGTCTTTTCTTCAGAGGGATTGATTGGAGTTACCAGATGGCTTTGGATGCTGCAAACAATGGAAATTTCAACACCATGTATCCTGAGGACGCTTATGTGATGATTGAGAACTTGGAATCTAGCAATACTACCAAGAATGCAGACATGGAGCGCAAGAAGTTAGTTGGTGGCATGGAAGGTTCGCAGATTGCTGAGGTTCAAGCCAAGTTAGATTCTATGCACAATCTGTTGATGGGCAAGACGATGAAGGCTGTTCACTTTGCAGATGATGTTGAGGTATGCAATGAGGATGAAGTGGAAGATGTTAACTACATTGGTGGATCTAGTTTTCAAGGTCTGAGAAATCAGTATCATAATAACAACAGAAACTTCAACAACAATGCTCAGCAAGGAGGATCGAATCAGTTTGTCCAGAAACCATTCCAGAACATTGGGTATACCAGGAACTATAGGAGTTCATCTTACCAACATGTACCTGCTAAGACCCCATATAGAAAGATTGAGTCTATGTTTGAACAGCTTGTTCAAGGACAGCAGAAGCTAACCGTGGATTTCAACGGGAAAAGTTATGTCATGTACAATGATCTGAGTGGAAGGATCGACGCCATTAATATTCAGCAGAAGAAGCTGGAAACTCAGGTTGCTCAGACTTCAGAGGCTGTGAAAAGGCAAGAAGGTTTTCTTCCAGGGAAAGAAGAGAACCCAAGGGCTCACATCAATGCAATCACCTTGAGGAGCGGAAAAGAGGTCAATCCATGAGTGAAAATTGGCCAAACTGCAGATATTTTTGTTGATCTTGACGATGAGGATTCTAAAATTCCCCCAGTATCGATCGACACTAGCCAGCATCTATCGACACCTGTCAAGATACTTTTACGGGACAAATCAAAACCCCGTGTATCGATCGGTACCACTCATGTATCGATCGACACTGATCGTGATGTCGAATCAACACCTAAGGTTTCAAAGGAAATGCCTAATGTAGTTGCAGAGAGAGTTTACACACGAGGATGCCTTATCCCAGGGCTACTAGGAAGACTAAGAAGGAGGTAGAAGACTCTAGATGCAAGGCAATCATGGATAAGTTGATTGTTGAACTTCCTTTTATCGATGCTATCAAGACTTCTCCAGCTTTTAGGAGATATGTTAAGAGGATGGTATCGAGCAATGTGAACCTTGAGGATGGCGTTCTGATGATCTCTCATGAGTGAAGCGCGATCTTGACAAACAGGATCCCAAAGAAGCTATCAGATCCAGGGAGTTTTGTGTTGGATTGTACAATCTTCACAAAAAGGTTCGAACGTTCTCTTTGCGACCTTGGTTCAAGTGTGAATCTAATGCCATACTCAGTTTCTAAAAGGATGTGGATGACAGACTTCACAGCCACAAGGATCTCCATGATACTTGCTGATCGCTCTGTCCGACTTCCAGAGGGAATACTTGAAGACGTCCCGATTAAAATTGGGAATTGTTTAATCCCAACTTATTTCATTTTCCTGGAGTATGATGCAGAGCCCAGAGACCCTCTTATCTTGGGAAGACCATTCCTAGCAACAGCTCGTTCTTTGATTGATTGCAGGAATGGGAAGATCGCTCTTAAAATCGGGATTTGGTCATGACTTTCCACATGGAGAAGATGATGAAGAAACCAAAAATCGATGGTCAGACTTTCTTTGTAGATACCTTTAGTGACATTGTTGAAGAGTACTTCATGGAGATGCATCCTAAAGATCCACTAGAACGAGCATTAGTCTGTTCAGCTGAGTCAGAGGTTCATTTGGATGATGCTGCTGCTGGATACTCGAAGATGCTTGGTACAACACCATCAGTATCGATCGATACCCCCTTGGTATCGGTCGATACCCTGCGAACAGAAAGGGAATTGATCGAAAGTTCTAAGCAAGCTGCTGGGCTTGGAGATTGGAATGAGGAGAAAGCTCCTAAGGTGGAACTCAAGCCACTTCCTGCGAATCTGAGGTATGGTTTCCTTGGTCCTAATTCCACATACCCAGTGATTATTAATGCTTCTTTGAACAACGCAGAGATTACCTTACTGCTGCGCAAGTATCGCAAATCTCTTGGCTATTCTCTTGATGACATTTCAGGTATAGCACCGGACCTGTGCATGCATATGATTCATCTTGAGGACGAGTCAAAGGCTTTAATTGAGCATCAAAGGAGGCTGAATCAAAACCTGAAAGAAGTGGTTAAGAAAGAGGTCATGAAACTCTTGGATGCAAGGGTTATCTATGCCATCTCGGACAGTTCTTGGGTCAGTCCAGTGCACGTTGTTCCTAAGAAAGGAGGAATAACTGTGGTGAAAAATGAGAAGGATGAGATGATCTCTACTAGGACTATCCCTGGGCATCGAATGTGCATTGACTACAGGAAGTTGAATGCAGCTACAAGGAAAGATCACTTTCCATTGCCATTCATTGACCAGATGTTGGAGAGGTTGGCTAGTCATCCCTACTACTGTTTTCTCGATGGATACTCATGTTTCTTCCAGATTCCTATACATCCAGATGACCAAGGGAAGACGACTTTTACATGTCCCTATTGCACATTCGTATACAGGAGAATGCCATTTGGATTGTGTAATGCCCCAGCCACCTTCTAGAGATGCATGATGTCTATATTCATAGACATGACTGAGGATTTCTTGGAGGTATTCATGGATGATTTTTTGGTGTACAGATAATCATTCAAGGACTGTCTGGCTAATTTGTGCAAGGTGCTACAGAGGTGTGAAGAGAAACACTTGGTCCTTAACTAGGAAAAGTGTCACTTTATGGTTCAGGATGGCATCGTACTTGGGTACAAGGGTTCCGAAGCTGGGATCGAAGTTGACAAAGCCAAGATTCAGGTCATGGCAAGCCTCCAACCACCGACTTCTGTAAAGGATATTCGAAGTTTCCTTGGACAAGCTGGGTTTTACAGAAGGTTCATCAAGGACTTCTCCAAGCTAGCACGCCCACTCACAGCTCTATTATGCAAGGAGATCATTTTCGACTTCACACCTGAGTGTCTTGCAGCCTTTGAGGAAATTAAAAAGGCTTTGGTGAATGCTTATATTGTGAAACCTCCTTATTGGACTCTGCCTTTTGAGATCTTGTGTGACGTTAGTGATTTTGCTGTTGGATACGTTATGGGACAGAGGAAGGATAGGAAGCTGCACGTTATTTACTATGCCAGCAGGACATTGGACGATGCTCAGAGGAATTACAGCACCACATAGAAGGAACTACTTGCAGTTGTTTTCTCCTTTGAGAAATTTCGATCCTACCTGATTGGGAGCAAAGTGATTGTTCATACTGATCATTCTGCTCTCAAATATCTGATGCAGAAGAAGGATCTTAAGCCTCGCCTTTGTCGTTGGGTCCGTTTGCTCCAAGGTTTCGATATCGAGGTTAAGGACAAGAAAGGAATAGAGAACGGAGTAGCTGACCATCTTTCGAGGATTCAGATCGATGCAGACGTGCCCATTAATGATCAACTACCAGAAGAGTCCACTTACTTCATTGAAACTGAGTTTCAAATGGGTTTTACCGAAACTTTGCGATTTCCACGAATTGTAGGTCTCGGTATCGATCGACACTCACCTAGTGTCGGTCGATACCCGGTGATTTCCGAACCCGTTTTGACCGTTGAACACCTTGGTGCTTCTGAAGAATATCTAGTTGTTGCGGCTGATTCTGATCAACCATGGTTCGCTGATATTGCCAACTACCTCGCTGCAAATGAAGAGCCAAAGCACCTCAAGAAATATGACAAGAAGAAGTTTATGCGAGACATAAGGCGATTCTTTTGGGATGAACCTTACATGTACAAGCACTGTTTTGATGGTATCTACAGGAGATGCATTGCTGAGTCAGAGGTACCTAATGTTTTGTTTCATTGTCATGGATCTGAGTATGCTGGACACTTTGCTACTTTCAAGACAGTGTCCAAAGTTCTTCATGCATGCTTCTCCTCTAACAAGCGATGCATGTTAGAGGAGAGGGAAGATCAGTAAGAAACATGAGATGCCACAAAATTTCATCCTTGAGGTTGAGATTTTTGATTGTTGGGGCATCGATTTTATGGGTCCTTTTCCTTCGTCATACAAAAACAAGTACGTCTTGGTAGCTGTGGACTATGTATCTAAGTGGGTGGAAGCAATTGCTAGTCCCACTAACGATTCTTCGGTGGTCTATAAGCTGTTCAAGAGTATTATTTTCCCTCGATTTGGAGTATCTCGGATTGTTATAAGTGATGGTGTGAATCATCGTGTAGCTACTCCTTATCATCCTCAGATTAGTGGACAAGTTGAGGTTTCCAACAGACAAATAAAAGAAATTCTGGAAAAGATTGTGGGAACTACTAGGAAGGATTGGTCTGCAAGGCTGGCTGATGCACTGTGGGCTTACAGGACCGCTTTCAAGACACAACTTGGGATTACACCGTTTCACTTGCTATATGGGAAAGCGTGTCACCTTCCGGTTGAAATCGAGCATAAGGCAGCCTGGGCTACAAAGATGATAAATTTCGACATCAAGTCTGCTGAGAAGCGACTGATTCAGCTGAATGAGCTGCATGAGATTAGGCACAATGCCTATGAATACTCAAAGCTGTACAAGGAGAGGACCAAGGCGTATCACGACAAAAAGATCCTCACCAGACACTTTGAACCCAATGACCAGGTACTTCTGTATAATTCTCGTTTGTTTCTATTTCCTGGTAAATTGCGTTCTTGTTGGTCAGACCCTTTCACAGTCAAGGAAGTCAGACCACATGGTGCCATTGTCCTGAAAAATCCTTAAGGCAAAGAGCTCACTGTCAATGGAGAAATGGTGAAACACTATTTCAGGAGCACTGAGATTCCAGACGGCCACATAATGCCTCTTGATGATGCAACCTCCACCTGAACGGCGGTACAGTCGAGCTAATGACGTTAAACGAGCGCTGAGTGGGAGGCAACCCACTGGTAAGTCTGTACATATGAGTCTTTTATTTTTCTAGTTTTTGTTTTGTGTTTTGCTGTCACGTGAATCAGATTCGGAGGCTCAGTATCGATCGATACCACTTGGTATCGGCCGATACCGGTGTTAACGCAAATATCCTGAACCAACTGCTGTGTATCGATCGACACCACTTATGGTATTGGTCGATACAACCATTCAGGTAAGTTTCCTTATAAACCCTACGAGATTTCCTTTCTTCCTCATTCGCCTCCATCGAACGATACTTGAACACAAATCACCAAATCTTTGTTTCTTCATGAAATTGAGTGATTCAAGAGCCTATTCTTGTTGGATTTTCGTTCTCATTCTCATTCTCTCATCCTTTCACTTGATCTACAAGGTATGGAACACAAATCTCCTCTTTTTAAATCTGTGACCAACAGTTAGGTTTTCAATATTTAGCTCTTAGACCTCGTTTTGTTGGACGAATACTACTTAATTGTGTTGTTCTAGGACTAGTCGGAACCCGCTTTACGCTTAATTGCCATTAGTTTCGACTTTTGAAATTTTTGGATTGAAGATCTTTTCGTGCGGTTCGCAATTTCTTGAGTGTCGATCGATACCACCTGGTATCGGTCGATACTCAGTGCATTCCTTGACCGTTTTTGCTGTGAGAGATTCTGGTGCCAGAGTATCGATCGATACCATGCTAGTGTCGGTCGATACCCTACAGCCAGTGATGAAATTTTGAGTACTTTGTTGTTGATTTTTGCTGTCTTGACTGGATTCGATGCTTATTATGTGTTTGCTTTGTTATTTGTCTTTGATTGCAGATGTCTACTCGAAAGAGAACACGCACAAATGCCACGGGCTCGAATCCACCTGAATATCCTCCGCATGAATTCTTTTTGCTCAACACCGTTAAGATCTTCGACGGTCTCACTTGGCGCATAGGAATGGTGAAAGCCTGGTTAGCGGGAAACCGATACCGGGTGCGCTATGATGGTTCTAACCAGGATATATATCTTCCACACGCGTGTCTACTCGCAATACCTGAGACTCCTGCTGCTTCACCATCGGCTCCTCACTCTAAGCCCACTTCTCACGTGTCTTCGGGCACAACATGTAGGCCTCCTTGGCCTAAGAGGACTGAGAAGGCGCAGTTACCTCTGACGCATGAATTTGATGGTACAGATAAGGAGGTATCTGAGAGCAGGGCTTGCGTCTACAGGCCTATTTCTGAGGAGTGGGACGATTATGATTCGTTGTTCTACAACGCTTGGTTGGATGTTGATGTGCAGCCCACCCATTTCGTCGATACACTCACTATGAGGCATCTGGGTTTTGACAGGGAGCTCGACAGATTGATCCGCAATATCGGTTTGGGGACGATGCCTACGCGGCAGTTCGATCTTTATCCCGATCTAGTGCGCCAGCTTCTTGCTATAACTAGTGTCTATTATACTGGTGCACCTCCCACGACTGCACATCAGGGTATTATGACCTTCATGATACGAGGTGTGCGATACCGATTGCCATTTTAGGAGATATGCGACATATATGGGTTCCATAGAGACTTTGAGAGGTGTGAGTTTCCTCGACAGTTCTCAGATATTCAGGAATTCTGGCGACACTTTGGACACGGAGCTTACGATAGCAAGACCACTACTCAGATGGATGCGCGCCATCCTATTCTGCGCTGCATCGCAAGGATTTTTAGCAACACCCTTCTGTGCAAGATGGAGCCCAACAAGATGAGGGTGGCTGAGCTCATTGTTCTCTCTATCAGGATTGGAGACATTATTGAGGATGAGGCCTACGCGTGGCCTGAGCTCGACCTCGCGGTCAACATGGGTGCTGTGTTCGCGCACCACTTGGTCTCGCTGAAGACCAAACCTTTCGCAGGACGTGGTGGGATGACCCGCAGGTTTGAAACTCGGCCCAAGACCGAGATGGTGGGTAGTTTTCTCACTCCCATTTTTCAGCATCTCGGGATCAGCACAGCGAGCTACTCGATTGTAACTGCACCTGATCTTATGGACGAGCAACACTTAGAGAACCTGAGGTGGCTGAAACCGGTTCGACGTTGGTGTTTCAGCACTTCTGATGGGGACTTTCTGGTCCAGCTCATTAATACCAACCTGACGGACATTAGAGGCGATCCTGCTCAGTTGCTCTTCGCGCCAGATCCGGTAGACATGCATGCTGCACCTCTTACTCGTCGTCGAGGAGGAGCCTCATCTGGAGGCCGTGTTCGTGTTGCTGTTGCAGACACACCTACACCACGACGTTCGCAACGTGCGCATACTCCTGCTGATGCTCATGCGTTTTCTCTTCCTCCACCGCCTGACATGGAGCTGGATCCTTTTCAGGGATACGTCGTATAGACTCTACAGACGATGTGGACTACCATTTCTCGACGCAGCTGTATGGCTCCACCTAGTCCTCGTTCACCTCGATCACTGCACACACCGACGGAGGCTTGACCATCCCAAACCGATGGCGACGACACTTCCGATGAGGAGGATTACACTACAAGGAAACATCCCGATTTCCGACCAAAATTCCGACCAACTTAAAATAGTCGGGAATTTCCGACCACATACCGACGACATTCCGATGAAAACACACCCGTCGGAAATTGGTCAGGAATTCCTGACCATTTTAAGTTGGTCGGAATTTGGTCGGGATATACGACCAATTTCCGACGGATTGGAGACTGAATAAAATCGTCAGAAATTGGTCGGTATTCCAGACCGATTTTCGACTGTTTTCCGACGAGATATATACGTTAATATACATGTTGCATTAGCCGTTTATAGTCGTTGGCGAGTATTAGGATGGTCAGAAATTGGTCGGAAATTGGATTAAATTTCCGACCAATTTCCGAACAGTAAAGAATCCGACAAACTCCCAACGAAAATATAAACGTTAATCTGCCCGTTGCACTAGCCGTTTCATAGCCGTTTGAATTTTTTACACTGGTCGGAAATTGGTCAGAAATCCGCGGAAATTTTAATTATAAATACAACACCACCCTCATTCACAATTTACACCCAAAAAAAACATAGAAAATGTCTTCTTCAAATCCAAACACTAGAGATTATTTTCGATTGTGGATGGATAGACCACGGCAAGATCCAGCGACGAATCTACTGACGGATGAGTATGCACAAGGTGTTGAGGAATTCATGACATTTGCGACAAACAATAGCATGACGTCGGAATACGGTAAATTGTATTGTCCTTGTCCTAAATGTCGGAATCATAGATTAGTCTCTGTTGGGGAAGTATGGAAGCATCTTTATAGGAATGGGTTAATGTCGAGTTATAAGATTTGGTATACGCATGGAGAAACTGATGCAATGGTGCAATATCATTGTAGTGGTTTTAATTATTCGGGTAGAATAGAGGAACAGACACCGGAAGTAGATGCAAACGTTCAGATGATGAATGATGCGTATTGCGAAAACGTAGCATCGTATGTTCCGGATGGTATTAGAATAGAGGAACCTAATTTAGAAGTTCGGAAGTTTTTTGATATGCTAGATGCAGCTAAGCATCCACTATACGAAGGATGTAGAGAGGGAATATCGCCTTTATCAACTGCTAGAAGGTTGATGACAATAAAGACCGATTTCAACTTGGCGGAGGATTGTGTGGATGCGATAGCTGATTTTGTGAAAGATATTTTACCTGAAGATAATATCTCACCGGCTTCATACTATGAGGTTCATAAACTTGTAGCTGGTCTTGGATTGCCGTATCAGATGATAGATGTGTGCATCGACAATTGTATGATATACTGGAGAAAGGACGAAAACCGTCGCAAGTGTCGTTTTTGTGGGAAACCTCGGTATAAGGAAACGGGTGGCAGAGTACCAGTTCCACATAAACGGATGTGGTATTTGCCGTTAACAGATGGGTTGAAGAGGTTATATCAATCTGAGCGCATGGCAGGAGCTATGAGATGGCATGCAGAACATAACTCATATGGAGAGATTGCGCATCCCTCAGATGCAGAAGCGTGGAAACATTTTCAAGAGGTGTATCCTAGTTTTGCGGCTGAGCCAAGGAACGTATACCTCGGGTTATCTACAGATGGATTCAACCCTTTTGGGAAACATGGGAGGCAATATTCATTGTGGCCAGTAATCGTCACACCTTACAATTTGCCGCCTAGTTTGTGCAAGAAACAAGAGTTTTTGTTCCTCATGATTCTTGTCCCCGGACCGGAGCATCCTAAGAGATCCCTTGATATTTTCTTGCAGCCATTAATTTATGAGTTGAAAATGTTATGGAAAGATGGTGTTCAAGCGTTCGATGTTTCTCTCCAACAGAGTTTCACGATGCGTGCGGTACTTATGTGGACCATAAGTGATTTTCCAGCATTTGGTATGCTATCTGGATGGTCAACTCATGGAAGGTTGTCATGCCCGTATTGTCAAGATAACACTGATGCGTTCCAATTGAAGCACGGTCGAAAGACTTCTTTGTTCGATGCCGCATGATCATCCATATCGTCGGAGCACGACATTGTTTAAGAAGAACAAAAAAGTATTTGATGGTCCACCTCCTGAGCCGGATGGGAATAACATCATCACTCAGTTGAGAGATTTTGGTGCTGAGAAGACGGTTTCATGTGGTGGTAATGGTAATTTTCTCGTAGATGGTTGTGGCGAGTACCACAATTAGAACAAGAGGAGTATTTTTTGGGATTTGCCATATTGGAAGAACCATATGCTGCGCCATAATCTAGATGTCATGCACATTGAAAAAAACTTTTTCGACAACATCATGAATATTGTTCTAAATGTGCAAGGGAAGACGAAAGATAATTTGAAGGCCAGATTGGACTTGCCAGAAATATGTTCGCGGAAGGAACTCCATATAATGGCGAACGGAAAATCCCTGGCCCCCGCTTTCCGTTTGGATGAGCTTTCAAAGGAGGAGTTCTTCGACTGGATTACGCATAGTGTTCAATTCCCAGATGGATACTCATCTAACCTTCGTAATTGCGTTAATATTGGAGAATGGAAGTTTTCAGGGATGAAGAGTCATGATTGTCACGTTGTCATGCAACGCCTCCTTCCATTTGCCTTTGTCAAGAGCAAATCGACGTCGAATATATTTTTGCATGCAATGAAGCAGTTGATGAGAATTGAGGATCATAAACCGTGGTAAAAGAAGGTTTATTGAAAAACGTACGTAAAGTGATGATTGGCCAATCATGGAAAAAACCGTAGAGGCAAAGTTAGAATCTCTTGCAGTGAAGTATTTGGACCAGTAGTCCGTACACTTGAAAGTGTAAATCTAGTAAGATATAAGTGGATCTTTATGCAAAAGATGAATGAAAGTGATATATGAAGATATATACTTTCTTGTGGTGGATGCAACTATTTTCAGATCCCTTACCAGTCTGAAAATAAGAGAAAGACTTAATTTAATCTCAGAAGGATTTAAACTGCCAGAAGCAGCCTAGAAGAATTTGAATCGCTAAAGGCAGCAAATTCTAGTTCCCGAGAACGCTAGATATTGGATTGAATTAAAGTAAATATGTTTCATGGGGTATACTCTTAAAGTGAATATTATGAGGTTAACCGATATACCCATGTGTATTTATCAAAAGATTATGGATCAATGGGATCCTTGAAATAAACATAATCAAAACTCTTGAAGAGTTATCGGAAGTGAAATTTGCAAAGACAACATTGTCTACAAGTTCTCCAAATTGTAAATATAAGTAAATAGATATTTTATCACAGATCCTTGTAAGATTCTACATAGAAAATGCTCATATATAGTTTGTTTTGAAGTACCACACTTAAAATGATATTTGAGCAAGTTGTTGATCACTTTCATGATTGAAAGATGTGCTTTCATATGACAAGAAAGAAAGCCAACATAATAGCTTTTACAAGAAGAGCATGAATAACTCGTATATACAAATATTTACAATATGAATATCTAGAAGATTGTAAGTAAAAAGAAATCTGGCATGAAGTCCAAATCGACGAATAAAATATCTTCTATATGAAAATGATGTTATGGACCATAAGTCCAATAACCTGAGAAATTAGGATAATCATACGAGTGTATTAACTAATGTTATGCTTATATCAATTCTCTAAAGATGATATATATGGTTGAAATGCATCTCTTGAAGAAGATGCTTCTAGGGGGAGAAATATGATGATGTGCGTTGTTGTACTCTTTTTCCTTATCATGATTTTTATCCCACTGGGTTTTTCCATGACAAGGTTTTAACGAGGCAACAAAGAACACGCAAATGATAGACACCTAAGGGAATGTAAATATGAAAGTCTATCAAGATTAATGAGATCATTAGAAGCAAAGAGAATGATCATGATGGATCATCTGCGACACCCATTAATTGCAGAATAATGGCGATGTACATATAATACAAATTCGTTCAAGTGAAGATTTGACGGACTTATTTACCAAGACGTCTCCAACTGCTATTTCCAAGAAGCTAGTTCATCATACTAGATCGCGTCAACTCAAACATTTCAAGTGATGTACTCATAAGGGGGAGTAATAGCGCGTTGCACTCTTTTTCCTTTAACTATGGTTTTTCCCATTGAATTTTCCTATTAAGGTTTTTAATGAGGCAGGATCTTATGCGCATTAGGATCAGTTTTATATAATAGTCATCCAAAGGGGAGTGTTATGAATTAATTATATGGATGCCCATTATAAGACCCATATCATAAGGAGGTTTAGAATATTCTCTGCTTTCCTTTTTCTCCTAATTCTGTTTGTTCTCCAAGTCTATGTAAACTTCTTTATACTCCTCATTATTCATGGAATAAGACAATAACAATTTTCTCTCTCTCTCTCTCTTTTATTCACAACACTATTCGTATATTATGTCGGGATTATATCGTAGTAATATAAAGGAATATGAATGATTTGGTGTGATTAAAATATAATTTTTAACAAATTAGATAACAACCAGTAATATATAACCAAACCGGTTGGCCATAACGACGAATGAGGTTTTATTATATACTAGGTGAGTCCCCGCGCTAACGCGCGGGTATTTTTATTTACAAAGTTTTTTGGTGCTTCTTTTTTTAAAGATGTATTTTTAGGTTATTTAGTTTAGCACATATTATTTTTTATCCCTAACTTTGTTTAGTTGTTGGGGAAATGATTGTATAATATGTAATTAAGTGGTAAGTATACATTGGGTTATCAGTCTCATGTCGTAATGAAGAATATGAAATACTCAGTCGCATTAAGAGTTTTTATATATCTAAGAGCACGAAATATCAATCGTTCTCGTTTTATTTCCCAAGTTTTCTCCGATGTTGCATTCGGTGATTCCTCCACTACTTGTGCTCCAATCGTCGCCATGTTCAGTCGCGATCCGGTAAAATTTCTGCTTGTAAGCATACCTTGGGTTATCAGTCTCATGTCATAATGAAGAATATGAAAGACTCGGCTGAATCAAGAGTTTTTGAACATCTAAGAGCACAGAATATCAGTCGTTCTCATTTTATTTCCCAAGTTTTCTCCGACGTTGCATTCGGTGACGCATCCACTACTTGTGCTCCCATCGTCGCCATGTCCAGTCGGGTATATATAAAATATTGTTCTATCAATTTGAGAATCTAAAGAGGTCTTACAAAGATTCGTGTAATGAGTGTTGAAGACTGTATCTTTCACGAAGTAGAGAGATGAAAGAAAAATGTATTCATATGCTGCTGAGTCGTTTTGGCTTGCGTGCCATTTTTATTCATAGCTAGATTCTAAAAACGGTAAGATTGTCTACGAGTAGCCGTTAATCGGATTGATTCGTCTCTGTAATTAAGCACCGCCTCCTCGAGCTTCGAAGTCGCTATCTTTCTCAATCCATCGATAGTCGATCGATTCGGCGTTCTCGTTTTATTTCCCAAACTTTCTCCGACGTTGCATTCGGTGACGCCTCCACTACTTGTGCTCTCATCGTCGCCATGTCTAGTCACGATTTTACCACTCTCCATTCTCTCTCTCTCTCTCTCTCTCTCTCTCTCTCTCTCTCTCTCTCTCTCTCTCTCTCTCTCTCTCTTTCTCCGACGTTGCATTCGGTGACGCCTCCACTACTTGTGCTCTCATCGTCACCATGTCTAGTCACGATTTACCTCTCTCTCTCTCTCTCTCTCTCTCTCTCTCTCTCTCTCTCTCTCTCTCTCTCTCTCTCTCTCTCTCTCCTTCTCGTCGGCTCTCTATCTTTTTCTCTTCCTCGCGCCGGCTCTCTCCCTCTCCCTCTCGTCGGACCTCTTTCCCTCTCCCTCAGGCTTTAAACCTGTTGAGTCTCTGGCTTGACTTTCAGGGTGATTTGACAACGTTTGCTGATATGAAGAGGATGTGGCTATCCCGAAAGTTTTCTTATATATATGAAGCCATTCCTAACGCCAACTTAGCCTTTTTCAAACAGTCTCTATATGCTCATACCATCGGTAAGTTGAGGTCTATTTCATGGATTTTTGGAACACTCGGAATTAATTTTTCGTTGCTGTCTATATTCACATTGCGCTTGTTTTCTTAGCTAAGCTCACAAGCAAACCTTATGTCTACATGTCAAAGTGACAAGGATACTGTTACCAAACTCTTGGGAGATATGCAAATCTGTGATGCAAGAGCTGTGTTTGACGTGTATTTGCCAAACAGCCGGTTCAAGAAGTCTTCTTCGGGTGAACAGAGTTTTGTGGCTTGCTTCTCGGGGTAAGCGTTCTCGTTAGTTCCAAACCAACTATGAAAGCAAGTTTTTTATTACGCATCTTGCTCAACATACTCTCCTCTTTTACAGGGACTCTCCACCAAGCAAAGAAGATTTTAAAGTCTTGCAAAGCCGCATAGCTGCGCCGTTAATGTTCTGTCATATCGCTCAGGGCCGTGTCAGTTTCTTTTCTTTCAGTTCCGTAGACCTTTCTGTCTTACCATGAATGTAACAGAAAAAGAAAAAAAAAACGGAATGTATTTGTATTCTGTAGACAAAGTCACAAAACAATGTAACTGTGAGTTTACATTTACATAGACTTGAGAGTAACTTTGATGATGATGCGTATTCATGAGGTAATATGTACAACTTTATGTTTTTCTACAAGGTATTGAGTGAGATAGCTTGTATTATCGTAGAAGACTATGAAGTATTCCAAACCAGTGCCGCCAGGGCAGGCCCTCAAATTTTGGGAGAGGAGTGCCAAGACTAATTTTAAAGTTTTTTGTTTTTTTTTGGGTCAAAACAATTTTTAAAAAATATTTGGAGGCTAAAAATGAAAAAAAAAAAAATGGGGCCAAAAAAATGAAAAAAATATTGGGGGCCAGAGACCAATGTTTTATCACGCATGACCCAGGGTCGGTCCTGAGTGCCGTTTTTGGCTGTTTCCCTGAATGGCTGAATCAGCTCTCACCATCATGTGAGGACGTCCTTTTTCAGTACCCTAACCTCGATTCCTAAGATACTTCAATCATAACTGGGTCCATCTCTTTTTGCCCTCCTTTCTACTTTAATTTAATCCAAAACACACAAAATTGTAAGATCAAGAGTCTTGGTTAGTCCGAAGTATTTATCTAATGTTTTGAAATTTGGGTGATGCCTTGACATTTTACGAGTCTTCGACTTTATTACTATGCAAATAAGTATATGAATGATGCAGATTTTGTAATGAAGCATTTAAAGAAGTCTGCGCAGAAGCTGTCATATAATTTGTAGATTTGGGAAATAGACACAGTAAATATCACGAAAGGGTTATTATTTTCGCGAATTTTAGAATTCACCAGGTCACATGCATATCTAAGATTCAAAACAAATGCAAAGGAGAGCATAGTATAAATTAGAAGAAACACATCACATGCAATCTAGTGCATTCTCTTCCCAAGAAAGTGATCTAACTTAATACTAGTAAAATGTAGGTTAATCAGTAATCACGAAAGCGTTTGTTAATAGGTACTTATTATGGAAATTAATGGTCAACATCTTGTTTAATTATTTTACAACCGGAATTCAAATATGTGGTGTATAGGGAATAACTTTCTATACCCCTGAACTTGTTCCAAGTATAAGAAACAAAACTCGTTGTACTTGAGAATGGTGAAGTAAAATAAGTTTAACTAGAACTAGCTAGTTACCTGGGCTACGCTGCGGGATTTTATATATATAATGTTTTATTAATTTAATATTATGTTTTATTTGATAAAATTTTCAAAAACATTTAAAATCTTTTTTACTAATATGTTATTTTCTTTCCAATTGAGTTTTTTTTAACATACACATAATTATCATTGACATACAAAAACAGCGTGAATCAAAATTTTGTTAACTTTAGATTTTAGTGAACCAACTTCTATCATTTTTTAGATCATTGTTGATTCGTTCATTTTCAGTAACTTCGGCATGTTGAAGGTTGTTATCATATTTGACTGTTTTTTTAACCTAATTTATTACTTTCTCATCCAATAACTTTTACCCAATAACTTATCATAAGTTGGCATCTTAGTTGTCAACAAAAACACAATACTTTGAGAAACACTTTCTTATGGTTTACAAAAATAAAACCATGAACTAAAAGAAAACCATAGAAAATTTCAAAAATTCAAACGAACTATTTCATTTCTTGTTCGTAGACAAATCCTCTTCTTCATCTTCTTCTTCTTCATCACCACCGTTAACTACAATCCATATGATCGCCTCCTCTGACATGCGCTTGCTGCATGCCTTCCGTAACGGCGAATCTTTGACCTCTCGAGACCGCACTCACTTCCATTAGGTTTTACAGCCACTTTGATGGCTATGCTTATTTTTATTCTGGTTTTTGTGAGAGAGCTTTGAAAACTCTATTCGTCTGAGAGAAGATTTCGAACCCTCTTGTTACTCTTTCTGAATTATTTGATGATTTATTCAAACATGTTTATTGCTTCAATTTCCATGTATGAGTAGATCCTTTGTTAGGTTCAGGGTTCTCAATAGAGTTTTTTCTGAATGCTAGGTTGATTTATTATTAGGATTCACTATCTAAATTAATTTCTTCACCATAGGTTATTTGCAAAGCTAATTCTGGATTGATCACATAGAACTTAGATCTTAGGATAATTGATTAGGCACGAGAGTGCGATTAATTACCTGACAGAACCTAAGGTGAGCAAAATAACTTTTCGCAAAGAGATTTGGCTTAGTTGTCTTGTGAACAAATCAAACTTGATATAAAAGCTGGTTTAGACTTTATGATTGGCAAAGAGATTTGTAATTTCTAGGATTTAGACTTAGATAATTCTCGCAACGAGAGTTGGTTAATTATATTGTAGTGATTTGAGTTCAAGAACCGCGCTAAATCTGAATCTTGTTAATTAGTTTGTCTGCATTCAGTGATTCCCTGAGAAATACCCTGAACCTATCTTTCTCAAATTGAATTCACAACCGTTTTAAATTACATTCTGTTTTTCAATACCATTGATTGCGTAGCGTAATTCTCACATATATAATCTATTGTGTGTCTCTGTGAGTCCTTGTGTTCGACCCCTACTTTACTGCAACTACTGCTTAGTACTTTTAGGGTATTAATTTTAGCATATCAAATTTGGCGCCGTTGCCGAGGACTCAATTCGCCATTAGATTTTAGTCTGAGAAATTAGACTAAGCTCGATGGTATCGATCGATACTATCTAGTATCGATCGATACTCGCTGCTTTCTTTTTGTTGATATTGATCGACACCACTTGGTATCGGTCGATACTCATCGTGTTACCGAGTTACTAATGTTTTTGACTCTTGCTTTCAGGTGTATACCTAATCGTGAAACCAGGAAGAACAAGAGCACCCAGCTAGTTGATCTGTCACTCGAGCAGCTAGCACTCGTGGAACGCACAAACAGACGAGCAAAGAAGCCAGCAAAGATGAACAACAATCAAGTGGAGTTGGTTCAAGATGCAGCTGGTGCTTACATAGACCGAGAGGGTCGTTTGTGCAATGAGCATGGACAACGTCTAGATGGAGAGGGGAACATCATTCCACCTGCTCCTGTTGTCGCTGGAAACGCGAACGCAATGAATGCTGAGAATGATGTGGTTAATCGTGGTAGAACGATTGGTGAATGCAACCGACCTGACCAGTTCTACGCAAACCGATCTGCGATCCGTCTTCCTGCTTTTCCGAGGAACGACTTTGAACTGAAACCTGTATACTACACTCTTGTGGGACAGCACCCTTTTCATGGTCTTTCCAGCTAGCATCCCATGGATCATATTGAGAGGTTCGAGGACTTGGTCACTAGCATCAAAAGCAATGGGGTGTCCTACGACTATCTCTTCTGCAAGCTTTTCCCGTACTCTCTTGGTGAGGAAGCAACTTACTGGCTGAAACAGTTACCTCCTGGATCGCTGACTACTTGGGAGGAGACTAAGAATGCTTTCCTGACCAATTTCTATGATGATGTAAGATCCGAGGATCTAAGGAACAAAATCTCACAATTTTCTCAAGGACCTACTGAGGCGTTCAAGGCTGCTTGGACGAGGTTCAAATCGTATCAGAGAGATTGTCCACATCACGGATACTCTGATGTTCAGCTGATGGGTTTCTTCTTCAGAGGACTTGATTGGAAGTACCAAATGACTTTGGATGCTTCGAGCAATGGAAACTTCAACACCAGGTATCCTGATGAAGCCTATGTCCTGATTGAGAACTTGGCGTCTAGCAATAGCACCAAGACTGCTGATTATGAGAGGAAGAAGCTAGCTGGTAACGTGGATGGTTCGCAGATCGCTGATTTTCAAGCTAAGCTGGATTCTATGCACAGTCTTCTGATGGGCAAGACACAAAAGGCTGTTCACTTTGCTGAAGATGTCGAGGTATTCAACGAGGATGAAGCAGAGGATGTTAACTACGTTGGTCGTTTTTGTTTTCAGGGTCAGAGGAATCAATTCAATAACAACCGAAACTTCAACAACAACTCTCAGCAAGGAGGTTCGAATCAGTTTGGTCAAAAACCATCTCAGAACAGTGGATATGTCAGAAACTATGGGAACTCATCTTATCAACCCGTACCTTCTAAGCTTCTAGATAGCAAGATAGATGCTATGTTTGAGCAGCTTCTCCAGGGACAGCAGAAGCTTATAGTGGATTTCAATGGGAAGATTGATGTCCTATACAATGATCTGAGTTGAAGGATCGATACTATTAACATCCAGCAGAAGAAGTTGGAATTTCATATAGCTCAGACTTCAGGGGCTGTAAAAAGGCAAGAGGGTTTTTTTCCAGGGAAAGTAGAGAACCCAAGGGCTCACATCAATGCAATCACCTTGAGAAGTGGAAAAGAGGTCAATCCGGGAGCGAAAATTGGCCAAGCTACATATATTCTCGTCGATCTTGACGACGAGGATGCCGAAATCGCCCCAGCATCGATCGACATTAGCCAGCATCGATCGAAGTCCATTAGGATACTTTCACGTGATAAATCAAAACCGCGAGTGTCGATCGACACTACTCCAGTATCGGTCGATATTGATCCCACAACCGAACCAACTCCTAAGGTTTCGAAGGAAGTGCCTAATGTGGTCGCAGAAATAGTTTACACGCCGAGGATACCTTATCCCAGAGCTGCTGGGAAGACTAAAGAGGAGGTATAAGACTCTAGATGCAAGGCAATTATGGATAAGTTTATCGTTGAACTTCCTTTTATCGATGCCATCAAGACTTCTCTGGCCTTTAGGAGATATGTCAAGCGGATGGTATCAAGCAACGTGAACCTTGAAGAGGGATGCTTGATGATTACTCATGAGTGCAATGCAATCCTGACCAACAGAATACCAAAGAAGCTGTCAGATCCAGGGAGTTTTGTGTTGGATTGTACGATATTCATAGACAGGTTTGAGCGTTCTCTTTGTGATCTTGGTTCAAGTGTCACCCTCATGCCATACTCAGTTGCCAAAATGATGGGGATGATAGACTTCACAACCACAAGGATATCCCTAATACTTGTTGATCGTTCAGTTAGACTTCCAGAGGGACTACTCGAAGATGTCCCGATTAAAATTGGGAATTGCTTGATCCCAACTGATTTCATCGTCCTGAAGTATGATGCCGAGCCTAAGGACCCTCTTATCCTAGGCAGACCTATCCTTGCAACAACTGGTGCTTTGATTGATTGCATGAACGGGAAGATCGCTCTTAACATTGGTGATTTGGTCATGACTTTCCACATGGATAAGATGATGAAGAGACCAACCATCGATGGGCAGACTTTCTTTGTCGACACCTTCAGTGACATAGCTGAAGAGTACTTCCTGGAGATGCATCCTGAAGACCCACTAGAGAGAGCATTGGTCTGTTCAGCCACTTCAGAGATACATTCGTGTGACGATACAGCTAGATACTCGAAGATGCTTGACTCAGCATCACCAGTATCGATCGATACCCCGCTGGTATCAGTCGATACCCTGCGACTCGAGGGAGAGTTGGCCGACTGCTCCAAGCAAGCTGCTGGATTAAAACTCTTCAACTCCTTAATCACTTCCATGATCTCCGTTTTCGCCTCCTCGGGGATGTTCTCTCTCACCTTCAGTAACGTGATTTTAGCAGCCGATCCTGGAGGCAGAGTTAGGTTTCCGGGGACTTGATCGGCGATCCAATCAGTGGCCATGACGTCTTCCTAGATCGGCATCGTTTCCTCCACGACGCGAACGTGATCAGGATGTGCAACGTACGCGCTTAGATCTTCCTTGGATCTGTACCGGCTATGAAGGACGTGAGTGAAGGCGGAGGCAGCGGATCTGAGACGGTGGATAGGACCGGCGGAGAGGTGAAGCACTTGGTCGATTGTGGCTAGTTTGTTGAGGTCGTTGACCATGGCGTCGATCTTGCCGGAGTCAACGTCGTCCTTGACCTTGAAAAGGACGATGTGCTCGACGATGTGACTCTCAAAACTCGAAGACATGGCAGCGTTCTGAGGAGAAACGTTAGAGATAGGATTCAGATTAAACAGGGGTTCAATATATATGTTAATTATTATTAATACTTTGGTTTAAATGGATAAAAATTCTCTATTCAAGATAAAAAAAAAAGAAAAAAATATTGCAAAGAATGAAAGAAATCGGAAAAGTTTTTTTCTTTATATAAAAAGTCATATTTTAGAAGATGAATTTCAAAATTCTCTAAATAAGAATGATAACCCAAAAAAGCTAAATATTTACAATTTTTAAATTTTTTCCACTACAAATTAGAATAAATTTAAATAATAGTATTAATCAAAAATTGTTCTAAAAGGAGCATATCCCAGAAGGAGCGAGGCCGAGCCGAGGATGGAACGACGTTGTTTCACACTAAACCAAGACCGAACCAAGAATGATCAAGTCATTCCATCTCGAACCGGAAGAAGGGGCCAAACCCGCTAAGATAGCTAATGGGCCGAGATAAGCACTCAATGGGCCGAGATAAGCATCCAAATAGTCTATGCCTAAATCTAAACCAATGGAGTTGAGAAAAGAAAGAACAAAACTGGCCTTAAAAAACTGATTCTTCAACCTCGGCTTCAAGGAAACAAAATCTTTAGGCAAGATCAGCAGGCATCTCACGGATTCGAGTAGCGTAGTACCGCTCGATATCCCGAAGAGTCTTCATGTCAGAACTTTTCACAAAGTTAATCGCAACACCCTCGCGACCAAAACGACCAGCTCGTCCAATGCGATGAATGTAGAGCTCCGGGTTGTTTGGTACATCATAATTGATGACATGAGAAACCTGATACATAACGTTTGTTGTTTCAAAATCATTTTTCAGACATTGATAAGTTAAATACAGAGAGAAAGAGATCATACTGTTTGAACATCGATCCCTCGTGCCCACACATCAGAGGCGATTAAAACACGGCTTTTAAAAGACCGGAATTGGTTCATGATTTCGTCTCTCTCCTTTTGATGTTTGTCTCCATGCATTGATGAGACTATAAAATTACTACTCCTCATCTTCTCAGTAAGCCAATCCACCTTATATTTAAAAATGCAGATCATAGCTTTAAGATTAGCGACCAAAGATTTAAGGAGTAGGGACCAAAGCTTAAGAACACAAATAACTGTTTTTACCTTTTTTCTTGTATTGCAGAAGATAATAGCTTGGTTAATAACAAGTCTCCCATAAAGATCGCAAAGGGTATCGAATTTCCACTCTTCTTCCCCAACATCAACATAATATTGTTTGATTCCCTGAAAAGTGAAAACTAAACGTTGTAATTCATGGTTAAATTAAGTGTTAAGCATAAAAATGGCAGAAGAAACACTTACTTCAAGAGTCAATTCATCGCGCTTCACAAGTATCCTCACAGGATCCGTCATAAACTTGTTTGTCATCTCCAAAATCTCTTGAGGAAGTGTAGCAGAAATCAAGCAAACCTATGTAACCGAATTGTATAAGATTTAGAGTAACAAATAGCCAAGAAACTATGATTAACCAATTATTACTATTCCAACAATTGAGATTGAAACCTGAATATCATGTGGAAGAGATCTGTAAACGTCATAAATCTGGTCTTTCAAACCTTTGCTCAGCATTTCATCTGACTCATCCAGAATCAAAAGTTTAACAGCTTTGGTTTGTAAGCTTCCTCTCTTTATCATATCATAGACTCGACCAGGTGTCCCGGACACAGCATGTACACCGCGCTCCAGCTTCTTGATGTCATCTCCAATGCTTTTGCCACCAATGCATGCATGTGCCTGAATATTGGTATGCACTCCAATAGCCTGTATCGTCTTCTCTGTTTGTGAAGCCAATTCCCTTGATGGAGACAAGACCAAGACCTGAATCCTTGAGACCGAAAAGAATACCAAGTTGATTAGTAAATCAGAAGAAAAATATCACGAAACCTTAAGTAAGGCTTCCCCGTCCTAATCATGAAGTAAAATAATAAAGCATGTAATACAAAGTGGATTGATAAAGCAGAAAAATAGATGATGCAGCCTTAAGTAAATGTTCCTCATCTTCATCATGAAGCAAAATCATAACCATGTAAGTGGGTTAGTTTAGTGTTCCATCATCTTAATTACAAAGAAAAATCATAAAGGATGTAATACAAAGTGGATTAGTAAAGCAGAAAAACAGATATTGCAGCCTTAAGTAAGTGTTCCTCATATTAATCATGAAGCAAAATCATTGACCATGTAGTTCCAAGAGGATTAGTACAGCAGAAGAACAAAAAAAACAAATTTTGCAGCCTTAAGTAAGTGTTTCTTATCCTAATCACAAAATTCTCACCCCAAATTGGAAATCTGAATTAAAGTTTGCCTTTTTTAATCTGAGGGTAAAAAGAGGCATACTTTCTGGAGGAAGTGTTGACGATTTGGCAGACGGTGATTGCAATCATGGAAGTCTTCCCTGTACCAGACTGAGCCTGAGCGATAACGTCGCGTCCTTTGAGAATCGGCATCACAGCTCTCTGCTGAATCTCGGATGGTTTCTTGAAACCGTAGTCGTAAACGCCGCGAAGAACTTTGTCATTCATCCCCATGTCATCGAAACTCGTGATGGGTTTGATCCCTTTGGTCGTTTCAAAGATGAGATTCTCGTCATCCAAAGCTCCTCCGTTTTTCCAATCGCCTCCTTTGGATGCCGCCATAATTCTCCACTCTCCCTTAAAGCTTTCTGCGAGAATGGAGAGATGTCATATGTAGTTTTCTCAAAGACAGCTTTGGAGCGGAAAGTGTCCGGAGATATCAACTACCCAGCTAACCTTTGCTTGACACTCAGATTACTATTCAATAAAAACATTTCCTTTCTTATTCAACACAAACATTTTCGCACAATGCAGTAAGTGGTTAGCAAAGAAAAATTGCAATATGAGAAAGCAGTAAAGCACTCAAACACAGAGTAGAGAGTAATCTAGACTCAATCGAGAGGCCGAAACAACATTTACGCAACCGTTGCACAAACAATGGACATTGATCAAACTCAATTCCCTTACTGTTATTCACGAGACAAAGAAGCAAAAAACGGCGAATTTCTTCCAAAAATAATAACTGCGATTCAATCACGAGCGATACTATTCTTCACGAAATCGAAACGCCCTAAACCCATTAGCTAACAGGCTAAACTCCTCTAACACACGAACTAATTCCCCCCTCAAAATCACTGTGCGAGATTTTTCATTAAAAAATCGAACTTTATCGATAACTAGAAACGAAAAGATAAAAACTTACCAGCGACCCACGAAAGGAACAAGCAAAGAGAAAGCCGTGAAAGCGAAGTTCTGTAACCAGCTAGCAAAATTTGTATTGAAGCTGAAGCTCGAATCCAACAGAAATTACAGTGGAAATTCGATGAAGAAGTTGAAAAGAGAAGAGCAAATTAATCGATGGACGATTAGCGATTGAGGGAGAAAAGAGGAAGATTTGGGTTTGCGTCGAAGAAAAGAGGAGTGGTAAAATATTGATCCTCTATGCTTGGAGGACTAATTTTGGTTTTGGGTTTTGGGTTTTGGGTTTTTTCTTCCTCTTCCTTCTCTTACAGAACAAAAGAAACGTGATAACGTTAGAATCCAGACCATTGTTTTGTTCCAGTTGCTAGGGTTTTTTAAGGGCTTTTTTGGTATTTACCTACAAACGTGACGTTTTTGTCGTTTCCAAAGGTATAAACTGACGCCGTTTTTATCTTCCGTTTACGCTTCTAACGGAAGGATTTGAGTCGTTTAGGTCGGGTTTGTTTTCCGGTTTAGTTTATAATATAACTGGTTTTGTAGTAGATTGGAAAAGAAACCGTAACCAAGAAAACCAAAATTTAACCAGAATCAAGTGCGGATTTAACCGCGATAATTATAACGCGGAATAATTTTTTAAAAATAAATTGTTTTAAAATTTAAGAAATTTTTTTTTATCTGAATTGTACAATATAACTAACTAATGATTATTGATTATAGATAAAACTGTCAATTTGTAATAATTTGTCTATTTAACTCGTTTTGCAGTGAATTAAAATATTATTCGAACTAACCTGCAAAAACTCATAATCTTAAAAACATAACTCTAATTTGCATCGTTAAATGACTCTAGTTTTTGTGGTTAGTCTACGAATTTTTTTAAAAAAATAGTTTTTTATGACTAATTTTTTATAAAATTAGTAAAATATTTTTCAACTTTTGTTTTGATATATATTCAAATAAAATATAATAAATTATATTGAAAAATATAGCAAGATTTTGAATATTTTTTGTTTTTGAATATAAATGAATTAATTATTATTTTAAAATATATAGTATTAAAATAATTAAGAAATGAAATAATAAATAAATTCTTTAATACAAAATATATACTTTTCATATTCTAATCAATAATTTTAAAAGACTATTATTTCATTTCCTATTTCAATTATTTTTTGTTATTTGTAAAATTAATAGTGGGTTTCTCTTTCTCATCTACGTTACTTTTTCAATTTTATTTTGTAAATGAACTTCATTTTGTAAGTTATTACATATTATGCACTACAAAAAAAAAAAATAAACGAGATAGGAAAAGATAGTTGTCTTTTAAAATTATAGTATATATTTTCCATTAAAAAAATTATTTACTATTTAGTTTCTTAGTTATTATGATATTATTAAAATAATCAATACATACATATTCTAAAAAAATATATATTCAAAATTATGCAATATTTCACTATAATTATTATAAAATATTTTATTAATTTTATAAAGAGTTAGCCACGAGAATTTTGTTTTTTTTAAAGTTTGTGTACTGACCACAAAAATCATAGTCATTGAACGGTGCATATTGTTTTCAAAAATATAAGTTTTTGCGGATTAACCCGAATAATACTTTAGTTTATTGCAAAACTAGTTAAATAGACATTTTAGTCCGCGTTGACAATCCGGTTAAACATATTTTAAAATTCAGATAAAAACAAATTTTCTTCAATTTCAAAACAATTTTTTTTTTAAATTATCCACGCTATATAGCTAGCATAGATTGAATCCTAGTAGACCAATTATTCTATTTGACAACTATATCTATAATCATGAATTAGCTATATTATAAAAATTCAAATAAAAACAATTTTTCTTAAATTTCAAAATAATTTCTTTAAAAAAAATCAATCCACTCTACTGATTAAGTCCTAGTAACCTTTAATTTTACAAGTCCCGTTTATACCATATGTCATATACCATGCGTCACTACTTAGTTTTGTCTCCCCAAGTTTGTTGGAGTCATGAAACTTTTGGGTTAATTTACTAGAAAGCTGCAAACGAAATTTTTTATTTAAAATAAAAGTAACCATCATTATTAGTTTGAACCGGAACAAACCATTTGGTTCGATATGAGAAACCACGATCTAGATGCCAATTATGATCCGGTTTATCACCAAAAAGTAACGTAGATGAAAAAGAGAAACCCACTATTAATCCTATACGACCAGATGAAATCGGATCAGATCGTCTCGAACCGATAACCCTAAAAATGACTGGTTCTTGACATTTTGAATTTGCTGCAGGTAATGTTTCTTTTCATCGAGTTTGACCGGAACGAACATCCATGAATCAATCAAGAATCTTTTCTCGAGGAGGAACATCAAATCGAACAATTGAGATCTCCGTGTCTAGAAAAGTAATTCCTTAACTATCCCAAACAAAGAATAAAATGTAAAAGTGCAATATTTGTTTCTCTCCGCCAAAATCCACGCGATTCTCACTTTCAGTTTCAGGAAGATTTTTTCACTTTCCCTTGTAGTAGCCGTCAATTTCAAGTGGGTATGTCTCAGATCCCCGTGACTATTTTGGGGTTATGTTCAATTTTTCGTTTTTAAGGTTTTGACGAGGATGAAAAACCCAAGTGAAAAAATATGTGGTAGAATTTTCTGATAAGAAGTATAGAAGGAAGAGAACCATAACTATTCAGTTATATGTATCTAATCAAAAATCCTTATATTAGATCTTCAAATTTCATGTAGAAACTATATTTTGAAAGAATATCATGAATCGATTGTAGTTTAGTGTGAAGAGAACATTAAACAAAACAAAATGGTAGGATGTTGAATCCGATGCCACATAAATATCTGTCTAGACTTGAACTGATGAATAACAAGTAAGGTTGATTTGTTGCATTGATTGAGCTTAGAGTTTTTGAGATTTGGGTTTAAAGAAAATTTCTTTAGTAAAGTGATGTTTGGATACTTGAATGCTAACCATCTTTGGCTTATTCCTTCATAGGAAAATGACATTTCTTGTTTTTCAGGTCTGAGTTAGTTCTTGTAAAGAAGTAATGACAGAGATCTTTAGTGACACCGGATTCTCCTTGTTAACTAAACTAAAACATTGAATCAATTATGAAGAATTCAAGTTTGGTTTATTTATTACCTATTAAAGTTCTTGACACTAGTGATTATTTGTATTTGGTTATCCAATTCATGACTGAATTAACTAAATTAGATTTTTTTTGTGGGTTTAGATTGGTTCAAGTTTCGATTTAAATTTTGGTTTGAAATCGGTTCTGTTGGATTTGGTTTTGGGATTTGAATTATCGGAAAAAAATAAAGACAAACAAAAAAACATATTCCAAACTCTAGCTGAGTCAAAGGGTCGTAACTTGTAAACATAAAGTTTACAACAGTGCTAGCTAAGCTCAGGCGAAGAGTCTCCGAGAGAGCGAGCTTGCCCGATCTGTAATCTCGAGACGGGACCATGTTGTGCAAAGGCTCGCGGGTCCTGCAGCATTTGTCCGCTCACCATCATCATACATCGATTGGATCAGGGTTTGGGTTTTGTGGATTTCTATCTAGTCGAATGGTAGGATTTTTGTTTAGAGGCCAGTTTGATTCTCATAGTATACGTCTTGGATCAATCAACTATATGAAACCATAATCTATAGTTCCACCTAGAATAACTAACAACGAGAAATGAGGATAAAAACAAAAACAAAAAAGCAAACCTTCAATAGCTTCGCGGTGAGTCTTAAAGCCCAAACCAATGTTCTTCCAGAATCGATAGTCTTAAAGACCAAACCAATGTTCTTCCAGAATCGATTTACACCCTTTCCCGGTCTCTTACCCTTTCCGGATTTCTTCGAGCTGATAAACAGAAACATACGAACCATATAAACAACTTGGAACTTGAATAGCATAAAATCACAGATAGAAATCGAATCGCAGGTTACCTAAGGAAGACCTTGGGTTGCTTTAGAAAAGCTTTCTCAGTCTGAAAATCACTAAGAAAGAAAATGAGAATCACTAAGTGGATATTTATCAGATAGATCGAAAGGAGCATACTGTAGAAGGAATACGATCAAGTCAACTGTTCCGCAATGGCTGCTGATCTGCTCTCGCATTAGAGCTTGAGGTTAAAGAGCTTGAGGTTAAAGATAGAGCGGCAGCGAAGGCTTAAGCTTCGAGAAAGAAGAAACCCTAATTTGCAAGACCACACTCTATTGGGCCCTTATATCTGGGCCTTAATATTTCGACCTAAGAATAGGAAACCTCATAAGTCATAACGATGATGCTGAAAGTTTTTTTTTGGTTTCGGAATAATATAATAAAATTTTATCAACTAAAAAACAAAATTACTTATGTTCTAATTTGTTTTTTTTACAATTCGGATGATCCGGTTCAACGGACACCATGAGCTCCGAACCAGTTTGATGGGCGTTTATCTCTAGTTGGTTCTCGGATCATCGGACCATGAGATCCGACTAATCATAGAGCTCGAAAAACCATGTGAAAACTCATGTGGCCATCGGAAATCGAACCCGCTCGCCACATAGGTTTTCACATGAGAGTCGAATATCACACTTGTGAGTTATCACTGGGAGACTATCGTTGATTTTATTTGTTTTGTTCGTTTAACTAAGTTAGGATTTTAACTCAGTTTTTTACATCTTCAATTAGTCCACTAGTTCTATTATGATCACTTGGGCCGTGAGTCCATGACAGTTAAGAGAAAGAAAAAAAAACGAAAAAAAATAATAATAATTGAGAGTTTTATTACATGTAGAACGTTCAGAAAAGGCCTTTGAAAGAAAAGCTATTATACAATTACAAATGATGAATGGAGCAAAAACTGAAAACACATAACACCAAACATAACAAGACATCACATTACGGCCATGTAACTTAGTATATGTTGCCAAATTAAACCAACATTAACCACCTAACCCACAAAATGAAAACCATTAAAGCAACATCAAAATCCATTTCTCCATATAAATTAGAAGCATCCAAATATCTTTGTTGGGGCAGTCCCTGTGGCGCGGTACTTTGCAGCCATCTCCTCGGCCTTGAGAACATCTTCCCCGCGTTTAGTTTCGGTCATCGCTCTCTTCTCTTCAGCTTCTTTGTGGAGTTGAGCTATTTTGTTCTTCATTTCCTTTGCGTACTCGGCTTTCTTCTTGATTAGTTGCTCCTGTTATCATTCGGATTTTCAGGGGTCAAATTAGAGAAAAAAAATCTAAAAAAGTGGCAGCATTTTGTATCTGTAGGACCAAAATTATCGCACAATAGACATGAGAGATTTAATCACGATTTATATAAATAAACAGTAAGGAACAGACGATTCATAAAACGATAAAGCAATAAAATAAATCTCTTTCCTTAACTCTAAGAATCTCCCGTAGTGCGACGGGTTTTAATAGATCCATGAGTCCCAGGATACAACCAAAGTAATCTGTATCATCTACACTTGATATCAGATCTATCGAACATTATACTACGATACTCTCGAATAAAGACTTACTCTAAGCTGTAGAGGATTGAAGGAACTTTTTCTTTTATAAGTGTGTTTTCTGTGTGTGATTGGATACCTTTCTCTCAAGAGAGGCGATCCTATATATAGGAGAAGATCATTGAGGAAATTATTTCCAACTAGCGATGTGAGACTTTTTACATGTCCCTCACTTTTCCTTTTTTTAGGTTTTTCCTTTTTTTAGGTTTTTCCTTTTCTTAAGGCTTTTCCTTTTTTGTAGGCTTTTCCTTTTTTAAGGTTTTTCCTTTTTTTTTTAAGGTTTTTCCTTTTCTAAAGGTTTTTCCTTTTTTTGTAGGCTTTTCCTTTTTTAAGGCTTTTCCTTTTTTTAAGGTTTTTCCTTTTTACATTCACAAGGCTTTTTTACATAGCCCAAATGTCTCATTTCAATTCACACATACACATATTTATAAAGCCCTCAAGCTCTTATAAATTTTGTTCCAACAATCCCCCACATGAATAGAAATGACTCTAAACAAATGAAAATTGAACAGACTAGACTTTACTAGACATACTTGACTAGACTCATGTAGACGTAGACAGACTTTCGAGAGTATACGAAAATGTAACTGTATCTGAGAGGTAGCATTTTCCAGCTTTGAACCAAACATTTTTAATATCTGTCGAGTTTACTCGGCCAGGAGGTGAACATGATGTCTTGAACCGCCCGGATTTTTATGTAAACTTAGACAACAGGTATCGCACAGAGACATCTTCTCGTAGAACTTTGTTCTCTATTGTGTTCATTTTGGCCTTGAACATTCCTGGTATTCGTGAGTGAATTTGGAGAATATAGCCTTCTCTTTCATTCTCCTAGAAACGGCCTCATTTCACACTTCACTAGGTGATCTTTTATTAGCTTGTTTTTCAGAAGTGTCCTGTCACACTCCACTATCTACATAGCTATGCAATCATTAAAAGCCAACGCTTATCCTTACTATCCACAGGTAGCACTGTTATATCATCCTAGGAACTGGGCAGAGACATAGTCTCACAGTGCTCAATTCGAATCAGTTTAATTTTGTTTCCCTTTGAACCTAGATCTTGGGATCTCCAGTCACATAGGTGGGGTATCTTTCAAACATCATCTTTTTCTATAGGCTTTAAACCCATTCCTTTTGATGATTTTACAATTTGATCTCGCGGCAAACCTTTGGTAAACGGATCCGCTAGGTTATCAGCCGACTTGATGTAATATATCGTTATTACACCAGTTGAGATCAATTGTCTAATGGTCTTATGTCGTCTTCTTATATGACGAGACTTGCCATTATATAGATTACTCAGTGCCCGAGAGATAGCCGACTGACTATCACAGTGTACACGTAATATTGGCACTGGTTTCTCCCACATCGGGATATCTTCCAAAAAGTTTCGAAGCCATTCTGCTTCCTCAGCAGCTTTGTCTAAAGCTACAAACTCTGACTCCATGGTTGATCTGGCCAGGAGTGTTTGTTTGGAAGATTTCCAGGATATTGATGCACCAGCAAGAGTAAAGACATATCCACTCGTGGATTTGGAGTTTCTTGAATCTGAAATCCAATTGGCATCACTGTACCCTTCCAGCACTGCTGGTTCTTTACCGAAGTGCAGCCCATAACTTTTGGTGTATCTTAGATAATTTAATACCCTAGTTATGGCTCTCCAATGGGTATGACCTGGATTGCTCGTGTAACGATTTAGTACGTTTACCGAGTGTGCTAAATCGGGTCTAGTACAATTCGTTAAGTACATTAGACTCCCGATGACTCTTGCATACTCCACTTGTAACACTGCTTCACCTGAATTCTTTGTCAAGTGAAGATGAGGATCAAGTGGAGTTTTTGCTGTCCCATTGGAGTAGGTCTTAAACCTCTCTAGGATTTTTGTGGCGTAATGATCTTGAGACATAATTATTCCTTTTGAATTTCGAATAATCTTAATCCCTAGAATTACATCAGTTAATCCCATGTCTTTCATATCAAACTTTCCACTTAGCATGTTCTTTGTTTGAATGATTATATCTTTGTTGCTTCCCATGATTAGCATGTCATCTACGTACAAACACAACAACACATAACCTTGTGAAGTACTTTTGATATAGATGCACTTATCACATTCATTGATGTGAAAGCCATTTGACATCATTACACTGTCAAATTTTTCATGCCATTGCTTCGGAGCTTGCTTGAGTCCATATAGCGATTTGACAAGTCTACAGACTTTCTTCTCTTGTCCGGGAGCAACATAACCCTCAGGTTGATTCATATAGATCTCTTCCTCTAAATCTCCGTTTAGAAAAGCAGTCTTAACATCCATCTGATGTATTTCAAGGTTTCTTAAAGCTGCGATTCCAATCAACATGCGAATCGAAGTAATTCTCGTCACTGGAGAATAAGTGTCAAAGAAGTCCAATCCTTCCTTTTGACGAAATCCTTGTACCACAAGCCTGGCCTTATATTTGTCTATAGAGCCATTGATTTTTAGCTTAGTGGTGAAGACCCATTTACAGCCCAGAGGTTTACAACCTTGAGGTAGGTCTACCAACTCATAAGTATGATTTTGCATAATTGAGTTGATTTCACTGTTAGATGCCTCCCTCCAGAAAGGTGCATCAGGTGTAGACATCGCTTCCATGAAAGTTCTTGGACCACTTTCCGCTAGGAATGCCATTATGAACTCAGAGCCAAATGTCTTCTCCTTACGAGCTCTCTTGCTTCGTCTCGGTTCAGCTTCTTCTACTTCTGTAGAAGTGTCTGAAGTGCTTGCCTCATTGCTAGCATCTCGTTCGTCACGAGTTCATTTAGGATTTCCTCTATCCTTACATGGAAACACATTTTCGAAAAAGTATGCATTCCTTGACTCCATTATTGTGTTTACATGAATGTCTGGTATATCTGATTTATGTACCAAAAATCGATAGGCACTACTATTGTGCGCGTATCCGATGAAAATGCAATCTACCGTTCTAGGTCCGATGGTGACCTTTTTCGGAATTGGTACTGCAACTTTTGCCAGGCACCCCCACACTTTCAGGTATACATACGAAGGTACATTACCTTTCCAAAGTTCATAAGGAGTTTTTCCTGTGACTTTGTGTGGAATTTTGTTCATGATATATTTAGAGGTAAGCAGAGCTTCCCCCCACATGTTATGGGCTAACCCAGATTCCTGCAACATTGCATTCGTCATTTCCTTGAGAGTTCTGTTTTTTCTTTCAGCAACTCCATTGGATTTCGGTGAGTAGGGAGCAGTTGTTTGATGAATAATGCCATGTGCTCTACAGAATGCATCAAATGGTTCACTATATTCACCACCCCTATCACTTCTGACCTTTTTTATGGTCTTGCCGAGTTGGTTTTCAACTTCCAGCTTGTATTCTTTAAATTTGTCCAAGGCTTCATCTTTACTTCGCAGTAGAAAGATGTAACAATATCTCGTGCAATCATCTATGAAAGTCACAAAATATTTCTTGCCTCCTCTGGTTTGAATATATTTCAAATCACATAAATCTGTGTGAATTAAACCTAGAGGTTCTGTTGTTCTTTGAACGCTGGGTGATGGCGTTTTAGTGAGTTTGGCTTGGACACAAACCTCACATTTGTCTTTGCTTAATTTGCATTTAGGAATCATGTTCATGTTCATTAATCTACTCATAGACTTGAAATTAACATGGCCTAATCGTTCATGCCAAATATTAAAAGACTCAGCGAGATAAGCAATTGGTTTCTTATCATTAATCTTAGGGTTCTTCGAGGTGGAAGCCTCGGTTACATTATCCTTTCGGATTACTGCCTCAACAGACATCTTAAACAGATTATCACAAACAAAACCCTTACCCAAATACATCCCATTCTTCGTTAGGATCAGCTTATCACCTTCCAGCTTCACAGAGAATCCATGCTTACTTATGAGCGATCTAGAGATCAGATTCTTGCGCATATCTGGTACATGGACGACGTTCGTGAGAACCAGTTCCTGTCCAGAGGTGAGCTTCAGAACAACCTTCCCGTGACCATCAATTGTCGACGAGGCTGAATTACCCATTAAGAGTTTTTCACCATTCTTGGTCTTTGTGTATGTGGAGAAGATCTCTCGATCCATACAGATGTGTCTGGTTGCACCAGTATCGAACCACCAAGTCTTTGGATGGCTTTCAGCAACATTGGCCTCAGTGACCACAGCACACATGTCAGCTTCTGTCAAGTTGTCTTGAGTCTTCTTGCTACGACAATCGACGGATTTGTGTCCTTGCTTCCCACAAAAGTTACACAATCCTAAGAACCTTTGAGAAGTCTGACCATTCTGACCATTCTTGTTCTTGAACTTTTGGAAGTTCTTTGGTGGTATCTTCCCTTTGCCTTTGTTAAGGCGACCTTTGTTCTGCCACTTGCCTTGATTGGGGTTTTGGTGTTCAACCATGTTCGCATTGTGTTCGCGAATTTTCACACCTACATTGATCTGTTGTTCCCGATTCGTAGACTCTACACGGAACTTAACAATCAGATCTTCAAGGCTCATCCTCTTTTTCTTCAGCCTGAGGTAGTTCTTGAAGTCCGTCCAACCAGGAGGTAGCTTCTCAATGATGCAGCAACCTTGATATGTTTCACACAGCCGCATTCCCTCAGCAAAGATATCGTGTAGGAGCCTCTGCACCTCATCGACTTGTTCCATTAGTGGTCTTGAATCCACCATCTTGTACTGCTCGAACTTCGCCACAGTGAATTTCTGAGTACCAGAATCTTCAATGCGGTACTTCTTGTCTAAGGAATCCCACAGATCCTTAGATGTCTCAGCATTTTCTTACACCCCAAACAGAGAGTCCGAAAGGCTATTCTGAATATAGCCCTTGCACAAGAAGTCAGCATGTTCCCAGTCGTGGACACTCGCAAGCGCACGTGGATCAGTGTTATCTTCTGGGAGAACAGGTTTCACCTCACTGGTGTATTTCTGCAGATTCAATGTTGTCAGATAGAAGAACATCTTCCTTTTCCACATCTTGAATGATGTCCCATCAAACTTGGTTGGAGGAACGACATGGTTCCCAGATGGAACTTTGACCGTCTCGATCTGACTCGCAGTCATTTCAACCTTCTCACTGGTTTTCTCCACCAATCCAGAGTTGTTTTCCACATCAATTGTCATTCTGTTAAGACAAAAGAAACAACTTTCAATTAGTATCGATATATAAACTTTAAGAATCGCAATTCTAATATCGAACTAAATCGCATTGGTGTCGAACGATACTCCTTGGTATCGATCGATACTCCTTGGTATCGATCGATACTCCTTGGTATCGATCGATACACACACAATGTCTATCGATACACCCATATGGTGTCGATAGATGATCAGCTTGTATCGATCGATACACCTCAGTGTCGATCGATGCTCAGCTTGTGTCGATCGATACACATATAGTGTCGATCGATGCACCCTGTGTGTCGATCGATGCAAGTGAATTTTTACACAGGATCGATCGATAAACCACAGTGTCGATCAATACATGTTAATATTACACAGTATCGATCAACATAGACCCAACTAGGTCGATGCACAGTATTGATCGATACACCTCAGTGTCGATCGATACAACTCGATGCAAAGTATCAATAGATGCACCTTAGTGTCATATGATACAACTGTTTGCATGGTATCGATCGATGCACCTCAGTGTCGACCGATACAATTTTGTCTAGTATCGATCGATACCATAAGGTGTCGATCGATACTCACAAGGTTTCGATCGCAATCGAACCTATCAAGAACATGATTTGTGTTCGTTGATTCTACCGTTCATTAATCGCAATTAAAGACGGTATTTAGAAGATGTTTAAAGCAGTACTGCTTCTACTACACGTTTCAAGTTGCTAAACAGCTTTTTGATAACGTTTGAGTATCACTAGCAGATTAACATCTTCTTAAAAATAGAATATATGGAGATTGCCTCTACTACACGTTTCAAGTTGCTAAGAAGCTTTTTGATAACGTTTGAGTATCATCAGCAGTAGAAGAATCGTTTTAGAAAACCGTTTGAAAACGTTTATTTACTCGTGATTAAAGATCCAATTGAAGTAATAACAAAAATCGGATCTTCTTAGAGTTAAGATTGTAGGACCAAAATTATCGCACAATAGACAGGAGAGATTTAATCACGATTTATATAAATAAACAGTAAGGAACAGACGATTCATAAAACGATAAAGCAATAAAATAAATCTAAGGAGGCGAGATGAATCTCTTTCCTTAACTCTAAGAATCTCCCGTAGTGCGACGGGTTTTAATAGATCCATGAGTCCCAGGATACAACCAAAGTAATCTGTATCATCTACACTTGATATCAGATCTATCGAACATTATACTACGATACTCTCGAATAAAGACTTACTCTAAGCTGTAGATGATTGAAGGAACTTTTTCGTTTGTAAGTGTGTTTTCTGTGTGTGATTTGATACCTTTCTCTCAAGAGAGGCGATCCTATATATAGGAGAAGATCATAGAGGAAATTATTTCCAACTAGCGATGTGGAACTTTTTACTTGTCCCTCACTTTTCATTTTTTTAGGTTTTTCCTTTTTTTAGGTTTTTCCTTTTCTTAAGGCTTTTCCTTTTTTGTAAGCTTTTCCTTTTTAAGGCTTTTCCTTTTTTTTAAGGTTTTTCCTTTTCTTAAGGCTTTTCCTTTTTTTGTAGGATTTTCCTTTTTTAAGGCTTTTCCTTTTTTTAAGGTTTTTCCTTTTTACATTCACAAGGCTTTTTTACATAGCCCAAATGTCTCATTTCAATTCACACATACACATATTTATAAAGCCCTCAAGCTCTTATAAATTTTGTTCCAACAGTACCATGAACTTAGATTAAAACCCTAATTGATGGTAACGTGTTTGAGTGTTCCTGTTCTGGTCTTCTGAGTTTGGCTTTTGAATTCTGCAATGGTTGCCCGAGGTAATGATTTCTTAATCGGTATATTTTTTATTGTGTAACACTCTAACACGTATATCGTTTTCGTACTTGTGTTTTCGTATTTGTTCATCTTACCTTTCGTGCTGCATGTCGTTCCCTTTGTTTGGTTTCTCTTGGTGATGGAAGCGAACTCTGACATGTTTCGGGATTTATGTATTAATTGGGTTTTTGGTATGTTTATGAACGTCTTGAATTAATAATATTAATAAATGTGCTATATTTGAGAGTGCTATGTTTGGTATATAAAGTGTAAACATGCAAACTTTTGCAAACATATCAATGAGATCGTGTTCCTTGAAATGACTATGTGTAGTTTTTGATCTCATTGATCAAAAATTATAAATCGCTATTCATTGAGTTTGGACACTATTCCCTCAATTGTAGAATTTAATTATTTAGATCAATATTGAATTTTGAACTCTTTTAGTTTGGTAGTGTTTGATTTAAAAAATGTTACAAGTTTTCCGTCTTCGGTCTAAAAGTGTCTCATGGAATTTGGAGATAATATTAATAACGGATTTATTTTCTGTAATTGTTGTTGCACTTAGTGTTCTATTATTTTGGGCTAATTTCATTCCTGCATTCATCACGGAATAGATAATTTTAACGACTAACTAAAAAACAAAAATTGCGGATCTATATGATTTTCTTGGTGGTACTTATATTAAAAATCTATTCGTGGTACTTATATTTAAAATATATTTGTTATGAATTAATTATATGGATGCCCATTATAAGACTCATATCAGAAGGAGGTTTAGAATATTATCTGCTTTCCTCTTTCTCTTAATTCTGTTTGTTCTCCAAGTCAATGTAAACTTATTTATACTCCTCATTATTCATGGAATAAGACAATAACAATTTTCTCTCTCTCTTTTATTCACAACACGTTATCAGCACGAAACCCTAGCTGTTTGAGCTAACCTCACTACAAGAAATAACAGTTTTTGCGACCACTTTTTGTGACTATTTTTTTGGTCGCAAAAAAGTGGGACGAAAGTGTGACCATTTTGCGACCACTTTGCGACCACTGGTATTGCAGTGGCAAAAGAGTCCCAAATTACCGACTAAAAAAATTGGTCAGAAAAGAGTCGCTTATTTGCGACTGTTTAAGGACTTGCAAAAGTAGTCCCAAATTTGTGACTGATTTGCTTCGGTTTAGCAACTCCACTCGATGTTTTTTAAATAAACATCAAATAATATTAAAAAAATATAAACTCTAAATTCTAAACCCTAAACCATCAAATAATATACAAAAATTCAAATAATAATTAAAAAAATTCAAACTTACTATTTTTAAAAATATAATCATTTATAAATCATAAATTCTAAACCCTAAACCTCTAACCCTTAATCATAAACTCTAAATCTTAAATTGTAAAATATATATTACACATAAACATAAATAATATACAAAAATATTAAATTGTAAACTAGATCTTACACATAAACATCAAATAATATAAAAAATATTCAACACTTACAATTTTTTAAAAATATAATCATTTTAGGGTTTAGGGTAACATGTACACTAATTTGTAAACCCTAAATGAAATCATAAACTATAAATCTTAAATCATAAACATCTAACTCTTAATCATAAACTCTATATCTTAATTAAATCATAAACCTCTAACTCTTAATCATAAACCCTAAACCCCTAACCCTTAACCCTAAACCCTAAACCTCTAACCCTTAATCATAAATTTGATCTAAATCTTAAATTATAGACAAAATTTTACACATAAACATCAAATAATATACAAAAAAATTTAACACTTACAATTTTTTTTTAACATATGATCATTTTATAAATCCTTAATTCTAAACCCTAAACCTCTAACCCTTAATCATAAACTCTAAATCTTAAATTGTAAAGTAGATCTTACACATAAACATAAAAAAATATATATATATATAACACTTACAAAATTTTTAATCTAATCATAACATCTACTAAGTGTTACATGTGTTTTATAAGAAATAATTTTGAAAGATAAAAATTATCTCAAATTTTATTTATTTTTAAGTTTTAACATATTTTTGAACTGCTATATACACAAAACATTGTAAAGTCATATTTAAACTTTCTAGGTTCTTAAAGTTTAGGGTTTAGGGTAAAAAAATTTTATTGTCACAAAAGAGTCCCAAATTTGCGACCGTTTAGCAACCGCAGTCGATTTTTTTAATAGTAGTCACAAAAGAGTCCCAAATTTGCGATTAATTTGCGACCAAATGACAAAAATAATGAAAGCTTCTCATTGGCTAATTCCTTGTGACGAGGATCGAGATCCTCCACCGTTGATTGGTTTAATCCAACGGTGGAAGATTTAAACTGATTTATTTATTATTTTTTAATTATTTGTTTTCCTTCCTTTTTTTCTCTCTCCTTTCCACGATTCTCTTCTTCTCGTCCTTCTTCTTCTTCTTCTTCCCGACAAATCAATTGATCAATCTCACTTTTTTTTTTTGCAGATCCAGTCACCGGCGAGGCTTCTTCTTCTCCGGCCGCCGGCAAGGCTTCTTCTTCTCCTCCGGCTCCTTCCTCCTCTTCTTCTTCTGTCGGTGGCGGCGAGATCTGATTCCGGGTTGGGTTAAGGACCAGACCGGCGATGAAGGAAAGGATGGAGAAGAGGAGCATACCGGCGAAGAAGGCTCACCGGCGAAGAGGGGCTCACCGGCGAAGAAGGCTCACCGGCGAAGAAACTCACCGGAGCAGATCGGTCTTCTTCACCGATCTGTTTTTTTTTTTTTTTATTTTTATTTTTTCATTTTTTTTAGTTTTTGTAATGAATTAATTAAATAAATAAAATATATTTTTTTTGAAATTTTTTTGTTTTTTTTTAATTATTTTTTTACAAATAGTCACAAATCAGTCTCTAAATTAAAACTGATATTATAGTCACATATCAGTCCCAAATTTGCGACCGTTTAGCGACCAATTTATTTAGCGACAAAATATTTGCGACCACTTTCTTTTGTCCCAAAATGGTCACAAATGAGTCATTTGCGACCATTTTGGGACTCTTTTGGTGGTCGCAAAAACTGTGTTTTCTTGTAGGGCCTAGAATTCGAGCCGTCTCCTTGCACTGCAATTTTCCGACGAACCACGACGAGTCTCACGACGAGTCACACATGTACGGAAAGCTCTTCGAGTCAGCTTTCCAGCGCCACCGACCTCGCTTAATTTGAGTCCACGGTCAGAGAGATATCATCGTTTTTCTGAAACCGGTGCAGTCTGCCCAAGCTCTCCGATCTGCCACATTTCAGGGTAATTTTCCGGTGAACCACCCGGATTCTCATGGCGATTCAACCACCCACGGATAGATCTTTGAATCAGATTTTCATAAACACCGGTAGCGCCTCAATTTAGTCCACCTTTCGGGAGTTATGACAGAAACCGTGAAGCCGATGTAGTCTGGCCGAGCTCTCCGCCGGCGATTCCGATCAGGCACCTTCAACGACGTGTTACCGGCGACTCCGTAAGAATCAGGTGACGATCCGACTATCCACAGAAAGCCCCGGACGTCATCTTTCTAGGAAGCTCAGAATCGCCCCAAAATAAGGTTTGCAACGAGAGATATGACCAGTTATCCACAACATGTGCAATCTGCCAAACCCTAAGCCTCAAATCCTTTATGCCAAGTTATCGCCTAGCCGTTATCGAGATAAGTACAACTTACTCTCTATATTAATTATATCTGATTAGTTCATATATCCATGACAAAATTACAATATTATTATCATGTTTTATTGTTTGGTTTGGTTAAACATGCACATACATGATTTAAATCCGGATTTGCACATAACAATTGCATCATGTTTATTTGTTCTCATAATCATAAAATTTGCATATGCGTCATTTGATAATTTCTGTTGATTAAATTGATGATTGAGAACTTAGTTTAATTGAATGATAGTAAAAAAAAAAAAAACTACTGAACAGTAATGATTGATTGAGTATGTGATTATTATCTTTATTTATTGAATATATGATTTGTTCATACATTTATTATAATTATATTTCATTGCCATCACCTCCATAGAGGGTTTAAAGATCGAACATTTGACCATACGAGATCCAAATATTCTTTAGAAAAATGTGATATTACTTAACTTTCATTATGACCACTAGAATGTGATATTACTTAATGCTCATTATGATTGGTTAAATTTAATATTACATGATTTGAAGTATGTAAGCTGACATTACTCAGCTATGTTCAGAATTACTTGCAAATTAATATTAAAAGACACTCTACCATTTAGACAAGTAATGTTGTCCTGAAGACACGATACTATGAAAAGAGGATTTGAGAAGTATTCTGAACTTATATATTGTCTAATTGAGACTGGGCAAAATAATGAGTTAGAGATGAAAAATCATGATACACTTCTAATTGGTTATGCTCCATTCCCTGATCCGAATGTGACAGTAATAACATTGGCCGAGGAAGTGGCTATAGAAGTGATCGTAGATATGAACGTGGATATGTATATTGATATGGTCAATGTCAAGGTCGATGTAAATTGTCTCTTTCAAGAACTCAGCTCACCATAAGTGAGAAAATAAAGATGGTAATATACAAGAGATAATTCTCTCATGTGACGATGAAATAAGCTAGTGTACAATATGAGGTAGTACAAAGAATGTTAAAGGCATATATATTTGCCTATGAGAATGCAATTTGAAATCGTTGATGTGTTATACTTTTTAAAGTCTCAAAAGTTAAAAGAATCTAAGATAATATACATGACCCAAGTTGGGTATGTTGTTGATTCTAGAATGTGATTCAATTCGAGATGGATGGACCTGAAGTGTCATCATCTAGAGGGGGAGAATTAAAGATCTCATATCCATAGTAAGTGGAACATCTAGAAGATTATGTTCACATTCACAATAGACTTGATGAATCTTTTATAAAGAAAATCCAGGAGATTTCAAGATTAATCATGTTGAGACAATGAGTGAAGGAAATGTTGAATATCTTCACATCAAGAGTATTACCCAAGGCAGTAAAAATATTTGGAGAAACTACCTGCATTCTCTATAAATTGTACTCAACGAAATAATATAATGGAGATAGTAAACAAGATGTTTACTAAAAATCTCACTGTTTTGGCATGACCGGTTAGGCCATTCCGGTTCAATAGTAATGCGAAAAAGAATAAAAAAATAATAATATGGATATTCATTAAAGAACCAGAAGATTTTTATATGTTGTCCATAAAGCAAGTTGATAATATGGCTTTCATTATCCAATGAATTTGGAATTTATTAATTTTCTGGTACGTATACAAGGAGATATTTTGGACTGATCACCCATTATGTTTCGTTGCGAAAGTATTTGGTTAATTGATTAGAGTGAAACCGCATTGATTCACATTATGCCAACAAATAATTCTGAGTTCTCCCCACGATTGGTTTTTGGTCAGGAACCATATATTTCCCAACTAAAAGTTTTTGGATGTAATGTTGCTCCACCACATTGATCTAAGTTAGGGCCTCAAAGGGGGTTAAGAATTGTTGGATATGAATCTCCCTTGATGAGTAAATGTATTGAGCCTCAATAAGGAATAATGTTTGATTTACATACTGCAATTTTAGTGAGTCAGTCTTTCCAACAATTAAGGGGAGAGAAGAAAATAAACAGTTGGAAAAGAAAATCAGTGAAAGAAATTATCTTGATCCTCATAAAGAATGTGCACTAGAAGTTCAAAAGATAATTCATTTGCAGAGTTAGCAAATTTGATGCCAGAAACATTTTCTGACCCTGATTGAGTGACAAAGTCACATATAGCAGCTGCGCTCCAATTAATATTGATGTCCCGGGGGGAAAATATCAACTGCTATAGAGTCTAGAGATCGCATGAAGCGTGATAGACCTATTGGTTCCAAAGATTATAATCCTCGAAAAGAAATGAAGCAGATTATGAAATGGCAAGATCGATGAATCAAAGAATTATGGAGGATCTCCATAAGAGACATTAGACATGACTAAGAAGGAAATCCAGGTATCTGGTAATGATAAGAGATTTCAAATAGTTGTGTCAATTCTGGAATAAATTGGAACCAAGAGCAAATCGACGTCGAATATATTTTTGCATGCAATGAAGTAGTTGATGAGAATTGAGGATCATAAACCGCGGTAAAAGAAGGTTTATTGAAAAACGTACGTAAAGTGATGATTGGCCAATCATGGAAAAAAACGTAGAGGCAAAGTTAGAATCTCTTGCAGAGAAGTATTTGGACCAGTAGTCCGTACACTTGAAAGTGTAAATCTAGTAAGATATAAGTCGATCTTTATGCAAAAGATGAATGAAAGTGATATATGAAGAGATATACTTTCTTGTGGTGGATGCAACTATTTTTAGATCCCTTACCAGTCTGACAATAAGAGAAAGACTTAATTTAATCTCAGAAGGATTTAAACTGCCAGAAGTAGCCTAGAAGAATTTGAATCGCTAAAGGCAGCAAATTCTAGTTCCCGAGAACACTAGATATTGGATTGAATTAAAGTAAATATGTTTCATGGGGTATACTCTTAAAGTGAATATTATGAGGTTAACCGATATACCCATGTGTATTTATCAAAAGATTATGGATCAATGGGATCCTTGATATAAACATAATCAAAACTCTTGAAGAGTTATCGGAAGTCGAAATTTGGAAAGACAACATTGTCTACAAGTTCTCCAAATTGTAAATATAAGTAAATAGATATTTTATCACAGATCCTTGTAAGATTCTACATAGAAAATGCTCATATATAGTTTGTCTTGAAGTACCACACTTAAAATGATATTTGAGCAAGTTGTTGATCATTTTCATGATTGAAAGATGTGCTTTCATATGACAAGAAAGAAAGCCAACATAATAGCTTTTACAAGAAGAGCATGAATAACTCGTATGTACAAATATGTACAATATGAATATCTAGAAGATTGTAAGTAAAAAGAAATCTGGCATGAAGTCCAAATAGACGAATAAAATATCTTCTATATGAAAATGATGTTATGGACCATAAGTCCAATAACCTGAGAAATTATGATAATCATACGAGTGTATTAACTAATGTTATGCTTATATCAATTCTCTAAAGATGATATATATGGTTGAAATGCATCTATTGAAGAAGATGCTTCTAGGGGGAGAAATATGATGATGTGTGTTGTTGTACTCTTTTTCCTTATCATGATTTTTATCCCACTAGGTTTTTCCATGACAAGGTTTTAACGAGGCAACAAAGAACACGCAAATGATAGACACCTAAGGGAATGTAAATATGAAAGTCTATCACCATTCCAAAGATTAATGAGATCATTAGAAGCAAAGAGAATGATCATGATGGATCATCTGCGACACCCATTAATTGCAGAATAATGGTGATGTACATATAATACAAATCCGTTCAAGTGAAGATTTGACGGACTTATTAACCAAGACGTCTCCAACTGCTACTTCCAAGAAGCTAGTTCATCATACTAGATCGCGTCAACTCAAACATTTCAAGTGATGTACTCATAAGGGGGAGTAATAGCGCGATGCACTCTTTTTCCTTTAACTATGGTTTTTCCCCATTGAATTTTCCTATTAAGGTTTTTAATGAGGCAGGATCTTATGCGCATTAGGATCATTTTTATATAATGGTCATCCAAAGGGGAGTGTTATGAATTAATTATATGGATGCCCATTATAAGACCCATATCATAAGGAGGTTTAGAATATTCTCTGCTTTCCTTTTTCTCCTAATTCTGTTTGTTCTTCAAGTCTATGTAAACTTATTTATACTCCTCATTATTCATGGAATAAGACAATAACAATTTTCTCTCTCTATTTTATTCACAACACTATTCGTATATTATGTCGGGATTATATCGTAGTAATATAAAGGAATATGAATGATTTAGTGTGATTAAAATATACTTTTTTAACAAATTATATAACAACCAGTAATATATAATCAAACCGGTTGGCCATAACGGCTAATGAGGTTTTATTATATACTAGGTGAGTACCCGCGCTAACGCGTGGGTATTTTTATTTACAAAGTTTTTTGGTGCTTCTTTTTTTAAAGATGTATTTTTAGGTTATTTAGTTTAGCACATATTATTTTTTTCTCCCTAACTTTGTTTAGTTGTTGGGGAAATGATTGTATAATATGTAATTAAGTGGTAAGTATACATTGGGTTATCAGTCTCATGTCGTAATTCAGAATATGAAATACTCAGTCGCATTAAGAGTTTTTATATATCTAAGAGCACGAAATATCAGTCGTTCTCGTTTTATTTCCCAAGTTTTCTCCGACGTTGCATTCGGTGATTCCTCCACTACTTGTGCTCCAATCATCGCCATCTTCAGTCGCGATCCTGTAAAATTTCTGCTTGTAAGCATACCTTGGGTTATCAGTCTCATGTCATAATGAAGAATATGAAAGACTCGGCCGCATCAAGAGTTTTTGAACATCTAAGAGCACAAAATATCAGTCGTTCTCATTTTATTTCCCAAGTTTTCTCCGACGTTGCATTCGGTGATGCATCCACTACTTGTGCTTCCATCGTCGCCATGTCCAGTCAGATATATATAAAATGTTGTTCTATCAATTTGAGAATCTAAAGAGGTCTTACAAAGATTCATGTAATGAGTGTTGAAGACTGTCTCTTTCACGATGTAGAGAGATGAAAGAAAAATGTATTCATATGCTGCTGAGTCGTTTTGGCTTGCTTGCCATTTTTATTCATAGCTAGATTCTAAAAACGGTAAGATTGTCTACGAGTCGCCGTTAATCGGATTGATTCGTCTCTGCAATTAAGCACCGCCTCCTCGAGCTTCGAAGTCGCTATCTTTCTCAATCCATCAATAGTCGATCGATGCGGCGTTCTCGTTTTATTTCCCAAACTTTCTCCGACGTTGCATTCGGTGACGCCTCCACTACTTGTGCTCTCATCGTCGCCATGTGTAGTCACGATTTTACCACTCTCCATTCTCTCTCTCTCTCTCTCTCTCTCTCTCTCTCTCTCTCTCTCTCTCTCTCTCTCTCTCTCTCTCTCTCTCTTTCTCTCTCTTTCTCTCTCTTTCTCCGACGTTGCATTCGGTGACGCCTCCACTACTTGTGCTCTCATCGTCACCATGTCTAGTCACGATTTACCTCTCTCTCTCTCTCTCTCTCTCTCTCTCTCTCTCTCTCTCTCTCTCCTTCTCGCCGGCTCTCTATCTTTTTCTCTTCCTCGCGCCGGCTCTCTCCCTCTCCCTCTCCCTCTCGTCGGACCCCTTTCCCTCTCCCTCAGGCTTTAAACCTGTTGAGTCTCTGGCTTGACTTTCAGGGTGATTTGACAACGTTTGCTGATATGAAGAGGATGTGGCTATCCCAAAAGTTTTCTTATATATATGAAGCCATTCCTAACGCCAACCTAGCCTTTTTCATGCAGTCTCTATATGCTCATACCATCGGTAAGTTGAGGTCTATTTCATGAATTTTTGGAACACTCGGAATTAATTTTTCGTTGCTGTCTATATTCACATTGTGCTTGTTTTCTTAGCTAAGCTCACAAGCAAACCTTATGTCTACATGTCACCGCACTCACACCTCTGTAGCACTTTGCACAAGTTAACCAAACAGTCCTTGAACGATGATCCATACACAGAAAAATCATCCATGAACACCTCCATAAAATCCTCAATCATGTATGTGAAGATAGACATCATGCATCTCTAAAAAGTGGCTGGAGCGTTACACAATCCAAATGGCATTCTCTTGTATGCGAATGTGCCATATGGACATGTGATATATCATGGGTTTTACCCCTTTTAAGCCATGATATATGTCCTATTTATGGAGTCTTTCTAGTAGTTTGGAATCTTTTACAGGTTTTAGCACGTTTGGAGCTTAATTGGATTTTTTGGAGGATTCCGGAGCATTTTGGGAGAAAATGAGCAGAGTCATGCAGAGACGTCAGAAGTTTAGCATTTGTTGAAGAACTTGCCACCGATGGATTGAGCTCACATTTTGACAAAAGATAGATCAATGGAGTAGCTTTCATTTGGAAGTGGTTTGAGGCCATTCCAACAGTGCGATCGAAAGTTATGCCAGTTTTCGTGAAGACAGTCCGGACTGGCGTCGACCGACTGGTGTCGACCGACACCAGTCCAGTATCGACCGATACCAACTGCAGACGGGAAAAAACATGATTTTACAAGTTTAACTCTGTAACTTGGCTCAGAAGACTTTATTAATTACCAGAAGCCCCATAACGTGTTTTAACATTATATTTAGGGTTTTTAGCCACTTTTACACATTAAGCTTTCATTCCTCTTGATTCTACTTTGGTTTTTGAGGAGACAACTCTGAACTCATGTTTTCTATTTTTTTGCTTGATGATCTATTCAATCATGTTATTTTCAATCTCCATGTCTGAGTAGATCCACTTTAGGTTCAGGGTTCTCATAAGGGTTTTCTCTGAATGCTATATTGATTAGTTATTAGGATTCACCATCTGAATTAGTTCTTCGCCTTAGGTTGTGTTCAAAGCTAATTCTAGGTTGACGAATCTGGAACTTAGATCTTAGGATAACTGATTAGGCACGACAGTGCGATTAATTACCTGATAGAACCTTAGGTGAGCAAATTGATTATTCGCAAAGAGATTTGGTTTAATTGATTTGTGAACATATCAAACCTGATATTAAAGCTGATTTAGACTTTAGGATTCGCAAAGAGATTTGGAATTCCTAAGATTTAGATTTAGATAATTCTCGCAACGACAGTTGGTTAATTATACCTTAGTGATTTGAGTTCAAGAACCGCGCTAAATCTGAATCTTGTTAGTTAGTTTATCTGCATTCATTGATTCCCTGAGAAATACCCTGAGCCTAGCCTTTCTCCAATTGAATTACAATACTTTTAATTTCTGCACTGCTTTCAATTACATCTGAATTGCTTAGCTTAATTCTCACATATATAGTCTATTGTGTGTTTCTATGAGTCCTTGTGTTCGACCCCTAGCTATACTACGACAACTGCTTTAGTATCTTTTAGGGTATTAATTTGAGCATATCAAATTTGGCGCCGTTTCCGGGGACTCAATTCGCCATTAGATTACGGTTGAGAATTTCGACTAAGCTTCTCGGTATCGATCGATACTACCTAGTATCGGTCGACACTCGACGCTTTTCTTTGTTGATATCGATCGACACCGCTTGGTATCGATCGATACTCAACGTATTTTTGTTACTTACGTTCTTTTCCTAGTGTGTTTCAGGTGTGAATTTGGAACGTGCAAACATGAAAGCAAAGAAGCCAGCAACGATGAACAACACGATGATTCTGATTCAGGATGCTGCTGGAGCTCTGATAAATGGATTTTTACCTATATCAATTACGTAAAATTCTTATTGAGCATAAAAGGATCGAACAAGAGTTAAGTTTCAAGCACTAGGAATACATACTACTAAGTGAGTTAAGCAAGCAAATATGGGTTTGTGATTAAGAAGTTAAAATGAAAACAAAACAAGCTAAAGCAATAAACAAGTGATGCAATTCAATGAACAAAAATGAATCCAAGGATAGGGTTATTGAAATAGAGTGATCCAAGTCCTAATTGTGATGTCTAAAGCTTTATGACGACTAATCCCTAGGTAATAGATCCTAATTTAGACTAATACTATGTCTAGGCACTAATCACTTTACTAATCATTAATCCCATTAGAAAATTGTCATTTGTGGAACAACCATTAGCAAGCCTTGAGAACATATAAACAAGATCAAACAAATAATCACTCTAGACAACTAATCCCTTAGGCTAGAAATGAAAATCTCTTGAAAAGTTTCTCTAGGCATTTCATCAAACACCTTGTGTGCATGAAATGCCTCATGTCTAGATCCACTTTCCCAAGCTAGATCCATCTTTAAAATCACATAACAAGAAAGGATAAAAGATATTCTACCCTAAGACATCACAAATCAAGCCTTGGATCATCTAATTCTACCCCATCCCTAGATCCTAAAGAACTACTCAAACCCCATAAAGGACCTCTCAAAATCGATGGAGAAAGAGAGAGAATCCATGGATGGTTCTTGTGTAATCAAAGAAGAGATGAGATAGGAAGAAGAGATTCAATCAAAGAAACAATCAATTGCATAAATTAAAGGATCTCTCTCTCCAAAAATCTATTTCTCTCCTAAAGGGTAATGTATTTTTGAACAAAGAAAGCATAAGAATGAAAATTAGGGTTTTTGGGTTTATAAATGAAAATGGGCGAACCGGGTCAATCCGGAATAAACTGGGTATTGACCCGGTCGGATCTTGGATGCGTCTTCGATAAATTCGAGGCATCGCCCTAGCCTAATGTCCAAATGACATAATTTTTGCTTTTATGAACAGCTAACTCTTCCCTCTACAACTTTCATGAAGGCCGGAGAGGCTGAATATGATCGTAAGAACTTCGTTTTACCGGTTCATTGGACGATGTCATCTCTTCTCGGCCAGGCAGATCATGCTTCAGTGTCTTGGCCATAAAATCCGATCCAGAGGTCCAAATTATATGATTCAAACTCCTGTGTAAATTTGATTCACTCCTCTACAAGTTTCATGAAGACCACAGGAGTTGTTTCATATCGGAAGCCTTCGTTCTTTCGGTTATTTGGACGGTTTCATCTTCTCTCGGCCAGACGGACATACCTTCAGTAAATCCGTCTTATCTCCCTATTCATACGTCCAAATAACCCGATTCAAACTCCTGTGTAAAGCAGATTCACTTCTCTACAACTTTGGTGAAGACAACCGAGGCTAATTCGAAGTGGGGACCCTTAAATACCGACGTCACTCTTCGGTACCACACATCGGCGCTAAGAAATTTTCCCTCTGTTTCCACACCGAGCAGTTGCACCGACTGTTGATCCGTAAATCACACAAAAAGGGGTAAAACAGTACTTTTAGTCGGAATCTCGTTTATTGATCTAAGTCGGCGATTACAACAGAGTTTAAGTAAGAAGGCAAAGACAAAAGACTTGAGATCGGTAATGAGCTTTCTCTTGTATTCTCTGTCTCTGCGGAAGTTGTGGATGATTCTGAAGAATGAGGCTCCTCCTTTATTTATAGTGTCTTTGAGGCGGTCGAAAGGAAGATTTCTCCTTTTCCGAGTTCGATTAGGAAAAGGAAATCTTCCGGTTTTCTCTCCGAGATAAGGATAAGTTCCTGATATCTCGAGGAGTTGACCAAAGAGAATATTTCCTTTTCCGAGATCGGTGGGAAAAGGGAAATATTCCGGTTTCATCTGTTGTAACGGACCGGGCTTGTGATGGGCCTAGATCGGTAGCCGAGATGGGCTTTCAGCGAGATTCCGAGCTCGGCCCAACGTTTTCGGGCCGACTTGTCTTTGATCCGAACCATCGTAGACCGGTCTTGATTGAACCGATCTCGGTTCGAACCGAGTTAAACCAGGGGGTGCTAATCCCCCCTCTAACAATTGGTCCCCCCCTCAGTTCGGCGAGGGAGTTTATGAGTTCGGTGAATTTTTGGGGAGTATTCTTTAGCTCGGTTAAAACTGAGATCGGTACGATCTGATCAGATTCTATTTCGAGTGCGGCGGATTTTCGGGTTCGGCGAATTTTGAGTTCGGCGAACTTCTTTCGAAAGTGAAGATCGGAATTCCCGTGGTCGAATAGATTTTGGAGCTTTCGAGTTCGGCAGATTTTTCTCGGGAAGGGGGCGTCGTTTCGTCTTCTTCGGCTACGGAATTCGAAGAGCCGCGTGTCGATTCGTACTCTTCGGCTACTGAATTTGAAGAATCGTCATCATTGCGTTTTTCTTTATAAATACCGCTCGATCCTCCTTCATTTCTCACTTCTGTTCATTTTCTTCAAAAAGGTATTTCTCTCTCTCTCTAGAGCTCTCCCTTCTCTCTAGAATTTATTTTTCTTTCCGTTCTCCGATCATTTCTCCGCCGTGATTCTTCCGATCTGTTTGAAGATCTTCGAACTTTCTGGGCGATCTTCAAGCTGTTCTTCGTTAGTATTCAAGTTGTTCTTCATTAGTTCTTTCTTTCGATCGATATGGTTTCAAGGACTTCTTCTCCTTCTGTTAAAGACCGAGCTTCTCCATCTAAGTTTCCCGACCTTGGGTTGTTCGTCAACAGCTCTGATTCGAATTCGGATGGGTTAAGTGACGTCGAACGGGAGATGTTCAGGCGCAACTCTCAGCGTTCCGCGGCTGGACCGAGCAATCCTAGAGTTTCGGTCGAGGTCCCGCATCTCGTCGATGAAGACCTGTCTGAAGAAACTGCTGAGTCGAATGAGCAAGTTCGGGCAGATGCCGAATTCGCCGCTCGGCTTGCCGAGGATGAGGATGCGGCCGACCTGGACAATCGTGCTGCTTCTCCAGCAGGTCGTCCTGACGAAGGAGACGATGATCCCGTATCGGCTGCTAGGCGGATGGTTGAGAGGCCGGCCAATATCGGCCCATCTCGGTCCACCGCGGAGACGATCCATATCACCTTGGAGCGGTGCGGTGCTCCAAATGACTTGCTTTTTAAGACCCCGAAGGCTACGGATCGCCCGTGGGATGCTCCTGACGGTTACATTTGTGTCTACGAGGAGCATTTCAGAAGTTGCGGGCTTCGGTTTCCCATCCCAGAGCTCGTCTATAAGTACTGTAAGAGGCGGCACGTCGCGATCTCTCAGTTGATGCCGGCCACGGTGATAAACCTTATGGGTCTTCTTTCTCTCGGGGAGGAGTGCGGTATCCCTATTACGGCGAAGGTTTTCGAGAGGTTGTTCCGGGTGAACCTGTCGAAGGCAAAGCCGTGGTTTCTATCGGCGAATGCGAAACCGGAAGCCGACCTTGTTACTGGGAACAAACCGAGCAAGGTCAACCATTGGAGCGCCCGATACTTCTTCGTGAAGATCGACAAATCTTCCGTTGAGTGTCCGGGAGGGAATTACCGAACTCAATGGAGGACTCCCATTGGTAGATACTTGTTCTTGATTTCGTTTTAGTACCTAATTTTGCCTGAATTATATTTGTCTTTTCCGTTTTCAGCTCGTCATCCTCCAAGCTTCCTTATCACCACACCAGGATTCACTTTTGCTCATGCGAAGCAATTGAGTGCGGCTGGGAAAGTTCGGTGGCCTGAAGCTTTCCAGGAGAAGCTCGATTTGAAGGCGAAAAGAGTTCTTAGAGGTTGGTCGGTCGACTTTTCTTCGTAGTCTGTTGATACCGATCTCCCCTTTCCCTTTTTTTTAATTTACTTATCGTTTTCCCCTTTTTCAGCTAAACCGTCTCGTCGTCGGAAGATGAAGTTCGATGACATCCCCGATCTATCTGCCGAACTTGACGGTGACGAGCGGGAGATGAATTCTGAAATTCCTCCTCCGCCTGAAGCCGAACCGGTAATTGTTGATGAAGGCATCGTTGGGAACGATGTTCCTGCTGGGGAGCAAGTTCCTACTGAAGGGCGCACCTCTCCTCCCGCCGAAAAGAAGAGGAGAAGGAAGACTAAAAAAGGAGCCCGGCAAAGGGCTGATCACACAGCTGGGGTCGGCACTACGCCTGCTGAAGGCAACGAAGGGAATACCGGCCCCCAAAATGTTGGATGTGATGATGGGGGTTCTGAACCCCAACGAGCCGAAGAGGAGACGGTGGTCCTGTCGGACGATTCTCCTGTCTCGAAGAGGCATCGGGCTTCAGCACCGGAGGTCGAGTCATTGGGTTTTGCCGAGACGTATCGGCAGGTTAGCTTCGGCCCGGAATTCCTCCCTTCGGTCGATCGTCTGTATAAGTCTGATGAGTTCAAGAAATTGGCCCAGACTACTGCCGAGGTAAATGCCTTTTTCAAGTTCGTCTCTTCTTTCTTTCAATTCTTCTTTCTGATGTTCGCTGTTTTTGACAGATGATTGCCCAGACGAATGAGATCGTCGGGTCATACGATCGTGATCTCGGAGCTTCGCGCCGTAAGGCTTTCGAAGCGAGCGTCCAAGCCGTGGAACTCCGCAAAGAGCTCCGAGTCTCTGAGGATAGAGTGGAAGCCGGCGATCGTGCAGTAGCCGAGCTGACCCGCGAACTAGCCGTGCTGAAGAGATCCAATGCCGAGCTGGAGTTGGAAAAGGATGCCCTTGCGACGAAGCTATTCACAGAGACTTCAAGGTTGCGGGCTGGCCGCACTTATCAAATCTTGAAGAGGAAAGCGGCAACCGAAAAATGCCAGGTTCGTCTTCAAAAAGTTAAGGACCATCTGGCGGCGGTTGATCAGGCAAGGAAACCATTCCTGGCCGTTAATCAGATCCATGGGATCCTCAGCTTCTGCCAGAGTCTGAAGACGAAGCACGGTATCGTCGTCCCGCCGTCTCGTATTGAAAAGCTTGAGAAGCTTAAGGCTGAGAAGTCGGCAGAGTACGAGGCGATCGACCTCCGCGAGCTGGAAGATGCAGATCTAGTCGTCTCGCCCTTTACTGATCCGGTTCACCCGGGAATTTCGCCCTCGATGGGTAATGAAGTCCCGCCAGGGCTTGATGAGTTCGGTACTAACCGAGCTTCGATGTCGGCGGACCAAGCTGAAGCGATGCGGAGGCAAGGTGTTTAGGCCTTTTTCCTACTTCATGTAATTTGTTTTTAGTTTTCTTTTTGCCCGGATGGGTTTATGACTTGAACTCTTGGACCGGAAGGTTTGTAAAGTCCGGTATCCACTCTGTTGTTCGCCCGAGGGGCTTTTGAATGAATCTGATTTTTATCGATCTTCTTTTTATTTTGAGTGTTATACTTAGTTATTTCTCAAGTTATTTTTATACCGAGCTCTGATATATTTGAAGTCGTACATTATACGAACCTCTCGAATTTATCGTACACAGTGGTGCCGTAAACTGTACGGTCTTAGCCGGGTGAAGAGGATAAATTCGACTGAACCTGTTCGAGGTCGGCAATCCCTATCGTAGATCGGCTTACTGCTTTTGCGATTGTTGAGAAATCGGTTTACTTGTTTTTGCGACTGTTGAGAAATCGGCTTACTAGTTTTGCGACTGTTGAGAAGTCGGCTTAGATTTGCGAGGAAGGACGTTCGGCTTGACCCTAGAGTTTAGTTTAAGAGTACGTGAACAGCCCATCTTAATATGCTCTAGGTTTCTCACATTGAATCCGAGTGTGCGAGACGGACTTGGCTTATTTGGCTCGGATAATCTGAGAAGCTGGTGCGAGACTGATCTCGGCTTTGAATGTGGAAAGTGTATTATCCATTGCACCATGAGGATGCGTGCGAGCTAAGCTCGGCTTATTTCGATCGTCTGGCCAGGACGTCGATATGGGAACCGTTTGTGGTTGAAAATGCGAACCGTTGAAGTTCGGCAAACGTAAAGTTTGACTTAGAAAATACGAACTGTTGGAGTTCGGCAAACAAAAAAGTTTGGCTTAGAAAATACGAACTGTTGGAGTTCGGCAAACAAAAAGTTTGACTTAGAAAATACGAACTGTTGGAGTTCGGCAAACGAAAAGTTTGATTTGGAAGATACGAACTGTTGGAGTTCGGCAAACTAAAAGTTTGACTTAGAAGATACGAACTGTTGGAGTTCGGCAAACGAAAAGTTTGATTTGGAAGATACGAACTGTTGGAGTTCGGCAAACTAAAAGTTTGACTTAGAAGATACGAACTGTTGGAGTTCGGCAAACAAAAAGTTTGACTTAGAAAATACGAACTGTTGGAGTTCGGCAAACAGAAAGTTTGACTTAGAAAATACGAACTGTTGGAGTTCGGCAAACAGAAAGTTTGACTTAGAAAATACGAACTGTTGGAGTTCGGCAAACAGAAAGTTTGACTTAGAAAATACGAACTGTTGGAGTTCGGCAAACAAAAAGTTTGGCTTAGAAAATACGAACTTGGAGTTCGGTTGCAATGCCTTTGCGTAATAAAGTTTTATTGATGTTATAGCTGCGCCTGTGAAGGCTGCCTACGTACCTTCGAGAGAAGGATCAAGCCGTTCGTAGTTCATATTACATATTAGAATCGAGCGTATGTGTAATAGCTCGGTGATCTCTTTTTTTTTTTTTTTTTTTTTTTTTTTTTTTGATCTTGACTCTTTCCAATCGTCGGACTGGAGTGTTGACGACTTTGTCGGTAAACGGCGTCCTCTGTGACTCTTGAATTACTCGGTCGATCTCCGGCGCCGAACTCGTAGCCTGATGGACTTTGGTCCGCATATCTTGTAGTTGGGCATGGACCTTGGCGAATTCCAAATTCACGGCGGCTTGGTCCGTGATGTTGATTTCCGAACCGGTCGCGGAGGATCTTCTTGTCGGCGGGTCGATCGTGCCTGGGGGTTGAGCGTCGGTTAAGTCGGACAAGAGATTTCGGCGTAACGTGTTTTCGTTGGCGGGGGTGACCGGGTTTGGATCGAGGATACCGATCTGATTTCGGCGCTCAAAATGGGATGCTATGAGAGACGCGATCCGCTCTTCATTCTTTTTGTTAATTTCGGCGAACTGCGCTGTCATAGCTTCTATGAAGACGGTCAGATCCGTGAATATCGAAGCAGCCGGAGGCCGTGGAAGAGTCCGAGATGGATTGACCTGATTGTCTTCTCCAACAGGTATGGTCGGAGGGGGTCTTCCTCCGGTTGTCTGTAGTTCGGTATCGATAGGATTGAGCTCGTCGATCCGTGGGTTTTGATCATCGGTTTCTGAGCTGTTGACGGGAGCTGCGGTGGTATCGACTGGAAGAACCATTGCCGAACTTCAATCAAACGATATCCGAAAGTACTGTTCTATTTATCCCCACAGTCGGCGCCAATTGTTGATCCGTAAATCACACAAAAAGGGGTAAAACAGTACTTTTAGTCGGAATCTCGTTTATTGATCTAAGTCGGCGATTACAACAGAGTTTAAGTAAGAAGGCAAAGACAAAAGACTTGAGATCGGTAATGAGCTTTCTCTTGTATTCTCTGTCTCTGCGGAAGTTGTGGATGATTCTGAAGAATGAGGCTCCTCCTTTATTTATAGTGTCTTTGAGGCGGTCGAAAGGAAGATTTCTCCTTTTCCGAGTTCGATTAGGAAAAGGAAATCTTCCGGTTTTCTCTCCGAGATAAGGATAAGTTCCTGATATCTCGAGGAGTTGACCAAAGAGAATATTTCCTTTTCCGAGATCGGTGGGAAAAGGGAAATATTCCGGTTTCATCTGTTGTAACGGACCGGGCTTGTGATGGGCCTAGATCGGTAGCCGAGATGGGCTTTCAGCGAGATTCCGAGCTCGGCCCAACGTTTTCGGGCCGACTTGTCTTTGATCCGAACCATCGTAGACCGGTCTTGATTGAACCGATCTCGGTTCGAACCGAGTTAAACCAGGGGGTGCTAATCCCCCCTCTAACACCGACCAGTGACCTCAGTATTGAAGAAACCGTCTCGGCCAGGTGGACCTATCTCTGGTAAATCACACGTCCGAATGACTTGATTCAAACTCCTATAGTTAGAGGACTCATCGGGATACAACTCTCATGAAGACTCCAAGAGCTGGATCAAATCGGATCCCCTTCTTCTGATCGGTTCTTTGAGACGTTCCAGATGGTTCCTCTCTAATCTTTAAGCACCAAATCTCCAAACGCCACCAAGTGTCTCCAAACACCTAGAAAACTCCTCATAAACATGCAAAAGACTCACTAGGACCTAATGCAGCTCCTAATACTCTAAGTGGGACAAAACAAGTATGAAATGCCATGAAGATCCAAGTAAATAATCTAAAACCTACATGATATGCATGTTTAAACTATGCAAATTATGGACACAACAATTCCCCCCAACTTAAACCTTTGCTTGTCCTCAAGCAAACAAGATCGATACTGAGAGATGCAATGCAATGCAAGTGGAGCTCAAACCTATAAGAAGCATAAGAAACAATCGCACTCAACGTCCAAGTTACTAGTTCTAGGATGCACCAAAGTTGTCTACTCAAAAGGAGTTAGCCATTTCCTTCACAACATGCAACAAAGCCAAACCTCAACCTAGACAAACCATCATATTCTCTTGCCTCTTAACATTGATTAATGGTTTTATCCGTGAATTGTGCTTATGCAAAATTAGATGAAACCACTCGGCTAAAGGACCGGTTATGAGATGAAGGTGATCTCATCGATATGCAAGGGTAAATAAACACAAGGATCTCTCAATGAACGAGCAAACTTTAACAAAATGCTAAAGGTAAAAGGCAACCTATGCATACAAGGAAAAAATCTCGTCTATCCCGAATGCCTAGAGTGTCACTAACCTTAGCCCAATCTAACCCGTCCTTGCCCGATCCTAAGCTACCATTTTTATCCCAAGGCATTTTGCCTTCTTAGACCCTTACGCTCTTCTTTGCTTTCCTTTTTCGCCTTCTTCCTCATTAGGGGTTTGCTTCTTCATCTTGGTTATGGTTGATGCTCCTTTTCGTTTTCACTTAGCTCTTTTCTTTTTCTTCTTTTTGGTTCATGCCTCTTCTTTTCTTTGTAGCTTGGTTTTTTGGCCTTCTTTTCTTCTTTGTCTCTTGAGGCTTTTCTTAGTTACTTAGAGCTTGTTGTTAATCACACTTGCACCAACCATACCATTCATTTTGTACTCCCCTCTTCATCGTCCTTCCTTTCTTCTTTCATTCCACCATAATCATCAAAGATCAAGCCATTCCCCTAAATATTTCTAACATTTCCCCATTCTCAAACTTTAAGAACCGCCACCTATCTAACCTAGTTCTAGATTAGCTCATTGATGTTGGAACTAAGTCTACACAAGAGTGCTTCGTTGTCGCCCTAAACCTAATACGTTTTGTCAAGTTCACTCCAAAAAGACCTCACAAGACACACACAAAAGATTAGGGGCTAGAAAGGAGGTAATTGGCATGGTGGGGAAACCAATCCAAAGATGGGATTTGGCTATTTGGACAAGCAAGGGTGGTGAAAAGGAAGAAGAATGTCCAAATATTTATAAGTGATCCACGATTCCATTTAAGTTTGCACAAGAACAATAATTACATGTCAAGTTATGGTTATCACTTAGATGATGCTAGATTCAATTCAAGCTTGCTTCAACCAAGGAAAGGCAATGATGCATGTGCTCTAACAAATGGTTCATCCTTGATTTCAGATTCAACTTCAATGCATCAAACAACTAATAACTTGGGCGTTGAATCAATTGATAATTAAGCTACTTTCAAGGTTGTCATTACTCCATGCTTATGCAAATTCAAGGCTAAAATGCAAACTAGACACCATTTACAAGTGAATATGCAATCCTAAATGCTAAAAAAATTCAAAATTTATTCAAAATTCATGAAAAATGCATGAGACTCAAATGATAAAATAGAAAAATAAGAGCAAAGAAAACATGATTAGCAACCGGCCTCTCCCCCAAACTTAAATCACACCGTCCCAGTGTGAAATAAATTCAAAGAAGAGACCCCAAACAAAACAAAATATGCTAAGACTCAAAAAGAAGAGAGATACTTACAATAGAGGAGTCCTACTATGTGAATGGAGAGCATGGAGAATTTATGAGCATTCCAACATCAAACGCCCTTGGCTACCTTGCCATGACCTTGCTACTATCAACGAACTTGCAAGCACTCAACCAAAAGATCAAAAATGCCCAAAAAGCACAAAATAAAACTACAAAGCAAAAGAATATATACAAGGATAAACATGGGAATGTCTCCCAAGTGCACTTTGTTTAAAGTCACTAAGTTTGACTTTGGTTACCCTTTTAGGCGGGTGAGAGAGGAGTGTGAACACTCCGAGGAGGATCCTTGAGTTCAAGCTTGAGCACCTTGCTCATGACCTCCTCAAAAACCGCTTCACCCTTTTCTTTGAGATCGGGTGTGAGGAAAGCTTTAACCGAGGCAAAGGGTTTGGAACGACCTTTGCACTTGATCTTGTACTCAATCACTCCATCCTTGTGTTTCCATGGAGTGAGAGTCATCATAGAGGGTTGGCCGTGCTCGGACCTAAACTCATCAAGCTCTCATGATCCGTTGCCCGCCTTAGCTTTTCCCTTTGTCTTCTTCTTTGCACCTTAACTACCCTTAACGTGATTCTTCATTGTGGTGGGGTGAAGCGGTTCCAAAAAAGTGACCATGTCAACCTTTGAATCATCCTTGTCATTACCATAACCCAAATCCTTTCTCTCAAGAGACTTCTCTTCTTCTTCATGGATCTTTGGGGGTGGAGCTTCTTCAACCAACATACAACTACCCATATACCTCAATTATTCTTCTCGAAACTCATCATACTTCATGGTGATTGTACCACAAAGCTTGTTGGAAGAAGTCCTCATTGGGTAGTACACTTTATCATCCACATTCAAGAGAACTACCCTTTGCTCTTTGAAGTTCATGCTAGCACCTGTAGTGAGGAGGAACGGTGTTCCAAGGAGAAGATGGAGTTTGTTGGTCTTTATCATCTACAAAGTCGGTTGGGACTATGCAATTCTCTACCTTGAGTGGGTAGTTTTCAAGAAGACCCAATGGCTTTCTCGAAGAAGCATCTCCAAAGGTGATAGGTGATGGATTATAGGTGAGGGTCCTTATCCCTAGACTTTTGAGCATCTCATTGGACATAACGTTCACACTTGACCCGGAATCACACAAAGCATCCTCAATCTCCAAATCTCCAAGAGAGCAAGTTATAGAGAATTTACCGGGATTACCAAGCTTGGGGAGAGACTTAGGCTCGATCCTAGTTGAGCTTGGTGAATCAATGCAAGCAACAATACCTCTTGGCTCTTGAACCATGGTCACGTACTCATCTTTTTCAAGGGTCACTTCCCCACCTTGTTCCTCAATGTCCTCATTGAGCTTCAAGGGAGCTTGAGATCCATAGAGTAGAAGCTCTATGGTCATTACCACCATGGTCATTACCACCATCCGGGTTCACTTGCACGTTTTCCATACCAAGCCTAGCAATGTGCACAACCCGTTCTCTATCTCTTCTTGCTCTAAGACCGCGGTGTAGAAGGTTGATGTCGTCTCTTGGCTCAACAAGATTGGTGTTTCCTTTAGAACGCAAGTTCATGCACCTACAAGAGAGATCTAGAAGGAGAGATTAGTAAACAAAAGAAAGAAAAAGGCTTAATCTCAAAAAGAAGTAAAATCCTAATGTCGAAAGCTAAACCCAATTGGCAACGGCGCCAAATTGATAAATGGATTTTTACCTATATCAATTACCTAAAATGCCTATTGAGCATAAAAGGATCGAACCAAGGGTTAAGTTTCAAGCACTAGGAATACATACTACTAAGTGAGTTAAGCAAGCAAATATGGGTTTGTGATTAAGAAGCTAAAATGAAAACAAAACAAGCTAAAGCAATAAACAAGTGATGCAATTCAATGAACACAAATGAATCCAAGGATATGGTTATTGAAATAGAATGATCCAAGTCCTAATTGTGATGTCTAAAGCTTTATGAAGACTAATCCCTAGGTAATATATCCTAATTTAGACTAATCCTATGTCTAGGCACTAATCACTTTACTAATCATTAATCCCATTAGCAAATTATCATTTGTGGAACAACCATTAGCAAGCCTTGAGAACATATAAACAAGATCAACCAAATAATCACTATAGACAACTAATCCCTTAGGCTAGAAATGAAAATCTCTTGAAAAGTTCCTCTAGGCATTTCATCAAACACCTTGTGTGCATGAAATGCCTCATGTCTAGATCCACTTTCCCAAGCTAGATCCATCATTAAAATCACTTAACAAGAAATGATAAAAGATATTATACCCTAAGACATCACAAATCAAGCCTTGGATCATTTAATTCTACCCCATCCCTAGATCCTAAAGAACTACTCAAACCCCATAAAGGACCTCTCAAAATTGATGGAGAAAGAGAGAGAATCCATGGATGGTTCTTGTGTAATCAAAGAAGAGATGAGATAGGAAGAAGAGATTCAATCAAAGAAACAATCAATTGCATAAATTAAAGGATCTCTCTCTCCAAAAATCTATTTCTCTCCTAAAGGGGAAGGTATTTTTGAACAAAGAAAGCACAAGAATAAAAATTAGGGTTTTTGGGTTTACAAATGAAAATGAGCAAACCGGGTCAACCCGGAACAAACCGGGTATTGACCCGGTCGGATCTTGGATGCGTCTTCGATAAATTCGAGGCATCTCCCTAGCCTGATGTCCAAATGACATAATTTTCGCTTTTATGAACAGCTAACTCTTCCCTCTACAACTTTCATGAAAGCCGCAGAGGCTTAATATGAACGGAAGAACTTCGTTTTACCGGTTCATTAGACGATGTCATCTCTTCTCGGCCAGGCAGATCATGCTTCAGTGTCTTGGCCATACAATCCGATCCAGAGGTCCAAATTATATGATTCAAACTCCTGTGTAAATCTGATTCACTCCTCTACAAGTTTAATGAAGACCACTGGAGTTGTTTCATATCGGAAGGCCTTCGTTTGTTCTGTTATTTGGACGGTTTCATCTTCTCTCGGCCAGACAGACATACCTTCAGTAAATCCATCTTATCTCCCTATTCATACGTCCAAATAACCCGATTCAAACTCCTGTGTAAAGCTGATTCACTCCTCTACAACTGTGGTGAAGACCACCGAGGCTAATTAAAAATGGAGGCCCTTCAAAACCGACGTCACTCCTCGGTACCACACGTCGGTGTTAAGAAATTTTCCCTCTGTTTCCACACCGAACAGTTGCACCGACCAGTGATCTCGGTATTGAAAAAACCGTCTCGGCCAGGCGGACCTATCTCTGGTAAATCAGCCATATCTCTCCAACCACACGTCCGAATTACTTGATTCAAACTCTTATGGTTAGAGGACTCATCGGGCTACAACCCTCATGAAGACTCCAAGAGCTGGATCAAATCGGATCGCCTTCTTCTGATCGGTTCTTTGAGACGTTCCGGATGGTTCTTTTCTAGTCTTTAAGAACCAAATCTCCAAATGCCACCAAGTGTCTCCAAACACCTAGAAAACTCCTCAAAGACATGCAAAAGACTTACTAGGACCTAATGCAGCTCCTAATACTCTAAGTGGGACAAAACAAGTATGAAATGCCATGAAGATCCAAGTAAATAATCTAAAACCTACATGATATGCATGTTTAAACTATGCAAATTATGGACACATCAAGCTCTGAGAGACCAAGAGGGTCAGCTGTGCAACGAGAGAGGACAACGTCTGGATGGAGAAGGGAACATCGTTCCACCAGCTCATGTTGTCGCTGGAAATATCATTGTCCCTGCAATTGCTGTGAATGCAGGGAATGAGGTGGTTGCTCGCCGCAGAACGATTGGTGAATACGACAGGCCTGATCAATTCTATGCCAATCGGTTAGCGATTCGCCCTCCTACCTTTCAGATGGATGACTTTGAGCTGAAACCTGCATATTTCTCTCTTGTGGGTCAGCATCGTTTTCATGGTTTTCCTAATGAACATCCTATGTATCACCTTGAGAGGTTCGAGGATTTGGTTACAAGCATCAAGAGCAATGGAGTATCCTACGACTACCTCTTCTACAAGCTTTTCCCATACTCACTTGGTGGAGAAGCGACTTACTGGCAGAAGCAGTTACCTACTGGGTCGCTGACTACTTGGGAGAAGACGAAGAATGCTTTCCTGAACAATTTCTTCGATGATGCGAGAGCCGAGGAGCTCAGGAACAAGATCTCTCAGTTTTCTCAAGGACCGACTGAGGCATTCAAGGCTGCTTGGATTCGTTTCAAGTCATATCAGAGAGATTGTCTGCACCATGGGTTCAGCCAAGTTCAGTTTCTGGGTACTTTCTACAGGGGAATCGACTGGAGGTATCAGATGACTCTAGATGCTACGAGCAATGGAAATTTCTATACGAGGTATCCTGACGATGCCTACGTACGTATTGAGAACTTGGTTTCTAGAAATAGTACCAAGAATGCTGACATGGAACGCAAGAAGCAAGCTAGTAACTTGGATAGCAGCCAAATTGCTGAGGTGAATGCTAAGTTAGATTTCTTGATGGACAGGCAACAGAAGGCTATGGAGTGGAATTTGTTAACCACATTGATGGACCAGGATTTCAAGACCACAAGTATCAATGCCCACCCACACCAACCAGACCTTCTGAGAGCAAAGTTGAATCCATGCTTGAACAGATTCTTCAAGGACAACAGAAGATGACACTAAGCCTTACTTGGAAGATGGACGATATGTACACAGATCTGAATGGGAAGATTGAGTCTCTCAGTATTCATCAGAAAATGTTGGACACTCAAATAGCAGAGATTTTCGTCAAACTAGCCAAGGATGACAACGAGGATTCAGCAAATCACAGGGTATCGACCGACACCAGAGAGTATCGATCGATGCCCGTCCAAATCCTCTCTAGACACGAGTCAGAACCCCGAGAATCGATCGATACACTACCTGGTATCGATCGACACCAATCACAGACAGAGCTAAAGATTCTGAAGAAACCAGAAGTGATTGAGGAACGTGTTTACGCACCTAAGTTACCATGCCTTGAACTTCCTAGACACCTCATCAAGGCCAGAGGCACATCACTACCGTTGAGGCAGATGACCAAGAGGGAAGACCCATGAATATTCTCCGTTCCATGTACCATCTCTGAAATTGAATTCAGAGAATCTCTCGTTGACTCATGAGCTAGCGTCAATGTCATGTCAAAGGAAATTACAAAGAGTTTGGGAGCTGATATTCGACCGCCCATTTCATCTATCAAATTCGCGAATTGTTCCACCTCACTTCCATATGGTACAATCCCTGATTTGTTGGTTAAAGTAGGAGACTGTCTGGTTCCTGCTGATTTTCATGTTGTGGAGATGAGTGCACAATCTCGTACGCAGTTGATTCTTGGAAGACCATTCATGGCTACGGCTGTTGCTATTATGGACACACCCAGAAATCAAATCTCATTATCTTACATTGACAAGGAGGTGTACTACAAGGCTATCCCGAGAGGAACTCCTACACGTGTCTCTTGCATCGATGTTGTTACAGATGAGACGTTGGTAATTGATCTTTTGGAAGAACCTCCTGACGAGCCAACATTCACGTACCTTCTAGATATTCCTTATGTCATCACCAAGGAGGACGTCAAAATATCTAAGGTAAAGAAGAAGGTGAAGAACGAAGGAATGAAGGATTCTGCTTCTATGACCTTAATCCCTCAGAAGTGTGATGGGGATTCGATCAAATACAAGGTGAATTGCAGAGGAACTTCGAAACCATTCTCTAAGGCTAGAGTTCTTCTTACTTCGGAGCTGAAAGAGAAGGGAAAAGAGTTTGTGGAAGGCATGATGAGCAGAACTCTGAAGCTGGAAATGTCAGATTGTGGAGCTTGTTTTGGAGTAAGCTCTCAATCCGCTCCCGATTGATCGTCCGTACAGTCAAGCTCGTGACGTAAAACAAGCGCTTGGTGGGAGGCAACCCACTGGTGAGTCTGCTTTTGAGTCATTTTTCTTTTTATTTTTCGTTATGTGTTTGTGTCAGGATAAACAAAAAGCAAAACTCAAAATCGCCTGAGTATCGATCGATACCACATTGGTATCGGTCGAAACCAATCGCGAATGAGACGGTTCATCATGTCGACTTAAGCCTGGTATCGATCGATACCATGCCGTGTCGGTCGACACCAGATGTTCCAGCACGGTAACTTCTTGTTTCTCTTAATTTTATTCTGTTCTTTTATTTTCTTTCACCAACCTTAGGCTAGATAACACTGGGGACAGTGTTGTTCAAGTCTGGGGGAGGTGTCTGCTGACATTGTGTTTGTTTTTCTTAGAGTCAGTTGTTTTATCGAGACAAAAACGTTTTATTGAGTCAAAACTTGTTGGAGATTATGATCTTATGCTTGAATTGTTGTTTTGATTTTGTTTTTGAGTGACCAGTGTTGCAGGATCAGCTCTAGATCGACTAATGAAAAATCCAAGGACTGACCAGTTGACTAGAAAACATCCATGTCTCCAGCAGAGTTCTTCTGAGGTCTGAGCCAAATTTAGGCATTTCATCGATGTGGTTAGTGTTTACAGAGCTTGATTCATCATTCATATTTGACAAAGGAACCCATATGTTTAAAGTAATGGTATCTCTCTCCCCTGTTATAAGTTGATAAATAAGAGCATAAAAGATGAAATGATTTTCTTCTGAGTAGAGGGCTAGAAAAATTTCCAGCGATCCCATTATTCTACTTAAGAGGGAATGATCACACAAAGGTTGAAAACGAGGTTAGGAAAATTTCCCGTGATACCACTATTCGCCTAAACCTTTGATACATAGAGAGGGAAGAACCGGGGATTCGGTGGCAAACAACATCAATACTCGTGTTTCAGACCTTGATGTGTATATGCAGATCTAAAAAAAGAGAGAACATAATAAGAAATAAGTCTGGGGGAGAGAAAGTGATCAAAAAGTGTGAAATTGGATGGTTTCTTGTCATGATATTGTATGGTAAAGAATATAGAAGGTTCTTGAACATTGGTTGCAGCGATGAAAATGGCGATGAGAGCTTTATTTGAACAATGCTGCAAGATAATGTGTGGAGTCTGGAAAAACTGCGAATGTCTACGGAGAAGTACATGATGGCTAGATCAAAAGCTGGTTAGGAGACATCTGGGTGCTTGGGAAAAGGATATTTGCGATGGTTCCTGAATAGGTGAGTCTCCGTGTTTTCAAACCTCTTTCTCTGGTTTCTTTACCTGATTACCAAATCTTTTCTCCCCTACAATTATTTAAAAGAACAATTTAACATACCTCATCTACAAATCTATATGATGTTTCTTTCTAACGGTTTACCTGATTAGAAAGAAACATAAAAACCTTTTTTCCAATAATTTTTTAACTCCCTGTTTTTCTCTCTCTTTTGTTCTTTCAACCCGCTTTCAATTGCAATTGGATTGGAGACGATCCAATGGTTGGATCCTTAAATATACTCGAAGCACTGAAGGCAAATGAAGCTACCCCGAAGAGAAGTCCACCGCGCCTGGAAGAGCCCGAGCCACGACCAAACACCATTATGCCGCCCATGGAGGAGCTCGACCCACGGCCAAACCCCTGTTCACCACAGCCATAAGCCACGCACCCACGGCCAAGCTCTGTTACGACCAAATCAACTCGTTTCTTCACCCGAGGTAAAAACCGTCTTTCCACATCAAACCCTAAACGAAGCCAAGGCTATATAAACTTATTTTTAGGTCATTTAGAATGACGCTACACAAAAACTCAGACTCTTTTACAGCAGTAGCTACTCTTGCAACTGTGTTCTTCGGTTTGGAACAAAAATTCTCGATTTGAGTTCTTCGATAGAGAAGCTTTCTTCATCCCTTTTATTTACTGTTTTCTTTTCTATTTATTGATTATGTTTACCTCAGCTATGGCTGAGTATTTCTCTTGTTGGGTATATGGTTTCAAAGGGGCTCTCATGGTTCAATTTCTTATTAAGTTTTTAGACTAGGATACTGATTAGAGTTCTTCGTATTATCATTTATCTTTATGCATGTTTGCTTGACTGATCTCCTTGCAACCGAATTTAGGTATTTATAGAACTACGAAAGTATTGTATCCATATGCTTGACCTAGGGTAAACGAGCAAAACCGTCACAAGATTTCGAAAGTATACTTGAGGAGGAGTTGTGAGCGTTAATGACTCTTGAATATAATCACTTACTTTTTGCGCAGACGGAGACGAAAGCTACCGGTCGAGTATTAAAGTTGTAGGTGTGTAGGGTAGATGAAAGTGGACTACACATAGTGTCCGTGTTCCATGTTCAAGAATCCAAAGACGACAAAAGGTCTCTTTAGAAGTCCTAGCAAAGTCTTAATAGAAATCGGTTATGAACCCTAGAGAATACCCTTTGCCCAACGTTTCGTTTAATTGTTTTATAACCACATTTTAATAATTTCCTTGCTTACTTTCTGTTTTATTTCATCGCTTAATTTAGTTTATTTTCCTAGCTACAACCGTGACAACAAAACCCATAAAAATATAGTTTACGTCTAGACACAAGTAGGTCTAAGTTGTAAATACCCTAAAGTGACAATCCATACCTCAATAAAAGAGAACTACTCAGCAAGTAGAAACGAAAATACAATTATGAATTTCTTTACAAATCCTAAAGATGTAACGATTTATATCTTTTGTAATGAATTTCTGTTATTAGACGTAGCAGCCTTCAACAATTAACAGCTGAGAAAGTCTGAAGTGTTGTCCTTTGACTATTTAGACAAGGTCTTGGTTTATCCGTCTAAATAAGTCTTAAGAAAATAACACCCAATTTTGTTTGTTAAAATAGACAGATAAACCCAAAATAGACCTACATAATATAATTGAGGTCAAAACTGTATTATCTCATCTTAGCGTAAATGAGTCATTGTCGTAATTCTCAAATTCTCAACAAGGTCTTGGTTTATCCGTCTTAAAGTCTCAAGGAATAAGTCTGAATATTTAGTTGACATTTCTTTACCATTAACTCTAGAACACCGTCCTTTGCTAAGTCACTTCAAAGATTGCAGAGAAACTGAAGAAGAGATTAAGGCACTATTGTTGAAGGCTATGATACCTCAATAAAGAAATACCTCAATCGTACGGTAGATTTCTACTAGATTCTAATGTCCCACAAGCAAATGACATTAGAATCTAGTAGAAATAGTAACTAGAGCAGCATTGTTAAAATAAAGCTTTTAAAGGTAGATACCATCTGAGGCAATCGTTGCAGAGTCTGAGGTGCCTGCGATTCTTTTTCATTGTCATGGGTCTGAGTATGCTGGACACTTTGCTTGCAGTTGTTTTTTCTTTTGAGAAATTTTGGTACTAATTGATTGGGAGCAATGTTATTGTTCACACAGACCATGCTGTTCTCAAATACTTGCTGAAAAACAAGGACCTCAAGCCTCGTCTTTGCCGATGGGTACTTTTGCTCCAAGGGTTCGATATCGAGATCAAGTACAAGAAGGGAGTTGAGAATGGCGTTGCTGACCACCTATCACGAATAAAGGTCGATGAAGTCGTACCTATTGATGATTTCTTGCCAGAGGAGGGTATCTACTTCATTAAAGCTCAGCTTCAGGATGTTCGTTCTAAAAATCTGCACTTTTCACGAGTACAGATTTTTGGTATCGATCGATACTCACCTAGTATCGGTCGATACCCGACGTGATGTGGACCTGTTTTGCCTGCAGAGCACTTCGACTCTTATGATGTCTATATAGCTGCTGTATCTAGTCCTGCACGACCATGGTACGCTGACATTGCCAACTACCTTGCTGTAGAGACTGAACCAAAGCATCCCACAAAGTATGCGAGGAAGAAGTTTATGCGCACGATGAGGAGATTCTTCTGAATGAGCCTTACCTTTACAAGCACTGCTCAGATGGTATCTACAGAATATGCGTTGCAGAGTCTGAGGTGCCTGCGATTCTTTTTCATTGTCATGGGTCTGAGTATGCTGGACACTTTGCTACTTTCAAGACAGTGTCCAAAGTTCTCCATGCAGGCTTCTGGTGGCCTACTATGTTCAGAGATGCGCATGCCTATATCTCATAGTGTGATGTCTGTCAGAGGAGAGGGAAGATCAGCAAGAGGCATGAGATGCCACATAATTTCATCCTTGAGGTTGAAGTTTTCGATTGTTGGGGCATTGACTTTATGGGTCCCATTCCCTCGTCACACAAGAACATATACATCCTGGTTGCTGTGGACTATGTGTCCAAATGGGTGGAAGCGATTGCTAGACCAACCAATGACTCTGCTGTGGTTCTTAAGCTGTTTAAAACCATCATTTTCCCACGATTTGGAGTGCCTCGTATTGTTATAACTGATCGCCAACTTTATTAACAAAGTTTTTGAGAAATTGTAAAGAAATTTGCTATCAGATGTAAAGATTTATGTAGCAGCTAGCACAATTATGAGTAAAGAAATTCATAATTGAAATGGAACGATTGTGCTAGCTGCTACATCTGATTGGAAATTTACATATTCATGGAATAAGACAATAACCATTTCATAATAGATTCTAATGTCATTTGCTTAGATATGGTTATGAGGGTTAAGTATCTCATTTTATCTATAATCAATAATCATTATAATTATTATATATTAATTTACAATTTGGAAAGGGTGTGATTTTCTTAAGACTTATTTAGACGGATAAACCAAGACCTTGTTGCTACATAAGGGAGATTGCGTTTGAATATTGATAATGTCATCTTGGTTTATCCGTCTAAATAATAAAAATAATATAATATATTTATAATTTGAGATGAGATATGTTTACTATTATATATATATATATAATTATAATGATTATAATTCAGATTATTCCGTAGTTCATATGATGGATATGACATTTCTTCATAAATTCCGTAGATGATAGAGAGAGAACAGTCCTCTTCAACTCAACTCCCACTGTTCTTCGTTTTCTATTCAGTTGTGCCAGTGGTAAAGCAGAAACGGCCCAAGAAATTTTTTATACAATTGAATTGCAAGTGTTGATAAAAGCATCTATAATCTCAACACTTGCAATTCAATGGGTCCGTTATCCGTATGTAACACCGAATCCTACATTGTAACATATAGATTTGTAGATGAGGTATGTTAAGAGCTTAGTTGTGTCTTGAATTGTTACTATCCGTATGAGGTATATGGTTTCTTGAATTGTTACTATCCGTATGATCAAGCAGGTTAACCTAATTGTTACTATCCGTATATGTTACAACCGAATCCTACAAAGTTGACCATGGGTCCGTTTAGTAAATCTATATGATTGTCAACTTTTTGTTTACAATCAATCGGAAATACATCCGGATAACATGCTATTTACCATGGGTCTGTTTGCTCTACCGCCTCCTGTCACCTCTTTTCTCTCTCGCTCAATCTTCCTTTCGTTCTCCTCTAAGGTTAGTCCGAAGACTTATTCTCCGATTGTTGATGTTTATTTGTATTCGATTTTGCATAGCTTTAGCTCTCTTTTTATTTCCTCCTTTTGATGTTTAGATAACCTATATATTTTCAGCTTCCGTTTGCTCTAATGCCTCCTGTCACCTCTTTTCTCTGTCGTTCAATCTTCCTTTCGTTCTCCTCTAAGGTTAGTCCGTTTCTTCGAAGACTTATTTTCCGATTGTTGATGTTTTTTTGTATTCGATTTTGCATAGGTTTAGCTCTTTTTCCCTCCTTTTGATGTTTAGATAACCTATATCGTTAAGTTTTGTTGTTGATCTATGTTTATGGTCTTTCATTATTATCCCTTGATTCGTTTTGTCTAAGCTACTGATGTTTGTTGTTGTAATGGGTCTGTTATGTTTCTTAGATCTGGTTTTTGTGATGCTCTAAAGATGAAATTCCTATAAGATCGAAAACCTTCCTAAAATAATCTTTAAAAAGTTTCTTGATTAAGGCTGTTATCCTTAGCTAACAAAAAGTCATGAGTTTTCTGGTCCTGATTGATTCGTCTTTATTTATTCTCTTTGTAAGATTTTTTTCGATATTTTGTTTAGAACTTAGAATGGAGAAATCATCGGATGTTTGTTGTTGTAATGGGTCTATTATGTTTCTTAGATCTGGTCTTTGTGATCGCATTAGAGACAATCATAGGCATAGCACAACGTCAAAACAAGAAAACCTTGTTGTCTAACGTGAGATTAGACGTCGTTAAGTCTTCCCTCCACACACACACACAATAAACGACCAAACGGCACCGTCACGATGAAGTCGTTACGCGTTTACTATTGCTAAATTGGACTGGGGTCCTTTAATTCTTCAAAACATATTAATATTCCTCTTGGTTTTTTAATTCTTTTATTTAAACCCAAACCAGCAATTCTGAGTTTCCAAAATGTGATAGTAGTGTAATACCAAAAAAATGTTTTTTTTATCAAATTGAATTCTCTACAATTAGTATTGTTCCATGTTCAAAACCATTATTCTCTTCTGCATAAATTGTCCCATTCCATCGAATTTGATTGGTTATTGCCTTCACTTTGATAAGCACATAAAAACGGTCTTGTATTATAACCGCCCCTTCTGGTCTAAGAATCCTGTGCATCTCCAAGAGTTAGGGATGTTGTGAAGGGCTCAAAATTTCAGGGTTAGTCTTGTCCTTGTTAATATATTAAAGCCATGACCTTGTTTTTTTATTTAAAATTCAAGAGCTCATAAAGGGCCGGGTTAGTAAATTCCAGAGTTATAACAATTGGTCCTGGTATTATGTAAGTTTTGTTTTTCTTCTCATTAAATAAGACGATGTCGTTTTCTGCCAAATATATAAAAAACAATTTCCCGCCAAAAACGTAAAATCCGTTTTTCTGTCAAAACATATATTTTGTTTTCCCGCCAAAAACGTAAAATTTCGTTTTTCCACAAAAAACTTAAAATTCCGTTTTCCTGCCAAAAATCGTAAATTGTCTTTTCCCGGCCAAAAACGTAAAATGTCGTTTTTCCGCCAAAAACGTAAAATGTCATTTTCCCGCCAAAAACGTAAAATGTCGTTTTCCCGACAAAAACATAAAATCTTGCGTCGCTGCTCCAGCGTTGTGGAGATACGAGGTCTTTGAAACAAGGCAAATGGATTTATCGTCACTTGAAGATAACAACTGGATTCAAGAGACCCAACACGCTTTTGTCCAATCATTTGATCGGAATGTACATGAAATGCGGTAAACCTATCGATGCGTATAAAGTGTTCGATAAAATGCATTTCAGGAACTTGTATTCGCGGAACAATATGATCTTTGGGTATGTCAAATCAGGGATGTTGCTTCGTGCACGAGTCGTGTTCGATAGTATGCCCTAGAGGGATGTCGTGTCATGGAACACGATGGTGATTGGGTACGCTCAGAACGAGAACCTACACGAGGCCCTGTGGTTTTATAGAGAGTTGAGGAGATCTAGGATCAAGTACAACGAGTTCAGCTTCGCGGGGATTTTGACGGCATGTGTGAAATCGAGGGAGCTCCATCTCAATCGGAAAGCTCATGGGCAGGTCCTCGTTGCTGGGTTTCTGTCAAATGTGGTGCTTTCTTGTTCAATCATCGATGCGTATGCAAAATGTGGGCAGATGAAGAGCGCTAGAAGATGTTCTGATGAGATGCCAGTGAAGGATATTCATATTTGGACTACTCTCATCTCCGGATATGCCAAACTTGGGGATATGGAAGCCGCTGACAAGTTATTCTGTGAGATGCCAGAGAAAAATCCAGTCTCTTGGACCGCATTGATTGCTGGATACGTTAGACAAGGTTCAGGGGACCATGCCCTCGACTTGTTCAGTAAAATGATTGCTTTGAGTGTTAAACCAGAGCAATTTACTTTCAGCAGCTGTCTATGTGCCTCTGCGAGCATTGCATCTCTTAGACACATGAAGCAAATTCATGGCTACATGTTCCGCACAAATCTTAGTCCCAATGCGATTGTTATCAGTTCTTTGATCGATATGTACTCCAAATCAGGGAGCTTAGAAGCCAGCGAGCGGGTTTTCGATCACAGCGGTGACAAGAATGACTGCGTTCTGTGGAATACGATGATTTCTGCACTGGCACAGCACGGGCTTGGCCACAAGGCCTTGCGCATGCTTGATGACATTATCAAAATCAGAGTCCATCCAAATCGGACGACTCTGGTTGTGATTCTCAGTGCCTGCAGCCACTCAGGTCTGGTAGAGGTAGGAGTTAGGTTGTTTGAGTCAATGACTGTTGAGCACGGGATCGTTCCCGACCAAGAACATTACGCATGTCTGATAGATCTCCTAGGTCGTGCCGGTTGTTTCAAAGAATTGATGAGCAAGATCAAGAAAATGCCTTTTAAACCCGACAAGCATATCTGGAATGCAATCCTAGGAGTATCCAGAATCCATGGAAATGTCGAACTGGGAAAGAAAGCGGCGGAAGAGCTGATGAAACTGGACCCAGAGTCGTCTGCGCCATACATATTGCTCTCGAGCATTTACGCAGATCATGATAAGTGGGAATCAGTAGAGAAGCTGAGAGGGATCATGAAGAAGAGAAGGGTGAACAAAGAAAAAGCTCTTAGTTGGCTTGAAATCAAGAAGAAAGTTGAAACTTTCGCAGTCTCAGATGGGTCGCATCCTCGTAAAGAAGAGATCTACTCAGTTCTGCATAATCTGACTGCACTTATGGAAGAAGAAGCTTCAAGAACATGATCCTCATACAAGAAGATGCGGATTCTTGCAAATTTTCTTCCCAGGATTGTACACTGTTAAAGCCTGCAAAAGCAGGGATTGATACGTGTTGTGATGATTTCGTTTTTAGCTTCAGAAGTTTTGTAAGTCTAGAAGAGCTAACTACAGTTTTTTTGTTCTTGTTCTCTACAGTTTTTTTGTTCTTGTTCTCTTAGATTTATTTTGTTTAGTCCTGAAAATAATTGCAATAGCCTAGATCTCCATTCATGTTTCAAGTGGAACTTCAGACCAGAAAGAGTAAGTTGTCTCAAGCCTACAACTAGCAGCTCCTCCCATTTCCAGTAAACATGTGTAGCTAGTAATCCTCCAGGCTCCCACACACGATTGGCTTGTTTAACAATCAGCAACGTATGCTTCTTATACTTGCAATCATAGATTTCTAGCCCACATGTCCATTCTTCTAAACCAAATTTTATTTCCCAATTCTGAGAATATGTTAATGGTGGAGAAAACCTCATGAGACAGCTTAAGTTTGTCCCATAGAACCTTTGGGATATCTTCATAATTATATCAGGACTCTGAACTTCACTTAGTCAATCCCACTGATCTTGTATACACACTAACCCACCTGGTTCCTATACACGTTCTGACTGAGATAGACCCATGTCTCGTTTCTCTTTGGTTGTTACTCTTAGAGGAATTTGATCAAACAGTTGGTGTCTACTTATCTTGCCATTAGAACTTGTTGATCGCTGAGGCAATACTTTTGCTTCCTGGACATGTAAATCCATTTTGTGAACAAGCATCACATCAGAAACGGAACCTGGAACCTGCAAAACTGAGGCACGATCCATCGGTTCGATGAGCGGATCCAAGTTTTTCACTGTTATCACGAACGGGTCTGGATTTGTTACAGTTTCCTGGATTTGATGAGCCTCCTCTTTATCCTCAGAGACTTGATCATCATCACATTCCATCATGAAGATCTTTACTCTCTCGTGCTTCAACTGATGGCCAGGAGTATCAAGTTCTTCACAAAACAAGCACATCCCATTTTTCATTCTCTCATAAATCTGCTCACATGAGTACTTCCGATGGTAAATTATGTACCGATGGGTTCAATCCATTTGGCATGTCTCCTAAAATGGACAAGATAATTTACCATGGGTTGTCCATCCGGATAACATGCTATATGCCGTAAAGTCGCTTATCGTCCACATCAGCACTGCTTTTAGATGAAAATTTTGATTGAATGACACATCGTCTGCATAGACGCCATTAGACCACAAGTCTTTTAACTCCTCCATAAGAGGTCGGAGGAAGATGTCGGGAGTAGCTCGCGGACTATTTGGCCCATAATTCAGAATTGTAAGAAATAAATACTTTGTATTCATGCACATACTAGGGGGTAAATTATATGGAGTCAAGATCACAGGCCACATCGAATGATTAGGAGACATGCCAAATGGATTGAACCCATCGGTACATAATCCAAGATAAACATTACGGGGTTCTTCGGCAAACCGGGGATTTTGATCTTGAAAATATATCCACTCCGCCGCATCAGAAGGATGACACATTTCTCCTTTCTTTGCTTGGTGCTCGGCATGCCATCTCATTGCCGCTGCAGTCTTTTCGCTCTGATACATTCTCTTCAATATGTCAGCAATAGGTAGATACCACATACGACTGTATGGTACTTTAGTTTTACGTCGGTCGTTCTTAGACTTCCATCTTTCTGCACCACAAAATAGACATTTATCTTCCTTCTCGTCATCTTTCCAGAAGATCATACAATTGTTAATACAAACATCAATTGTATGATATGGGAGGCCTAAATTGCGCATCAATTTTTATGACTCTTAATGTGAACCGGTTGACTTCTTTCCTTCTGGTAAATAGTCTGTCAAGATTTCGCAAACCGAATCCACTAACTTTTCATTCATATTATATTCTGCCTTATTTTGCATGACTCGAGCAGCTAATGATAACTGCGAGTGACCTTCACGACAACCATCGTATAATGGATTTTTTGCACCTTCTAACAAGTCGTAGAATTTCTTTGAATGGTTACATACCGGTTCTTCTATATTCTGATAACTACCATCCTGATGATAGTTATCAAAACTCACGTTATGACGAAATGCATCATTCACCATATCCACATATCTATCTTCTACTATATTACCCACTTCTTCACTCCCACTTATATATATGTCGTATCAACATACCTCGATCCTAAATCCATATTGATTTCTTCTACACGCTTATACCAAACATAGTAATCTGGCATACATCCTCTGCTATAAAGATGATTCCAAATTCTTGTCCCCGAGATAAATTTATCGTTCTTGAAAACATTACAAGGGCTGAAAACCTTACCGCCATTACTTTGTGTTAGAGGCTGGCTATTTGCAAATGTCATGAATCCCTCCACCCTCGTTCTGAACTCTGCCGAGAAATTTCCCGTCTCTTCATCGAATCTATTATACATCCACTCCCTGAAATTACTATAATTGTAATTTCCCGATATTTTATAACTAATAAAAACTGAATTTTGTTTGCTTTTGTGTTTCAGATCAAATGAGGAGAATAAATGGGGTGAATTTTGCTTATATAGACATTTCTGGCGACTACACGGCGTCTGAAAGGCGACTACATGTTGTAGTCACATAAAACCGGTACACCAACCCCAAAATAAATAACACGTGTTTTCACCGGTATTTTATGACTGATAACGGACTACCGTGCAATCCGCCGAAATAGTCGTATATTAGTCGCCAAAATGGCGACTATTATGCGACTCTTGTTTCCCGTTGGCAAATTAGTTGTAACTTAGTCATAAATCAGCGACCCGGCGAAAGAGTTGCATATTAGTCACTAAATTAGCGACTATTAGGCGATTATTATTTCTCGTCTGAAATATGGTCGTAAATTAGTCATAAAATAGCGACTAATGTAGCGACTGTGTTCTTTGGTCGTAAAACAACGACTTAATTTCGACTAAATTGTATTTGTTGCCAAATAGTCGGAAAATAGTGGCTAATTAGTCGCACCTTTTAGCGACTAAATATTTAGTCACTATTTGTAGTCGGTAAAACCCTATTTTCTTGTAGTGGCACTTGCAGAACCTTTGGGTTTATAAATTTAAACCTGTAGTTTCGGAGAACGAATCCGAGTGCATCAGTCATCCAGGTCAAGGCATCGATTTTCTCCAAGATATATGATATATCATGGTTTTTACCCCGTTTAAACCATGATATAAGTCCTTTTAACAGAGTCTTTGTAGTGTTTTCATAGTCTTTTAGAGTCTTTTCAGGGTTTAGCACGTTTGGAGCACAATTGGAGAAAAGGATCCGTTTTGGGTGAAAATGAGCATATGGAGATGCAGAGTCATGCAGAGACGTCAGAAGTTTGGCATTCGTTGAAGAACTTCTCACCGATGGATTGAGTTCAAATTTGGACACAAGACAGATCAATGGATTAGCGTTCATTTGGAAGTGGTTTGAGGCCTTTCCAACAGTGCGATCGAAAGTTATGCCAGTTTTCGTGAAGACAGTCCAGTCTGACGAGCAGAAGAGTTGGCACAGAGGATGAGTATTGACCGATACTACCTAGTATCGACCAATACCGACTTCAGGAAAAAGGAAACGTGACTTTTTACAAGTTTGAAGTTTGCAACTTGGTCCAGAATATTTTAATAATTATCAGAAGCCCCAAAACGTGTTTTAGCTTTATAATTAGGTTTTTCAGCCACTTTGATGGCTAGGCTTTCATAACTTGAGACATAGATTATTATACTTTGGTTTTTGGAGAGACAACTCTGAACTCATGTTTCTTATTGATTTCTTTAATGATCTATTCAATCATGTTGTTTTCATTCTCCATGTCTGAGTAGATCAACTTTAGGTTCAGGGTTCTCATAACGGTTTTCTCTGAATGCTAGGTTGATTAGTTGATTAGGATTAACCATCTGAATTAGTTCTTCGCATAAGGTTGTGTTCAAAGCTAATTCTAGATTAGCTACCTAGAACTTAGATCTTAGGATAATTGATTAGGCACGAGAGTGCGATTATTTACCTGATAGAACTTAGGGTGAGCAAAATAACTATTCGCAAAGAGATTTGGTTTAGTTGATTTGTGAACATATCAAACTCGATATTAAAGCTGATATATTCTTAGGAATTTGCAAAGAGATTTGGGATTTTGAAGTTTAGGTTTAGATAATTCTCGCAACGACAGTTGGTTAATTATACTTTAGTGATTTGAGTTCAAGAACCGCGCTAAATCTGAATCCAGACTAGTTAGTTTATCTACATTCATTGATTTTCTGAGAAATACCCTGAACCTACATTTCTCCCAATCGAACTACAACACTTTTAATTTATGTATCGCTTTCAATTACATCTTT